>CM064345.1:15324354-15924354 GCA_032595735.1 Pelochelys cantorii
AAGACTTAGATGCCACTCTCAACAGGCTGACCCCTGAGCTCAGAGGAAGCCATGCCCAACCAGAGGGGCCAGCAGCGAGACGACCACCCGCCCTGCACTGAGACCCACTACTGGCCCCAGAGAGGGCAGAGGGAGACGCTGCTACCTGCCTCCACAGGGCCAACTGCCCTGAGGTCATGAGGGAGACTTGTCATCCCCAGATGGCAGGTGGTGTTGCAGATGCAGGATCATCGGTTCCTGCTGGACCTGGTGTGAGGAACACCAAGAGCTGGGAGCCCCACACATCAACACTGATCAGAACCTGGTGTGGGACACAGTCAAGGAAGGCAGAGGCTGCCTCCCCAGGGCTATATGCACTGCCCCCTGGAGAGCCAGGGACTTGGATGTACACCGTGCTGTGGAACACGCTCTTCCCTAACCCCATGAACTGCACGAGAAACAGAGACTCATTCTGTCAGGAAAGCGTCCCCAAAGCTTGATATGCACAAAATTCTTAAGACGCCCACCTCAATCCGGGGCAAAATGGTGTATGCTATGTATATAAAACTTGAAGAGAAGAGCAACAAGAAGCATTCCAGGTCTAGAGAACACGAATCCTGAAAGATTTGGGCATGTTTAGTTAGAGAAGACAGAGAGGACATGATAGCCATTTTCAACTATCTAAAAGGGTGTCACAAGGAGGGAGAAAAATTGTTCTCCTTGGCCTCTGAGGATAGGACCGGCAACAATGGGCTTAATCTGCAGCAAGGAAGGTTTAGGTTGGATATTGGGAAAAAACTTCTTAACTGTCAGGGTGGTTAAACACTGGAATAAATTGCCTGGGGGGGTGGGAGGGGAGGGTTGAAATCTCCATCACTGGACATATTTAAGAGCAGGTTCGACAGACACCTGTCAGGCAGGATCTAGACTGTGCCTGGTCCTGCCATGAGGGCAGGGGACTGGACTGAATGACCTTCTGACATCCCTTCCAGTTCTAGTGTTCTATGAGTCTATAACCTGTCAATCTTAGAACCAGCCTCTTGTAACTTCTCTCCCCACCACCTCCAATCCTACATCTCTCACCCAATGGAATATGAATGTATTTTACTTTTCCAACCTACATCTACTACAGCTTGTGCATCCGGGACGCTTCTATTTTGTAGACAATGGAAATCACACTTTGTACAAGATGTAACGCAATCCAGTGACTTGTGTTAGTTGTTCGCATGCACTCGTCTGGGGCACTGTGTGACTGATCATATGCATCATGTACCCTCAATCCCTGTAACCCTCCCCCAACCCAAGCCTCTCCCTAATACCCCACTCTTGATATATACTCTACACTTGTCACATATTTTGCTCCTGAAACATTTGCTTCATAAAATGTTTCAGTCTGTAGGAATGTGCTACTGGGATCACTTTCTGACTGGCAGGGGTAAGGAACTGCTCCTGTAAGATATTGCTACAGGAGGTAGCAGTGCCATTCAGTCCTTTGTGTAGAACTGCTCCCTATAGCAACTGCTAGCAGTAGCACAGTCCTAACACATCTGATCGAAAAAAACTGTTATAAAACCTTGCTACCACATGTAGCACAGTCCTACAGGGAGCAGTTACACAGTATTAAGTGTAATAAACAGCTATTGTCAAACACTAATACCAGAGCAAGTGAACTTCTATAGGCCCAGTCATTGTCCTCACATTTCAGGCTTCTCTCCCAGTTCAGGATTACATGGAATACAGCACACTTCTTGCTTACAACATTGAGGGTTGCTTTTTTTGCAGGCGTTTTACACTGTTGACTCATAGTTAGCTTGCCATTGAAAGCACTTACAAACTGCTTCCAATGTATTATCTATCATTCACAACTTTTAAGTGCACTCCCTAAGAAGGGGTCGGCAACCTTTTCAAAACAAAGAGCCAAACTACATCACATTCAGAGCAAGTGGTCAACACAGAGCTGTATAAGAATGCTCATTTGCATGCCTGAAAATATACAGCTGAATATTATTGATAATTGACAGGATTAATAGCAGCATAAATCAAACATTGTACTCACAGACTTAATTTATGGGACTTCCGTTGCTGCATCTTTTTGCAGATCTCTTTGACGCTGACATTGTAACTGGTTAAATCCAGCCTCACGCCTGCAGTCAGCTGTCTTCGGTCAATCTTATGGCAAGGGTTGGGGATGTGGGGGTGCAGGAGTTTGGATTGGGGTGTACAAGGAGCTCAAGTCAAGGGGGTTGGATGTAGGATAGGCTCAGGTCAGGTTAGGAGAGTGTGGGGGGTGCTGGAGCATTATGATACTGCAGTCAGATGGGAGCTGGACTCCAATCGGCGGCTTGTTGGCCAGACTTCATTTTTAAATATAGTAAAACATTATGTCTAACACAAAAGGTTTCAACCTTGTGTTGATCTGTGGCAGGGGTAGGAAACCTTTTTTCAGTTAGGAGCCACTGCCCCTTACCAAAAAAAAAAAAAACCCAAAAAAACCCAACCAAACAAAAAAACAAAAAAGCCACACAGTTGGGGACCATACAAGTGAGAAAAAAAACAACACACAAAACAAAAAAAAACTCCTCCAGAAACCCCCCACCCTCAGTGATGTGGTCCCTAATTGAGACACCTCACTCCCCTGGTACTCCAGCCTTATGGCCAGTGGGGGTGGCACGGGGAGGACAAGGACAGGGAGGACTGAGGCTCAAGATTAACGCCTCTGGGGTTCCAAAGTTAGTGCATTTTGGCTCTAGTCTTTGGGGTGGGGCCAAAAATGAGGGCCCCAATGTATGGGACCAGGCTGCAAGTGAGTGGGATAGGGATGTAGAATGTGGATGGGAAGTAGGGTGTGGAGTAGTCGTCTGGCCAGGGGGGAAGGGAAGGAACAGGGTGTGGGTGGGTGCCTGGCCAGCCCACCTGCCTGGATAGGAGCCAGGCGGGGGCAGAAAAGAGAAGCAGTAGGAGCAGGGTGCTGGTGCGTGTCTGGCCACGTTTGGAGGGTGACCCAGGACGGGGTCTGGGGGAGCAGAGGGAGGGGATTGGGGTGGGGGGCAGAGGATGGGGAAGAGGAAGTGGGGGGGGACAGAGAAAGGGGGGGGTGAGGGAGTTGGGTGGAGTAATGGAGGGAGGGAGAGGCTAGACGGGGGCTGCGGCCGGACACTTACCAGCGAGACGCGCAGCTCAGCCCATTTCTCCAGTAGGAGCTGCTTAGCCACGTGCTCAGGGATTAAAAGCCTGAGGGGAGCGCTGATTGGTGGTTCCCGCAGCTGCCATTGTCCAGCTCCGGCCAATGGCCTTGAGCTGGGGGCGGGAGCGGCCGTGAGGGACCCGCCCCTGCCGGCTCGCAGCGCCTGTGAAACAAAGGGCCCTGCAGCGGCGGGGCTGCGGCTGCTTCGCGGCCCGATCCGGCCAGCACTGGGCGTTTTGTCCCGACTGCGCCTGCGCGGGCTGCAGCTGCGGGGGCGGGGCGCGAGCTTCGAAATCGCCACGTCGGGCTCCCGCGTGGGCCCCAGCCTGCCGACCCTGCTCCGAAGCCTCCCTGCGCAGCTTTACACCCGGGGCGGAGCTGTGACCTGGCGCAGGAGGAGGAGCAGGGGGTTGGGGGGATGGAGAGGCTGCGGTGCCAGGAGCCGGCTCTGGCTGGGAGGTTCGGGGGAGCAGCCCAGCAGCCCTCTGAGGGTTTTGGGCTGGTATCTGAGGCACAGCTGCAGGAGGCAGGAAGCCTGACCCTTGCTGTGGTCCACAAGACCCTGGTGATGGTGGAAGCTGACTGGATCTGGTGGATTTGCGGGTCAGATCCACCACACGGACCACATTTTGTCCCCCCCAGTCTAGACAATACTTAGCCCTGTCATAAGTGCAGGGGCCTGGCCTAGGGATGCAAAGTGTAACCCTGTGCATGCGAAACTGATGAGCCTGGGCCTCCTCTCCCCCCCTCCCCCCCCCCGCCCCCCGGCCTTGCAGCACACAAAAGATATGGCCCCGGCAGCTGGCCACAGGACGGTGGATTTGGTGGGCCAGATCCAGTTTATCCAGCCCACACACCACATTTTGTCCTCCCTCCCCACTTCTAGATAATACTTAGTTCAGTCTTGAGTGCAGAGGCCTGGACTAGAGATGTGAATGTTTAACTGTGTACACGGGTAACCCATGAGGCTGGGTTCATTGGTTAAACTTCACAGTTACACGCAGACTCACCGTACATGTTTCTAAGCTGGCTTTTTGTGTGCACCAGCTCCTAGGGAACAAGAGAGAACTCATTGTTGGGAACTACTCGGAAGGGGCTAGACACTGAAACAGAAAAAGGTCGAGTGATGGTCAATGAAACAGACCCAGGAAATGACACAGTTGCAAGGCAGCTGCATCGGGTGTATCTCTAGATGTGACTGGAGCGATACGGCGCTAGCAGGGACTTTGGAGCAGGACCCAAAGTGACCCTGCAGCGTGGGCTGGGACAAGGGATGTGAGATAGCCGGTAATAGAATAGTCAAGTAATCACATGAATTCTTATGAGTCACTTGGCTATTCTATAGTCCCCGGGGTGTGCTCCAGCCCCACTCCCGGAGTGCTAGGAGAGCCGGTCCACAAGCTTAAACTAGCTTCCCACGCAACCTGGTTGCCTACTGCCCTGTGCTGCTGCCTCTGATACAGAGGCATCAGTGTGATGTAGCAACAGCCCCTGTCTTCAGGGGTCCGAGCTCCCCACAGACAGAGGATACTGTGGGGAGCTCAGACCCCCGCAAACTGGGGCTTCTGCCCCAAAGCAGCCTCTGACCTCTCTGTGGACAACCTCTGGTACAGGTAGCACCTGAGATGGGGGAAGATGGCTACACGTTTACATTCCTAGCCAGGACAGCAGGATTAAGCAGCGCTGGAAGTGCGTCCCTGCAGCCGTTGCTGGGGCACTGTGCCGGGCACTTAGGAGCCCTGCCCTGTAGAGGGAGGGAAGTGGCTGCTGTTCCTCCCATTGTCCCACACTGGGACCTGCAAAAGCTGCCCCAGCAGGGCCAGGACCATGTCCTGGGGAGACTATTGGGCCAGTCACTGGGAGGTCCCTGGGTGCTGGGTGAGGAGCAGGGTGGGACTGTGGCTGGGCTCTGGCAGTGGAGGGTTAACACTGCACTTCCAGCCTGTGCTGCTGGTTACTCCAGGAGGGGAAGTTGCTCAGGCTGCTGCCGCCTCCATGTGACCCAGGATCCCGGGCTGAGCTGCGGCTGCTCCCCATGGGGTGTGTGCAGGCGGCAAGGAGAGCCCTTTTGCAGGATCTGGCTGCCCTAGCTCCAGAACTGCAGCCTCCAGATGGGGGGCAAGCCCTGGGCAAAGGGCTGAGCCGGATAGAGGCACCATCTGCTGCGGGGTGTGGCCTGAGCAGCCCCCTGCAAACTGGGGCATCTTAGCCAATGTGCTGCTTCCTCTGCTCCCTCCACCCTTGGCAGACACCCCGCTCCCAGCTGCTCTCTGCAGATAGAGTTGGGGCGTGAGTCTGTGCAGGGTCCAAACTGACTACACAACTGGCCTCAGGATCAGAAGAAGGGCCAAAGTGCAAAATCAGGGCAAGCCGTGGGGTTTAGAACAGGATATGGGCCCTGCCAGCCAGTGGCAGAGGGGAAATCCCAGGTTAGGGAGGGGCAGAGGGGATAGAAGCTAGTTAAGAAGACCTCTGCAGTGCTTGCAAAAATGGTGAGTGGGGGCAGAGGTGGGGAGTTTCCCATTTCCTGGCAGAAGGGGTATCTCAGGGCAGTGATCTGAATGGCACAATGGCCCCCAGGGCCTGGACAAGGCTGCTCTTCCCTTGTGCTAAGATGGATTTGCCTGCTAAACGGGATTAACCTCAGGGAAACGTTTTAGTCACAGCCACTTCCAAACATTGAGTTTCTGCACAAAAATTCTTGTGCAGGAGTGCATCCACACTGCCATGTGCTTTTGCACAACAGCTGTGCTTTTGTGCAAGAGCGTTCATGGCAGTGTGGACGCTCTCTTGCACAAGAAAGCTCTGATGGCCATTTTAGCCATAGGGGTTTCTTGCACAAGAAACTTCTATTGCCCGTTCACACTTCCTTCTTGCACAAGAGCTCTTATTCCTCGTGGGGAGAGGAATTTCTCTTGCACAAGAAGCCCTTTTTTCCTATGCTTTACTGTAAATTTACTTGCGCAAGAACACTCGTGCAGTGTAGATGCTCCGCAAGTTTTTCTGCAAGAATGGCCATTCTTGCGCAAAAAGCCTGCAGTGTAGACATAGCCTACGGATATTCAATAATGGATTTAAAAGTTGCCATCCTTCTGCAAAAGCATTGTATCACTGGATTACAGAAAGAGGCATCTGAATTGGAGTTAATTTACAAATTCAATATTATAACTAGGGATGTGAAATTTAGGTTGATCAACTAATTGGCTTATGCCAGGTCACTGCTCTGTGCACAAGCCTTTTAATTGTATTAAGACCCTGCTGGCTCTTAATACATTTAAAAAGCAGAAGCACAGCATCTGGGACTGGGTGTGAGCTGGGAATCAGCTGATTCCCAGCTTGTGCCCCTGCCTCCTCTGCCCCCAGCAGAGATGGTGCTGAGGGAAACCGGATTTTATGGGGGAAGTGACTAGTGGAGGAACTGGTCAACTATCCACTAAGCTTATTATTTATTTGCTCAATAAATGAAAAAATAAGCTCAAAAAAACTTTTCAATCTGTTTTTAAACATTCGCTCCACATGCAGCGCTGGCTAAAGGGATGTGGTGGTCTGTGTGAATAATCTCTGGGTGTCATGTCAACCTATTTCATTTTCACTTTTTCTTTTATTGTTTTTCCCCCTCATTGAATGGGCATATCCTGTACTTTGGTCTTGTCTATAGACTGTGTTCTTGTTACCCTTTATGTCTCTAGTTAGACTGAGCTTGTTGTGTGACTTGGCCTTTCTAACCTTGTGCCTACATACTTGTGCTATTTGTTTATATTCATCCTTTGTAGTTTGACCTAGTTCACACCTTCAGTAGGACTCTTTCTTGGTTTTTAGATCATTGCAGGCACCATGGTTAAGCTAGGGAGGTCTCTTGCCATGATATCCAGTCTTTTCTACTTAGTGGGAAAAACTGCCAGCTATCTTCAACTGTTTCCCCCATTATACTTGCTTCCCATGGGACCTTACCTACCAACTGCATGAATTTGCTAAAGTGTGCCCTCTTTAAATCCATTGTCTTTATTTTGCTGTTCTCCCTCCTCCTATTCCTTAAAATCATGAACTCTGTCATTTCGTGATCACTTTCATGCAAAGTGCCTTCCACTTTTACATTCTCAACCAGAGAATTTGTTGAAACCAAATCTAGAAAGCTCCCCTGCTAGCTTTCTAAACTTTCTGAAATAAAAGTCTCAGAGGGGTAGCCACGTTAGTCTGTGTCTTATACATAGTTATTAATACATTTTCCTGTATTGAAGTATATAGTACACTTCTCTAGTTCTCATTTATATACTCAGAAATCTTATATGCAGAAAACTTTTCACAAAGTCACTGTAAAATGTACATTTCAGTTAAATAGCAGGAGTAGGCACACTTGCTGCATCTGTTCTGTTTATTCTCATCACTCAGGTCTTTGGCAATTCCCTCTGGAATGCAGGGCACATAAAACTGTAATCCCTCTGCTCCGATGCCCGTGCCAGGATTTTGCCACTGTCATCTTCTGGCAACACATTGCTCAAGAGGTGCCTTTCACATCCTCTAGTCCAGGGAGTAGCAAATTCAGAGGGATGGGTTTAGACATGGACACAAACACAGAGAAATATTTATCGAATTTGAATAGCTTTATTATTATAAGCTGATGTTTGCAAAGTAAAACAGTTTGCTTTTTGTTCCAAGATGTTTTCAAAAGCAAACATTTCACCTTCTGCATAGATACAGAGCCATCATTTTTTTTCTTCCACTCACGTGATATGCCCCAATTTGGCAATTTGGCCAGGTTATACATTCCAATTTGGTTGTACGTTCCATTACCCCTGGAATGTATCAACTTGGCTTTGTTAATCATTGATGTCCTTTTTCAAAACACAACGGCTGCATCTAGACTGGCAAGTTTTTGCGCAAAAGCAGTCACTTTTGCGTAAAAACTTGCCAGCTGTCTACACTGGCCGCTTGAATTTGCGCAAGAACACTGACGATCTAATGTAAGATTGTCAGTGTTCTTGAGCAAATAGTATGATGCTCCTGCTCAGGGATAAGCCCTCTTGTGCAAATGCTTTTGCGCAAGAGGGCCAGTGTAGACAGGTAAAAACTGTTTTGCTCAAAAAAGCCCCGATGGCAGAAATGGCGATTGGGGCTTTCTTGCGCAAAACAGCATCTAGATTGGCACGGATGCTTTTCCGCAAAAAGTGCTTTTGCGCAAAAGCATCCGTGCCAATCTAGACGCTCTTTTCCGCAAATGCTTTTAAAGGAAAAACTTTTCCATTAAAAGCATTTGCGGAAAATCATGCCAGTCTAGATGCAGCCAACAGTTTTATCACCAGCTGCCGTAGGCTGGGGGACATCACAACTCTACACACCTGTCAGTGGATGGGGTGGAGGGATTGGACCTGTCCCTGATTTTAATAAAAATATGTTGGAAAAAAATTAGCTGGATTCAGAAAAAATGCTCTGGACACACAGACGCAAAGTCTAGACTGTCAGGCTACATCTACATTGCCGAGTCTTGCACAATAACATATGCAAATGAGGCACGGCAATGAATATTGCCACATGTCATTTGCATACTTAATGAGCCGTCATTTTGGGCAAGGGACAGCCGTCATTTTTGCGCAAGAGCCGTTCTGCCACTTATTTTCAGGCAATGTAGATGTAGCCTCAAAGTACATTGTGACTGGAAAGATGTTAACAGGCTATTGACCATGAATCAATACTCTCACAATATGTTCTGACTACTTAGTGAACAAATCCATCCCACTTTGTGTTGAGTGGAGAGATGTCTGGTTGAGCGATAAGGACAGGGCATTGCAAGTCCCCATACCCATTATCCCAAGTCTGCATTGCTGAAGAACATTTACTCTCACTGAATATTTACTTCTGCATGTGAACATGAGAACATAAAGGCTATAGTCACAGCTACACACGTCACAGCTACACACACTGTAGACTGTGCAGCTTTATACTGCAGAGCCTGCACCAGGTCTGGCTGCCCTGCTCCAGGGTCAGGAGCTGCAAGTTGATGCACGTTGGGAACCACATCATAAGCAGCTCCTAGCTGTGGTCCTGGCTCCTGATGCTGGGTGCACTGTGGGCTCTGCAGTATGAGCTTTGTTTCCTGTCTTTTAACCAAAAAAAGCAGTCATATAGCACTTTAAAGACTAACAAGATGGTTTATTAAGTGATGAGCTTTCGTGGGGCAGACCCACTTCTTCAGATCATATTCTGAAAGTGAATTGGCATGACCATTATATAACAGAGGTATACCATGTATTATATAATGGTCATGCCAAATTCACTTTCAGAATATGATCTGAGGAAGTGGGTCTGCCCCCATGAAAGCTCATCACCTAATAAACCATCTTGCTAGTCTTTAAAGTGCTACATGACTGCCTTTTTTTTGTTTTACCCAGATCAGACTAACATGGCTACCTCTCTGTTACTTATCTTTTAACCAGTTATCAATCCATAAGAGGACCTTCCCAAAACCTCCATGAGGAGGTCAGGGAGGGAACCCAGGTCAACCGCTTGGAAAGCAACTGCGCGCCCCACTAGCCATGTCTTTTGCTCTCCAGAGCGCAGTTTACCTGCTGCTCCCCGCCACCAGCCCCTAGTTTGCCCCAGCACCGATCCTAACCCTGCCTGCAGCCGCTTCACCCCCTGTCCCGTCAATTTTCACCCCCCCCCCCCACTTCTGTGTGGCCCCCCCTTTAAAACGAAGTCAGCAGAAACTTATCCATAGAGCGGGCAGGGCGAAGGGCAGGGGCTTCAGCAGAGCTACTGCACATGCGCAGTGCCCGAAATTCTCCTTAAGTAGCACAGTCTGGCAGGGACCTTCCTACAAAACCCCGGCTCCGGGGAGCCCCACCCCGGTGGGCTGGGGCGTGGCCAGGCAGCTCCCGGTCTGAGCGAAGCCCCGGCGGCGATCCAAGACTGGCGTCACTGACCCGCTGCGCATGCACGGTCTGACCCCCCCCCATTCCGTATGATCCGGGCCAGGTTTTCAGTGCATCCGCGTCGTCTTCCCCCCCCTCCCCGCCAATCACACTCTGCCGCGGCTCAGGCCCCGCCCACCCCGCTGCGATTGGCCCCTGGGGAGCGGCCTCAGGCGCGTCTGACTTCGCGCGCGGACAGAGGGGAGGCAGCGTTCACTGCGCATGCGCCGCGGATCTGACGGCGTGGATGCCGAGGGAGACGTTACTCGCTGCGCGGCTGTTTCCGCTTCCGGGAACGGAGGCAGGAGGAATCGGAGGAGCCGAAGTGAGGCGAGGCGGGGCGGGGCGGGGCGGGGTCAGTGTTGATGAGGGCGGGGCAGGTGACGTCTCAGATGCGGGGGAGGAGGAAGGTTTTGCATGGGACCCAAATCACTGGCGGGGGAGGGGGGGGGGGAAGGCAGAGATCACGTGACACCGACCCCAGCCTGGTGAGGCGGGCGAGGCCGATGTAAACGCCGGGCTGCGCCAGGGTGTCTGTGGGGCGGGCGGGGCTGCAGGGAGCGCGGGGTAGGGCTGTGACGTGGAGCAGGGGGGCAAGGCCCAGCAGCGGGGATGGGGATGGTTCAGGGGAGGATTGTGACGTGCGGGGGCGCAGGGCAAAGGAGGGGCTGTGACTTGGCGTAGAAGGGTGAGTTGGGGGGATGGAGAGTCTGGGGGGGCCAGGTGCTGGCTCTGGCTGGGAAGTTCTGGCTAGGAGCAGCCCAGCAGCCACCCCCCCCCCCAGGGTTTTGGGCTGTGACCTGAGGCAGGGCTGCAAAAGCACAGGAGGCGGGAAGCACGGGCAGTGCTTTCTTTGGACCACAAGACTGCGGTGTGGGTGGTGGCTGACTGGATCTGGCGGTTTTGCAACTCAAATCCACCACAGGGACCACTTTTGTCTTCCCCTTTCCCCTCCCCCCCAGTCTAGATAATACTTAGTCCTGTCATGAGTGCAGGGGCCTGGACGAGGGATGTGAAAATGTAACTGTGTACACGCATAACCAATGAGCCTGGGTTCATTGGTTAACTTTCACGGATGCATGCATGTTCACGGTATGGGGCTCCCTACATGATGCCCAGCCACTGAGAGCTGTGAGATTGTGCTGTGGGCAGGGCAGTGCTCAAAGCTGGGACTAGGGATGTGAGATAGCGGGTAATAGAATAGTCAAGTAATCACCTGAATTCTTATTGGTTACTCGACTAGTCTATAGTCCCCCGGTGTGTTTCCCCAAAAGAATTTTATCACTGGATTACAGAAGGAGGCAGCTGAATTGGAGTTAATTTACAAATTCAATATTATAACTAGGGATGTTAAATTTAGTTTAATCAACTAATCGACAATTTGATAGAATGTCCTTCCATTACTCGATAAGCAGGGGAGCCTCAGCGGGGTTAGCTCTGTATTAAAAGCCGGTATTAAAAGGCTGGTGGGTGTGGGGACCCAAGGGGACCCGGTGTGAGCCGAGAATTAGCTGTCCTCGCTGGTGCCAGGTCCCCCCTCTGTTGCACACGAGCCTTTTAAATGTATTAAAAGCCAGTATGAAAAGTCTGGTGTGCAGCAGGGGAACCTGGCGTGCTCTGCTCATGCCTGGTCCCCACTACCCCCCTGCCTTAAAGCTGATTCCCCCAGCACGGGCTCCTGCTCCCACCCCTTGCTTCAATGTGGGGAAGTGATTAGGCCCTAATTATAACACTGATTCAGATGTGACGTTAAACATCGTTATTAATAGCAGGAGAGCTCTGATGCCGATTGTGCTACCACAGGTATTTGTGTCTGAATCTCTGTGGCCCCCACATGTGTAGATGTTGTGGAAAAGCAGTTAAAACATTTGAAATTAAAGCAAATAACAGGTTTTTAATCTTATACCCTTCATAAGGGAATGGAATAATGGTATGTCTCCATGGTATGATGCTAAACTGGGGCTCTTGTACATTTCAAAGGAGGAATGTGGAACTCCGCGTAGAGCCCAACCCCAGCAGGGAGTCGGGCTGACTCCCTGCTGCACTGGGTGCCTGCTTTGAAATGTACAAGAGTCCCCAGCAGGGGCTCTTGTGCATTTCAAAGCCATGGAGACTGGGATCAGTAGGGGACTCCCCAGCTGACCCCAGGTTCTAGGGAAATGACACACAGAACCCAGGATCAGCTGGGGAGTCCCCCGCTGACCCAGGGCTTCATGGCTGCCCCTTTGAAATGCTCCACGTTTCAAAGGGGCAGCTGTGGAGCCTGGGCTTAGCTGGGGACTCCCCACATGATCCCAGGCTCTGCGTGGCATTTCCTTAGAACCCTGGGCTCCATGGAGCTTCAGCATTTTAAAGGGGCAGTGCCGCACAGCTGATCCCCAGCTCAGCTGTACAGCGCTGCAGCTTTCAAGTACACCTCCTGTCCCCCCCCCTTGCTGCCTCTATATCATAGAGGTAGCAAGTTGCGGGGGGGGGGGGAATCAACTAGTCAACAGACTACCCAATAAGCAAATGCTTATCGGTTAGTCTACTAGTCCTTAACATCCTTAATCTCATCCTGTAAACATTTAGCAGGTGTGTTTAATTTCAAGCATCTGAATAACACCCTTGACTTCATTATATCTCTCTTGTGGAGAAGGTTTATAAAGTCTGTCGGTTTAGCCCTGATGAGAGGGCCTAGGTTGGTGCTGCAATTAAATGCAGGAAGATTTAGGGGCTTGAACTGCAGAAGCCTAAATTTAGACACCTGTATCCATGTTCAGATGGGTAAATATGCAGCGTCTCTGTTAGAAATTCTGGGTGCTCAGAACCGAATCCCATTGTTGCAGATGCAGTAATGTTGAAACTCAAGCCAGGTATTGAGAGAAATGAGTATAGATTTGGGAACTAAACTGTGTGCTGTTTATGGAATATCTAAACTCAAGCATTTGCCCATAATGGCAGACAGGGACAGAGTCTGGGGAGAATGGGGGTGTGGAAAGGATTAAAGCTCTTCTGAAATGTCTCCAGTTGCCCTTCTCACGCAGACAGGCTGCAGAACACCCATGTCTTGTTCCAGGTCAGTGTGAAGAAACCGGAAGGAAATGGCTGTGGCAGGGCCGGTGACCTTCGAGGAGGTGGCTGTGTATTTCTCTAAGGAGGAATGGGCTCTGCTGGACCCAGGTCAGAGAGCCCTCTACTGGGATGTGATGCAGGAGAATTATGAGGCTGTGAGCTGGCTGGGTAAGGATTCCTGTCCCCTCAGGTAACAGAAGCTGGGTGGGCTCTGGAGTAGCTGGGTTGGGTTTGGTTCAGGGTACCTCATTGCCCTCTCCCAATGCCGGGAGTATTGGGCCCTAATAATCCTGGCTCTTGTTTGAGAGACTGCCCCCTGCATGCCCTCTCGCAGGGGAAGTAGGTTCAGGGACATAACAGTGGTGCAGCTCTTCCCACAGCTAAGATCTCAATGTGCTTCCCCACCATCTTGCCCATGTTGTGCCTTGGCCAGAGGTGTCTGTGGAAGGGCCCAGGCCAGAAAGGCAGGTACCAGAGTTGTGGGTCTGGGTCTGGCTGCTGTTAATGCCTGCAGGGTACCCTTTGTGCCAGTGTGCTGAGCCCCTGGAAGGAAGGTGCAGTTCCCAGAATTCTTTCCTGCCTGTGGCTGATCTCTGTGACATGCTGGTTCCTGCCAGTGAAAGGGACTGGGTGCTGGGGCTGAGTGAGGGTTGATGAGGCAGTTCATGCTCTGCAAGCGTTCGGTGGGGGATAACTGCATAGTAGATAAACACGAGGAGAACTCTTGCATCTCAGGCACTTTTTCACTTGAGAGACCTGTGTTCAATTTCCTGCTCTGGCACAGCCTTCCTGTGAGACTTTGGGCAAGTCACTTACGTTAACACACAAACTTGGACTCAAGCTTTTTCAGTATTTCCTTGTCTGCAATCATGAGTTGATTATCAGTTTAACTGGCACACGTGTAAAAGGTGACGGCTCGCCCTATAGAAATTGCTCAGATATTGCCAGGTGGCTGTGTCTGACTAAAGGGCATAAACAACCTTATTATAATGAAGTGAATTATGAGACAGTCTAGATATAGTTACAATAGACTATACACAGATCTTTCATCTACTGTATATTTGAGAGAGTATGTCTGTGTGTCTGTCTGGCTGTGTCTACACTGGCAGCTTCTTGCGCAAGAACTCTTTTGTGGAAGAGTTCTTGTGCAAAAACTCTTCCAGAAGAGCACTGGCATGTGCTTTTGTGCAAGAGCATCCGTGCCAGTGTAGACGCTCTCTTGCACAAGAAAGCTCTGATGGCCATTTTAACCATAGGGCTTTCTTGCGCAAGAAATTCATGTTGCCTGTCTACACTGGCCTCTTGCGCAAGAACAGTTGCACAAAAGGGCTTATTCCTGAGTGGGAGCGTCAGTTTACTTGCGCAAGAACATGCGGCCAGTGTAGACAGGCAGCAAGTTTTTGCGCAAAAGTGGCCGCTTTTGCACAAGATCATGCCAGTGTAGACACAGCCTCTGTATTTAAGAACTCATCTTAAACTGTAAGAGCTAGGACCACTATTTTGATATGCAACTTCCTCTTATGCTAACGTAAAGCAGGGTCCGGTTTTCGTTCTGCTAAGGAAATGGGGATGTGCCTGGAATGGGATTGATTCTCAGCAAATCATACAGAAAAGGGACAGAACCACGAGGTGGGGAAAAGGGGCTGGCAAGAGTCAGGGGCATAGGCAGGGTGTAAAACAGCCACTAAGGATTCCCCTAGCTGCTCAGACTAGTTCCTTTGCCTCCTGGTTCAAGCTGATCATCTGAGCCGAAGAGCAGGGCGATTCGCCTCCCCCAGCCAGGAGCTTTGTGGACAGAGCCCTTAGGGAGCTAGAACTCTGCTGGGTCCTTTCTCTCCAATTCCTAGTGACCTGCCATGTGGCAGCTGCAGTCTGAGCCCTGCCTGTGAGCCTTGGTGTCAGACCTGCCAGCCCTCACTAGAGCTCCCTTTCTGAGCAGTGTGTTCCTGTCCTGCCCTGGGATGGGGGGGTGGAACAGGCCATGAGGGAGACTTAGTTGTTCCCCAGAGAGTGTAGCAGAGCACTCAGCTCCCCCTGGGAATCAGCTGGGCCATTCCCGAGGCAGGTGAATGTGCCCTGGGATCTTGTACCAGCTAGACCCCAGTCTCTGCAAGGTGGGGAAGGAGCCTTTCTGAGCAGGTGACTCAGATCCTGGCTCTGGAAGCAGTAATAGCACAGATCTTAATGAACAAGATCAGCACTTGATTAATTGCTCCCCTGAGCAGGATTTCCAGTCTGCAGAGCTCATGTGATCTCCTGGGTGGACCGAGGGGAGGAGCTGCTGGTTCCAGATCTCCAGGGCTGTGAGGAAGGGGAGAGCGTCAGCGACGCCCACACAGGTGAGCAATCAGCTTAACTGACTCAGAAACCAATTTGTGTGTCCTCATAGCAGGTGTCACTTGTGCATTTTCACCAAGTCTAACTGACCCTTCAGCCTGTCTTCAACTCCAGTCAGAGAGGGGCAGAGAGTGTTACCCGTGGTTTCTTCAGCCCACAGATCTCAGTAACTTTACTCTGTGTGAGGTGCTGTCAGGAAGTAAATCCAGGGAGATGTGGCTGTTCGACTGATAGCTGGCTGGCACAAACATGACCGCACACGAGAGCTTTTGCTTAAAACTTCTCGTGACTTAATCTCAAGCACTTACACTCGTCTGTGGCAGGTTAGTAAATAATAATTCCTGAAGTTGGGTGTGGCTCTTGAGTGGCCCAGCAGCAGTTTTTCAGTGTCCAGTCTTCCATCTGCTGATGAAATTACAAGGTCTATCCAGAGGGGAAGTTTGTGAAGAGCCCCTCTCCACTTTTCATTCCTGTTTATTTCTTAGTAATACAATAACATGTCATTCAAAGAGAGCTTGTTAGTAAGCAACCCTGAAGGTCAGGCAAGAGGTTACCTTCCAGCTGTCAGCCAGCCAGATGGGATTTTTCAGAGTCTGCCTGCCTTGGAGCCCTGACAGACACACCGTGAGGGCACATAGACAAGCTTCTCAGCAATCGCAACAGAGATCTCTTCAGGAAGGACGCAGAGTCTTTTCTGCGGCACCCAACTCCTGCCTTACCCCCACCCCTGACTTGGTTACGTTATAGCTGCTGCCAGAGCCCATTTGCAGCCTGCTGGCTTTTAGCAGTAAGCAGAAGGGATTCATACTCTTCATTGGTTTGCCAATATTTCCCTGCAGAGAAGGATAGATTCTCTCCTGGAGAAGGGTTGTGAGGGAGGAGGGTGAAATCAGCTCATGATATTTCTGTGAAGGGTTAGCTCACAGAAATCCGCTTGGGGTTGTCCCCAGTGTCTTGATCAAGCCACTGATGCCCGCCTTTCTGCCATCCGGGGCTCCACACCACCCTGTCCTGCTCGGCCAGAAGCACTGATCTGCCCCAGCCAACGCAGAGAATTGGGGTTACCGCCCCTCAGCCAAGCAACACAGACACTGAACCAGTTCACCTCCAGGAGGGCTCAGCTATAGGGCCTTAGCACCCAGGAAACTAACATCTCAAAGTGACCAGAATCCCAAATGAATCTGTTTTACCCGAAAGCTCATAATCTCACCCCCATTTCAATGAAAGAGATAAGAACATAACTTAAGAACATAAGACTGTCCATACTGGGTCACACCAAAGGTCCATTTAGTGCAGTGTCCCATCTTTCATTAGTGGCTAATGCCAGGTGCCCCAAAAGGAGTGAACAGAGCAGGTAATCATCACGTGATCCCTCTCCTGTTACCCATCTTCCAGCCTCAGACAAACAGAAGCTAGGGACACCATTCCTACCTAACCTAATCTCCATGAATTTAATAGGGTTCAAAAAAGAACTACATAAAGTCATGGTTTTCACAGCACCTTCTGGCAAGGAGTTCCACAGGTTGACTGTGTGGTATGTGAAGAAAAACTTCCTTTTATTTGGTTTTTAAACCTGCTACCTATTA
Organism: Pelochelys cantorii; assembly: GCA_032595735.1. Taxonomy (NCBI): domain Eukaryota; kingdom Metazoa; phylum Chordata; order Testudines; family Trionychidae; genus Pelochelys; species Pelochelys cantorii. Next base: position 15,341,403 of record CM064345.1, read on the forward strand.
ATTTTATTTGGTGACCCTAGTCCTTACATACTGGGAACAAGTAAATAAGTTTTTTTTATTCACTTTCTCCATACTTTTGTCATGATTTAATAGACCGCTATCATATTGCTCTCTTAGTCTCCTCTTTTCTAAGCTGAAACCTGTCTTTTTAATTTCTCTTCATATGGGACTTTTCCAAACCCCTAATCATTTTTATTGCCCTTTTCTGAACCTTTTCCAGTGCCAGTATATCTTTTTTGAGATGAGGTGACCACATCTGTATGCAGTATTCAAGATGTGAATGTACCATGTTTTTATATACAGGCAATATGATATTATCTGTCTTTTTTCTTTATTCCCTTTTTAATGATTCCCCTAAGATGGTTTGCTTTTTTGACTGCTGCTGCACATTGAGTGGATGTTTTCAGCGAACTATCCACAGTGACTCCAAGATCTCTATCGATCAGGAATGATCTAGATCAGTGGTTCTGAACCTTTTTTATACTACGGACCGGCAAACCCATTCACAAACTTTTGGTGGACTGGTAATATTTTATTTGCATATTTGTGTATACATTATGCAAATAATGAATAGGCAACTATGCAAATAAAATGTTGCCTGTCTGCCTAGCCTCAACCCAGCCTCTTGCTCCACGAGGCCTAATACCCTTTGAACCCACTCCTAGTCCCTGTGCCCTTTGACCTTTAACCTCTGATCCCTACAGCCCATCCCAGCACCCTCTTGCCCTGTAATCCCACCACACCCTCACCCAACACTCCTTTGTGTCCCACTCCCATGTTTTCCAGAGCAGCAGTTCCCAGCTGCTGGGCTGCAGCGGCTCTGGGTTATGGGTCTGGGTTCAGAAGAGCCGCATGGTGGCGGGCAGGTGGCTGCTCTGGCTGGGGCTAGGGCTGGAAGAGCCACGTGGCGTGGGGCAGGCAGCCGGGACTGAATGAGCCATGCAGCAGAGGGCAGGAGGCTCACGTGGCCAATTTTTAGTGGCGGTAGCAGGAGGTGGTGGAGCAGGAGGTACCTCCCTCCTTCCCTCCCTTCTACCCATGTAAGATGGCAGCCCAGCTGGGGCTCTCCCTTCTGCCCATGGGGGTGCATTGCCAATGGCTGCTGCCCCTGGAGCCATGATGACCATGCTCCCTAGAGGGGACAGTCTCGCTGTGGGGAATGGGGTTGGGGCAAAGGGGTGTTGGGTGAGGTTAAAGGGTGGAAGGGTGGGGGTCAAAGGTTTTGAAGCACTAGGGAGCAAGGGGCTGGGTTGGTGCCAGGTAAATGGATAACAACATATTTGCTTATTTGCATATTCATTTGCATAATAAATATGCAAATACAATGTTACTGGTCTGTCCAATGTTTGTGAATGGGTTTGCCAGTCCCCAGTGTAAAAAAGGTTGGGAACTGCTGCTCCAGAGCAAATCTGCCCCCCCATGGAGCATGGCCGTTACTGTCACATGGGCAGGGGAAGCAGCTGTTGGCAGCGCACATGCTCCCTCCTCCTCCACGTCCCTTCCCTCCCTAAGCGCGTGCAACTCCTCCTCCAGTCAGCAGAAAGATTCCCATGGAGTCGGATTCCCTGTCTTGCCACAAACTTCTTGAGTGTCCTTTGGCAAGTCACTTAAGGTAAAATTTTCACAAGTGACTGAGGCCCTTAGGAGCCTCCGACCTACTGAGTCTCAGTGACTTACATTCCTCAGTTACCGCTGTGCTTGTGACTGTCCCTCTGCAGTAGAGGTGGGGGGCAGGGGCGGAGCGCAGAGCCCTGGCCGGGTCACCATCTTACCTGCATGGGAGATGAGAGGAGGGAGGGAGGCACCGCCTGCTCCGCCACCTCCTGCCGCTGCCTCAGCCCTAGAATCTCCAGCAGCTGCCACGACCCAGCAGCCAGTGGTTCGTGGACTGGCACCGGTCCGCTGACCAATGTTTGGGAACTGCTAATCTAGATGGTGCTTGGTCCTGCCGTGAGGGCAGGGGACTGGACTTGATGCTCTCTTAAGGCCCCTTCCAGTTCTAGTGTTCTAGGATGCTGTAAAAATGATCTTTTATTTTGTATCATTCAGAATAAAGTGCTAGAAATGGGAAAAGTAGCACAGCTTTCCAACTGCTGCAGGTTGGGGAAAATTCTTCTAAGTGCAAACTGGAATGGGTGACAGGGTTTGCATCTAACCCTATTGTAACAAAAACTAACATGGTGCTGCTTCCCCACCTCTTACCACTGGGTAAGTGCCATAGCTCCTGGACTCAAAGCTGGGAGGGAACCATCTCCCTCCACCCTTTCCCTGGCTGTTTTGTGTAGCATGAAGCAGCTTCTGTTTAGGCCTGCCAGATTGGGCCTCCATTTGCCTTCCCCTGGCTTGAGGGACAGCCAAGGGCTTGGGTGCCTACAGTGCGCTACTGACTGTTGTATGGAACCTGTCCTTCAAGTTTCTGCAACAGCTGACTAGATGATGGCTAACGTGATGCCAATTTTTTTTAAAAGGATCCAGAGGCAATCCCAGGGATTCCCTGTGGAGAAGCCTATCATCTGCACCAGGGAAATGGGTTGAAACCTTAGTAAAGAACAGAATTACTACACACAGAGATGCACATACATTTCTGGAGAGGAATCAACAATGCTTTTTGTAAAGAGAAATCACACCTTGCCAATCTGCTCAAAGTCTTTGGGGGGGGGGTCAATAAACATGTGGACAAGCATGATCCAGAGGATATATTGTACTTAGACTTTCAGAAAGCCTTTGACAAGGTACCTCACTAAAGGCTTTTAAGCAGTGTGACTGTCATTGTTGTGTGGGAGAATTAAACCTGAGATTGCTGCAGCTAGTTATTTTTTATGTTAAGCCACTGGTAGCTGAAAACCAAATTTTACATAGCTAGGACTAATATTTAGGGCTTTGAGAGTCCAGGCCAAGTAACTGCATGTTTCTAGTTTTGCTAATCCCAATGGGACAAAAAGTTAATGTACCATAACAAGAACGTTTAAACAGCTCACGTTGGTTTTAAATGTCTCTAAGATATGTGTTGTTATAACTAAAATGCTTTGTTGATAAAAGCTATTTGCTAAAACTAGATGAATTAGTGACCCACTACAGGTTCCTATGGTGATACACTAGGCATTGCTATGAGTTATGTGCTTTAAGTTAGCTCTAAAAAATTAATTAAATATCTGCATTCCAAGGGAGTTTTTCTTCAGGCAAGAATTTGGCACCTAATCTCCAGAGCAACTGAGTGGAAGGAAGGCCCCCAGAAGGCTGGCTATTATTCACTTAAAACCAGGGGTGGGTAATAATTTTAGATAGGGGCCACTTCACTAATTTTTGAAGTGGATCCAAGCCACTCTGGAAGGGGAAGGGCCTCTGGCAGAAGGGGCAGAGCCAGGACACTTCCGTGCTTCCCCTCCTACAGACCCTGATTGATCTGGGGATGGGGGAAACATGTGAAGTCTTTACTTCCCTGCCTCCTGATCCCAGAGAACTGCTAGCTGTTCTGAGCAGCTGGCAGTTCCCTTCAGGCACCTGTCTCCTTGCAGGGCATTTGCTCCCAGGACAATCAGGAGTCTCTCACTCCCTGCCCCCGGGTCCTGATTGGCCTGAGGGCGGGGAAGTGGCAGGGTGTCTGTGGGCTGGATTCACCCACGTGGTGGGCCGGATCTGGCTCATGCAGGCCCCTTCTCCCATCCCTGCTCAAAACCATCTCAGACTTTGGGTAACTATAATGTTTGCAATGCTCTATACCTACAGGTCTAGCACCTGTGTGTGTTTGATTGCTTAAAACCTAATTTAAAAAAAAAGCACTCTGGTTGTATCAGTTGTTAGTGTCAGGCACTCCTCTGAATAACAATCTAAAGCATTTAATTGACCACTGCTTTGCATTCTGAAGTCGCTGGGTAGCAGATGTGGTGAGCCAGTCATGCGGGGTACAGAGGAGGGGTGGATTGTGCAAGAGGAGAGGACAGCAGGACGGGAGCTGTCTGTGTTTTCCCTGGGACCCTGGCTGTGACTTGATTCACAGCTACATTCCACTACTGCAGTGTTCCCCAATTTTATTTGGCCATGGAACCCCTAGAGCTGCCTTAAAAAAAAAAAAAAAAGTCCCTGCTGTGTTTCGTCAAGCAAAAAAAAAAAAAAGCCCTGCCACCGCATTTCGTCGAGCAAAATAAATAAATTTTAAAAAAGCCCTGCCATTCCCACGGCTCTGTCTCTTTAAGATTGGGTGCGGGAGTGCTGGCTCTTCGCGGAACCCTTGCTTTTGCTTTGCGGAACCCCAGGGTTCCGCGGAGCACCAAATGGGAAACACTGACTATGGGGTCTTCCAGCTCAGGCTGGTAGCCTGCTGGAGTGGAAAATGTCAGAAGGAATGGGCCTAGCTGGGAAGGAAGGGAGGGGGAGAGAGAACAGTTAACAGTGGTTTTAGGAAAGAGATGACTGATTTTGTAGAGGAAGCTGGTAATGGTCTTTGAAAGGCTGGAGCCTTCTACAGCCCTGGGGCCCTTTCCTGCAGCTGTGTCAGCAAAGAGCAGTGGTAATAAAACCATAATTACTTAAAAGCAACAATTAACACAAATAAAATGCAAAGGAAGACAAAGTAGCCTGGTTAAAGGCAGAGCCAAACCGCCCTCTGCACAGTAACCCTGCTTCACCCTGCAAAGGCAGCGGCACGGCGGAGGCAGGGGTGTGACAGGAGACAGAGCGACAGGCTGAAGCAGGAGGTATGTGAATGAAAACAGCAGCCCATGGAGCTTGAAGAGAACTGTTAGGGCCTCACGGCCCGATTCCAGAACAAGCCCATTCCAGGGAATGCAGGAACTTCAGTGATGCTCAGAGCCTGGGGGAAGAGCAGAAGGGGCTGCAAGTTGTAATCTGGGGAGTGCTGGGGAGGAGGGTCAAAGGAGGACCTGACTCGCATCCTTCTTAACACAAGTATGAGAGAGAGAGCCACATGAGCTTCCGTTTCCCGTGGGCCCTTCCAGACATTTCCTTTGTGTCCCTTGCTGGAACCACTTGGAGAGTTGCAGAAACTTTCCCCATCGTCTCCACAGTAAACCCAATGCTAGGGCACATTGGTCCCCAAGGGGAGAGACGTCATGCCCGTCTTTCCTGCCCAGGTCAGAGCCATAAGGAAATTGGGGTGCCCTTTAAACTGGAGCATAGCCTGCGGTTGGCTGGCAAAGGGAGCTCGCTCTCCCTGCCTCCTTCTAGTGGATGTGGCAACCTTAGTCAGGGAATGCCTGACCCCAGAAGATTTTGCAGGGCTCCCTTATGCTGCCCAAGTAGGGATCCAACCTGGAAATGAAGGCAGCTCAATTCATTTGCAGGATCAAGTGGCAACCCCCACTCTCCTCCCCAAGCTGGGCCAGGGCCTGGCTTTCCAGATGTTTTGGCCCATGAAGCCCCAACATTCTGTGAGGTCACCGCCTCACAATCTCCTTTCACCAATGAGCTGAGGGGCTGCAAAAGGCCCTCGTGATGTCACTGCCACGCCCACCCCTGCCCTGCAGGGCTAATGTCCTGCCCCTGGCAGCCCCTTTGCATGGTTGAGCTGTTCCCAGGGGTGACAGTAACACATTTCTTATAGGTACTGTCATTGGACACTCCCTTGGCCTGGGGGAGGCTCAAGGCAGGAGATTGCGGGGGGGGGGGGAGGGAGGCAGGAGAGAGGAGTTGTGACACGAGGACACCTGTAGGAATTTAGAGTGGGAGGCTCAGGGCAGGGATTTGGGGAGCATGGGGGGGCTTGGCAGAGGATGAGGATACAGAAATCAGGGTAGGGGATTGAGGAGGGCTTGGTGCTGGGGTTGTGTGTTCGTTGGGGGGTGTCAATGGGTCTAGAATCTCAGCTCCCTCTATTCTGGACTCCCTGAGGCACTTTAACAAACAAGAGCTTTCTCTGCAGTGCGCTGAGGAGAGAAACCCCTGAGCCAGTGAGACGGACTGACTTGGGTGCAGGCGAACAAAGGGGCTATGTCTACACTGGCGAGTTCTTGCGCAAGAAAGGCTGTTCTTGCACAAGAACCCGCAGAGCGTCCACACTGCCTGCCCACAAGAGTTATTCCTCTCTCCACGAGGAATAAGCCCTCTTGCGCAAGAGCTCTTCCACAAGAAGGCAGTGTAGACAGGCAACATGAATTTCTTGTGCAAGAAACCCCTATGGCTAAAATGGCCATCAGAGCTTTCTTGCACAAGAGAGCATCCATACTGCCATGGACTCTCTTGCGCAAAAGCACATGGCAATGTGGACGCGCTCTTGTGGAAGACCTTTTGCACAAGAACTCTTGCGCAAAACAGTCCAGCTACATCTACACTGCAGGTTTTTTGCACAAAAACTTGCAGAGCATCTACACGGCACGCGTGTTCTTGCGCAAGTAAATTTACTGTACAGCGTCTGAAAACAGGGCTTCTTCTGGAAGAGTTATTCCTCTCCCCATGAGGAATAAGCCCTCTTGTGCAAGAGCTCTTCCACAAGAAGGCAGTGTGGACGGGGAATATGGATTTCTTGCGCAAGAAACCCCTATGGCTAAAATGGCCATCAGAGCTTTCTTGCGCAAGAGAGCGTCCACACTGCCGTGGATGCTCTTGTGCAAAAGCACATGGCAGTGTGGACGCGCTCTTGTGGAAGACCTTTTGCACAAGAACTCTTGAGCAAAACAGTTCTTGCACAAGAAGCCTGTAGTGTAGATGTAGCTGGGGTGTTTCAATAAAGCTACATGTAAATAGATCCATCTAGCAACAGCTGCCAGCCACACGTACAGGGGAGGGGGCTTCAGCCAAGGAAGCAGTGACTCTTAGGAAGGTTTGGGGGTGATGGTGACTCATAAAATGAACATGAATTTCCAGTGTTGTGGCCAAAACAGGGAAGGGCTGGCTACACATAGCTATGTCGAAACCAGGCTTGAACCAAAGGCCTTTAGAGCCACAGAGTAATGCGCTCTCAACAGAGCTACTTTGGCTGCTACAAACAGGCTACTTTGGCCTATAATTCTCTGTCCAGGATGTTTAGCAGCCATGCCACACACAAAGGACATTGCCATGCACTGTCCAGGAAAGCAAGACTAGCATTTCCTGCCACCCACAGTTTGACTCACTTCCTCATCCCATTCCTGTCTCAGGTCCCGGGCTGAAGTGGTCGGGGCCCAGCAGCATAGGGAGGAAGTTGGGGGGGTTAGACCCTGGTGGGAAGCTACTTGCTTCCCTGTCATCCCAGCCCAGTGGTGGGCTGCATGTTGGGAGTGATGAGCACCACAGGGCCAAGCTGGCAGGGGCTGAGGCTCAGGAGTGAGGGGCACTATGGAGTTGCGAGGTGCCCATGCACATAGCAGCGGGCTACAGGTCAGGAGTGAGTAGTTAGCTCTAGCGCTGGAGTGCTTGCTGTGCATGTGAGAAGTAATAGGTTAGATACCTATATTCTCCACAGGCTGACCTGTTGTATGTTTTCTCTCCAGCTAGGTTAGCCTGCCTGTTTCTCCTGTGTTGGCCCCTCTCTTGTTAACAGCAGGCGTTCTCTTTTGCCCCACCGGCTAACAAAAAGTCACACAGGTGACGGCCTGTCCTTACCCGACCCTCCCCCAAACACTGAGGCTATGTCTACACTGGTGGCTGTTCTTGTACAAAAACTTGCTGGGTGTCTACACTGCATGTGTGTTCTTGCGCAAGTAAATTTACAGTTCAGTGTTGAAAACAGGGCTTCTTCCAGAAGAGTTATTCCTTTCCCCATGAGGAATAAGAGCTCTTGTGCAAGAGGGCAGTGTGGACGCGCGGCAGGGGTTTCTTGCACAAGAAAGCTCTATGGCTAAAATGGCCATCAGAGCTTTTTTGCTGAAGAGAGCGTCCACACTGCCATGGACACTCTTGCGCAAAAGCACGTGCCAGTGTAGACACGCTCTTGTGGAAGACTTTTTGCGCAAGAACTCTTCCGCAAAACAGTTCTTGCACAAGAAGCTATGCCTACGTCTAGACTGGCATGATTTTCCGCAAATGCTTTTAAAGGAAAAGTTTTCCGTTAAAAGCATTTGCGGAAAAGAGCGTCTAGATCGGCACGGACGCTTTTGCACAAAAGCACTTTTTGCGGAAAAGCATCTGTGCCAATCTAGACACCCTTTTGCGCAAGAAAGCCCCGATCGCCATTTTAGCCATCGGGGCTTTTTTGCGCAAAACAATTCTGGGTTGTCTACACTGGCCCTCTTGCGCAAAAGCTTTTGCCCGAACGGGAGCGTCATAGTATTTGCGCAAGAACACCGACGATCATACATTAGATCGTCAGTGTTCTTGCGCAAATTCAAGCGGCCAGTGTAGACAGCTGGCAAGTTTTTCCGGAAAAGCGGCTGATTTTCCGGAAAAACTGGCCAGTCTAGACACAGCCTACCAGTGTAGACGTAGCCTGAGTTTACTGATGAGTGGTTATTTGAAACCAATCTCATCACGAAAAATTCTTCTCATCCTGAAGGACCAGCCACATACTTTAAGCTGACACACAACTCTGATCTACCCAGTAATCAGGCTGTTGCCAATCCTTAGTATATGAAGGTTTCTTTACAAAAGGTTGGTGCAATAAGAGCTCACCCCTGCCTCTTGGCCTTTTCTAGATATCGGACCTGAGAAATGAGGAAATAGACTCAAAGCCCGTAAAATGGAACAGCGGTTTAATTCCCAGCTGAAAAATGGGCAGTGCCCCTGTGTCAGTTACCAATCTTTGCCAACTCTGGGACCTCTGTGGAGGCGGCTGTGTTAGAAACACCCAGGTGTGAGTCAGAGAATGTCACTGCTGATGTCTCCTTGAGATGGCATTTGTGCTGTGGCATTCCTGTTTGTGCCAGAGAGATCCCTTGAGTTCTACACACAAGCGAGAGGAGATGGGCAGTTGGAGTCAGCCAGCTCCACCCCTTCTTAAAAGGCCTGTTTCTGTTTAAAGGCCACGTGTGTTCTTGTTGATGAGGGAGAGGGTGGAAAAGGTCCCTCTAAGCAACCTGTCACATCACATATTATCTCTCAGTTGTCCCTTCTCCAAGCTGAAAAGTCCCAACTGAAGACTCCCCCTTCTTATGGCAGCTGTTTCATATCCCTAATCATTTTTGTTGCCCTATTCTTAATTATTTTCAATTGCAAGGGATCTTTTCTCAGACGGATCTACCACATCTACATGCACTGTTCAAGATGCGGGGGTGCCATGGATTTGATAGAGGCACTTAGCTATTTTCTGTCTTATTCTCTGTCCGTTTCTTAATAATTCCCAACATCCTGTTTTTTTGTTTGTTTTGTTTTGTTTTTACTGCCGCTGCACATTGAGAGGTTGTTTTCAGAGAAGTATCCACAATGACTCCCAATTTCTCTCTCTTGAGTGGTAGCAGCTAATTTAGATCCCATCATTCTATACAGTTGGGATTATGTTTCCCAATGTGCATTACTTTGTATTTATCAGCCTATGTCATCTGCCATTTTATTTCCCACTCGGTTTCAAGAGATCCTTTTGCAGCTCTTTACAGGCTTAAATATGTTGAGTAGTTTTGTATCACCTGCAAATTGTGCCACCTCTGTGTTTGATCCTTTTTCCAGATTATAAACTAGCAGTTGTACCTGGTGTTTATAAATATCTAGAATAGGATTGGACCCAGTACAGAAGCCTGGTTACACCACTATTCTCCCCTCTCCATTCTGAAAACGGACCACTTATTCCTACTCTTTGCTTCTTATCTCATACCCAGTTACCAGTCCCAGAGAGGACCTTCCCTGTTATCCCATGGCGGCTGCCTTTGCTTAGGAGCCTTTGGTGAGGGAGCTTGTCAAAGGCTTTCTGAAAATCTAAGTACAATAAAGGAGACCCTGTGCTTCATGTCACAATGGGAACCCAATCAAGGGCACCGAAACAGTCTCTAATGATGCTCCAGATTTAGCCCCCAGGACTAAAAGAGCAACACAGGGTACATCTAACACAGCACGGAAATCCCAATGAATCTCCAAGCAGTGTGACTGGTCCCATCTCACAGCCCTGGTTCCTGGCAAAAAATCATTTGAGTCGTGGTGTCTGCATGTCTAACTCACCGGAGATCAAAGTGTGTGACCCAATGGCCTTCACAAAGAGAAAAAAAATCCACAATACAGGGTGGGCTGTTAACCACTTTCTCATTCATAGAGTGAAACATCAGGGAATCATTTAAGCCTCAAAAGCAGGAGAAAAAAAATTATCCATTTTCTTCTAAGGTGGCTAAACCTGCTTTACTTCTCGCCTCATTACGTGGCTGTAGTAGTCACAAAAGTTCTCTATGACATTACATTAAAAGAAACATTTTAGACCCAAAGTTCCCATGAACAAATGATCTGAAGTAGCTCCGAAAAGCCCAGCAGCAATTGTACCCAGAGCTGGAACCAAGGCTGTGAGATGGGACTGGTCACACTGTGCTGGGAGGTTCATTGGGATTTCCCTGCCCACACCCAGGTCTGTGACACTTCCTTCTGCAGCTCTCAAGAGCCTGACTTAGGAGCACAGAAATCACACTGGGATTGCTGAGCATGGAGAGCCCAGGCCACTGTGGTCAGTGACCCTTTGGGAGGTGCAGCAGTAGAACGGGGAGAGGACAAAACTCTCATGGTGGGGACAGAGGTTCCAGTGGCTAGGGAGAAGGTCGCTGGTGATTGGGAAGGAGGGAACGCTCAGACTCACCCATCCCCCTCCAATGGCACTGGAGGGAAAACATGTTTCACTGCCCCACTGTTTGAGCATCTAGTGAGCTCTGGCTCACCAGGCAGGAAATGGACAAACAATAAAAGCTTTTCAGCATGGCCTGGAGTCATGTGAGACGGTCTGGGAAGGAGCCAATCCGGCCCCACAGAACACTTGGGGGCTAGCAGTCACTCCACTCATGGGTGGAGCAGGACACACCAGCTGCTCAGGGCCAGTTTACCTAGAAATCTGGTGGAGGGTCCCAGGGATGCACTGGCCAATCCCAACCACATTTCCTGCCACAGAGAGACCCTCCGAGGAGGAGGATGCAGAGGCAGAGGTGGAATTTCTGAGCCTCCCAGAAAAGGCCCTGTGGGAATCACCCCCCTCCTTGGTGCTGTCTGAGTGCAGAGGGGGCAGGGAGAAGGCAGGGAGGCAATGAATGGTCAGAGGCAGTATCTCCCCCACCCCATGCTCTCCCTGCCTCCTTATCCCATGTTCCTTAAACATTTGATAGCCCTAGCATCCAGCTCCCCAGCCACTCCGTCTGCAGGCAGGGCCTGTCAGGGAGCTGCTCTGTACCTGACGCCCATCATGCAGTTACCAGGGCAGATGTGGGTACAAATTTTGTATTTGCAGAGGGTTCTGAGGGTAAGAGCCCAGCTGGCCACTGTGAGGAACTGTGGTATGGACCCTCTACCTGCCTAGGAAGAGGGGGCTGCTCGGGGCTCCTTCCCAGGGAAGTGAAGGGCCCCCTGCTGCTCCATAGCTGCCCAGCTGGCTTTTACTCATGACCAGACTGCAGCTCTGAGCTGCCCCCGTGACCACAGTGGCATCTGGGAGAGTCACTTGGGCAGTTGTGGAAAGCTGCCCCTTCCCCCCTCCCCACACACACCTGTCCTGGTCTGAGACAGAGTCCTTTAGCTCAGCACATATCCCTGGATATCTGCAGAGAAGTTTTGTGGCTGTGAACACACTTTTTTATATCTGTGCAGAGCTCTAGCCCCAGTTTCCTCCACCAACTATCCTCCCTGGCCCCTCAATGTTTGGTCTCTCAGATCCCAGCATCCCTGTGGGATTTTGGGAGGGGAGGATTTAGCAGCCTTTCTGCACAGGCACCTTCCAGGGAACAGCTCCAGGGCAGTGGGGGAGCCCAGCCAAGGGTGATGGAAGATGGAGGGTGGGATGGGTGTCCAGAGGGAAAATGGGGCCTGGCCCAAGTGTCCTCATTATGTCCAGCTGGGACGGGAAGGGAGAGAGGGAACCTGAGGCAGGCATGGAGAGCATCTGGAGAGCTGCGTCTAGACTGGCATGATTTTGCGGAAATGCTTTTAACAGAAAAGTTTTTCCGTTAAAAGCATTTCCGCAAAAGAGCGTCTAGATTGGCACAGGTGCCTTTGTGCAAAAAGTGCTTTTGTGCAAAAGCATCCGTGGCCAGTCTAGACACGATTTTGCGCAAGAAAGCCCCGATTGCCATTTTCGCCATCGGGGCTTTTTTGCGCAAAACAGTTCTTCCCTGTCTACACTGGCCCTCTTGTGCAAGTATTCTTGTGCAAGAGGGCTTATCCCTGAGTGGGAGCATCATAGTATTTGCACAAGAACACTGACAATCTTACATTAGATCATCAGTGTTCTTGCGCAAATTCAAGCGGCCAGTGTAGACAGCTGGCAAGTTTTTGCGCAAAAGCAACCGCTTTTGCGCAAAATCTTACCAGTCTAGATGCAGCCGAGGAGTTTGGTCTCTTCCTTTTCCCTGTTCTGGCCCAGCAGCTCAGCAGCCAGTACTGCAGCCGGTAGGAGGGGTGATTGGGGGTCCCTCCCTCTGCCTGGGGTTTGCTCAGACCAGGCAGAGTCAGAGGGTCACTAACCAGTTGGTTGCTGGGTGCTGCTGTCTCCTCCCCCAGCACTGGACAGCTGGATCACTCATCTGCATGTGGGAATTAGGCAGGGAACAGAAAGAATTTCCTTCCGGTGTGGAGCAGTCTCTGGTGCCTTGGCTCTAATAGAAGGCTACGTCTACACTGGCGCATTCTCACGCAAAAACTCTTCTGCAGAAGAGTTCTTCTGCAAAAACTCTTCCAGAAGAGAGCGTCTACACTGGCATGTGTTTTTGCACAAGAGATGTGCTTTTGCGCAAGAGCATCCATGCCAGTGTAGACGCTCTCTTGTGCAAGAAAGCTCTGATGGCCATTTTAACCATAGGGCTTTCTTGCTCAAGAAATTCATGTTGCCTGTCTACACTGGCCTCTTCTGGAAGAGCTCTTGCGCAAGAGGGCTCGTTCCTGAATGGGAGCGTCAGAGTTCTCGCGCAAGAAGCCCTGATTTTATACATTAGAACATCAGTTTACTTGCGCAAGAACACCTGGCCAGTGTAGACAGGCAGCAAGTTTTTGCACAAGAGTGGCCGCTTTTGCACAAGATTGCGCTGGTGTAGACACAGCTGTTTTTCATGCCAGCGAATGAAATCTGAGAGGTTTCTTCCCTGGGGGATTTGCTGATGCAGGAGTTGTATGGATTCTCTGATGCCTAGTGAGGTTTGAGGTTCACCTGAAGTTTTTCCCACAGTCTCTATCTAGGTAATCAGCAAATATAATGTGCAGAATAGAAATCTTTAATAACATTTAAATAGCCTGCTATCACCCCAAACATGCCAATCTGCAGGGCTTCTTTGAAATAAACAATGAACAATTGTAATTTGATAGTGATAAAGCAGGTGACATTCTCTATAAAGTCTATACATTATTTTTATTTTCATACTAGAGTTTAAAATGAGCAGCAGTGAAATAAAAAGAAAACGGTCTGCTTATGATGCTGCATTTAAACTTAAAGTTGTTGAATATGCAGAAGCAAACAATAATTGTGCTGCTGCTCGTGAATTCTGCGTCCATGAGAAGCAAGTAAGAGAATGGCGAAAAAATAAAACAACATTAAAAGACATGCCAAGAGGCAAGAAAAAATGTCCGACAAGGTGCGCTTCATTTCCTGGGCTGGAGAAAGATCTCAGTGATTGGGTTGTTGAATGTCGACAAAACGGGTCTCTTGTCACTAGAACTGGAATTCGTTTGCGTGCTTTGCAAATGTCAAAAGACGAGAAATACAAGTCAGAAAAGCCATCGGTGTTTGTTGCATCAGCAGGTTGGTGTACACGCTTCATGAACCGTCATGGTCTGTGTCTTCGGCAGCGAACAAAGATAGCACAAAAGCTGCCGAGAGACCTTGAAGAAAAAATTGAATGTTTCCAAAGATTTATTATAAAACATCAAAAGGAATTTGCATTCGAGCTGTCACAAATAGGTAATATGGATGAAACACCGATGACATTCGATCTCCCGAGCAACAGACCAGTAACTGGTGTTGGTGAGAAAACAGTTTTAATTAAAACCACTGGCCATGAAAAAATCCATTTTACAGTGGTTTTATCATGTTTGGCCAATGGATCAAAGCTCCACCCTGTTATTATTTTCAAAAGAAAAACCTTGCCTAAAACCATGAAGTTTCCTGGGGGTGTCATCGTGTGTGCACATGAAAAGGGATGGATGGATGAGAGTGGGACGATTGAATGGCTGGAAAATGTGTGGAATAAGAGACCAGGAGCACATCTCAAGAAACCTTCTTTGCTTGTTTGGGACATGTTTAGGGCACACAGGACAGATGAGGTGAAAAATGTGGCCAAAAAAATGAAAACTACTTTGGCTGTAATACCTGGAGGCTTAACTTCTGTTCTACAACCACTTGATGTCTGCCTGAACAAACCGTTTAAGAACAGGCTATGCAAAATGTGGTCTGACTGGATGTGCTCAGGCATGGCAACATTGACAAAAGGTGGGATTCTTATGAAACCTGAAATCAATTTGGTTGCCCAGTGGGTCAAGGATGCGTGGGAGTCCATTCCCATGGAGATGGTACAAAAATCATTTAGGAAATGCTGTATCAGCAATGCGCTTGATGGGTCAGACGACGATGCCATATCTGATGATGACACAATGGAGGGTGGCAATAAAGGATCTGAGTCTGAGGATGACATTGCTGACATCTACGATGACAATGCAGGAGCAACTATGACTGAAACTGAGTTTAATGAACTGTTTGGTGAATTGGAGACTGATTCAGCGTTTGAAGGGTTTAAGACTTTAAATAAGTGCATTAGGATGATATGAGAAGTTAAAACATGGATTGTAATTTTGAAGGCATGTGAATACATATTTGTTCAGTTGTTACAGCAGGTTCTTTGTTAGATTGCATTGAAATAAATTTACTAAAACTTTTGAGTGTTTCTTCTGACTCCAACTTTTAGAATACAGCAGAGTCCACAGCACTTCCCAGGGTCACTTCCCAGCCCAGCAGGGCAAACCGCTAGCACACTAGGATGTTTTATCCAGTGCTTTTTTTATGACAGTACTGCCTGGCATGGTGCACCGTCGTCTATTTTCCCAGCCCACAGAAAAGGAATGGGATTTCCCTCGCATGTACCGGCACCTGTTTTCCTGGGGCGGCTTGGCTCCTGATGGAAGCCTGCTCGGGATGCGTGGGGGGTTTTTTTCTGGCCCCCAGTGCATTTTTTTTCTCAACAAGTTTTCCTTTTTTTTTTTTTTTTTGGCTCAACAAGTTTGCCCCGGAGTACCAGCACCTTTTTTCTTACAAAAAAAAATCACTGGTTTTATCTATGTGGTGCATCTGCAGGTTCAAAGCCTGCCAGCTACCAGTCACTGCTGTTCACCATTCCAGGTAAAGGGGAGCGCGGGAAGCAGCAGCCAGCATGTCCCTTGGCTTGAGCTGCTTCTTCAGCTCCTGTTAGCAGTTCCCCTCACCCTGTGAAAAAAAATGTGCGTTACATTGATCCATTTATAAGCCAACCCCCACCCATCACAGTGGAATTTTTCCCAGAAAAAGCCAGCTTATAAACAAGTATATACAGTCTATGGTCTCTCTGTCATGTGGGTTAGCTCATAGGCAGTAAGGGCTTATAGCCTAGTGAAACTTGTCCCATATTCATGGCATTTATATGGCCTCTCTACCATATGGATTCTCTGATGAATGAGGACTGATCACCTTGTGGAAACCGTTTCCTCACTCATGGCATTTATGTGGCCTTTCTCCCTTGTGGGTTCTCTCATGGCTAATGAGGGATGATCTCATAGTGAAAACTTTCCCACATGCATGGCATTTATATGGTCTTTCTCTCTCCTGTGTGCACTGACAGGTAATAAGGTATGAGCTCCAATTTAGCTTTTCCCACAATCCAAGCACTTATGTGGTCTCTCATGTGGGTTGCTCATTATAACCTTTCCCACACGCCTACACTCCATAGCTGCTGAGAAAACTTCTAGGATGTGTCTACGCTGGCACGATCTTGCGCAAAAACTTGCTGCCTGTCTACACTGGCCGCATGTTCTTGCGCAAGTAAACTGACGTTCTAATGTATGAAATCAGGGCTTCTTGCGCCAGAACTCTGACACTCCCGCTCAGGAAGAAGCCCTTTTGCACAACTGTTCTTGTGCAAGAGGCCAGTGTAGACAGGCAACATGAATTTCTTGCGCAAGAAAGCCCTATGGTTAAAATGGCCATTGGAGCTTTCTTGCGCAAGAGAGCGTCTACACTGGCATGGATGCTCTTGTGCAAAAGCACATGCCAGTGTAGATGCTCTCTTCTGGAAGAGTTTTTGCGCAAGATCACGCCAGTGTAGAGGTAGCCCTAGTGAGCAGGGATGGCTGCTTACTGACCCTGAGGGAGAAGAACCCCTCTCTAAGCCTGGGTGGGCCAAGCCCAGTCCTGCCCCTTTAACTCCCTGGAAGCCAAGAGGCAGGACGAGTGGTAAAAAAGCCTGGGAATTCAGTAGGGGCCCAGGCACCAGAGGCAGGAGAGGCCTGCCCTGAGGATCTTGCAGAGGCTGAGGACTGGCCCGAGGGTTCAGACTAAGACTACTGTGAGAACCAGCAGACAGTGTGGAGCCAGGTAGATGCCGAGGCTGTGTTAGGAAGTGGCCCAGGGGAAGCTGATGACTGTCAGGCTGATCTTATAACACCTTAGAGCAGTGGTCTCCAACCTTTTTACACCCAAGATCACTTTTTAAATGACAGAACAAGCCACGATCTACCACCCCATCCTTCCTCTCTATCACTTGCTATCACCAACCGTTATACTGCTGCTTTTTTTCCCAGTTCTTCGGTAGGAAGAGGTTTTTCCAACATTTGGCCTGTCTAGACTGGACCAAATGTCAGAAAAACCCCTTCTTTTGAAGGGAAAGGGGAATATAGGGATTACCAAAAGAGCACGTTTGCTCTTCCACTAAAAAAAGCGGAAGAACAAATGCAACCCTGGATGCAGAAGAGTTTTTCTGGGATATCTCCGGAATCCTGAAAAACTCCTGCAGTCTAGCCTTACCCTTGCTGGGTTGAAGCAGGATGTGTAGGCTCTGGGGTAGGAATGAGGGATTTGGGTGTGGGAAGGGGTGAGATGCAAGCTCTGGGAGGAAATCTGGATGCAGGCGGTGGTGGAGAAGGGGATGCTGGGTCGGGGAGGGGGCTTCAGGCCAGGCAGTGTTGGGGTCAGATGTAGGGTTAGGGTACTAAGCAAGCCACAGGCTTGTGGATATGAGGGTGCAGGAATTTGGGTTAGGGTATGTGAGGGGCTCAGGCAGGGGGTTCCAGTGTATGCTAGGTTCAGATCTAGGGTCTGGGGGAAGGGGGAGTGCAGGCGTGTTATGATGCTGTGGGCAGATGGGGGCTTGGCCCCAATTTGGGGTTTGTTGGCCAGGCTTCATGTTTAAATAAAATACTATGTCAACCACAAAAAGTTTCTGCATTGTCTATGAGAAGGGCAGGGAACCTGTTTTGAGTCAGGGGTCACTGACCCACAGAAAAGTCAGCTGGGGCCACAAAGTGAGATGCAAAATAAAAACTCCTCCAAAACCCCCACAAGCCTCACTAATGTGGCCCCAACTGTGCTGGTGGGAGCAGGGGACATGGTATTGGAGAAGGGTGCCAGGGGGTACTGGGACAGGGGACAGGGTGCTGGGGCAAGGGACGGGGCCAGTGGGTTCTGGGGCAAGGGCCAGGCGCAGAGGACAGGGTGTCAGTGGAGGCAAGAGACAGGGTGCAGGGGTGGGGACAGGGTGCCGGCAGAGGCAGGGGCCAGGAAGCCAGTGGGAGCAGAGTGCCAGTGGGAACAGTGGGCAGGGTATTTATTGGTGGTGGTGGTGGTGGTGGTGGTGGTGGTGGGGGGCAGGGAATCCTCAGCACATGTCCTTCCCCCCCCCCCCCCCCCCGCAAAGGAGGAAAGCCCCAGCGCACGCTTCCCCCTGGGACTCCTCCCTCCTCCCCCCCAGAGGAGGGGAGCCCCAGTGTGCACTTCCCCCTGGGACTCCTCCCCCCCTCCCTGACACGTGCTTGCCCTCGGGACTCCTACCTCCTCCCCCGCAGAGGAGGGGAGCCCCAGTGCACCCCTCTCTCTTTCCCCCACCCCCGAACCCCAGCACGCGCCTTCCTCAGGGACTCCTACTTCCTCCCGGCACGCCACAGACCTGGAGGAGGGGAGCAGGCAGCACACTTCCGGAAACCCCAAAAGTGGCACGCAGCTGCCGGACTTCCCTCCACCCCGCGGGAAGCCGGCACTACCTCCATTTTCGGAGGTAGGTAGTGGGGCTTCTTGGGGGTAGGGGAAATTGGGGGGGGGGCCCCGAACGCCTCACGATCAACCAGTCGATCACACTCGATGGGTTGGTGACCACGGCCTTAGAGTGTGTCAGTGTGTTGCAGGCTGAATCCCCTCTGACCCCAGTGGCAGCTAGGGATGCTACTACTAGGGCCCTGAGCCAGGAGATGGAGAAGTAGGGAGGGCCCCCGTCACCCCACATATCGGGTGGCAGTCTCCCCCTCCCCTCTTTTGCCTGTAGAACTGTGTGTGTGTTGCTGCCCCACCCTGAACCAGGGCCCAGGCCTTACTGACTGTGGAACTGCATGGCTATGTCTAGACTGGCATGATTTTGCGCAAATACTTTTAACGGAAAAGTTTTTCCATTAAAAGTATTTGCACAAGAGAGCATCTACACTGGCATGTGCTTTTGTGCAAAAGCATCCGAGCCAGTGTAGACGCTCTCTTGCACAAGAAAGCTCCCATGGCCATTTTAGCCTTCGGGCTTTCTTGCGCAAGAAATTAACGTTGCTGTCTACACTGGCCCTCTTGCACAAGAATACTTGCGCAAGAGGGCTTATCCCTGAGCAGGAGCATCAGAGTATTTGCGCAAGAAGCACTGATTTTGTACAGTACAACATCAGTGTTCTTGCGCAAATACTCACGGCCAGTGTAGATAGGCGGCAAGATTTTGCGCAAAAGGAACCGCTTTTGCGCAAAATCTTGCCAGTCTAGACACAGCCCATTTGTTTTGCTGCCCCACCCTGAACCAGGGCCTGGGCCTTACAAACAGAGGAACTGCTATTTGTCTAGTTGCCTGGACTGCCCTGTACTCAGAGCCCAGGGTTGGAAGGGATCTGTTGGACATTGATTTACAGGCCTGAGCACAGGTCAGGGATCAATCCAGCACTCAAGCCACTTGGCTTACACTGCTGCTTGACTCCAAACAAAGGGGGGGGGGGGGAAGAACCCCGCATCTGAAATTCCTTATCTGCATTTCATTGGCTGAAGGCCCAAAGCCCCCCTCCCTCAGGTACAGAGCCTCAAGATTAGCTTATCTGGAGAGCAAGGAAAGGGTTACATCAAACTCTCCCTTGCACCTCCTATTCATGACAAAGATGCTAGGTTGAGTCAGGTCATTTGAGGAGGACATGCTCCAGAAATTCCAGCCTCTGGAAAAATGCTTTTGTGGTGTTTTGTACTTAACTCTGCTCTGGGCCTGATTTGAGATGATTGAGTAGCAGCAATAATCAAATATTACCATCCTAAAAACATCAGGGCTACATGTCCCTCTGTAACTAGGGATGTTAAATGGTGCTTAACCATTGACTAGTTGATTTGTTGATGGGGGGCGGGCAGGTGGGGGGAAGAGAACTGCAGAGGGTCTAGTTCCTGACCCTGGGAGCTAATCCTGCTGAGGCTCTGCCTTTTAAATGTCTTAAGAGTTACTAAGCTCTTAAGACATTTAAAAGGCTGAAGCACAGCAGGGGGAAAGGGGGGGGGGGGAGGGAAAATCAGGCACAAGCCAGGAATCAGCTGATTCCCTGCTCATGGCCTGGCCCCTGCTACGCCTCTGCCTCCCCTGCAGTGATAGTGCTGGGGAGGAAACGGCTTTTAAGCCAACTCTCCCCCCCCCACCTTTCTGCCCCTCAGATAGAGGCAGCAAGGGGGGGGGGGTAGTGCCTAGTTGAGTAGTCCAGTCTACACAGCTGTGAGAGGGGAGCGCACTTTCAGAATCCCCAGAAGTAGCGCAAAGGACCCCGGGGAAGCCGGCAGCTGCGACCCCCCTGTAAGTTGGTCATGACCCCCCTGGGGGTTGCGACCCACACTTTGAGAAATGCTGGAGTAGTCTATCACAGTAGTTTGCAATCTTTCTGATACCAGGGACCAGCAAACCTATTCGCAAAGTTTTGGTAGACTGGTATAATTTTATTTGCACGTTCATAATTTGTGTAATGAATATGCATATATACGAATAAAATGTTACTGGTCTACTGAAAGCCTAGCTCTCAGTCAGCCCTAACCCTTAGAGCCCCTCCTCCACTACTCGCCACTGACCCGAGTCCCTTACACCCAACCTCCCACCCTCAGAGCCCCCCAGTGCCAGCCCCACATCTCAAATGCCTCAGTGCCAGCTCCCTGCCCCTTACAGCCACCCCCACGATGCCCCAGTACCAACCTCCTGTTTCCAGACCCCCACTCCACCCAAGCCTCCCGAGTGCCAGCCCCCAATATTAATTCAGCCTCCAGCGCCCCCCAGCACTAGCCCTGCTGCCCACATCACAGCAGCTCTGGGATACACCGCCCAGCACCTCCTCTCCCATGCAGCTGGTGGGAGAGTCCTGTCAAATCACTATAATCTGTGCATTATCATGTGAAGCACCAAAATAGAATCATTTCACGTTTGTCATATAATGCCAGTCTGAAGCTAGACTTCACCTGGGCAGACACTGGTACTCCAGATACCAAATAGTATTATCCCATATTCACTGGGTTTGCACTGTAATACCAAACTTTAGTGGCAACCTCAGCAGTGTTAAGGCAGAATAACTTGGCAAATGCCCAGGAACCGTGAGCATTGGATCAGCTGGTGTGTTGACACGAGAGCATTTGAAGTCACTATTAAGGGTTTGCAGCCAAGTGCAGTTCTGATAGAGCTTGGGCAGGCATTGCTCTTTGGTAAGCTATTGCTTCAGGATGGCAATAAAACTCTCCCGTGTGCTCAAGCACGGTGCCAACCAGACAGATGGCCAGCAGAGATTTTTCCTTCCTGCTTTGGAGAGTTGGGTGGACTATGCGCTGAGTGAGGGCCTATCACTAAGCAGAGCTTGGGTGTGCTAAGAGAGTGGGAGACAGGGAGCTCACAACCTGTCACACCAGCTCTTGAGGGAGGTTTGGTCTTTCAGTGCTGGGCTGGTGCAGCACCTTGCATAGCTCATCCAGGTCCCTGTACACAGGAGCAGCCCCTCCCCCCCAGCCCTTTTTCAGGGCCAGCTCAGCGACATGCATAAGAAACCTCCCATCTTCCACTTCTACCTTCAAGATGATCTCTACACATTCACAGGGCCCCTCCCTGGTACCCAAAGGGCATTCTACACATGCTCTCCATTTTCCCCCTCCACTCCCCAGCAGCTGTCAGGGAGCACCCCATACACCATGGCATTCACTTGCACAGGAACCTCTGCCCTGCTCTAGGGACTCATCCCTCACAGCTGCACCTTGCAGCTCTTACGTGCCAATCAGCTTGGCGCCCATACAAAAATATGCACAGGTATGTGGGGTGCAGCATCACCTGCCTTGGAAGAGTGCTATCCTGTGTAGTGGGAGGGCCACAGCGAGCAGCTCTGTGCAGACCTCCTGCTGCACAGGGAAGCACTCTTCCATAGGGGGCAGGAGAGTCCGCCCCGGCCTCAGCAGGAGCTGTGTACCCCGACTCTGGCCCCTAGAGCCATGGCAGCCTAGCAGCCAGAGATCTATAGCCCGGCTTATGCTTATGGGATAGTTGATTATTCTTTTACATCCCTGTTTGCAACCCTACATTTATGCTTTTTACAAAACTATTTTTACCAGCTACCCAGATGTCAGGATTAGGAGACAGGACATAATACAGGTCTGGTCTCCTAAGTAGCATTCTTGTTGTACATGTTTTAAAAAGGATGCGAAAAGACTGGCAAGAGTTCCAAGAAAACCTCAACAGATCTGTGGTCTGAAAAGCATACTTGACCACCAAAACACATTACACAAAGCTCCTTCAGGGACAACTTTATCCTGGTTTGAGTACCTACCCAGGGAGAGCTCTGATAAAACAGACTGAACAACAAAATCCAGGGGCTGGAAGTAGAAGTTGACAAAAATCAACACACAAAGTTCTTAATGGTAAACACTGGAACATATTACCAAGCACTAGGGCTTAGTGACTAGAAGTCTTTGCAGAGATAGTACATGCTTTTTACAAAACGATTCAATTTCAAACAATTATGGAGCTTGATTAATGTTCACTTATGCAGTAGTAAAGAAATCACTTCCTCTAACAGATATAATTGCATTGCCTGCAGACAGACAAGTAGAAGAATTCTACCACTATTGAAAAGTACACAACAGTAGGAGCCCGCAAGCTATTGCTGTATCAGTACTATGAACTGTTTCATCTGTCTCTTCGTGAGAAATTAATCAAGTATTCGACCTCAAGAAAAGCAAATTTCACAGCATTGCAATTAAATATCAATTTCCAAACCTGTTTTTAAAGTTTACTAACACACAACAAAATGTCTCCTCCTCAGACAGAAATTAGTTTTAAATTTATGAATGCCTGCTGTTCCCTTTTAGTCACAAAACAGCCTCCAAAACCAACAAAATGTGGTTTGTAAACACTGTAGAACACATGACATCTCCAAAACAAGGAATTGGTATCCCATTGAAACAGACATCTTAATTAGTACAGTTTATTTAAGAATTTTAACTTTTCAAGCACAACACAAATATTTTTCAGAATCACACTATATACACCTCAAGAAATATTTAAAACACTTGTAAAAACAATGTTTTTATTCTAATCACAACATTATTCAGATCTCTTCAGAGCAGTTTAGACAGTTCCTTCATTACTGTGAAGGGACATTTTCAGTTAAAGGCGGCTATTAAAACTATAAAGTCAAAGAAATTAAACAATTGCAATGAACAGTTCAGAGGTGACATGGCTACAATCACTAATCAACTACTTTTAAAAAAATTCTAGCTTCATAATTCTCTACATAGGTTTGCTTAAAAAGCATCAAGGTTTGAGACTAATTGCTTAATGCTGGACAACAGAATAAATCAAATGCATGAAACGTGCAAGTCTTTTGAACATCATGAGAGTAAGACAGTTCAAAAGCTTTAATATTAACGTTGTTTTAAAAAAAGCTTTACATTAATGCTCTAGAAAAAACAATTGCTCATCAGTAAATGAACCAGTTTACACATGCAGGCACACCAATAGAGACAGAAAAGATAAATACTGAACTGTACACTAAGACTTAAAGAAGTTTGCTTGGAGTGTTTTAAAGACTTCACTAATTCAACATATAACTTCTAAGTGCAATGACAGATGAAAATAATGTTTTCATAGCAAGAGTTAGTCATAGCACAGGCATTATAAATATAGTGCAAGTCTTCTCTCCCAAGTCTTGCAAGTTCCACAAAGGGATTAGTGCTGGGCTTTTCAGAGCATGAAGCGGCAGAATCCTTACTATGTGTTTTCATTTACTGTAGAATTGAATACGTCATCGGTATTCCTCGTTTGCTTCAAAAGTTCTTTCTGAAAATATTTAAAGAGTTATGAAGATTTTAATAAGACATCACCACAGCACAGCAGGACAACATACCCCATCTTCCTGCCTTACCATACTTCAGCTGTCTTCGTAAAAACAAGTCTTGGCTTCTTTCAAGTTTACCCTGCCTTCCCTTCCCTTCCCTAATATTTTACTGAATGTATTTTTGCTGTTTAAATGCCTGATTTTACTCTCCCCCCACTTTCCCTTGATTTTTGTCCTTCTTTAAGAACTTACAGCTGTTAAAATCAGCAGCTACAGAATGGCCCCCTTTTACGCTTTTCCTGATGTTCCCCACCCCCACCACCTAGACATCAGCCAACTCTGCCACTGAGGATGCAGTAACATGGCGACCAATACCATATATTCCAGCCTGGCCCAACAGCAATACTGCTTCCTTTTCATCCCACTGCTAACACAGCCCAGTCTGTTCACTAGAGCTGACCGTAACATCCTTGCACCAACCCTTTTCCCAAGTAGTGAGCTAATTGCTTGCTGCCTTGCTCCCAGGATTCAGTTTCAGTTCTTCTGAACTGAAATTCATTATCCCCTAAATAAGCCAGACTGTAGTAGTTTTCACCAGAAAGATATCTTTAAACTGTTTGACATATCAAGACAGATAATAAAATAGCAGCCAGATTGGGTCAGACCAAAAGTTTATCTAGCCCAGTATCCTGTCTGCCAACAGTAGCCTATACCAGATGCCCCAGAGGGAGTGAACAGAGCAGGTAATTATCACGTGATCCCTCTCCTGTAACCCATTTCCAGCCCCTGACAGATGGAGGCTCAGGGACACCATTACTATTCATCCTGGATAATAAAATTAATGGAGGTTAGGTCCATCAATACTATCTAATTTGTTTTTAACCCTGTCAAGTCCTAGTTTTCACAACGTCAAGAGACTTTTCCTGCCTAAGATCCTGGCAGGATGAGAATGTAAACAGAAGGGCACTGACCTTGTTATTAAGAGAGTCTCATGCACTGCCAACTGAACTAGCCAGGCTGTAAATCTGCTCTAGAAGTTTCATGCAGTCAAAATTCCCATCTACAGCTACCTTTTCACCCTAGCATCCTGTTACTCCTTGGTTAGGTGTGGAACCTTGATTCTTACTTTCAGTATGGATCGAATAACCTCAAACTGCTTTGAGAGTTCTCCAGACAATAATGAACATATAATTTATTACATTCCTAACAGCAATATACAACTTAAGGATCTAGTTTCCCATCCCTTGGGTAAACTGAAAAATAGCCAAGAGTGCAGTTATATACCCACCACCTAATTTCATCCAAATCTAGTTAGTTTTCTAAAATTAGACTATTTTGAACTCAGACAAAAGACAGACATACTGTGAAGTTTAAATAGCTGATCTGATTGTCCGATTTGCTGGCTTGCTTGTTCTCTTGTAATGGCATGCGCTGTGGGGGAGATGGTGGTGTGCATTTAGATAGCATCTGCAAAATGTAAAGGATTATATCTAGTGAGCTTTTATACCACAGATTAGGTACAATCTTGATTAAAAAGGCCCAAATCTCTAAAGCTAAGTCTACACTGCAGGCTTTTTGTGGAAGAACTGTTTTGTGCAAGAGTTTCTGTGCAAAAATTTTTGCGCAAGAATATGTCCACACTGCCATATGGTTTTGCTCAAGAGCATCCATGGCAGTGTGGACACACACTTGTGCAAGAACGCTCTGATTGCCATTTTAGCCATAGGGGTTTCTTTTACAAAAAACCTCTGTTGCCTGTCCACACTGCCTTCTTGCGCAAGAGGGCTTATTCCTCGTGGGGAGAGGGATAACTCTTGCGCAAGAAGCCCTCTGTTCTGACACCTGGCTGCAAGTTTACTTGAGCAAGAACACACATGCAGTGTAGACGCTCTGCAAGTTTTTGCACAAGAACACCTGTTCTTACGCAGAAAGCCTTCAGTGTAGATGTAGCCAGGGAGGATGTAGAATCAAGTGGAAAACCAACTCAGTTACTTTAGTATTTTTCTTCTAATTGTTAATGTGTGTTTAATGATAGTTTAAACTTTTGTGACTTGGCCTTTATATCACACATATCCCTATTTTAGATAACAGCCCCACATTTTACAGATGACAATGGAGGCAAAGTTATTTAATAACTTGCCCAAAGTCATAGAATATAGCTGCAAACAAATTTAGGAATTGAACCCAGGTTGAGACATTTTAGTGTTTTAACCCTAAGGCCTTATTTCCATTCTTTTTATAATGAGCCCCATAAAAAAGGCATCAATAAAATGGCCTGGGTGATCAGATCTTTGGTGTTAAATTCCCTTTTACTGCATTAAGGATTTGACTTCTAGCAATTCTTACCTAATTAAGGTATTTTAACCATGCTGCTCCCATTTACACTGCCATGGCCAGTAAGTGCTAGTCTAGACCATCCCTGACAGGTGTCTAACCAACCTGCTCTTAAATATCTCCAGGAATGTTACAAGGAAAGAAAGGTATATAATTAGAAGGAAAGAAAGGTATAAGACAGTAACACTGGAACTTCAAGAGAAATCAACTTAAAGATGAACTTGAAGTTTTCATAACCAGTGGTTAAATATTTGTAGCCTTCTCTTTGAAAGAGTTAAAGTTGATGTTTAACTGAACAGCAGCTGGTTTCTAGTATAGCTTTGTAAACACTGAACACTTTTGTCAAAAAAGTTACCTCGCTGTTAAAAGTGGAAAAATAAGTTCACACTTTTGTAGTTCATATTCAGGTTTCGTGTGTGTACAAGTTTCCAGAGCAAGACCCCTACATAACTGGGATAGTATCACTTTCTCAATAATAAAAGTCCTTCTTGTGGGCCCAGAACAGCAGAATAAACCCCCAGGCTTTACTCACCTTACAAACTGGAATGGGCGTTTTGGAAACAGCTGCAGCACATGTGCCTGTGTTGGTAAGATTGGTGCAGCTGGCTGCCCGCAGCACAGTTACATTTGTGACTGTATTCAACTAAAAGGTTAAAAATGAAAAACTTCAGATTTCTCACATTAAATGCACAAAAATTAGGATGGTAAAAGGCATGCTGACCTTTAATTCCAGCAAGATCTATAGAGATGACAACATTTCAGAGTAGTTTCTAGAAGGTGTGCCAAGTTTTGTTTAGCTATAAGAACTGCTATACAGCTTTTCTCCAGATACGTTATGCCTGATGCCCCATCCACTACCGGCTTCCTACCACTTCAAATCTACACTATATTAAGTTTGTGTTGCTTCTTTAAACCACCAGTCCTTCCAAACAACTTGAATGTCTCCAGTAAGTCTGTCCCTTTTCTAGCTCACTCAACCCCAACAAAAATCAATGAACCCCACTTTGCAGTGCTATCAGAACAGTAATACCTGCTGGCTCAGAGTTGCTAAGAATGAACTCCAGTTCTCCCCTAAATACAGGGACCTAGTTTTAGAGACTTTCAAACTCATTGTTACTCTAATGAAGGGGGAATGAAGTTTTATGATTTCCCTCCATAAATGATGCAGTCCTATTCAGATTTTTAAATACTTTTGCAGCTTTTTAAATTTAAAGATTATAAAAGTATCTATAAATTAGAACAGAATATACCAATTGTAACAGCAACTAGAAAAAAGTTTGAGCCAGTGCCTTTGCCTTATTCTGGAAGATGAAGGAAAAAGACAAGTAACAAAATTAGCTGGGAAAGCATCAGCTGAAGTAAGACAATTTGACTTAGAATGCACCTGCAACTTACTTGCATAAAATTAATGCAGAAGCAAGGAAAAGGGAATTCCACAAGACCATTTTCCCTAAGATGTGCTTGTCTCAGAGTTATGAACACCTTAAGAACAGTGGTTGTTTGTAACCCTGAAGAAACATTATGTTTCTTCTTTTAAAAGTTTAAAATTGAACATCAGCTTAACACACTTTTGAAAAATTACAGTGCAGAAAGAAGTGTTGCTTTTAGCCAGGAGAGAGAGAGAGAGAGAGAGAGAGAGAGTGTGTGTAGCCAGCAGGGGGAGGAGTCACTGCTGCTTCCTGAATGGGCACTTCTGGTTCCAAAGAAGGTGTGTGATTGACTGGCAAGTTTGTAACTCTGGTGTTTGCAACTCTGAGCTTCTACTGTGTGTTTCAAGAGACCATACACTTGCCTTCCTTGTCTTAAAGGGTGTTGGAGTATTTGAGCCAATATGCCTTTTTATGGGTTTCTTCGTTAGCTGCAACACAAAAGAGATGAGTTATATTTCACCACTAGGCATACTGAAGGAGTGTACTAACTCATTACAGTTTTCCAATTATGACTTGACTATGAATAAGTTCAGAGCAATGACAGTGCAAATCTGTGGGACTTGAGCCCATAAGCTTGATAGTTATAAGCCTGAGGTGCAGCACCCACAAGGTACGTCTAGACTACAGGCTTTTGTCGACAGAAGTTGTGTCAACAGATACTGTCGACAAAGCTTCCGTCGAGAAAGAGTGTCTAGACTACATCCAGTTCTGTCAACAAAGCAAGCCGCTTTGTCGACATGAGAGTGTAGACGCAAAGGACAGTGTAGATGCAATAATGCCTTCTGTCGACAGAACTCTGTCGACAAAAGGCATTATTCCTCGTAGAATGAGGTTTACAGCCGTCAACAAAACTGCCGAGTTCTGTCGACATTATGTCGACAGAACTCAGCGGCAGTGTAGACGAAGGTACAGTTTTGTCGACAAAAGTCCACTTTTGTCGACAAAACCCTGTAGTCTAGACACACCCACACTGATTACTCAGCCTTGGTTTACTGTTCAAGAATGAGTCTCATATACACACTCATTTACCCACAATACACTATGCAGACTCAAATCAAGCCAGCTTAACTCAGGCTTCCTAGCACCTTCCCCAGCTGTAGGTGCTCTAGCTCTTGGTTCATGGTGCTCTATGGAAAATCTTGACTTTCCATCCCCTAAGGCACTACAAGAAGTTGTTGCAGCCCACTAACACACACTCAGCAACTGGAGCCAGCAACATGAAAAGGCACCACCTGAAGAATTTTTCCTGCTTCAGCTTTCACTCCTGTCAGGAAGCAGGCACACCATCCAAGAGACATTGAAAACTAAGATAAACATTCAAGAATGTAAGTGCAGGCATAATTTATATTCTAAAAAAGAGCACCAACATGCTATTCACACAGATGTTTGCCTGTCACTCTGTATTTGGGTAGATGTTACCCCATCAAAGCTCTTCCATCACTCATTTGTGAAGGCCTCTGGAGATGGAATTAATTCTAACAATTTTTCATTCTAAGTACAACAGAACTCCAGTTATGAACACCTCA
Source organism: Pelochelys cantorii (assembly GCA_032595735.1). Lineage (NCBI taxonomy): Eukaryota > Metazoa > Chordata > Testudines > Trionychidae > Pelochelys > Pelochelys cantorii. The sequence goes on from CM064345.1 coordinate 15,370,252, forward strand.
GAAATGGATAATGTAACTCTGAGCAAGACATTATGGTGGTTCTTTCAGAAGTTTACAATTGAATATGGACTCAACCTAGCTTTGAAGTTTTACCGTGCAGGAGAAAAATGCTGTTTTTAACCCCTTATAATGAAACAAGCACAGGAACAGTTTCCTTACTTGGTCAAATCTCAAAAAAAAAAAAAAAAAAAGCGCCCCTATATTCCCTACATTTGAGTAGTTTATTTTACTCACAGTACTGTACTGTATTTGTGTTTTGTCTTTGCTGCCGCCTTTTCTAGTTCCCAAGGTGTATGATTGACTGGTCAGTTCATAACTCTGGTGTTCATAACACTGAAATTCTACTGTAGTGTAACACCAATCCCTGTTTAGTGTTAAGAAAAAAACCCTCACCCTCTCCCGTTCTTTTTTAAGTGCATGCTGTTCCCACTGATTTGCCATGTAATCCAGGAATCTCAGACCCTTGATCGAGAAGTTACAGCTTTGTTCTCTTTCCCAGATTTCAATGCTTCTTTTCAGGTCTTCTCCCAACTAAGTTTGCAAATGAAAAAAAAAATATATATATAATAAAATTCTGTGTATTCTGTTATACATTTGACCAACTTAGGACAGTCAGCTTGGTGCCTGGCTTATTTCAGAAAGGTAGAAGCCAGTTCCTTCAGGTACTGCACTTGCTTAAAAACCTGTCAACTAGTAGTGTTACACTTGACTATTTTAGAACTATTTCTCTTTCCACCAGCTATGTGGCAGTTCCATGTAATTATATGTGTATGTACAGTGCTTTTTTGTGCTGGTATGCACCAGTACAGCGTACCAGCACCTTTTTTAGGAGCATTTGTGCCATGCTGCTTTCCCCTGGCACAGCCCCCTGCCAGTCCTGGGAGCACTCGTGCCACACATACCGGCACCCCCTTTTTTTTGTTAAAAAACAAAAAAAAGCACTGTATGTGTATGCAACAAGTCGTACCTCACTGGGGATCTAAAAGCACAGTTCCAGGCCTTTTCCTTTGTCTTATGTTGTGCCAACTTTTTTTAAAGACGCCAAGAAGTCTGAGATGGAAAAAGACACTGAGCCATTCGAGGTAAACACAGATTAAGGGGCAAGCATCAGAAGTTTAAGTAGTCCAGGACAGATATTTTACAAAGTGTTACCCAGCGAAGTGACATTTAATTAACTCCCATCTTGACTCCTGGAACAAGTGACTAGTATTGCAGACAGGCAGTTTAACGGGTTGAAGGATGACACTTGTAGGCTGCTGATTTTTAAATATTTAAAAGGGGTTCATAAACATTAAATATGAAGCACTGACTTGAAGTTTGTCCACAGTCAAGTATGTTTCAGGGTGCCTATCATTAGAAGAAATTGCATTTAGTTTAGTTTGTATCCCTTAAGCCTAAGAATTTTAGGAGTCTTACAGAAATCATATCCATCACATGGCAAATGAACTAACTCAGCATCCAGCCTACTTGGAAAGATCTATTACAGCAAATTATGGTCCATCAACTCAGACAAGATTACCCATAAGATATTGGAATGACTGAATTTTTACTCAATTTCGAGGGTGCATACATGCTATTGGTGGTAGACCTTACCTTTGTTAAGAGCCTGTGGACCTTTGACCGCTCTCTCTCTTCCTTCAGTAAAGTACCACCTCTGTTAACCAATCGGTTTGGATTTGTGGATTTTTTCTGAACAAAATACGTTTATTGAAATATGAACACATACAATCAAGATTTTTTTTGCCTTCTAGAATGGCAAAGGGCCTTCAAGAGTAACACCACATAGTAATACAATTAATTACACTTTCCCACATAATATGCTATTCTGTACTTCATGCCAGAGAAACTTCACTTATTGAATCCACTATTTCAGGAATGATCAGCATAATTACACCTTCCTCTGAAGAGACCATCAATGATGATTTGGGAGTTATCATTTACTTGGCTACAAAAGAATTAAAGCCATTTCCTCATCACTAACACACAGTATTTATATCATTATGAAACTAAATGGCTGGAAATTGTTCAAGGCCAGATGACCGGGAGTGGCAACAGTATGACTCGGTGAGGCAACCAAGAAAATTTAAAGGAGAAAAGGTCTTTTAACAGCAATATTAATTGACAACACTTTCCCCAAGAAAGAGAGAAAATAGTATTTTCTATATGTTCAGTGTAATGAAGAAAGATTCTTAACTGCACTATAAAACGATTAAGATCTCACCTCAGTTGTTTGCCAAAACGTGTACTGACACCTAAGTTCCCTGCCTAACAAGCCCCACAAAGGGGCGCAGGGCAGGCACATAGTATGCCTCTGCCTGCCGGGCCCAGAATAGAGCTCACCTTCCCCCCCGCCCCCCACCCTCCTGCGCCGCAGCTGCTCCATGATGTAGCCAAGGAAGACGGTGCCTTTCCCCTGGCCATCACACCTAATGCAGAGCTGCCCTGGGATAGGTTCCTCTTCTGTGGCACTCATCCAACCTAACCTGGACATGCCCCAAACTCGGGGAAAGATGTTCCTTACTGCATCCACTGGAGCTGTGGCGGACAGGGAGAAGCACCTTTCACCTGGTCTCAAGCTTCAGCAGTGAGAGAGGACTGAACCCCTAAATCCCCCAAACTGGCACTCCCCAACCCTCTGCTTAAGCCTCTTCCCAAACAGGGTCTTTTGGCTCCCCTCTGTCCCGTGAATGGAGTTGAGTACCAATATGAAGGTGATGTATTGTTCATCATCTCAATATTGGCGCACATAACATTCATTTTGTTCAGGGGTGGGGAAAAATCAGAGGGAACACTGACATCCCTGAGCAGGTATTGCAAAACCAACAACCCAAAATGCTTTGGATGCCAACTTGCACTGGAACAAATGTTGCCATGTCTCAAACACTGACACGTCATTCAGCTTCCCTTCAGGTTAGAACGGGATAAATACGACTGACATACCACTGGGGTTATATTGATATCACGAAGCCAAATGCTAGATCTTCAAGGAGAATGCTACCCTAAGATTGCCCATCTTTAATGAGAATAAGATGCTCCCTGAAAGTGATTGTAAATTTATCTGACCCAGTTTCCCAACTGCCTTTCCCACAATCCAACTGCCTTTCTCTGCTGATCATGTTTATCAGCCTACTCCTCTTTAGAAATTGTATGAACTAATTTCCTGTAATTGGTACCTCCAGCTCTATGAACTGTTTCCAGGTTGTTTCCCACTTAACAACACCTTCAAATAAAGGCTTATTTTTCTCATAAAGGAGTTTCATTTTTATCACTTCTTCATCATGTTGCTTCAACAGATCTTCTGTAAAGTCATCTGGAATTGAAAAGTTTGTTCATTATTTATGCTGTTATATTTCTGAAAAGTTATTCAAATACAGATATGGCATGAGCTTTTTAAATACTAGTTGCATATTGGGCAAAACTCTAGTAATTTAAATAATGCAAGTAATTTAGTAATAATGCATGTAAGCGAACCCTTGAAGGATGTACCTAACATAGCTTCCCTGGTTTTGTTGCTAAGTTGAAACCCTGCCAAGGTCTGACTCTGGGCCCAGTTTCAAATAGTGCCTCTTCCCCCAATAAATAGGATGTTTTCATTCCAAAAGTCCACTGTTTCAGGCCTATCCTGCTTAAGGGTTGGGGTTTTTTTTTTGGGGGGGGGGGGGGTGCTGTTTTCCAACTGGCCAATAAGGATACACTCTCTAGCACCTCATTTGCTTGTTATAGTGAACTCTGGAGTAATATGGCTTATAAAGCTACAGTATGACACTTATTCTGGTCAATTTGGGGAAACCAGCTATTTAATCAAGTCATCACTGAACATTTCTTTTGTGTATAGAAAAAGAAAACAAATAGGGAAATCAGCTCTTGAAGTTACTAATGGTACACTGCCACTATTGTAGGCAATTCTGGAGTAAATGAAGTTTGCTATTGCAAGGTCATACATATGAGGACTAACAAGAATTTTTGCTATAAGCTGCAGATATATTAATTGGAAATGACAGAGAAGGCAAAGACTTGGATGTATTGGTTTGGCCAGAGGTGCTAGAACTATGAGTGCTGCTGCAACCCTGGCTTGAACTGCTTTCCATTAACATAGATAGTTTACAATTTGTTTCAAGGACTCTCAACACTCCCACTATAAATATTTTTCTAGCACTCCTTTCAGTCTATCACAAGAGGACTTCAAATCCCCCATGTGACACATTGAAAAAAAAAAAAAAAAAAAGGCTAATGCCATCATAAGATTGCATCATACAAGGTATTTCCAGTAGAGATAAGGGACTGTATTACCATTAAACAAAGCACTGGTGAGATCTCATCTGGAATACCATGTGCAATTCTGGTCATGGTTAAGAAAGATTAATTCAAACTGAAACAGGCACAGAGAAGGGCTACTAGAATGATCCAAGGAACAGAGTACCTACCTTACAAGTAGAAAATTAAGGAACTTGCCTTGTAAATATGTCTTTTTCTACATTTAGAGAGCAACCACCAGGTAGGAAGAGGAGTTATTCAAGTTAAGGGCCAATTTGGTACTAGAACAAATGGATATAAACTGGCCATCAACAAGTTTAGGCTTGAAATTAGATAAAAAGGGCCTAACCATCAGAGAAGGAAAGTTCTGGCACAGATTTTCCATGGAAAAGTGGGGCAAAAAAACTAACTTATTTCAAGATGGAAAGTATCAAGCTTGTGGAGACGATGGTATGGAAGAGGTTGCCTACAATGACATTTGGCCCATTTGTGACTGTTATTGGCAAATCTCTAGTGGGAAGAGATAGGACACTAGTGGGAAGGTCTGTTACTATAGAGAATTCTTTTCCAGGTGTATGGCTTGTGGGTCTCATTCTCAGGATCTAACTCATTTCTGCATTTAGGTTGGGAAGAAATTTCTCCTAAAGTCAGACTAGCAGAAATCATTGGGACTTTTTGCTTTCTTCTCCAGCATGGGTCACTTGAGGTGGATTCTCTGTTACTTTGAGGGTTTCAGTAACTCAGCCAGAAGTTATGGGATTACTACTGCAATATGGAAGAGGTCAGACTAGATGATTGTAATTGTCCATTCTGGCCTTCAAGTCTATACCTATAAATTGTTGCGCATGAAATGTAAGTGTGACAGGTGCAGTCAAGATTTACCATCATAATATGGGAGAAAGGCTGATCTTTGTTCTGTGCTATAGAAACATTTCTCCCAGTAAGTGTTAAGCTCCTGCCTTATTTCTGCAATCATTCCCTTCAAATTCTCTTTCTTCAGCTCTTCTAGACGTAGCAGCTCTTCTTCCCACTAGTAGAGAAAGTTTAAAACAGTAAAGGACTACTAACAGATAAGTAAACCTAATTAAGAAAACCTTGTTTTAAATAAGGATTTTTATCTGGAATTTTAACCAATACCTATAAGGAACTCTGAAAACAAAAGGCAAAGTCATGTTCAAGTGCTGCTGGACTTCAGAAGCCAGAGTTTCAACCACAATTGGAAAGCAACAGTAGTACAAGTTCTACTCTCAGTACAAAATACTACTTTAAGGAGAGCCTTGAACATAAGGTCTGATTCTAAAAGGGTTTGTCTTCAAAGTGAGTTCTTGGTGTTAACATTGCATTTCTTATATAGCTGAATTCTGTGACAAACCTAGAACTACAGCAGGGAAAGTAGCATGATGAAAAACAGGCTGTGAAATCTTACCATGGTAACTTCTTGAGTAATGGAGCCTTTAATATTCATTTTACATTGTTCCTGCTTCTCTACTGGCCAGCACAATCTATTCCATAGAAGTTGTACCTTCTCCTTGAGAGCCTCCCGTGTTGAAATTAGAGATTCTTTTTTCAACTGCAACTACAGGGCACATAATATGATAGTATAAGGTAAATGTAGTTCAGAGAGGATATTCAACTTAATGTAGAAGAACACTGAGTAATTACAATATAATAGCAGGATAAACTAACCCACAATTACTGGGTAAGAAGAGAAATAATGCATAGACTCTAGTGAAAATGTGAAAAAAGGAAGACAGCTTGTTCTTAGAGCATTGCAGCAAGGAAAATGAGCATGCAGGACTTGTACAGTTAAGTAGTGGTTACTATTTTGATGCAAACTATACACTTCACAATATTTGTATTATCCAGTGGTCTAATTCAGGGGTGGGGAACCTACAGCTCACAGGCTGGATCTGGCCTGCAAGGTTTCCTCCCTGGAGTCTTGAGGGTCTGATCAACACAAGCCACAGGCCAGATTTGGCCCATGGTTTCAGCATACTGCAGGGAAGTGCTCTCTGCAGGCACCACTACCCCTCACTCCCATTGGCCACCACCCTCACCCCTTTCCTGACCAGGATCTCCCAGGCCACTCCTGCCCCCTTATCCCCAGCCTGCCCCCTCCCATATGCTGAACCCATCATTGTTTGCCCTACCCCCAAGCCCTACAGTCCCCGTTCCCCGCAAAATCTACCAGCCTTGGGCCCACAAGAGTTCATCCAGACCTGGGATAAGCCCTAAAGGTTGGTGCCTCCTCACACCCCTCTGGTGCTGGAGTTGAGAGGAGTGTCTTTCCTGTTTCTGAATTGGGGGCCACATCTGTGAGGGGTTATTTGGCTTGTCACTTGTGTGGCCCCGGACCCAAAAAAGGTTCCCCACCTTTGGTCTAGTTTATTCCAGCCAGTCTTCTGTCTGGGCTCCTACAACCCTGCTGCCAGCAAGGCTAGGGGTGGTACAGCCACATGACCAGGAGGAGCTGCCAGCTGAGGACACTGGCTCCTGGGAGTGGTGGCACCATGTTCCTCTCCTTTGGCTACATCTCCTGGATTCGAGATCCATATCTACTGATTCATGGCATTCTACCCACGGGCAGAAATATGTTTCCACATAGGGCTCAAAAGTTTAATTTATTCAAGTTATATTGGGTTTGAATTCAGGGGAGGATGGGGATTGATGGATTGACGCAGAGTGAACTGGTGGGCAGACAGATTATGCATTTTGTCTAGGGCTGAGACAAGCACAGCACGTAGTGGGTCTTGGACATGCAGAAAGTTGATTGGAAAGCCAGGGCTACAGAGTGAAGGATGAGACTATAGACAAGGGAGGACAAGATTTGACAGTCTTTGGGACAAAAAAAGAGAGGTTATGATCAGGAAAATACAACACAGAGGCTGCGTCTAGACTGGCATGATTTTGCGGAAATGATTTTAACGGAAAAGTTTTTCCGTTAAAAGCATTTTCACAAAAGAGCATCTAGATTGGCACGGGTGCCTTTGTGCAAAAAGTGCTTTTGCACAAAAGCATCCGTGGCCAGTCTGGACGCGATTTTATGCAAGAAAGCCCCGATCGCCATTTTCGCCTTCGGGGCTTTTTTGCGCAAAACAGTTCTTCCTTGTCTACACTGGCCCTCTTGCGCAAGTGGGCTTATCCCTGAGCAGGAGCATCATAGTATTTGTGCAAGAACACTGACAATCTTACATTAGATCGTCAGTGTTCTTGCGCAAATTCAAGCGGCCAGTGTCGACAGCTGGCAAGTTTTTGCGCAAAAGCGGCCGCTTTTATGCAAAATCTTGCCAGTCTAGACGCACCCAGAGTGAAGAGGAGAGGAGAGTAAATCAGGGAACAGGAAGCAGAAGAGGACCAAAGGAGATACAACGTAACAAAGCAGGTGAGTGTTGCAAGTGAGGCCCAAGTGTTTTTTCATTTTCTGTTGAAGCATCTAGATCTGGCCACTGCCAGACAGAATACTTAACAGTGGATTATTACTAGGGATGTAAAATCCTGGTTAATCAGTTAACCAGTTAAATGTTAGGTTAACTAAGCAGGATCTCACCACTCCATCAGCTCCCCCCAGCCAGCTCAAGCAGCCACCGCCTGCGCCACTGCCTCGGCCACCCAGATCAACCCCTTGCCACAGCAGGCAGGGGAACTGCTCCAACACCCACTGGTAAACCAGAACCAGTAAGCATCACCCATTAGCCATAATGGATAAACATTTCACATCCTTAATTATAACAGCTTTTGCAGAAGAATTCCTATGTTCTTAATGGTATGTCTAAACTACAAATTTAGGTCAATTTTATTTAGTTCCACTCTGAGCCTCTGATTTAACAAATACTATTTTGCATGTTGCCACTAGGTGGCTGTAGTAGACAGAGCACATCCTCACTGTCAGCGATAACTATATTTCCTCTTACAGTTTCTCTCTCTCAAAAAAAAAAAAAAAAAAAAAATCTAACCTGATTAACAAGTATTTTAAGAGCTTCAATGTTCCTATTAGTAAGAGAAACAGATTCCTCGTCATCAGAGAGCACCTCTTTTTCAAGAGTAGAATCAGGTGCATGCCCGATCTCTTCATTATATTGCCTGATTTCGTTTCGTAGTTTGAGAAAAACTTCCAGACGTTGTTCCTATTGGAAAAATTAAAAAGCAAGCATTTTATAGATAATTGGTTAGCATATTGTCTAATACTGAAGATCTTTAGGCAAGAGTCCATGTCAAGGCAATAGGATTTTGACAGTTTAGGTAATGCCACTTTCTGAAAGCTATCAATCCGTACTCAATCAATATGGTTCCAACACTATCTACAATTTAAAGCATTACACAGAAGAGGTGGGGAACCTAAGGCCCCCGAGGCTTGGGGCTCCTTGCTAGCATTGGGAGGCTGTGCTGGTGCGCCAGCCTTCCCCCCACCATTCCATGGAACTGGAGCACACAAAATCTATTAGCTTGGGCCCCCCTAAGCTCTGGTGTGCAAGGGAAATGTGGGGAGAGTCTCTTCTTCTCAGGGGCCATATCAATGAGTGGTGAGTTTTTTTGCTTCTATCTAGCATGCAGCCCCCAACCCTAAAAATGCCATCATCCAAGTCACATCTGCAAATTACAACAGATGAAACAACATTCACTGAAACAACATTTAAAATTTTAGTCTTGGTGTGAAGTTGTAGTTCATATACACATTTTAAAATACCATCACTATTATTTTCCATAACAACTTTGAAAGAACTCCTAAGAGCGTGACATTTCCCTGTATAATGTCTTTAAAAAGAGAAAGAGAGAGAGAGATCAGGATTAAAGTACACTGGGTGATCAGAGGACACTGCAGTGAGCATTCTTTTCCAGTTAAAATGCAGAGGTGGAAAACTCTGCAGCCACAAATCACATTCTATTTATTGGATTTTTTTGTAGAAGACACCACATACCTTCTCCTCTGAATGTGTCCTAACATGTTCTTTTAACTCTTCCAGTTGTGAACGACTGGGAATACTGCCGGAGGGTATATAATAAGGAGTGGTGAAAAGCTCTGTACAGAGCTTTTCATCTTCTTGCTGAAGCTCCTTCAATTCTTCCAGCCTCTCATTTTTTTCTTTGACTGCGGCTTCTATTGCCAATCGAAGCTCTTTCTCCATCTGAAGGATGGACAAACCCTCTTCAGCCTGTAATGTTTTGAAGCATTTTTGTAATCATAAGGATACATAATGCCTTGTAATATTTAGTTGTGACTTCATCTAAAAAAAAGTAGCCTTATACAAAGCAGTACATGGTATACAAGAACTTCAGGGTGCAATGCTAGAAGGAAAAGAGTAACTTCAGCAAACAGAAGTTTCTTATCTTCTCAGGTCTTAGTTGCCTCCCCTAAAGACCGATAAAGTTTCCTTAGCCCATTGACTCCCCTACTTGCAAGCCATCACAGACAGGCCCATTCCCACACCTTCCAAAATTTCAATCAATTCCTTCAACTGAGCAGGAGACAAACCTTCGAGAAGCCAGTTAAACAGGATCATGTGTTACAGAAGACTGGACAAGGAAGCATCTTGAAAAGTGTTAAAAAATCCTAACAGAGCACATTGTGACAAGTTGAGATTTATGTCTGTCAAACCATGAACCTGGTTTTGTTTCAGAGAGTTGTATTTTATGCTGCAACCTCCTTTATGGATTACAGCATTTTGTAACGGGGTCTGACATCTAGTGAAGAAACACCATGACACAGCTTTAAATAATTTAAAGACTCTCTCCAACTAGAACAATGGAAGGGGCCATTGGCTTTCATTTTGCACAAAAGACAATGGAGTGTGGGGAACAGGCTGAGACTTGGAACTCCTCTGACCATGTATATGGGCAAAAGGGGGACAAAGACTATTAGGGAAACACTCCACTTTTAAAAGAAAGCAGCCAGACTGCACGTACAAGACCACCAGGTTATGGCAGACAGACAGTGCTACCTAGCCCTAACCCAGGTATTACAGGAGGATCAAGATCAAACAAGGAAGAAAGGGAGGCAGTGGTTCTATGTCCAGAATTTTGTTTTTTTTCCAGAAGTCTGACAACTAGTATGCTTTAATCTCTTATTTTTAGGTTTGACTCCTCTGGGCTTGCTGTGGAGGGAGGCTGCTCCATGTGATGCCAGAGCAGCCTCTGTCCAAGGGGAGCTTGTTTTCCCAATGGACAGGGGCTGCTGCAACCCAGTCTTCACAGGAAGCAGCAGGCAGGTGCCCATCTGAACAGGGCGCAGATTTTTGAACAGATTCTCCTCAGGGACAGGCTCCATGTCCCTGATACAGAGGCAGCAGTGCATGGTGGTAGGAAATTTCCCGGGAGCGGGTCAGAGCCAGGAGCATGCTGGCTGCCAGCTCCACTCCCATGGAGTATTTTAGCAATTGTGTAACTGCTAAAAACTGTTGTGGCTACAGGATTACTAAAATACACGATATCCGACATCCCTACTTGAGACCAACTTTAGACTTCCTATGAAAACTGTATGGGGGAGGGGAAGGAGACAAACACCAAAACTTACATATAGAAAATTCAAAGTGCATAAATAGCAACATTGAAAGCCTACAGCAAAAGACCACCTATATGGTAATATTTAATCCATATATGAACAATTTTAAGCAGCAAATGTAAACTTTAAGTCAACTGGTAGACTGGGTTTTATTATGCTTGACACAGAACCATCTTACCAGGTAGGGGTCTAATGAAAGTTCATTTCTTAGTATCTTTAGTTCCTTCTGTCGACGTTCAATGTTGTGTTTGATTCTTTCCTTTAACTGACATTCTTCCATAATCATTTCATTCAACAAATCCTATCCAAGAAAGGATACAAAATTATCATTAAGTTGGATATAACATACATAAGAATAACGAAATTCAACTAAACTATTAAACATTAAACTATCAATATAATTTTGTAAATTGCTGTGGTCATTTGGGCAGTCTATATAACTGCTGGTTGACGTTTGGAGGTTGCCACTATGAAAACTGCTGTATTAGGAATACTCCACACTAAGGGCTTGTCTGCATTACATGGCCTACAGCAGGGGTGGCCAACCTAAACCTGAGAAGGAGACGGAATTTACCAATGCATGTTGCCAAAGAGCAACAGTTCTATGTCACCGGCCCTGATCATCTCCCCACCAACACTCTCCGCATATCCCATCAACTGGCAGCCCCACTGGTCAGCACCTCCTTCTCCTTTTCCTTCTGCCCACTGTGATCAGCTCTCTCTCAGTGGGAGACACTGAAGGGGGAAAGCATGGGTGTGACAGGCTCAGTGGAGAGGGTGGGAAGTGGCAGGATCCAAGGGGGAAAAGGTGGAGGGGGACAGCGCCTAGGGCAGAGCTAGGGGTTGAACAGTGAGCACCCTCCAGCCCAGTGAGGAGTTGGCACCTGTAGCTCCAGCCCTGGATTTGGTACCTATGTAAGGAGCCGCATATTAACTTTTGAAGAGCCGCATGTGGCTCTGGAGCCACAGGGTGGCCACCCCTGGCCTACAGCATTGCTTTGGCATACTAATTCTGTAGCATAGACAAAATGTTTAAACATTAAAATCTTTAAGGTTTTTTTTCTGTTGCTATAGGTAATTCACCTGCCGAGGTGGTGGAGGTAGTTAGGTCGACTGAAACATTTGCCTATCAACCGAGCCATGTCTAGACCAGGGGTTAGATTGGCATGGCAAGGGGTGAAGTGGGAGGCACAGCCAGGGCAGACTATCAGGGGCCTTGCTCAATGAGGAAAAGTAAGTGCCTATGGCTTGGAGAGCTGCAAGGGCTATTTACTTTAGCCTGGCCCAAAAACTAGCTTCAGGCCGAGTTAGAAGCACAGTTTAAGTGAGATACAACTGTCCAGGCTGATTACCAATAGACCAATAGCTGGCTCTCACTGAGCAGATGGCCTGCTCCACTCCCACGCTGCAGCCTGAAAGAGAAGCAGCAGCAGCAGCACAGGGGGTGAGGGGACAGGCAGGAGTGGGTACATGTGGGAAGCAGCTTTCAAGCCAGCTCCCTGCACATATCTGTTCCTACAGAGCCACCTGTCCCCCACACTGCTGCCTCTATCAGAGGCAGCGGGAGAAGGCAGGTAGGCAGCAGCTGGTGCTTACCGAGCATTGGCTCCCGCCTGCCCACCCACCACCACCACGCGTAAATCTGCAACTGCTAAAAAAAAAAAATCCAGTGGTTCCATGTTTACACAAATACACACTAGTTAACATCCCTAGTGCAAATGTGCACCATCAGGAGAAACAAAAAACCTAAGTGTAGGTGCTCTATTAATCAGTTGGGCAGCATTTGACTCCATCGGCCACATAAGCGCACAGCTTACACCAGTAGTCACCAACCAGTAGATCCCGATCTACAAGTAGATGTTGGAACCTTTGACAGGTGATCCTGACAGGTTTGGCCAGGAGGCTGTCAAATGCCGGCACTTCATCCACGCCTCTCAGCACTGTCCCTGCCCTCCACCTTGGAGGTGCCCCTCATCCCTGGGAGCCTCCTGCTTGCTGTGCAGGGCACAGGATGAAGAGGAAGGGGGTGGTGCTGATGTCAGGATGCCCCTCCCTCCACCCGGTACCTCATCTCCACAGAGGAAAGGGGGGCAGGGATGCAGAAAGTTTGCTGGCTGCTTTGGGGAATGATGCAGGGCCAGGGTAGGGGTGAGCCTGCCTTAGCCCCCTGCACCACCACGCAGAAGCCACATATGGTAAGCGGTGCCCAGCTGGAGCCAGCATTCCCAACCCCAGCCCCAGTCCTGAACGCCTCCTGCACCCCAAACCCCTGCCCTAGCCCTGAGTCCCCCTGCACCCAGCCTGTTAAAAGTAAGTTAGGAGAACAGAGTGAATTGGGGCAGAGCAAGGGCATTTGGGTTTGAGGTAGATCCAGGATTGCACTTAAATAAGTGATTGCATGCTTAAAAAGGCTGGAGACCCCTGGCTTACAGGGAGCACTGGAGGGCACCCCACAGCAGCCCTCTCCAGCCGTGAAGAGCTGTAGAAGGGGGCACAGAGGTGGAGGCTGAGCAGCATCCACTGAGGATGAGGAGACTCCCCGCCCCCCACGCCCCTGCCCCAGGCACTGGCCCCCGAGCCTTGTCATCACCCCTCACCTCGATGTGCTGCTTGACGGCCTGCATGCGCTCCAGCTGCATCTCCTCCTTGATGCCGATCTGCTGCCAGATGTCCAGCAGCTCCCCCAGCGCCTGGTTCACGCTGCTCACCAGGGAGGCGGCCAGGGCCTCGCTGAGAGGAAACACCCGGTCAGGGCCAGGCAGCCCAGCGCCCCCCCGCCGCACCCCGCACACGCCACCTCCGGCCCCGCACACGCCGCCCTTCTGCCCCCCCGCACCCATCTGCTCTCCTGCGCCTCCCCATGCCCCACAAGCGCCCCCTCCCCTGCCCAGGGCCCCCCCGCTTTCCCGACCAGACGGACCGGGCGCCATTCATGGCCGCGGTAGCCGGGGCAGCGGAAGACGCCGGGCCCCGCCCTCACCTGTGGCGCGGCATAGTGGGTGGCGGGCGGCTAACGAACTTCTAACGGCCACCCCGGTCAGATTCAAACCGGCCGCGCCGCACTCCAAGGCGCCTGCTGATTGGGTAAGCGTCCTCTTCGCCGGCCCCGCCTTCCGGGGCGCGGCGCGTGACGTCCGGAGCGGCGCCTGAGGCCGGCGGCTTTGGCCACGCCCACCACCAAGCGTGCGGAGGCGCAGACGTTACGTTAGGCAGGAAGGTGGGGCGCTCGGGGCAGGGCCCAATGGGAAGAGAGCTCCTTTGTTTTCCTTCGCCCAGGGAGCCACGCGGAGGTGGGTAGCAGGTCATGTGACTATGGGTGGGGCGGGGTATATTGGCGAGTCTGCGAACCACAGGGCGGGGGTGGTACATGTGGGTGCTGGTTGCATAGCGGGTGTCTATAGGGGGCATGGGGACTACAGTGGGTGTCTATAAGGGATATAGTGTCTGTGAGAGGCATAGCAGATTCCATAGGGGTGTAGGATCTCTAAGAAATATTGTGGGGATATATATAAGCTATAGGATCTCGGGGGTGGGGTGGGGGGTGTATGTAGGAATATAGTGTCTGTGGGGTATGTAATGTTTATAGGGTGTGTGGGAGTATGCGTATGGTGACTCGAGTGGGTTTATAGGGTTTCTGCAGGATACAGCGGGTGTATTTAAGGATACAGAGTTTAGGGGCATGTAAAGATGGGTGTCTGGGAGCAGAGATTGTGCATAGGGCCTTTGGTGGGATTGTAGCGATTATAGGATATAAGATCTCACTGGGAACTTATAGAGAGTCTGCAGGGGAGAATGTGGGGCAGTCTAGGGTTTTGAGAGTGTAGGGAAAGGAGTTGAATGTGGAGGTGTGTACAATGGTGTAAATACAGCTGGAGTTCCCTCCAGAGCCATTTGACTGCCAGTCTGCACCTCTAAGATGCATTTATATACAGCATCTGTACCACAATGCTATATGCTTATCGGGTAGTCAAGTTGACTATTCACTCCCCCCCCCCCCCCCGCCTGTTGCCTCTGTGTCAACTATATTTAAAATGAAGAGCTACAGCAGGGGTAATGAGCTCATTAAATTTAAAATGCAGAGCCGCAACAGGGTTAGCTCCTGGGGCCAGCATGAGCCCAGACCGCTTAGTCCTGGCTCACATCGGCCCGGGGAAGTTAACCCTGCAGTGACTCTATAGTTTAAATGTAGCAGGAGCCAGGCTGCTGTGCCCAACTCCTACTACATTTAAACTTCAGAACCACAGCGGGGGTAGTGAGCACACCCTATCATCAACCTCAGTTAAGGTTGTGCTGAAATTTGCATTGAAGGAAGAACTTAAACCTAATTTTTAAAAAATGAAAATAAAGTTTACCTAGCTACAGTTAGGGTTAGTATATAGTTTGGGAGTGAAAATGATTTACAAGTAAGTCTATTATTTACCTTATTAATAAGTCTGATAGAGTCTTGCATGATGCCTAGATTTCAGTTTTGCCCTGTAAAGACAGACTATTGAATATACCTGAACATGGAATTTGGCCCAGTGAGTGCCCAACTGTGTATTATTTTACTACCTGCTTGGCTTCTGTGAATGGAAGCATGGGGGACCTGTTAAAGTAGTGCTTGTGCACATAAGAAACGTGTACATGTCGTTTAGACTAGAGGAAGTAGTGGCATTTGTACCTTCTTCATAGCATAGCAATAGCTTGTTAGCAGCTGAGAAATGCTTGGCAAATCCAATTCTAACTTTTTTGCACAATCCTCAAGAGAACTGCTTTAAATTGAAATATGCAAATTGAAATATGCAGACTTTGTAACTGTAAACCCCATGTTCTACTCAATTATAAAACCTGACATCCAAGAAAAAAAAAAGTATTCGTTTTGTCACAAAAATTAAAATGCTTTTAGAGGGGAAGGTCCTTTGTATAAATTCATATAACCCAGGAGAACAAAGCAATCCACATTTGGTAAGTGGTATGACAACAATAGCTACAGTCCTCCTAAACGTTTTTTTTTAATTAAATAATCATTTTGGTGGAGAAGAGAAGTTGCATGATAGTATAGAGTATTTTATAACATTAGATTAAATGCTATATAACAATGAGATTATTTTAAAATAATGTAATACAAAAATAAATATTGTCCCAGCACCTCCTGCCAAAGATAGAGGAATCATTTTGTCCCCCCTCTTCCAGGCCATCTGCTACCTGTCCAGCTGCAGGCACAAAGCTTCCAGCCATTACAAATCCTTCCTTGGAAAGCCCTGCAATCTTTCCTGTTTCCTCATGGGGTAAACCCTCAGCCAATAGGCCCCTGGATTCCTCAACTCCCACAGTAGCTTCTTGGACTCCAGTCTCTGTTTGAAGGCTCTGCTTCAAGACACACACATCTGTGCCTCCCCCCTGCTGTTCTCATGCCCCTCCCGGACATGCTACAGCCTGGACAGACTCACTGAAACTGGGCAATAGGTCAGGGTCAGCACTGGCTTCCTCCACCCCTCCCCCATGTTGCAAATTGTCCAGGTCAGCTGGAGGAGAATCAAAGAGATAATCTCTTACTCCCTCCACAGCCCCTGTGGCATTTCCCTCCCCCTCTGGGATTTCATCACAAGATTCCTTACCACTGCTAACAATCCCGGGGATGGACTTAGCCACATTAAAAAGGTCATTTCCCAAAATGCATGGCATAATATTCTCAGGAATTGAATAGACGGTGCACAGTATTTTGCAGGTGGTGAAACACTTGGTGAGAATTCCGGATGTATAAGCAGGACACAGTCAATGCCATCCATGCCTGGATTTTTGGAGAGTAGGGTCCTGCAGCATCAGGGTGCTTACTCTCAAAGTCAAGTACAAGCAGTCCAGGCAGCCTCTCTTTTTCCCTCTTCTCTCAAGCAGCTCTTAGGGCTTCTAGTTCTAGCCGTCTCAGTTCCAAAGCTCTCTCATGAGCGGCTTTTCAAGCTCTTTCTTCTCTGTCCATTTCAAGTCATATTAGTTTTAGGGTTTCCTCATGGGCAGCTATCTCAAGCCTCTTTAGCTCCATTTGTCTCTTATGTTCTGCCTCCCTGTTGGCTGCTTGGATTCTGTACAGCTCCATTTCCTTCTGAACCTCATTCTCACTCATTTTCCTGCCTCTGTTTCCCTGACCCGAAATAAGCAAACAGAAAATAACAAACGAGTAACCAGACTATTTGTTGTTTTTTAAATGTTTCCTGTAAAACAGTGTTTCTCAACCTGTACCTTAGGGGTACGCAAGAGAAGTCTGGGGGGGTACTTCAGCACAAGTGCCTGTAAAATTGAACGTTCAAGCGCGGATGTTAACAGCTGCTCTGCACAGGCGCCCCAGCACCTGGAGGGAGAAGCGCATGGCTGCAGCAGCAGTGACAGCTCTGGTGAGACCCAGGCATTGGGTTGCGGGGGGCTAGAGGTGCCTGATTCTGCGGCAGTGGCGTAGCAAGGGCGGTCGGGGGGCAGTTGCCCCCGGGCACCACGCTAGGCAGGCGCCGGGCTGGGGTGGGAGTGCACAGCCCCACACGGCGAGCCCAGCGTTGGCGGGCCACTTGCTCCTTAGGGCCGGGCAGTGGGAGTGGGCACTTCAAAGGCTGGAAGCCCAGTGCCCCTGGCTTAGAAGCCGCTGCTGCCCCCGTTGCGCAATTCGGTGCCCAGACTGGACAGGACCAGGACCGAGAGTCGGCGAAGCAGATACCGGATCATGCCCCCCACTTTGGTCCCAATGGGTGGAGGGCAGAGCAGGGGCTGGCCGGCTGCTGCCCCACAAGGTGCCAGTGGCAAGCCCAGCGGGCTCCCTATGCTCCTCTGTCGCCCGTATGCTTTGGGACAGGCCCCAGCTGTCAGCCCCAGCCCACTACACCCAGATGCTGCCCTTGTCACTCTTGGAGTGGGGCTGAGCGGCTCCATGGAACAGCAGGTGCAGGCCTGGGCCAGGGACCCCAGCTCCGGCCGGCATGGGGGGAACAGCCGACGAAGCACTGCCCACCCCCTGGGACTAGTTTCTCCAGGACCCGGAGCCCCCGCCAGTCTGCTGAGCTCCTCTATGTGCTCAACTGCTGTGCTCCTTCCCTCAGGTGGCTCCGGGGGTACTTATAATTTTTTTTTTTTTTTTTTTTTACAAAGGAGTACTTTATAAAAAAAAGGTTGAGAAACATTGCTTTAAAAAACACACTTAAAATCACTACTAGCATCCAGAGCAACCCACTGTGCACATTTACCCTGCTCGCTGCGCCACTGTGACAGGGTGCTGGCACAGACCCTTTTGGGGATGCTTCCCAGGGTGCTGACAAGGCCACTGCCAGTCACCTTCTTGCTCTCTGGGGCTCCTCACCATCCTATTCTGCTGGGCCAGCTCCCTGGTCTCCCCCATCCAAGACACAGAGCTGAGATCACTGCCTCTCCCTCTCCCCGCTCCCCCCCCCCCCCGAATAGCAGTGCAGCTACTGAAACACTTCAGGTCCAAGGAAAATGCAATTTTGGGTCCAGCTTCCTGGGATACCGCTCCCCAAATGGGATCAGAACCCCAAATGAATAATTGAGGTAAGCTCCCTTTAGCAATGAAAGGGGGAATGTACACACTGATTGCTCTCCCAGGTTACAATTATTTACACTGGGCTTGATGGTAAATAAAAGTGATTTTATTAAGTGCAAGCAGTAGGATTTAAAAGGTTATAAGTGAGAACAAGGAGAGCAAATTAGATTACAAATTAAAACAAACAAACAGAAAACACTTAGCTAATTCTACAACTAAAACCTCAGTACAAACTTATTATAAACTCACCCTACAATTGTTCTTATTCCAGGTGAGCCTGCAAGCCAGGAAAGTCTCCTCTTCACTTTCTTGGGTGGGCCAGCCAAAGACTGAGAAATTCCTAGCTCCCTATTGTTTTATAAATTCCCACTTTGGGCAGGAATTCTCTTTCTGCATTCCACCCTGAAATGGGACGTTACCTGGCCAGACCCTACCAATTCAGGAGGTCCCATGGCTTCGTAGGACCAACCACTGCTAAGACTGAAAGGACAAAAGGCTGTTTACATGATTGCCCAGACTTTGAGGCATCCCAGCATTGCAAACACCCTTGATGGGTTTCCTTTGTACATTTAAAACCATAAAGCATTCCATACTCTATGGCTGTGTCTATACTGGCGCGATCTTGCGCCAGAGCTATGCAAATGAGGCTCAGCGTGGAATATCGCCGAGCCTCGTTTGCATAACTAATGAGCCGCCATTTTTGCGGAAGAGGCTCTTGCGCAAGACGGAGCTGTCTACACTGCCCCTTCTTGCGCAAGAAAAACCCTCTTGCGCAAAGCCGTTAGTGCTGATTATTTTCAGGCATAACAGCTTTGCGCAAGAGGGTTTTTCTTGCGCAAGACGGGGCAGTGTAGACAGCTCCGTCTTGCGCAAGAGCCTCTTCCGCAAAAATGGCGGCTCATTAGTTATGCAAACGAGGCTCGGCGATATTCCACGTTGAGCCTCATTTGCATAGCTCTGGCGCAAGATCGCGCCAGTCTAGACACAGCCATAAAGATTGAGGGGAGGTCCTGGC
Source organism: Pelochelys cantorii (assembly GCA_032595735.1). Classification (NCBI taxonomy): domain Eukaryota; kingdom Metazoa; phylum Chordata; order Testudines; family Trionychidae; genus Pelochelys; species Pelochelys cantorii. The sequence continues at coordinate 15,389,536 of CM064345.1, forward strand.
CAGGGCATGCCAGACATTATACACATTAAACACCAGGACTGCATCTAGACTGGCATGATTTTCCGCAAATGCTTTTAACGGAAAAGTTTTCCATTAAAAGCATTTGCAGAAAAGAGCGTCTAGATTGGCACGGACGCTTTTCCGCAAAAGCACTTTTTGCGGAAAAGTGTCCCTGGCCAATCCAGATGCGCTTTTGTGCAAGAAAGCCCTGATCGCCATTTTAGCCATTGGGGCTTTTTTGCACAAAACAATTCTGGGTTGTCTACACTGGCCCTCTTGCGCAAAAGCATTTGCGCAAGAGGGCTTTTGCCTGAACTAGAGCAGCATAGTATTTGCGCAAGAACACTGACGATCATACATGAGATCGTCAGTGTTCTTGCGGAAATTCAAGCGGCCAGTGTAGACAGCTGGCAAGTTTTTCTGGAAAAGTGGCTGATTTTCCAGAAAAACTGGCCAGTCTAGACACAGCCCAGCACATTAAATACTTCATCTGGTTCTTGTGCTATTAATGCCATCTGGCTCAACAAAGTATCTGTGGCTCATTTGTTCCCCTGGAGCTGTTAACAGCCTTATTGCACTCGCATTCTGGGTCCACAGCAGCCTGTCACTTGCTCCCTGGTACCTGCTGCCGCACAGATGCCCCTTCATCAGTGGACTTCTTTTGCAGACAGTTCCTCCCTTACTATGGCATCCAGGCAGACAGATTCCCTTTGGAGAAATTCTCCCTTGTGAGGGGTCTCAGCCATTTCCCCACATCAATCTATATTTGATGTGAACAGCAGAGAAGCCCTAAGGCAGGGGTGAGGGACCTGAGGCTTGGGAATCAGATGTGGCCCCTGCCTTGCCTGGATCCGGCCCCTGAGGCTTAGGGCTGCCCCCCCCCCCAGTATTGGGGGGGGGTGAGCACACAAAGTCTACGAGCCTGGCCCCCCCAGGCTCTGCTGTGTGAGGGGAATGTGGGGAGCGTTTTTCTGCTTCTCAGTTGTCAGTGAGAGTTTGTTAGTTTGTCTGTTTTGCTTCTCGCTTATGTGTGGTCCCCAACTAACTTTTCTGTGGGGCCTTTTTCAGCAGCCTCCGACACAGAAAAGGTTCCCCACCCATGGTCTAAGGGATGGTACTGTCTCTACACTCCCATCCTATAATAATAAAATGGGGGTAAGGGCAAATGTGCCCCCATCCCCCCACTCAACTACAAGAACTAAGAGGTATAATCCAGCAAATAACCCTCCATACTGACCCATTGCCCCATATAAAAAGGGAAAAGGCTGCTTTTGTAGTGGCACTAGAACCTGTCACATACACCAGTGAGAGCAGGAGAAAAGGACCATCTGGTCCCTGGGGTGGGATTACTAGATCTGTCAGTGTTTCTCAACCTTTTTTTTATGAAGTACCCCTTTAAAATATATATATATATATATATATATATATGTACCACCAGTACCACTTTTCAGACACACAATTTTTTTTTCTACAATTGCAACACATTTGTTTAAACCACTTAATCGTAGCTGGGTGGGCAATGACATTTTTGGGTGTAAAAAGTACAAAAATAATAAAATGCTGTAAAACTTAAAACAAAAATTCAGTTTTCTCCAAATTTCAGTTGTGTTGACATACCCCCCAGATGTCTCTTGTGTATACCTAAGGGTACACATACCATAGGTTGAGAAACACCGGTCTGTCTAACCTGTTCTTAAATATCTCCAGAGATTGGGATTCCACAACCTTCCCAGGCAATTTATTCTAGTATTTAACCACCCTGACAGTTAGGAAGTTTCTTCCTAATGTTCAGCCTAAACCTCCTTTACTGCAGTTTAAGCCCATTACTTCTTCTCCTATCCTCAGAGGCCAAGGAGAAATATCTCCCCCTCCTTGTGACACCCTTTTAGATACCTGAAAACCGCTATCATGGCCCCTCCCAGTCTTCTCCTTTCCAGACAAAACAAGCCCATTTATTTCAGTCTTCCCTCGTAGCTCATGTTTTCTAGACCTGTAATCATTCTTGTTACTCTTCCCTGGACTGTCTCCAGATTCTCCACTTATTTCTTGAAATGTGGTGCTCATATATGTAATTCTCACCTTCCTCCCTTTCCTTCTTCCTTTCATTCTTGTAAAGCACCCTTGAGATACTAAAGGTTTGCTAAAAGGCTGTTAATTGGGTAAGATCTGAGTCGTAGATCAACCTGGACAGATGGCTGGTCTTTCAAGATCAGAAGAATGCTTTAGTTGGGTCACATTGGTCTGAACTAACTACTCGGCAGTAAGTTCAATGTTTCGGGGGCCATACAAGGAGTGGAAGGACTAAGGACTGGACGAAGGAGTCTGCACGTCTGAGCTGTTGCTCACCAGTGGGGGAGGGGAAAGAATGTGCTGGCTTGGTATGTTTCTTGCTGGCTTGGTATGTCTTAGAAGAGAATCACCTCGGCTCTTGAGGGTACAGCTGCCCAGGGGCTGAGCTCAGGGGCCATGTGGGTGACCTGCCCTAGGGCTGCGATGGCATCAGGTACCTCCCACCAGCCTGCTCAGTCACTCAGTGCATCCCAGGGAGCCGAGCGATTGTGCCCGTGAGTAGCTCTCTCTGCTAACCAATCACCTTTGGTCAGCAAGAGAGAGGCCAACGGCTCAGCTCAAAAGAGGGGCCTGGAGACCACGTGGGGCAAGCCCGCTCCCTTGGAAATGTGTCGCAGGCACTTTCTCTGTCAGCCTGGAGCCTGTCTCTACTGCTTCTGTGCCTACCAGGGAAAGGAAGGCTGAGTCTCTGCAGCTTTCTGCCCCACAGTGGTTGGCTTTTGGGGAGAGCAAGTAGGAAGAGGGAGGGGGCTACTGGAGGCTTTAGCTATCTGAGTGGCTCTGCCTGTGAAAAGAAAGGACAACCTGCCCGTGTGTGGAGATTGATCCCATAGCTTCTTGCATGCAAAGCACGCACTCTGCCACCTGAGCTAATTCCCCCGGCCTCAGGGAAGCCTTGTGACCCACCCACCTAGTTTCAGAGGCCACAATGTACCTGCAGGTGCACCAGGCTGCTTTCTGAAAGGCTCACGCTTGAGACTACTGTTTGTAGGCTGGCTAGCTCAGCTGGTTAGAGTGTGGTGCTAATAATGCCAAGGTCGTGGGGTCAAGCCCCATGTTGGCCACTTGCTGAGGCCAGGGAGGTGGGATGCCTTCCTTTAGCTGCCTACTATGAACAGGGAGGCAGAAACCAGCAAAAGCCTGAGGGCTGGGCCCAAGCAGGCCAGAGGGCTGCTAGCAGGAGGCTTCAGCATGCACAGAACCTGTGGGAGGAGGCTCTGGCCACCTCCTCTGCTCTCTTCTCTCTCAGCTCCCGCCTTCACCCAGGGCCCAAAAGGGACTAGGCCTGCCCAAAAGGGACTAGGCCTGCCCTGCTTCCCCCAATGGTACGGAAGACTCTTCTCTTGTCTCTGTTATCCCCACTGGGGTGACCTCATGGCCCAAATTCCTGGTGCTGCACCGTCTCCCCCAAGGCACCCTACCGGGGGCAGGCTCTCCGGCCCAAGCCACAGATGGAGGCTCAAGAGTCACCAGCTCAGGCTAAGGGAGAGTTGGCTTAAGAGTGGGCCTGGGCCAGGTCAGGCTGTGCCTTCCCTGGACACCAGCCGCCCAGTGCACAGAGCCAGCCCCTCCCCCATCCCAGACACCTCACAGGGGAAGGAGCAGCAGGACAACACTCCCGAAGGGCATCAGCCCTCCCCAGCAGCTTCATTTGCTTTCTCTGCCCCCCATTTCCTGCCCGCTCCTTCTGGCCTCAGAGGAGCCCTCTCGGGGAAGCAGCTTAGACAGAGGCATGGCAGTCTAGTAGGCCAACACACACACACACACACACACACACTAGCACAGGCTATTGTGTCACCTGAGAAAGCCCATTCAGCCCTGCCTAAGTTTGACTTCAGAAGGCTCGACGTGCGGGATAGGCCCCCCTCATACGGAAACCTTCTGCTTCAGCTAAGCTGCCGCGTTCTCGGTCGCCCACACGGCGTCATGGGACCCTTCCAGTGAAATGGCTCCTGGAAGAAGACGTCACTCTCAATGGGCACCATTGACGCTCAAAGGACTTTCCTGTGAACTTTCCTTCCAGAGTCTAGAGAATGGCTTCTGCAGGGAAGAAGGGAAGTCCTGCCTGGAGATGTGACTTGCCCATGGGACTCCCAACTCTGGCGGATCACCTGGAATTTTCCACTCTCACTGCTGACAGATTGTTATTTGCAAGATGGGGGATTGCCACCTGCATGACAGCAGCCCTAAAATGCCCTGGAAACAGCTCCACTTGGCCACTTTCCTGGTCAAACCTCTTGACTATGAATGTACACTAAGAAGAGCACTCCAACCAAAAGATGAAGGACTTTCCAATCATTTGGAAGCACCCAGAGACTAAATAAGCCAACAGTTTTTTCCATCACTGCTACTAGTCGGAGCCAAAAACTTTCCAATTATTGTATGTTCCCACAGGCTTTAAAAGTGCAGGCAGACGGGAAAGAGCTTGTGACACCACACCTGCTCTGGCACGCAGCTACAGATCTGGCTTCGGCTGGGGTATGGCTCTGGCCCTGCCAGGGCTGCTGGAGAAGCTGCCACCTACTATGTGGCTCTTAGTTCCAGCCCTGGGGAAGGGATGAAGCTAGGCCCAGGGCCCCATGGTGGCTGCCCTGCTGCTCCTGGGGTAGAGCAGCTGCCTGCTATGTGGTCCCACCCCAGAAAAGCTGAGCAGCGACTGCGCGGCTCTGCTGAGAGAGGCAGGCTTCAAATTCTTGGTGTGCATCCGCACAGGGATACACCTTAGAGGGAACCCTGGACACAGCAGGCTGCCACCGCCTGGGAGATGTTCCAGTTGCCAAGGTCCAGGCAGGGGAGGAGACACCAGAATCTCCCTCTGAGGCAGCCAAAGGTGTCCTCCACCACGATGTAGCACCTGCTGAGTATGGCGTTGAACCATTTTTTCATGAGGTCCAGAATTCCTGTGTAGGGCTTCATCAGCCAGGGGTGTAAGATGTAGACTGCGTCACCCACAATGCACATAGGTATGTCCACCTCCCGAAGCCTGATGATGCAGTTGAGGAAGAAAGTGCTGGTGTGTGTTCTTTGGAAGAGGCTGGAGTTCCTGAACATGCATGCGATGTCCTTCTGCATGCAGAAGTTATGGATTCACTGCTTGTCATCCCCCTGCTCCATGATGATCTGGTCCCACCAGTTGCAGTTGGTCTCCCTGTGCCAGAAGTGATCATGTACAATGTCCAGAGGAGACTGTAGTACATGAGAAGCACCTGGACTGAGGGTGAGGAGGTGCTCCAGAGTGAGCTGCTGGTCCTGTTCCTGCAGTGCCACCAGGGTAGCCTGCATTAACTGCGCCAGGAGGTGCAGCAGGAGGTCTAAGAGCCGGTAACTGTTTTGTAGCAGGTCCAGCTCCATGGCAGAAGTGCTGTGGCATCCACAAGGGCAACCAGAGGAGGCAGTGAGAAGAGTTTGCTGTCCCTCAAGGAGGCAGGCAATGGAGAGGAGACTGAGACATGGCTATAGAGCGGAGCCCTTTAAGCACGAGCCTCAGATAGCCTGAGGCAGCAGCTACAGGAAGTGACTGCTGTCCTGATGCCCTGACCAAAATGCTTCCAGAGAGTTTTAAATGCGATTCAGGTTCCAATGAGTGTGGACGCACTACTTTGATATAATTCTGCCCTATTTCAATGGGGATTTGTCGTGTGGACATGCTATTTTGAAACAGCTATTTGGGGAGTTATTAATTCTGAAATAGCTTATTTTGAAATAATCTGGTAGTGCAGACATACCCTTAATGTGGACACGCTACTTCAACTCAGATCCCCAGGAAGCACTGGGGAGTAATTACATTGACTCTGGGGAGTAGTTATTTTGAAATAGCAGCAGTGACGCATCCACACTACTGCTATTTATTTCAAAATAACCATCATTCCTCATGGAAAGCAGCAGTCATTACTTTGAAATAACCAGCTTGTTATTTTGAAATAATGGGCTTGATAGGGTTCGTTATTCCGAAATAAAGAATGCATCTACACAGCAATTCCGTTATTTTGAAATACTATCGAGCTGGAGGACTTCTTACTTTGACTCCTGTAACCCTCATGTCATGAGGAGAATGGGAAGTCAAAGGAAGAGTGTTCTTCCTTTGCCTTCCTGTTGTGTAGAGAGCACCAAAAGCCAAATTAAGCTATTTTAACTTCAGCTATATTAATTGCATATCTTAAGTTGCATAGCTTAATTTGACTTTTGCCCTGCAGTGTAGATAGACGTGCCCATAGTGTGGACGCTCCACTTGTTATTTTGAAATAAGGGCTTGTAGACCAGGACTTAAAGCAATCCAGCCCAGGGCACCCACCCAGGCAGCCACGTCAAATACAATGAGGATTAGTGAAAATTTTGTTCATCATGTATAATGTTCTATCAAGCCCAAAGGGTCAGACACATTACCTAGCAGGTCAATGAATATCTCAGATCTCCCCCACATACAAGCTTACTGCCAATTCTTATTCACTAAACTAAAATTTATGAAGGAAGATCACACACAGAGAGTGATGTGGTTAAAGTCATGTATAGAAAGGAATGACATTCTTAAGACAACTTCATAGTAGAGATGGTGAGCTGTTGAGCTGCAAAAAAGTTATGTCCAGAATCAATTCCCTAGGTTACAGTCCAAGCAGGCAGCCCATAGACAGAGATTGTTCCAGTTCTTCCATGAGGATTAGCAGCATAATCCATCCAGACTGGAGTCTTCAGTCTTGCAATTCAAGCTTCTTTTGACCAAGTGTAAGCAGAACTGAGATGACAAGTTCAGGCCTTGCACTATGCCTACACTGCCTCTTTTCTGCAAAGAGGCAATGCTAATGATGCGCTCATTAGCAGCTTCTCGCACTTCATTTGCATATTCTCTTCTAATGGTTTTTGCAGAAGAGGTTTTTGTGCAAAAAAAAAAAAAAGCCGTGTAGATGGGTCCGTTTTGCGCAAAACCCCCCTTTTGTGCAAGAACCCTTATTCCTCAAAAAATGAGGTTTACAGGTTCTTGTGCAAAAGAATTTTTTTGCGCAAAATGGACCCATCTACACTGCTTTTTTTGTGCAAAAACCTCTTCTGCAAAAAGCATCAGAAGAGAATATGCAAATGAAGCAAGAGAAGTTGCTAATGAGTGCTTCATTTGCATTGTCTCTTCTGCAAAAAAGAGGCAGTGTAGACGTGCCCCTAGAGAACTCTGACAGATTTCTAGCAGGTGGTGGCAGCCTCTTGCCAGCATGACAATGCACCAGGCATTCCTTGGGCAAAGAACAGGCAATGCACTTGATGCTTTGACATAAAAATCCCTGTTTCCTATGTACACACAGGTAAACTACAGAACATAAAGGAACATCCATTCCAACTATCAGGGCATTCCAGTCTGGCACAGGCAACTGAAACCAAAGACAATGTAAGTCATACAACTTCCTGCAAAATCTTACATCTTTGATCTTCAGCTTAACTGAACCATCCACAAGCAGAATATAAAGCAATTAAGACACAAAAGGGAATTAAGAGCCACAGGTTACACTATTAACATCTAATAAGCTATATCGAAATATAATTAGCATTTACATTGAATTCTCTAACAATACAGGTTTTCATTTCATAGCCCTAGTCTATATAACATGGCTGTGTTCAATTTTTATAGGGAACGGCCTTAATTAACATTTGTATACTTTTCAATTTGGATCACTTAGCCTGCTAGTTGCTTCACCTTTTCTGGCTCAGTGTCACACACAGACATACAGTATGGACAGCACCACAAATTCAAAGGACATGCACCAAAAAATTATGATTTTTTAAAAAAAATATATATTTTGGATTCCTTTTGTTTGCCTTTTTTTTTCTGAGCTGGTACAGAGAATTGCCTCTTGGCTTTCAGTACCCGAAGTTTATACGTTCATGAATATGCCAAATATTGCCAGAATCATGCCAAACTCAGAAGAGCTGGTGATACTTGTGATATGTATTTCACACCTGAACAAACATGGCCTTTGTATCTCTGGGAATATCTGCACTGCAGAAAGTTATGGAATTGTTTAATATACTTTCTGGATCCAGGCCAGATGGACTGGGGGGCAGAACCTAAGGTGGAATGGAAGTTGAGCGCTCAAAAGGATTAATGTGATTGATTACCTGCCTTACGGACAGGTGGGGTATGTATGCATTTGTGCAAGGAGCTCCTGGCTCTCAGGGACTGTGTACAGCCTTTGGAGACCAGAGTTGCGGAACTGGAGGAGCTGAGAGAGGCAGAGAGGTACATAGATGAGACGAAGTAGAATAGTGCTACTCTCTGATCACACAGCCTCTGTGCTGTTGAGGAGGGTGAAAGTCTCAGGCTATGTCTACACTGCAGGCTTTTTGCACAAGAACGGTTGTTCTTGCGCAAAAACTTGCAGAGCGTCTATACTGAATGCACATTCTTGTGCAAGTAAATTTACAGTACAGTGTCGGAAAACAGGGCTTCTTCCAGAACAGTTATTCCTCTCCCCACAAGGAATAAGTCCTCTTGCACAGAAGCTCTTCCACAAGAAGGCAGTGTAGACAGGCAACATGAATGGCTAAAATAGCCATCAGAGCTTTCTCGTGCAAGAGAGCATCCACACTACCATGGACACTCTTGTGCAAAAGCACATCTCTTGTGCAAAGGCAAATGGCAGTGTGGATGCGCTCTTGTGGAAGACCCTTTGCACAAGAACTCTTGTACAAAACAGTTCTTGAGCAAGAAGCCTGCAGTGTAGATGTAGCCTCAGGGAAGGAGACTGGAGCAGAGGGAAATGATCCCATAGTTAGGACCCTCCTTCCGGATGAGATTGTGGTATCCTCTGGCACTAAGGAGACCTTTCCTGGGAAGAGATCTTCAGTTATTAGGAAAAGACAGGTGTTAGTAATAGGGGATTTGATCATTAGAAACATAGACAGCTGGGGGTGTGGGGCCAGGGGCCCAGCTCTGAAGGCAGAACTCCACCAGAAGCAGCACAGAAGTAGGGGTAGCAGTACTGTGACCCCACCAGCAATAACCTTGTGACTCCCCCTCCTCCCACATTTCCTTTTTTGGTCAGGACCTCCTCAATTATACCACCACGAGATTTCAAATTAAAATAGCTGAAATATTTAGATTAGACACTAGGAAAAACTTCCTAACTCACAGAGTGGTTAAACACTGAAATATATTGCTAGGAAGGTTGTGGAATCTCCAACTCTGGAGATATTTAAGAGCACGTTAGATAGGCATCTATTAGGGATGATCTAGATCAAGGGTGGGGAACCGTTTTTTGTTCTGGGGCCAATGACCCACAGAAAAATCAGTCAAGGGCCACATGCAAATGAGGCACAGAAAAGAAAAAACAAACCGTCATTGACATGGCCCCCAACCGACAATGAGAAAGATACTTCCTTCACATAACAAAGCGTAGGCAGCCCAAGCTAGTAGATTGTGTATGTTCCAGCCCCACGGTCGGATAGTGAGGGGGTTGGAGCTGAGGTTCCTCACCCCTGATCTAGATGGTGCTTGGTCCTGCTGCGAGGGCAGGGGCCGGGACATGATGACCTCTAGAAGTCCCTTCCAATTCTAGTATTCTATGAGTCTATGAAATAATTAAATTTATGATTTTTTAAATCACGTGTCCACAACAGTAACAAAAACGGACCATGAATCTGATAGGGCACTAACTATAACCGATTCCAGTTTTGGTTTTAGAAGAATTTTCTCCAATCTCAGTCAGTTTTAAGGCTGTACCTACTTCTACTATTTGTAGCATAATTATTCCCTTTTGTACCCTGTGACATTAGGACCTTTTCATAGTGGGATGGAAGTTGCTGAGTTTATATGACTTGGAGTTATGAATACTGGCTATGTACTTGTATTTCACGTTTGTTTCTGGGAAATTTTCTGTTAACAGCAGCTACCAGCCCAACAATCTAGTTCTAGGGAACAGAACTGAACTCCAATGGGGTCAGTGTTCTACGAAAGCAAGAATTAACCTCTCTTAGGTGAAATTCCAACTTCCCTGAAGCACAGAGATTCCCTATGGCATTTAAGTAATAACAGTTGATTTTCCTACACCTTTGTGAATATTTTTGCACTGGAATTTCTGGAATCTTCCTCGTGGTTTCGGTGTATGCCAACACACTTAAATAAATTGACTGAACACAAAACATTCAGATTTCCCAAGAAGTCATAATCAAGTCCTGTCATCATGTGAGAATCTTATCTCAGCCTCTTGCTCTGCATGGCTCTGTTCTCGGAAGGACATTTCATTCCCTCCTTTAATAATGCTGCATGTCTTCACTCACAGGGTAGACTCTTGAGATATGTAGGAATAAGGAAAAATTGTATTCTCTTGGCCCATCCCTAGTCAGCACGCTTTTATTATGGTGTGTGTCCTGGGTGGATGCACTTACATCTCATGAGGGATGAGATGTACTGGAAGGCCTTCCTGCACTTGGGGCACTCTTCCCCAGAGCTTCCCTGAGGTTTATTAAGGGCTGAGCTCTCACTGACCTTTTCCCAAATATAGGGCATTTTAAAGGTTTCTTCCCTGTGTGGATTCTCTGGTGAACAACAAGGACTGACCTCCAACGGAGGCTTTTCCTGCCCTTGGCAGTTCATAGGTGTGACATTATGAACATACATAACATTGTTGCAACCACTGTCACATGCTTGCACAAAATCTTGTGCAAAGTGGACCAAGTGAGATGCCTACAGAAAACTTATGATTCACTGATTCTATTTATAACACTCATACCATGTATCATTTTTGTACTTGAAGTTATGAAGACTTTGCTGTGTAACTTCAGACTAGTATGTAAGCTATGGCTGCTTGCATAAAAAGGACTGAGTCATGCATGGACAGGTGACTTGCTCATGTGACAAACTCCATTTTGGGAGGTACTTTCACACAGTGCGAACAATGGAATTCCCTCCACATGAGCAAGGGTTTAAAGAAGGCCCTAGAGTTCCTCCATCTTTTCTGTCTTCATTTCAACTCATCACTTCAGGAGCATCTTTGCTATGACTGGAGCCCAAAAGGATTGATGACCCATCCTAACAAAGGATGTATTCCAGAGATGTTTAAGATAGCAATTTATTCCATCTCTGCTACAAGCCTGCACCAGAAACACTGGTGTATGTAAACTGTTGTCATTAACTGTTTTACTTTCAACCTTTTTTTTCTTTATCAATAAAATGTTCAATTTTAGATTTTGTGTAAGATCTAAGATATACATTAATCTGGAAACGTGGCTGGTCCTTGAGGATTGGGAGAACCTCTTCGGATTTGATGAGACTGGTTTTCATAACCTCTCACCTGTGTAAGGTGTGGTACTGGCTGTGGCACAGAAGAAGCTGATGTGTCTAAGAGGATTGCTTGTGTGTCTTCTTGCTGACCAGTGCAGCAAACAGAAGTGCTTTTTATGACTAATGTGGTGTGCTTTATAGTGGAGGACCGCCAGTCTTGGGCTGTAAAGCAACCTCTTTTGACAGATGTTCAATGAGGTATCCGCTCCGATCAAAACTTTGCCTGCAGTCAGAGCATTTATAAGGGTTTGGTCTTGTGAGAACTCTCTGATGTGCAATAGGGTGTGAGTATTTGCGGAAACTTTTCTCACAGTCAGAGCAGTTGAAGGGTTTCTCTCCTGTGTGGATTCTCCTATGTCAAAGTCTGACCGCTCACTGAAGATTTTCTCACAGTCAGAGCAATTATACACAGTGTTCCATCTATTTTTTCCCAAATGTATGCAGAATAAATTTTGTTAGGGGCACCAATATGTAGGGAATGTGCAACACATCATCTCCATACTGGTGCACAGAACAAAGCTCATGTGGTAGGACTAGGGCTGGGACTCAGGGGTTTGGATTGTGGGAAGGGGGCTCAGGGCTAGGGCAAAGAGTTAGGGAGCAGGGGTGTGAAGGCTGGCTTTGGGATGGAGCTGGGGATGAGGGGCTCAGGGCTGAGATAGAAGTTTGAGGTGTGGAAGGGTGAGGGCTTCAGCTGGGGGAGGGGTGGGATTTCTGGGATGGGTGAAGGATGGAGGGGTTTGAGAGGCAGGCCAATGAAAGGCTACATTGAGGAGAGAAGATTCCCACCAGCTCTCTCCCTCAGCTCAGGTGCTGCTGTCAGGAGTGGGGAAAGAGAGACACCTTTCTCTGCCATGGTAGCTCTGGGGCTGGGGGCTGTAGATAGCCAACTGTTTGCCTGCCATGGCAAGTCTGGGCTGAGGCTGAGAACAGTGGGTAGAGACATCTCTCCCCGCCACAGCCCTAAGTGCTTGCATGGCGCTTAATAGGCTGCTGCACAGCCACATGGCCTCACAGCTTAAAGGGAACTTAGGTTATTGGGTTTCTATTTGGTGTGGATTGTACGATGATTGTTAAGATTTCTGCACCGACTGAAGCTTTCCCCACATTCAGAGCAGACAAAGGGTTTCTCCCTTGTGTGGATTCTCCTATGTCTAACAAGGTGTGAGCTACTACTGAAGCTTTTCCCACAGTCAGAGCAGTAAAAGGGTTTCTCCCCTGTATGGATTTTGCAATGCCTAACGAGGTGTGTGCTGGTACGGAAGCTTTTCCCACAGTCAGAGCAGTTGAAGGGTTTCTCTCCTGTGTGGGTTCTCTGATGTCTAATCAGATTTGAGTGCACAGTAAAGCTTTTCCCACAATCAGAGCAGTAAAAGGGTTTCTCCCCTGTGTGAATGCGCCTATGTCTAACAAGGTGTGACCTCTCACTGAAGTTTTTCCCACAATCAGAGCAGTTGAAGGGTTTCTCTCCAGTGTGGATTCTCTCATGACTAATAAGATTTGAATGCATCGTGAACTTTTTCCCACAGTCTGAGCAATGGAAAGGTTTCTCTCCTGTATTGGTTCGCTGATGTCTAATTAGACTTGAGTGTCCACTGAATTTTTTCCCACAGTCAGAGCAGCTGAAGGGTTTCTCCCCTGTGTGGATCCTCCTATGTGTAATAAGGTGTGAGATCCTACTGAAGCTTCTCTCACAGTCAGAGCAGTTGAATGGTTTCTCTCCTGTGTGGATCCTCCTATGTCTAACAAGGTCTGAGCTCTCACTGAAGCTTTTCCCACAGTCAAAGCAGTTGAAAGGTTTCTCTCCTGTATGGATTCTCTGATGTCTAATAAGATTTGAGTGAGCACTGAAGCTTTTCCCACAGTCCTCACAGTAAAAGGGTTTCTCCCCTGTGTGGATTCTCTGATGTGTAATGAGGTGTGAGATTCTACTGAAGCTTTTCTCACAGTCAGCACAGTTGAACCGTTTCTCTCTTCTGTGGATTCTATGATGTTCAATTAGGTCTGAGCTCTGAATGAAGCTTTTCCCATAGTCAGAGCAGTTATTGGGTGTCTCTCCTCTATGTATTATCTGACTGCGAGTAAGGCATGAATATCGACTGAAGCATTTCCCAGAATCAGAGCATTTGAAGGGCTTCTCTCCTGTGTGGGTTCTTTGATGTTCAATAAGAGTTGCACGCTCACTGTAAGCGGAGGGTGCTTGTTGATAGGGGATATTCTGTTGAACAGTTTCTGTGGGTTTTTTCACCCCTCTGCTCCTGTGACTGGATTTACCCTGTCCCTCCACTGGATGGTTTCCCTGCTGCCTTTCCGGGCTACTCCGACTCTCACAGGTCTCTTCCTGCTCACGTATCTGGGAATCATGCCCTTCTGATCTTCCCAATAACATTCCATATGGAGCCATTCGCTGTGGTCCTTCCTGCTGAAATCTCTCCTCATTGTTCTCACTCAGCATCCCATCACCTGCTGGGATAGAGAGAAAATCCAGAAAACATTCTCTGTGCTGAGCTGAAAAGAAAACTCTGGAAGTGGAATAGAAAAGGGGAACACACCCAAATAACGGCTGGAAAGGTTGAATAATCATGAACTGAATTCATTCTCCTTCCTCATAGCCCTTTCCCAAAGGAGAGAACCCAACCTTCCCTCCTCCCCCGCCCATCTTCTGACTGGAGTTGAAGACAGGCTGAAGGATCAGTGAGACCTGATGAAAATGTACAAGTGACACCTGCTATAAGGAGACAGAAATTGGTTTCTGAGTCAGTGTAGCTGATTACTCACCTGTGTGGGTGTCATTGATGATCTCCCCTTCTTCACAGCCCTCGAGATCTGGGATGCACGGCTCCTCTCCTCGCTCCATCCAGGATATCACATAAGCTTTGGACACTGGAAGTCCTGCTTGGGGAGCAATTACCCAACTGTTGATCTTGTTCATTAAAGTCCATGCCATTACTACTTCCAGACCCAGGATCTGATTCGCCCACCCAGAGAGGCTCCTTCCCCACCATGCAGAGGCTGGGCTCTGGATGGTACAAGATCCCACAACATGCTCACCTGCAGTAAAGGTGAATCCTCCCCTGCCTGAGGAATGTCCCATCTTATTCCCTGAGGGAGCTGAGTGCTCTGCTGCATTCTCTAGGGTACAATTAAGTCTCCCTCATGACCTGTTCCATCCCTCCCATCCCAGGGCAAGACAGGAACACACTGCTCAGAAGTTGAGCTCTAGTGAGGGCTTGCAGATCTGACATCGAGGGCCACAGGCAGGGCTTAAACTGCAGCTACCACGTGGCAGGTCACTAGAACTTCTTAGAATCTTAGAATTACAGGGTTGGAAAAGACCTCAGGAGGTCATTGAGTCCAACTCCCTGCCCAAAGCAGAACCAATCCCAACTAAAACATCCCAGCCAGAGCTTTGTCAAGCCGGGACTTAAAAACCTCTAGGGATGGAGATTCCACCACCTTCCTAGATAACCCATTCCAGTGCTTCCCTACCTGCCTAGTGAAATAGTTTTTCCTGATATCCAACCTAGATTTCCCCCACTGCAACTTGAGATCATTGCTCCTCGTTCTGCCATCTGTCACCACTGAGAACAGCCTCTGTCCATCCTCTTTGGAACCTCCCTTCAGGTGCTTAAATGCTGCTATCAAATCCCCCCTCACTCTTCTGTAGACTAAACAAGCCCAAATCCCTCAGCCTCTCCTCATAAGTCATGTGCTCCAGCCCCCTCATCATTTTGGTTGCCCTCTGTGGGACCCTCTCCAACGTATATCTACATCCTTTCTGTAGTGGGGAGCCCAGAATTGGATGCAATACTCCAGATGTGGCCTCACCAATGCTGAATAAAGGAGAATAATCATGGCTCTAGATTTGCTGGCAATGCTCCTCCTAATAGCTAATATGCTATTAGTTTTCTTGGCTGCAAGGGCACACTGTTGACTCATATCCAGCTTCTCATCCACTGTAATCCCCAGGTCTTTTTCTGGCGAGCTGCTGCTTAGCCAGTCAGTCGCCAGCCTGTAACAGTGCATGGGATTCTTCCATCTTAAGTGCAGGACTCTGCACTTGTCCTCATTGAACCTCAGATTTATTTTGGCCCAATCCTCCAATTTGTCTAGGTCACTCTTGACCCTATCCTTACCCTCCAACATATCTACCTGTCAGTGGTTCTCAAACTTTGTGGCCAGTGGCCCATCTTGTTTAATGCAAAACCTTTCCTTGGACCACCAGTTGCTAATGGAAACTCACCATTAATTACATAATTACACCCAAGCCATTTTGTGAGTGCTGCAGCTAGGAAGAAAGGTTTAATTTAACCAGTAAGAAAGGAAATGTTAATTTAAATTATTAAACAGATTAAATGCATTAACTTTCTCATTTTAGTTTAATCAAACTTCATTTTCAATAAAATAAAATATTAATTTATGTCCAACACAAAAGTTTCCCGTTTTCTTTATTTATGTGCTCAGGGTGCCCGTCCCCGACCTTGCACCGTTCTGCAGCTGCTCTTGGGAGTGAAGGCCCTATCTGTGGCCAGTCCTGGCTGCCATGAACAGGGGCTGTTTGGTGGCAGCAGCCCCTGTCCGCGAGGGAGCCCAGCTCCCCACTAGGACCGGTGCGGACAGGGGCTACTTCACAGCAGCCTCCCCTATCCGATAGAGGCAGCCTCCCTCTCTGGTGTGGGGGGGAGGGAGCAGGCAGCACCCTGGAGACGGTGCTAAGGGGAAGCGGCTTTTAAGCACCAGCTCCTACTCCCGCCCCCCACTGCTGCCTCTCTCTGATAGAGAGAGTTGACGAGTTGAGTCACTACTTGACTATCTGATAAGCTTATGCTAGTTGCTTACATCCTTCTCTCTCTCACACATATATACACACTCTGTGACACACACACAATTCTCCTTCCCCAGCTCATCTATCCCATCTGTGCAGAGCGGAGGAGGGGGGACAACAGGGTTCAGGGACAGAGCAGGACGGCTTGCAGTGTCTTGAAGAGACAGCACATGAGGTTTCTCAGAAACTGGCCCAGCAGCGCAACCAGTGCACACGCAACCTCTGTCCCTCTCTTTTAAACACACACCAATATGTCTGACACACAGTCTACCTCTGTGTCACCCACCAACAAACCCACTGTGTCACACACACGGCGTCACCCATTTACACACCTTCTCTGTGTCTCTCATGCATACACAGTCTCTTTCACACTCACCTCGCAGCATATAATGTATTATTGTTGTCGTTACCACCTGGTAGTGCCTGCAATGCACTTAGATAATCTCTGCCCTTTTATTCTTTCCAAGTGTCTATTTTAATATTTTTTATTTCTATTGCACTTACATTTAATTCTCTGAGTACTGAGTTCTAAAGAGCCTAGATGGTACTGGCTGGAGTAATTATCTGTTGTAACATTTTAAAAAAACAATATTAAATCTAAAAGGGTTCTTGTTTCAACTAGTGGTGCACAAGAGCGCATGTGTCAGTGCCCACAACAACATGCATTCCACACGTGTATGGGAAAAAAAGAGCGGGAACTAGGGGTGTTAAATATCAGTTAATTGAATAGTCAAGTAACCTCATGAATTCTTATCAGTTAGCTGACTATAGCCCCGGGAGCGGGGCCAGCAGCCAGTGCGCTCCAGCCTCACTCCTGAGGAGCCCTCTGCCACTCCGCACTGCTGCCTCTGTATCAGAGGCAGCAGCATGGGGTGCCAGGTGTGAGCTGGTCCGTGAGGGGAGCCAGTTTAAAAACAAGCTCCCCTTGCAGACGAGTTGCCTGTTGCAAGCCAGGACTGAGCTGGGCTGCTGGCCAGCCTGCTAAAAAAAATTATTGGCAAGGGGTGGGAAGGGAATGCATGCAGTCTATAGCAGGGGTTCCCAAACTTTTTGACACGGGGACCAGTAAATCCATTCACGAACTTTTGGAGGACCGGTAATGTTTATTTGCATATTCATTAATCAAATGATGAATATTCAAATAAGTTGTTTCTGGTCCTCCCAAAACCCCCAGTGCCAGCTTTAGCAAAGCTTTTGATATGGTCACCCACAATATTCTTGCCAGCAAGATAAGGAATATGGATTGGATAAATGGACTGTAAGACAGACAGAAAGCTGGTTAGACCAGGGTTTCCCAAACTTTTTACTTTAGTTGGAACCCTTTTTTTTCAGTACTGCTTTTTGCAGCCCAAAAATATAAACACACAAAAAACAAACTGAGAAAATACCAGACATATAACATGTCTGGTATTTTCTCATTAGGTAAGTTGTGTAGAAACCATTTCATATTTAGCTAGAAGCCATTCTGTATAACAAAAGCCATTTCAGTTTCTTGTGTCTGCACGTATACTAGAGGGAGTGAACTGGCCTTCACCGAGGTGGGGAGAGGCCAGAAGGATGCGCTGTCGGAATGTGTTAATGAACTATTTTGAGCTGAAGCTCGAACTCCCTCTAAACCTGTTTCTTTCTTTGCTGATAATAATTCCTCTTTGAAGTTCACTTTGATTTCTTGCCCTGACGTCAGACTTGTTTGGTTCAGGGTATAAAATACTAGGATTGATTGTATTAGCCAGCCTCACTGGGCCCGGCTCTGCTAGGACCACGTTTGGCTCACTTTGCTTTTATTGGCCAATAAAACTGTCTGTTTAGCTGCGTAAACTGAGTGAGGTTTTTGCTTCAACAGTTGTATTATTACTAGATGTATCAGTTTGTAGTTTCAAACTGCCTGGCTGGTAAATGTGCTCAGGCTGCATGAGTATGTCTACCAGCCAGACAGTTCGCAACTACTCGAGGGGTGTGTGTGTGTGTGTGTGGGGTGAGACAATAGAATCCTCGGGCTGGACTAACTCATGCTTTGTGGGGGAGAGGGGGGAACGGGGGCAGCGCCCCAAGATCTACATATGGCCGGGTCAGTCCCACTCCCTGCAGGCCGATTCATTCCTCCTCCCTGCTCACCCCGCTGCGCCTCTGGCCAGCCCCACAACCCCCTCCCGGGCAGCCAGTTCTCCCCTGCTTCTCCTCCCAATCTCCCTTGGCCAGCCCTGCTGCCCGCATCCAGCCCTCCTTCTGGCGGCCGCTTCTCCTCCCCCCCCCCGCCCATCTTCCCCGGCCAGCTCCCTGCCCCCAACCTCATACTCCCCGGCAGCCCTGCTTCCACCGGCCCCCCAATCTCCCCATCCTGCCCCGATTCCCCCGTCCAGTGCTGCTTCCGGTGGCCAGCTCTCCCCTACTCCTCACCCCAGAATCCCCTGGCACCTGCACCTTCCCTTAGCCCTGCACCCTCCTGGTGCCTCCCCCTTCCCTTACTGCCCCTGCCCCCTTTGCCCTCTTTTTCCCTCATGCCCACCCCCTCACCACTCTCTGCCCCATTCCCCTCCTGCCCCTCTGTGCCCTCACACATGATTTGCTCCATCCTGGCCTTCCTCATGCCCACCCCTTCTTTCAAGCCTTCTCCCAGCACCTGCCCCTCCCACCTCTAGCCCCCAATGCCCTTCCCTTCTCCTCTCCTCTCCCAGCATCACCCTGTCCCCCTTCCCACGGACACCTCCCCTCCTGCCCTTTCCCTCATTGTTGCACTTGGCCCCCTGGCATTTGTCTCTCTCTCCTGCACCCTGTCCCTTGGTGCCTGCCCCTCCCCCCACCCAAGCCCCTTCTCCTTCCACCTCTCCTCCCCGCCACCTCTCCTCCCCTCCCCTCCGCTCCGCTCTGCCACCGCCGCTGCCGCACAAGCCGGTTTCCTACCTTCTGCCTTCTCCATTGCGGGGCCGGAGTCCGCGCTCAGGCCCCGGAGGCCGAACCCGGAGCCAGCCAGGCCCCGCAACGTGCCTCCCACAAGTTTCAAAACCCCTGGACGTGACGTGACGTCACGCCCGGGCGTCCTCCCCGCCCATGTGCAATGCCGCGCATGGGCAGCAGCGGCAGGCGGCGAAGAGCACATGGCAGGAACGTCCAGGGCCGAGGGGGACGCTCTGGGGGCGGGGTGGGAGAATGCGCTGGAGGGGGGGCCGACAGGAGGGGGGGAGTGCTGGGGCCTGCTCGAGGCAGAATCGGGGAGAGACCCAGCTCCACATATTGGTGGAGCAGGGCCCCGGCTCTGTAACTTGCCGGCACTTCCAGGTTCAGGGGTGCGGGGCCCGATTTGACTGAATCGGTCGAATCGGCCTAAGGGCCGGCAGCCACCAGGCATGCTGAAGCCTGGTATTTTTTTCCCGGGCCGCGGCCCATAGTTTGGGAAACGCTGGTCTATAGCATTAACCTATAAGCTTTTGCTTATTGGTTAATCGGTTAATCAACTCCACTATTACATCCTTAGTGGGAACCCTGCCATCCCCATGCCAGAAACCTATAAAAGACTAGTGAAACAACTCCATTTGGTCTCTGTTCTGATCTCCAGACAATGGACGTACACTAATGGGGGCATTCCAACCAAAGAACAGAGGACTGTCCAATCTTTTGGAAGCAACCAGACACTTAACTAACCAGCAGTTCAGTCCGTCATTGGTTCAACCCCGATCCAAGAACACTGCAGCTTGTGTCTGTATTTGATTGCTTTCCCCAACTGTAACTCTCACCTCTTTCTCTTCACTTACAAATGAATTCAAGAAAGTGATTTTGGGGTAAGATTTAAGTTATTTATTGACCTGGCTACTGTCTGGTCCTTTGGCATCAGCAGAATCCTTTGTTAAATGAAACTGGTTTTAAATTGCCACGCCTTATTAAGTCTAGTGTCTGAGCAAGGATCATGAGTAGATAGGTAAAATGTATATTTAGTTGCGATCAGGTTTTTTTTTGTTTTTTTTTTTGTCATTTGGTTAAACTTCTCTATGCTAAGTCCATGTGCTGCCGCCCCCCCCTCCCCAATTCACTCTATTTAAGCTGCACCCAGAGAAACCATTTTTCTCTGTGTTTTAATCTGTTCTTTTCTCAGTTGCTCTGTAACACCTAGTAACCAAGTATGCTTTATCAAGTATATCTTTTTGTTTTGTTAATTAAATCACATTTTTAAGGCAATGATTTGATTCTGGTGTCCTGGAAAGTACAGGAGGTCTCTGTATGCCTGCCTAAGACTGAGAGGTCAGCTATCAGAGATTGCAGTTTGTTTGATCTTTTTTTCTTCAAGCTCTCTTGTGATAAAGGAGGTTGGGGGTACCCCTCTGGAAGAAGTTCAAGTGCTTGTTCTAGGATCTAAGAAGAAGGAGGGTTTTTTACACTTGATGGTGGCAGCCTAGTTCCCAAGGCCAGGGAGTCTGTAACCTTGGAGAGTTCTTTTTTTTTTTTTTTTTAGCAGAAGCCTATAGAGGCAAAGTATTTAAGGTCTCTTCCAGGCCTCCACCTTCTCCACTCAGACTGCCAGAGTGGGGAACAGCCTTGACAGAGATAAAAAGGCATTGTTTAAAAAGTAGAAGTTAAATCCTAGTGAGGACAATAGAAAGGAGGATAAATTCTATCAAATGAAGTATAAAAATACCTTTAGGAAGACCAAAAAGAAATATGAAGAATGGCTAGCCAAAAATTCAAAAAGTAATTGCAAAACTTTTTTTTAAGTACATCAGAAGCAGGAAGCCAGCTAAAAAACAACCAGTAGGGCCACTGGACAATTGAGATGCTAAAGGAGTACTCAAAGACAATAAGGTAATTGCGGAGAAACTAAATTAACTGTTTGTATTGGTCTTCACAGCTGAGAATGAGAGGGAGATTCCCAAACCCGAGCCATTCTTTTTAGGAAACAAATCTGAAGAATTGTCCCAGATTGAGGTGTCATTAGTGGAGGTTTTGGAACATATAGATAAACTTAACAGTAATAAGTCACTAGGACCAGATGGCATTCACCCAAGAGTTCTTAAAAAATTCAAATGTGAAATTGCATAACTACTAACTGTGGTTTGTTACCTATCCTTTAAATCAACTTCTGTACCAAATAACTGGAAGATAGCGAATGTGATGCCAATCTTTTAAAAGAGCTCCAGAGGTGATCCTGGTAATTACAGACCAGTAAGTCTAACATCAGTACTGGACAAATTAGTTAAAAATGCAGTAAAGAATAGAATTGTCAGACATGTAGATTATCATAATTTGTTGGGGGAAAGTCAACATGGTTTCTGTAAAGGGAAATCATGCCTTACTAATCTATTAGAATTCTTAGAGGGTGTCAACAAACGTGGATGAGGGGGATCCACAGGATGTAGTATACTTAGATTTCCAGAAAACCTTTGAGAAGGTCCCTCACCAAAGGCTCTTAAGTAAAGTAAGTTCACATGGGATAGGAGGGAAGATCCTCTCACGGATTGATAACTGGTTAAAAGATAGGAAACAAAAGGTAGGAATAAATGGTCAGTTCTAAGAATGGAAAGAGGTAACTAGTGGTGTTCTGCAGGAATCCATACTGGGACCAGTCCTATTCAACATATTCATAAATGATCTTGAAAAGAGGGTAAACAGTGAGGTGACAAAATTTGCAGATGATACCAAATTGCTCAAGATAGTTAAGACCAAAGCAGACTGTGAAGAGCTTCAAAAAGATCTCACAAAAGCAGTAGACTTGGCAACAAAATGGCAAATGAATTTTAACGTTGATAAATGCAAAGTAATGCATATTTGAAACCCCAATGATACATGCAAATTGATGGGGGCTAAGCTAGCTGTTACCACTCAAAAGAGAGATCTTGGAGTTGCTGTGGATAGTTCTCTGAAAATATCCACTCAGTGTGCACCAGCAGTCAAAAAAAAGCTATCAGAATGTTAGGAATCATTAAAAAAGGGATAGAGAATAAGACAAGAGAATATCTTACTGCTTCTATATAAATTCATGGTATGCCCACGTATTAAATGCTGCTTACAGATGTGGTCACCTCATCTCAAAAAAGATATTTTAGCACTGGAAAAAGTTCAGAAAAGGGCAACAAAAACTATTAGGGGTTTGGAATGGCTGCTATATGAAGAGAGAATAAAAAGACTGGGACTTTTAATCTTAGAAAAGAGGAGACTAATGAAGGGAGAAGAGCAAAATAAAGACAACAGATTTCAGGAAGGCAGACTTTAGTAAACTCAGAGAGCTGGTAGGTAAAGGTAGCATGGGAAGCAAGACTAAGGAAAAACAACTGAAGACAATTGGCAATTTTTCAAAGGGACATTATTAAGGGCCCAAAAGCAAACTATTCCACTGTGTAGGAAAGATAGAAGATATGGCAAGAGACCTCCTTGGCTTAACCAGGAGATCTTACATGATCTAAAAAATCAAAAAGGAGTTGTATAAAAAGTAGAAATTAGGTAAAATTACAAAGGATGAATATAAGCAAATAACACATGTATGTAGGGGCAAGATTAGAAAGGCGAAGGCACAAAATGAGCTCAGTCCAGCTAGAGACATAAAGGGTAACAAGAAAACATTCTTAAAATATATTAGAAGCAAGAGAAAGTCCTAGGATAGGGTAGGCCCGTTGCTCAGTGAAGAGGGAAAAACAATAACAGGAAACTTGGAAATGGCAGAGTTGCTTAATGACTTCTTTGTTTGGTTTTCACCAAGAAGATTGATGGTGACTGGATGCCTAACGTACAGAATGCTAGTGGAAATGGGGTAGGTTTAGAAGTTAAAATAGGAAAAGAACAAGTTAAAAATTACTTTGAAAAGTTAGATGTCTTCAAGTCACCAGGGCCTGATGAAATGCCTCCTAGAATACTCAAGGAGCTGATAGAGGAGGTATCTGGGGATCTGGGGGGTATGTCTACAGTGCATTCCTCTTTGGAGAGAGGAATGCAAATACAGCCGAACAAAATTACAAATGAAGCATGGATTTCAATTTCCCGTGCTTCATTTGCATAATGGCATCCAGCTGCTTTTTTCGAAATACCCTATTTTGGCAAAAAATACCCGCTGTATAGACGGGGCTATTTTGAAAAAAAAAAGTTTCAAAATAACCCTTAAACCTCATTTTATAAGTAGTAAGGGTTATTTCAAAAGAAGTGGTTTTTTTCTAAATAAGGTATTTCAAAAAAAGCAGCTGGATGCCATTATGCAAATGAAGCACAAGAAATTCAATCTATGCTTCATTTGCAATTTTGTTTGGCTGCATTTGCATTCCTCTCTCGAAAGAGGAATGCAATGTAGACATACCCTGGGCTATTAGCTATTATCCATGAAAAGTCATGGAAGTTGGGAGAGATTCCAGAAGACTGGAAAAGGGTAAATCTAGTGCCCATCTATAAAATGGGAAAAAAACAATACAGGAAACTACATACCAGTCAGCTTAACTTCTATGCCAGGAAAGAAAACGGAGCAGGTAATTAAGGAATTCATCTGCAAACCTCTGAAAGATAATAAGGTGATAGGTAACAGCCAGCACGGATTTGTAAAGAACAAATCATGTCAAACCAACCTGATCGCTTTCTTTGATAAGATAACAAGTCTTGTGGCTAAGGGAGAAGCAATGGACATGATATACCTAGACTTTAGTAAAGCTTTTGATGTGGTCTCACATGACTTTCTTATCAATAAACTAGGGAAATACAACCTACATGGAGCTACTATAAGGTGGGTGCATAACTGTCTGGATAACTGTTCTCCAAGAGTAGTTCACAGTCATGCTGGAAGGGTATAACAAGTGGAGTTCAGTGGGGGTCAATTCTGGAAACAGTTCTATTCAATAACTTCATCAGCGATTTAGATATCGGCATAAAGAGTAAAACTATTAAGTTTGCAGATGATACCAAGCTGGGAGGGGTTGCAAGTGCTTTGGGGGATAGGGTCATAATTCAAAATAATAGGGACAAACTATAGAAATGGTCTGAGGTAAATAGGATGAAGATCAATAAGGACAAATGCAAAATATTCTACTTAGGATGGAACAATCCGTGTCACACATACAGAATGGGAAGTGACTGTCTAGGAAGGAGTCCTGCTGAAAAGGATCTAGGGGTCAGAGTGGACCATAAGCTAAATATGAGTCAACAGTGTGATGCTGTTGCAAAAAAAGCAAACATGATTCTGGGATGCATTAACAGGTATGTTGTGAGCAAGACATGAGAAGTCATTCTTCCGCTCTACTCTGCGCTGGTTAGGCCTCAGTTGAAGTACTGTGTCCAGTTCTGGGCACCGCATTTCAAGAAAGATGTGGAGAAATTGGAGAGGGTCCAAAGAAGAGCAACAAGAACGATTAAAGGTCTCGAGAACATGACCTATGAAGGAAGGCTGAAAGAATTGGGTTTGTTTAGTTTGGAAAAGAGAAGATTGAGGGGGGACATGATAGCAGTTTTCAGGTATCTAAAAGGGTGTCATAAGGAGGAGGGAGAAAACTTGTTCATCTTGGCCTTTGAGGATAGAACAAGAAGCAATGGACTTAAACTGAAGCAAGGGAGGTTTAGATTGGACACTAGGAAAAAGTTCCTAACTGTCAGGCTGGTTAAACACTGGAATAAATTGTCCAGGAAGGTTGTGGAATCTCCATCTCTGGAGATATTTAAGAGTAGCTTAGATAAATGTCTATCAGGGATGGTCTAGACAGTACTTGGTCCTGCCATGAGGGCAGGGGACTGGATTCAATGACCTCTCGAGGTCCCTTCCAGTCCTAGTATTCTATGATTCTATAACATAAGAACTAGGGGTCACCAAATGAAATTAATAGATAGCAAGTTCAAAACCAAAAAGAAATATTACTTCACGCAATGACAGTTAACCTGTGGAACTCCTTGCCAGCGGATATTGTGAAGACCAGGTCTTTAACAGGTTTTGAAATAGAGATGGATAACTTCTTGGAGGATAGGTCCATCAATGGCTGTTAGACAGGATGGGTAGGAATGGGGAGGAAAGCCTCAGTTTGTCAGAAGCTGGGAATGGGTGACAGAGGAAGGATCACTTGATGATTCCCTGTTCTGTTCATTCCTTCTTGGACAGTGGTCACCAACATGTAGATCAAGATTTACTGGTAGATCTTGGAGCCTCTGACAGATGAACCTTACTGGCTTGGCCAAGAGGCTATCAAGTGATAGCACTTCAGCTGCCCCTCCCCGCACTGCTGTTCATCTCCTGCCCTTTGCCTTGGAGCTGGCCCTCCCTCTGGGGAGCCTCCTGCTTTCTGTACAGGGCAGGGGAGGGGAGGGAGCTGATGTCAAGGGGTCCCCTCCCACCTTGTATCCTGTCTCCACAGAGCAGAGAGGGGGCACAACAGGACTTGGGATGGAGTTTGCTGGCTACTTTAGGAGAGTGGGCCTGGGCCAGGGCCAGGGCAGGGTTGAGCCTGCCTTAGCCCCACTGCACCACCACCCAGGAGCCACCTGAGATAAGCAGGGCCAAGCTGGAGCCCGCATCCTAAACTCCTACCCCAGTCATGAACCCCCTCCTACACCCCAAGCCCCAGCCCCGAGCACCCGTGCATCCAAACACCATCCCACAGCCTGCACCTAGAACCCCCTCCTACATCCCAACTGCCTGCCCCAAGAGCAGCTCGGAGGCCTTCTCACACTCCAGGTCCCTTAATCCAAGACCAGAGCCTGCACCCCAACCCTCTGCCCCAGCCTGGTGAAAGTGAGTGAGGATGGGCAGAGAGGGAAGATGGAGTGAGCAGGGATGGGGCCTCGGAGAAGGGGAGGGAAGGAGGCAGGGCCAGGGTATTTATATTTGAGGTAGATCTTGGATTGCACTTAAATTCAAAAAGTGATCTTGTGCTTAAAAAGATTGGAGACCCCTGCTCTAGGGGCACCTGGCATTGGCCACTGTCAGAAGACAGGCCACTGGGCTAGAGGGACCTTTGGTCTGACCCTGTCTGGCTGTTCTTATGTTCTTAAGCTACAAGACCAGTTTTCAAGCTCATCAGCAATAGCAGCTGAGTGGCCAGGGCCTGGCTGCCTCATTGCCTAACGAAGTCATGGAAGTTGAAAGATTTGTGGCTCCCAATCCCAACTGTCTCTGCCTCCACAGAGAGTGCTGGGAGAAAAGGGAAGCACTTTGGGTCCTGGACGAACCTTGAGCCCCTGTTGCTTTTGTCAAGTGATGGATGGAACCACCTGAGGGGATGCTGCTGTGTTTCCTGCTGCTTGTGCGCTTTGGAGAAGAGGAAGAGAAGACGTCACCTGTCTCCTAGAAGACAAGTTAAAAGGCGAGAGTTTTCTAACCCAGTCTTTCCTCTCCGGACTGACCAATCTGCGAGCGGCCCTGTGGGATAAAGGCCTGAGGGTCAGCATGGGTGCCCGAGACCAGCTAGAGCGTCCTCTCACTCTGGCCCCAAATTCCCCACCCACAACTCCCCTTGTGGAGGTGGTTTATCTTGAGCAGCAGTTCCCTACCGCTGGTCCGCAATTAGCGCCAGGCTGCCAGGCCACGGCAGCTGTTGAAGCTGACCGTTTGTGGTGGCTCTGGGGGCTGTGGCAGGAGTACACCAACTGGGAGGAAGGGGAGGGGAGCGCTTCTGCTCCACAAACCAGACCACGTAGCGAGGCTTGGGGCTTTCTCTCTCCTCCCACCCCCCAGCGGGAAGCCAGCACTTGTGTGCCAACAGAATCCAGCCGATGGACGTAGTGGAGGCGATGCCAGGGACTGGTGTGGGGCACAAAAGCAAGTAAGTACCTCCCACTCCCTCCTACCCAGACCCCCGCACCTCCAGCCCGCTCATGCACCACCACCCTACTGAGACCCTGCACCACCAGCCTGCTCCTGCACCCTCCCCCTGACCAGACACTCTACCCTATCCCACTCCTGCCCCCTCCCTCCTGGACAAACACCCTATGCCCAGCCTGCTCCAGAACCCACTTTTGCTCCGGCACCCTCCATCCTAGCCACACACAGCTCCTTCCCTTGCTCCTGCAGTCTCCCACCTGGCCAGACTCTCTACTCTCAGCTTGCTCCTGCACCCTTCCTCCTATCCAGACTTCACCCCCTCCTGCACTCCATCTCCCACCCAGACCCTGCAACCCCATTCCTGTCACTGGCAGTCCTGTGCCACACACTGATTCCCTCACTTTTGTCCCAACCCCACAGCATGGCGGGGGGGGGGGGGTCCACAAAATCCACTAACCCTGGATTAGCTGAGTGGCCAGGGCACCAGAGGAGTGAGGTGTCTCAGTTGGGGGCCACATCAGTGAGGGCTGGGTTGTTTTTTTTTGAGCTTGTTTTTTTGCTTCTCAGGAGCCCCCCGACCCAAAAAAGGTTCCTCACCCCTGCCATAAAGAAAGAAAACATGGGAACCTTTTGTGTTGGACATAAATTAATATTTTACTTTATTTAAAATGACGTTTGATAAACTAACATGAGAAAGTTAAAGTGCTTAGTCTGTTTAATAATTTAAATGAGTATTTCCTTTCTTTCTGGTTAAATTAAATCATTTGTCCAAGCCGCAGCACTAGCAAAATGGCTCAGGTATAATTATGTAATTAACAGCCAGTTTCCATTAGCAGCTGGTGGTCCACAGAAAGGTTTACATTGAGCCAGGTGGGTCATGGGCCGAAAAGTTTGAGAACCACTGGCATAAGGTGTTGGGTGATACTGGGCAGGGAGGCAGTGTGGTAGACACACTGGCAACGCAGGGCTGGAGCTGGGGGTGCAGGCAGGAGGGAAGTGCAGGGGTTGGGCTGAAGATGGTTGTGCAGAGGTTGGGGTGAAGGTGATAAAATGTTGGGGTCAGGGGAACAGTGTAGGAGTTAGAGTGCAGGAGAGGCAGGAGTTAATGGCAAAGGAGGCACAAAATGGTGGTCCAGGGGGTGGAGAGCCCATTGCAGCCAAGGGAAATGGGGGGGGGCACCATGCCTGAAGTGGGGGGGGCAGGGATGCCAACATACAAGTTTGCCTAGGGCGCCATTATGCTTAACGCTGGCCCTGGCCGGGGTACATATTTTGGAGGACCAGCAACATGTCATTTGCTTATTCGTCATTTGCATAATGAACATGCAAATAAAATATTATTGGTCCACTAAAAGTCTGTGAATGGGTTTCCCGGTCCGCAGAGTAAAAAAGGCTGGGAGCCACTGATCTAGAGCACTTCCGTCGTGACCACCCTGCCGCGTTGAAAGTGCTGCCGCTCTAAGCTTGTACATGTAGTAGACAAAACCCAAGAGAGTCACCAGCATGAAAGCAACTTCTTAAGGCAACCCCAGCCACAAAAACACCACAGAGCTATTTCTTTTAACCTGGCACTGCTGTGTGTCGCCCAGAAGGTCACAGCAGCAGAAAGGGCCACGGGTTTATTCAGTGTGTTCACTGTGTGGACCTGCCAGCCCGCTGAGAGCCTGATGCTGCGCTTGTTAAAACCTCGCTGTAGCCTCATCTGCACGCTCTAAAAATGCTCAATAGCCTCCTCAGAGCGGAAGGCAGAGCACGGATTATTAACCCGCCTCCACAAAGGCAGCCTAAACGCTTGATAATAAAAAAATCCAAGTCAGTTCTGCTCATGTAGAATCCCTCAGCCCTCTGTACCTCTCTGCTCTGGATCTGTCTCCCTCCCATCAAACTACCTCTTAGCCCAGGCTTTCTAACCTCTCCCGGCAGATATCCGCCAGCTATCCACTGAAACGCACCTTGGCCTGACGCAAGTGCTTCCTCTATCCCTGCTGATACGAGACGACAAGCCTGTTGGCCTAGAGCAGCAGAGAATTCACTGCTTGGGGCTTGCTCTATAATTCTAACAGTGGAAAAAATCATTCCTTTCCCATCACATACTTACAAGGTCTGAAATATGCCAGGAGCAATATCAGCAACAAGGTGGTAATTAATGCCAGCTCCTCACCTCATTCTCATAGTTGCCTCAACAACAAGGAAAGGGAAGATGTGCTTGGACTGACCTCGCTCTGATACACAAGCTAACCACATAAGCCCATTCCTGAGCAGTGAGGAGGGTAGGAAAACACACACTCCTGAGAGATGACAGAGGAACACATTGACCCCTGTGCAAATCAGGGGGCATGAGGGGATAATGGATATGGATGTTTTGTTCCAATGAGCAGGTGCAAGTTAAGGGGGCAGCAAGACACAGAGCGCAATGTGCACCTTGTTTGTGTCAATGTATGAAAGGGGAAGTCACAGGAGGGGCATGTTGGTGCTGGCTGAGGGGCAGGGTTCGGGTTGCTGGCTGAGCTGGTACCATTGTCAGGGTGGGACACGTCTCACTGTCCCTGGGCCCAGGGAGCTGGGGCACAAGCACCCTGCTCCTTTGACAATAAACCTGGCTTTAGCTCCCAAACGGAGCCTGGGTCTTTTTTTAGCAACAACCCTGAGCTGTGCTGCATGGGCAAGCCACATGCTTTGCCAGTGCAGCTGGCATCAGAGCTCCAGAAAGGGCCGCCCTGAGCAGCCATACGGATGCTCTGTGGCACTAGCAGCAATTTGTATGGTGCTGCAGCCGCTATGGGAAGCAAAGATTATCAATCACAGCAGCACGTGGGAACTCCAGTGTAAATCAGGATGCCACTGTGCTATCAGGGTGCTCATATGGAGCTAAGCATCACCCCTCTTTAGTGTAGGTATCCTTCCCCCGCCCTGAGAAACAGGGACACACTATAATAGCTATTGCAGAGATACGCGACCACACACAGAGAGTCTAAGTGATTTGACCAAGTTCACACAGGAAGTCTGTGACAGGGGTAGAGACCTGAACACACGTCTCCTGAGCTTGAAACCAGACATTCACACAGAAAGAAAAAGTCCCGACCCAAAGATATTTCACTCTAAAAAGACGAGACAGATGACGTGATTATCACCATTGCACACAGAGGCAAGTGCACCCCAGAGAGAATAAAGTTGGACTTTTCAAAGAACCCAGGCCCTGTGACTGAAAAGCAAGAAGAGCTCTGTGCACATTTATCTACTACAGAGCTACCCTCCACAAAGCGCTCACAGAGCCTGAACTGCCTCAGCCACCCTCCCTCAGCCCCAGCCCCTCTCCCTGGCAGGAACCAGCATGTCACAGAGATCAGCCAGAGCCAGGAAAGGGCTCTGGGAACCGCAGCCTCCTTCCAGGGGCTCAGCCCACTGGCACAAGGGGACCCTGCAGGCACTAACAGCAGCCGGACCCAGCCCCACAACTCTAGTACCTGCTGGTCCTGCCTGGACCCTTCAACTGTCACCTCTGGCCAAGGCACAACATGGGCAAGATGGTGGGGAAGCACGAGACCTTGGCTGTAGGAAGAGCTGCACCATTATGTCATGTCCCTCAACCTGCTTCCCCTGGGAAGGGGCATGGAGGGGACAGTCTTTCACAGAGGAGCCAGGATCATTGGGGCTGATACTCCTGACATTGGGGGGGGGGGGTCAGGGGACAATGAGGGACCCTGAACCAAACCCAACCCAGCTGCTCCAGAGCCCACCCAGCTTCTGATACCTGAGGGGACAGGAATCCTTACCCAGCCAGCTCACAGCCTCATAATTCTCTTGCATCACATCCCTGTAGAGGGCTCTCTGACCTGGGTCCAGCAGAGCCCATTCCTCTTCAGAGAAATACACAGCCACCTCCTCGAAGGTCACCAGCTCCGCCACAACCATTTCCATTCCCTGGCTATGCAGGCCATGGGCTGTGCTAGAGCAAGACATGGGTGTTCTGCAGTCTGTCAGGGGGAGAAGGGCAATTGGAGACATGTCAGAAGGGGCTTTAATCCTTTCCACACCCCCATTCTCCCAGACTCTGTCCCTGGTGACACACATGCTAGACTCTGCCATTTTGGGCAAATGCTCCATAAAGAGCGCACACAAGTTAGATTCCAAATGCACATTCACGTCTGTCAATACCTGGCTTGACTTTCAACATGACTGCACCTGCAACAACGGGATTCAGTTCTGAGCACCCAGTGTTTCTGACAAATCAGCCGCTTATTTACCTGTCTGAATATGGATGCAGGTGTCCAAATGTAGGCTCCTGAAGTTAAAGCTCCCCGCCCCTGGGAGTCCTGCATTTATCTGTAGCAGAGACCTAGGTCCTCTCATCAGGACTAAATTGACAGAGATTTTAAAAAACCCTCTCCACAACGGAGATGAAGAGAAGTCAAAAGGCCCACTTGCAGCAAGGGTGGGAATCTTTTCCGGGTCAGGGGCCACTGACCCACAGAAAAATCAGTCAGGGGCCACACACAAGTGAGAAGCAAAAATAAACAAAATAAAATCGTACCCTCCCCCCCCCACCTTCCCTCTGTTCCCTCCTCGTTCCCCTCAGTCCCATGACCTCTCCCCCGCAGCCTGATCCTCATCTTCCTTCACCTCCCTCCTGCCCCCACATAACCGGTGCACCCCAGCGCCCTCTAATGCTCACCCTCCCCACTCCGCTCCCCCGCCGCACACAGCGAGCTGGAGCGACACCAGCAGCTGGCCTCAGAGTTCGCTCCTTAGGGCAGGCTACGCAGGCGCTCCCCGCGCGGAGCACGCGCAGTAGCCGCGACTGAGGCGGCTGCCCTCATGCTGCGCGCGCGCAGGCGCGGAGAGGGGCTGTAACGCGGCTGCGCGCGGCGCTGCGGGGGACTCCGGGCGGGGGCAGCTGCTGCTCAGCGAGGGCGGGCGGCGCGTGCTGCGAGGGGCCGGTTGTGATCGCAGCCGCGCGCGGGGCGGGCGGGGGAGTAGAACGCTGGATGCAGCTGGCCCCGCACACGCGGCTCCGCGCTACCTGCCCCAGGCTCGGTCCAGCTGCGGCTGGGCGGGGCCCCGGCGCCCCACAGAGGCGGCGGCGGCGGCGGCGGCGGCGGCAGCAGCAGCAGCAGCAGCAGCAGCTTGTGCCCGGGCAGCCCCGTCCCGGGGTGCGGGCGGGAGAGATGGAGCCTCCAGCCCCGCCCCGTTCCCCAGGGGCTGCCCCTGCTCGACCTGGGCGTGCGGCTCCCGGCAGTTAAGGGGTTAACCGCCCCCCCCCCATAGACTCTGCCCCTTGCTCCGAGAGGGGGTGGGGCTGGGGCTGCTCCTCAGATCCGGGGCGGGGCGGCCGCTCACACACTGCTGCCGCGGCGGGAGCCCGGGCTGCGGTGCGGCCTGCAGGTGAGGGGCGAGCCCTGGGCGAAGGGCTGGGCCGGGCAGGGAAGTGACTCCAGCCCTGGTTCCAGGGGACCCGCGTGCCTGCCCTGCCGATGTGTGCGGTGAGGGTCACAGGGATGTGGAGGGCGAATGGGAGGAGGGGTTGCACTGAAGGGGGTGGGGCAGTGCAGGGGATCAGGCTGGAGCGGCGGGAACATGTGGGGGGGGGGGGGGAGATACAAGTTTCTTTTGCAGAAGCTGCACTTTTCTTTGCTCCCTGCTTCTCTGCCTCCCCCCATGACAGCACGCTCCTCTTTGCACCTTATCATTCTGTGTGACCGTTTGCAGGTGCTACAATAATCTGTAGCTCCTTTGACTTTAGACCTGGGCCATTTGCTCCCTTCCAGGTGTCCAGTAGAGTCCCTGCTCTTAATGCCAGTCCATATTTCTGCTGCCTGCTCAGACCCCCCATTCGGTATTCTCCTCCTCTCCCCCCCTCCACCCCCCCACAGCTCAGAGCTGTCTGTGTCTGGGGCTCATTGCTTTTCCATGGATCAGTCTTCTCCAGCCCCTGTTCAGATCTCTCAGTTACTGATGACACCTTTAGGAGTGCCAGGAAACAAGTCAGCAGAGGGAGACTTCTTCCCTCCCTGATGCTGAATACTTGTTGGCTTAGGATTTTTAAGATAAATAGCTGCTTCAGCATCTACATATCAAAGTGAATCAATCTTTTGTTTACTCTTAGTTCAGAGCCATATAGTTGCCATAGAAAGCACAAATCTCCATCATAACCCAGAAAGGCACCAGTGTCTGTTCCCCTTCCACACACAATAATCAACTAGCCACAAGGGTTTTGATGTGCAGCTATTTGGCTGCATTCTCACCCTCTCGTCTTTTCTGTGTTACTCCCCCAACCCTCCTCCTGCCCCCAAAACTCCCTCTTGTACCCACACCCTCTCCTGCCTCCAAACTGCCTTCCAGACCCTGCTCTCCTCTCCCCCTCCTGCATCCCATGCTCTGCCCCAACCCAGAGCCTGCGCCCAGACTGTCCCAAAGCCTGTAACCCAAATCCTCTTATGCACCCAAACACTTTCCCAGAGCCTGCCCCTTGTGCATATCTGTTCCAGCCCAGAACCTGCCCTCACCCCCTCCGGCATCCCATCCTCTGCTCCAACCCAGAACCTGCATGCCAAGCCCTTTCCCCCTCCCAAACTCTTTCCCAGAGCCTGCCCCTCCTCCTGCATCCTAGTCCCCTGCTCCAGCCCAGCGCCTGCACCCCAGACTCCTCCCCCACCCACATTCCCTCCGGGGCCATAGGCAGGCTCTGGACATTCTGGGAATCTGCAACATTCCTGCTGCCCCTGCCTGCAGCTACTTCCCCATCCCAGCTCTCTCTCTGCAGCCCAGGGATGTCGGTCTCCTCAGGCAGGGCCACCGAAGCTGGTCTTGTCATGCCCCCATGCACAGGCCAGGCGGACACCCATCACCAGTCCATTTAGGTCCTAAGCAGCTAACATTTAACCCTGGAAAGCAAAGAGGGGTAAGGGAAGGTGGGGCTGGAGCAAGAACAGCCTGGCTGGGGAGGGGCGAGCCAGAGGGCAGGGGAAGGGAGGGGGATGGTGAGAGAGATGCTGGCAACTCCCTCAGCCCATGGGAAAGAAGAGGGGGGAAGAACTGCCCCACCTAGCAGCCAGTGGAAAATCTGCTTCCTAGAACCGGTCCCACAAGCATTGGGGTGGCAGGCCAGGGAGCTCCCCCTAAGGGCTCAGAATTTACAAGGCAAATGTCCCCTCTCTGCCTGCTCCCTAGTCAGTCTCTAATTTCTTTCCGATAGGTCTCATAAGTTGGGGGCTCGCTCCTGTCCTATGTTCATTGTTTGGGGCTGACAGCACTGAGCTGAACAGGCTCCTGTGCAGGATTCAGCATCTCACCAGAGTCACTGCAAGCAGCAGCAGCAGGCAGGGAGCCCAATCGGGATTTGGTGTCAGTTCAGCTCCTGTTCACGGATGTTCGGTTTCATTTCCGGTTCAAGCCTCCAGAGAGAAACAAAAATAAAAGTTCAGTTCCTATTGAAATCCTACCTCAGACTTAGTGGGGGCAAACTGAGAAAAAGACAGCTTCAAATTACAATGGCAACGGTTTGGATTCTTGAAGATTTATTTATTTTTTAGCTTTACAGGAGTTAAAAAATATTAGTTTGTAACTTTAAAAATGAGTAGTCCTAGGGCACCTTGAAGACTGACACATACGTTAGGTCATGAGCTTTCCACTCCGAGTTTTACCCCCAAAAGCTCATGATTTTATACATTTTTGTTAGTCTCTCAGGTGCCCCAAAGCGACTTTTTACAGGCATTGTCCTTGTGTTTCTTTTTGTTGTCAACTTGATTATATGTCTGAATTGTCTGAACTACCTAAAATCATGTCTTTAAACATTTGCTTTGCCCTGTTGGACCCCTGCCGTGGAAGGAGACATGAGGCCTGGGCATTGTTTTGCAATACTGGTGTTGGTGGAACAGCCAGCACAATTTGGGCTAGTTGATGCAGTTTGAGCATGACAGTTTTCTGATGTTCCCTGTAGTTTGGTCTGTTTTCTTTCTTACTGAGACATGGATCATCTGCGAATGAACCAAGAATTGGCCCAGTCCTTTTGGGGGCCTTTCCTTGTTTCCTTTGTAGAGATTTCACCAGTGTTCAGAAGAAGTTCCCATTCGCCTTTCAAGAGCAGACACATCTGACGCTGATTCCACAGCCTAGTTATTTCTGACTTAACCCTTCCCATCTGCATTAATGGCTTGGTTCAATGACATTTTTCCCAGCTCCATGCTCAGCCCCCCTGATCTGTCTCGCCTCCCCCAGTTCACTGATGATTCAGGTTCAGCCCGTGAAAAAGTTGATGGCTCCCGTTTTTGAAAAACCACCTGCCCATGGTGTTTGTACACGTTGTCTCTTACAATGACGATCAGGACACTAATTTTTTTAAATGTTGAGCTTAAAAAAAGGCTAAATCTGTATCATAGCTGGATCCTCCCCCATCCCCCCACATAACCCTGTTCCGTTCAGGGTCGGTTGGTAAAACAACAGGATGGCTCAGGTTTGGTTCCAGCTCTAGTAGGAAATGCTGAGTCTCTGGCTTCATGCTGAGTGCAGAGGGCCAATGAGCTCAGCACGGGCCGGGCTGGCCCAGAGGCTTCAGGGCCAGCACAGAGGGCTCTGGTCATTGCTAAGGCAGAAGGGGCTGATGTCAGTCTCTGTGCAGACCGCTGGAACCATAGAGCCAGCTGGGCTCCCTGGGGCAGAGGCTGCTGCCTCCATTGTGGTCTGGAAGCCTGGGCTGAGCAGCTGCTGCCCAGTGCGGTTTCTGCTGGGGCAGGTCATTCCTGCCCAGCCAGGAGGCTGTGTCTGTGATCAGGACATTAGGTCATTCCCAGGCCCTGCTGCCCCCAGAGCCAGAGACTGCTGAGCGGGAGAGTGCTGGGGATGGAAAAAAACTTTCAGAAAGTACTGGTGGCAGGCAGGTAAGTGGCGCTGCAGAAATGGCTCCTGCTTGCCCAGTCTCTGCTCCCAGGTGTCTGCCAGTCCCAGAGCTGCTGCCTCCAGGCTCACCCCCGCTGTGAGCAGGGACAGTCGCTAGTGGAGGGGAAACGCCCCCAGGAACGACAGGGCAGTAACCAGCTCTCCCCAGCAGAAGAGGGAATGGTGAGACTGAAAGAGGCAGGTGGAGCAATTGGTGCGGAGCGAGGTTCCCAGCTCCCTCCCTGACCAGCTCCATTCCCTGAAGCCCCTTCCCCCAGGCAGATCCTTGGACAAGGTGAGGAGCAGAGAAAGGAAAAGTCATTCTCTGCCTCTGGGGACAGTGTTGGGGAACCCTCCTCCACCCCTTCAGCAGTGCCTTTGATTCTGCTCCTTTCTCACATGTGGCGCAGAGATTTTGTCACTGGGAGGGTTTGGCTGTGTCTCGTGGGTTGGGTTCCATGGGAGGCGGCAGGTCTGTGCGGTAATAACCTCACTGAGGGTTTCCCAGCAGGGCGGAGGTGAGGGTGTGACTAGGATTGCCAGACACTTTCACAAAAAATCCTGAACATGACGGGGAAAAAAATTGGTTGAGCAAAAAAAAAAAAGTCGCCCCTGCCAGATGCAGTAGGGGAAAAATGTCCCCTCTGGCCTTCCGTCCGAGAAAAACCGAAAATACTGGACATTTTCTGGGTTTTTTTTAACGGACAGGGGGCCACAAGTACTGGACTGTCTGGGCAAAAACCGGACACTTGGCAACCCTAGGTGTGACATGGACTAAGGCTAGTTCAGAAACCTCCCCAATTGCCCTTCTCACCCTGACAGGCTGCAGAGTAACAACTCCATTTTGTTCCAGATTGTCACCAGGGGCGGGACAGGGAAATGGCTGTGCAGGAGCCAGCTCAGGTAGGGTTGTTCGGGGGGAGTGGGGCTGTTGGGGAGAGTTTCTGTAGGTGTGGGAGGGGCAGGAAATACACAGGGTGGGGCAGGGAGGGGGCAGGGTGCGTGAAACCTCCTGGGACATGCTCAGCCTGGGGGCTGATTTATAAAGAGGCTCCTTGGGGAAGGGGGTTGAACATTTCCCTATTTCTGAAAGAGAAAACCAACTCCCTGGGCAGGGAAAACAGACCAGAGCACTGAGCCTGAACCCCCTAGGCAGAGAGTGCAGTGAAGTACAAAGGGATACTGTCCCTATTCCCTGCCCAGAGCTCTGCTTCCTTCGGCAGCCTGTGGCTGGCAGGAATGTGGTGAATGAGACGTCCCTGTTGCTCCATCTGCTGGGAGGCACAAGGAGCTCTCCCCTTCTCTCTCTTCCCTGGAGCCTCCTGGCCACTCTGAGCAGGGTGGGGTGGGATTCTGCTTCTCGGGCCTCCTCCATTGTGACTAGTGGGGTTGTGGCTGGGGCGGCAGGCGCTGAGTGGGGGGCCCCTGTTGTTTCAGATGCGGGTGACCTTCGAGGAGGTGGCTGTGTATTTCACCCAGGGGCAGGGGGCTCTGCTGGACCCTGCTCAGAGAGCCCTCTACAGGGACGTCATGCAGGAGAACTATGAGACTGTGGCCTCGCTGGGTAAGGATTCCTGGGCCCTCAGCTAGCAAAGCCCTGGGGCTGGCATTTCTGTATCTGGTCAGGTTCTTCCCTGGTCACTGAGATGAGAAGGCAGTGGGTCATGTAGTCCACAGCTCCACTGTGTGGGAGCCGTTGGCCTCCTCCAGTGGACAGGAGAGTTATTGACTTCACTGAAATGCTAATGCAGCCCCATTCCTCCAGCTGTCACCGGTGCAGGAGCAGTGTATGATGTGATCTGCATTCATTCTCACTCGCACACAGGGTCACTGGTCACCTCCTTTCCTGGGACTGGCTCTGGGGGTTCAGACATTGGCAGGGGTTTAACCCCAGAGCTGTGTGTGCTTCAGCATGTCCCCCAGAATCCTGAGAACTAGTGAGGGTGTGAAATCTCCCCTCCTCCCCACAACATCCCTCTCTCCCCTGTTCCC
Organism: Pelochelys cantorii; assembly: GCA_032595735.1. Classification (NCBI taxonomy): domain Eukaryota; kingdom Metazoa; phylum Chordata; order Testudines; family Trionychidae; genus Pelochelys; species Pelochelys cantorii. The sequence goes on from CM064345.1 coordinate 15,427,261, forward strand.
ATCCCACGACCCCAGGAAACTCATAGGGGTGAGTTTAAACTCCCGCCGTGTCCTTTGTGAGAAGTAGAGCCCCAGTCCTCAGTGCCCTCTGCTCAGGCCTGATTTCACCCCCCAGCAGGACTCCCTGTTCCCAAACCTGCCCTGATTGCCCGGCTGGAAGGAGGGGAAGAACCCTGGGTCCCAGATCTCCAGGCCTCTGAGGAAAGGAAGATCCCAAGAGGCTCTGGTGAAGCAGGTGAGGGGTCAGTGGCAAGGACACAAAGTATCTGGAACTGGAGGGAAAAGCTGAAAATCCCCCACGTGCTGTGAGCCCCTCAGCTCTGCCTCTTCTCACCCAGGTCAGGTTGTGGTCAACAGGTGTCATGTCATCATGACAGAGATTGCTTGTGCCTCCCAGCCACCCTGTTTGCTGTCAGGAGTTTTCTCCTCAACTTCAGTTCCCTGGGAGTGTCTGGGTGGGAGGTGAAGGCAGAATCCAATTTTTCAGTCTCCCCAACAGTTATGGGTTGTGTTTTCCCTCTTTGCTGTTACCCTTTCTGTCCTTTGTATCAGCCCAGATGGTGACTCCTGCCTGGATTCTCTCTGTCTTCCAGCAGGTGATCCACTGATGAGTGTGGACAAGGATGGGAATTCACAGCCCAAAGGTTCTCAGGAAATGGAACCACAGGGGACCTTTTTGAGAAGAGCTGAAGGGAATTTCTCGCAGTCCTTGAAACAGAGAAAAACTCGGAGTAATTGGCACAGGTCAGAGAGGAAGCTGGGTAACAGCCCAGGGAAGGAAGCCGATGAATCCATTGAATGTGGGGGAGGAGGCAAGGATCCCAAGGAAACCATAGACCAGCAGGCAAATCCCAAGGGAAAGAAACCCTATAATTGTTTGGAATGTGGGAAAAAATTCAGTCGACGCTCAAGCCTTGTTATCCATGGGAGAATCCACGTGGGAGAGCGACCCTACAAATGCCTTGAGTGTGGGAAAAGCTTCAGTCAGCTCTCGGGCCTTATGTGCCACAAGAAAATCCACACTGGAGAGAGGCCATATACATGCTTTTATTGTGGGAAAAGTTTCAGAGCCCCATCAGCTCTTATTGTCCATCAAAGAATCCACACAGGAGAGAAACCTTATAAATGCTTGGACTGTGGGAAAAGTTTCAGTCAGAGATCTGGCCTTACTAACCATGGGAGAGTCCATACAGGAGAGCCACCATGTAAATGCCCTGAGTGTGGGAAAAGTTTCAGTGCGCCATCTGCCCTTATTGTCCATCAGAGAATCCACACAGGAGAGAAACCTTATAAATGCTTGGAGTGTGGGAAAAGTTTCAGTCAGCTCTCAGGCCTTATTTGCCACAGAAGAATCCATACAGGAGAGAGGCCATATACATGCTTTCATTGTGGGAAAAGTTTCAGAGCGCCATCAGCCCTTACTGTCCATCAGAGAATCCACACAGAAGAGAAACCTTATAAGTGCTTGGACTGTGGGAACAGTTTTGGTCAGCCCTCAAGCCTCATTAGCCATGTGAGAATCCATACGGGAGAGAAACCCTTTAAATGCTTGCAATGTGGGAAAAGTTTCAGGCAGCGCTCAAGCCTTATTAAGCATGGGAAAATCCACACAGGAGAGCCACCATCTACATGCCTTGAGTGTGGGAAAAATTTCAGAACACCATCAGCCCTTATTATACATCAGAAAACACACACAGGAGAAAAACCCTTTAAATGTTTGGACTGTGGGAAAAGTTTCAGTGGAAGTGCAAGCCTTGTTAGGCATTGGAGAATCCACACTGGAGAGAAACCATTTAAATGTTTGGACTGTGGGAAAAGTTTCAGTCAGCGCTCTGGCCTTATTAGCCATGAGCAAATCCACACAGGAGAGGGACCATATAAATGCCTTGAGTGTGGGAAAAATTTCTGTGCACCATCAACCCTTATTATACATCAGAGAACCCACACAGGGGAGAAACCTTATAAATGTTTGGACTGTGGAAAAAGTTTTGGTCGTCCCTCAGGACTTATTAGCCATGGGAGAACCCATACGGGTGAGAAACCCTTTAAATGCTTGGAATGTGGGAAAAGTTTCAGTCAAAGCTCGAGCCTTATTAGCCATGGGAGAACCCATACAGGAGAGAAACCCTTTAAATGCTTGGACTGTGGGAAAAGTTTCAGTCAATGTGCAAGCCTTATTAAGCATGGGAGAATCCACACAGGAGAGAAACCCTTTAAATGCCTTGACTGTGGGAAAAGTTTCAATCAACGCTCAAGCCTTGCAAAGCATGGGAGAATCCACATGAGAGGGAAACCCCGTAAGTGCTTGGATGAAAGTAAAAGCTTCAGTTCCAGCTCATAACTTCATGAACATCAGAGAATCCACATGGGATAGACTCGACAAATGCTTTTTCTGTGGAACAAGCTTCGTTTGAAGAGCAAGTCTTGCTGGATCTCAGACACTCCACAATAAGAGAGAGCTCATAAGTAATTGGATTGTGGGAAAAGCTTCAATAACTGCAGATGTAGATCCAGTCTGAGCTTGCACATTATTCCCCACTGGGTAATTCACAGAAAAAAGAGATTGAATGTGAGGGAACCTTCCTTTGATGCTCACAGCATCAGCAAATCCACAAGGGGATTCCAGTCAATAAATATTGTATGAATATTTGCAAGGAGATCATGACTTTCTAGTTCACTCATCAATTTGTTTAGCATCTTAAAGCTGAGCTATATGTGGATAATATGCATGCAAGAAGGTTCATTTTGTGAACTGCAAACGTCTGTAGCATGCTAGTGTTTTGGCAGATGCTTCATTTTTTGAGGGCAGCTTTAGTGGAGATTCTGAAGATTTATTCATCTATGGGGATTGTTAAATTGGAGCTGTGATGCATATTTTTTATGCTTTTACTTAATGGTCATGTCTTTGATTTATTTCTATAGCTGTTTTCAGCATGCCCCATTTTGGTGTGTTTACTAGCTTGAGTTGTTAGAAAGGATGGTAACATGTATGACAAGGGGAGTGTTAATTTTCCTTTTATTTGATTTAATCTCTCTATAAATTTTAGAAATGAAATATCTGTCTGTCCGTCTGCTGTCTGTTTGTGCAAGAACTTCACCTACATGGTGACAGCTAGGGCCACCAAATGTGGTGGGCAACTTCCTCTTAGCCTAACTTGAAGCAAGGTCAGGGTTTGGTTGTGCCAGGAACATGGTAAGTGGGGGGAATAGGGCTCCCCCCCTCAACATGGAAATGGAGAGTAAGAGGGGGGAGGGATGCAATTCTCACACTCTCCACCAGGGCAGTGAGCGGGGATGGGAGACTGCAGAGTAAGAACTGGGGACAGCCACAGCAGTATGAGTCTGACCGGCTGGGGATGGAGTTCTGCATGTTGTCAGCCAGGCCACCTTCTACAGCTAAGGTTCTCCTCCCCTGCAACTATTGGTCCTGAGCATTACCCCTCCCGCACCCTGCTACAAGGCCTGGGGATTCCTCCCATCTATGGGAGGCCTGCACACTCACCCTTCCCTACTGCTCCACATGGCCATGTGAAGGGCCCCCCCCCCACACACACACACCATGGCTGTGTCTACATTGGCGCGATCTTGCGCAAAAGTGGCTGCTTTTGCACAAAAACTTGCTGCCTGTCTACACTGGCCCTGAGTTCTTGCGCAAGAACACTGACGTTCTAATGTATGAAATCAGGGCTTCTTGCGCAAGAACTCTGATGCTCCGCTCAGGAATAAACCCTCTTGCGCAACTGTTCTTGTGCAAGAGGCCAGTGTAGACAGGCAACATGAATTTCTTGCGCAAGAAAGCCCTATGGTTAAAATGGCCATCAGAGCTTTCTTGCGCAAGAGAGTGTCTACACTGGCATGATGCTCTTGGGCAAAAGCACATCTCTTGCACAAAAGCACATGCTAGTGTAGACGCTCTCTTCTGGAACAGTTTTTGCTCAAGAATTCTTCCACAAAAGAGTTCTTGCACAAGATCATGCCAGTGTAGATGTAGCCCATGAGGCTCCTCCAGGGCCTAGTGATTTCCCCCTCCCCGCACTGCCACTTCACCTGGAGCATGGGGATTTCCCTTACCCCTCCTCATGAGGCCTGGGGATTCCCCTCCCCCCCCACACACACCTCCTAATTCACCTGGGGCCTGGGAATTAGCAGGGCTCCTCACAGGGCGTAGGGATACCCTCCCCCAGCCCTTATTCCCCTGTGCCACTGCTCTTGGAGCTTGGGGTTTTCCTCCACCACAACCTCCCGCTTGTCCTGAGGCCTGGAAATTTCCTCCCCTCAGTCCCACATGGCTCCTCGTGGGGTGTGACGGTGCAGGCGGGGTTCCCCCCGTTCCTGCACCCCCGGAGCAGCCAGAACAGTCTCCACCAGCCAGCAGAATAGAGAGGGATTTATTGATTTTCCAGAATACAGCATAGCATAGATGTGATGTGGCAATAGGAGGGGGGCTAGGATGCCCCAGACCCTTTAAGGCGGGGTGCCTGAGCCCCTAGTCTCCAAGCCCCCTCCCTAGGCTGTCTCCATCATGTTTCCAGCCCCAGACTAACTCTTCCTCCCCCCCTCCGCATACTTCCTTTGTTCCAACTCCTTCCCTCCCCCCAGTCAGAACCGGTCAGGGCAGTGTCTGGCCCCCCTGCTGGGTCGTGCTCACAGACAGGGCCAGTAGGGGACAGCCCAAGCCTAGCAACCAGCAAGATGCCACTACATCACATGGGGCCAGGACATGCCCACCTTTTTGAAAATTACCATCATTTCCATAACACATCTGCATTTTCCTTTTATTTCCCAGCAAAACCCCACCAACCATTTGTTGAGTTACACACGCGAGGAAGGCTGGGTAAATCTGCGAGTACTGAATAAACATTGTAAGCATTGCTCCTTGTTGATTATCCCTTATTTTAATATTTGGCTTTTTCCATATCTATGAATGGTTTAAAATATATATTTACATCTCTAGGTCAGGGGTGGCCAACCCGCGGCTCGTGAAGCCGCTCTTGCGCCCCTAGATATGGTCCCTGTGCTTTTATTTTTTTGCTCAACAAAAATTGCTAAAAAAAAAAAAAAAAATCTGGTGCGTCTCTTCACATTCTTTCTGCCGCCGTTTTAGCTCTCTTTGTTTAATGGGTTGGTCACCCCTGCTCTAGGTCTTTTTGGTTACGCTGGTGGTGCACATCCACACATGATCTCAATGTTGATGTTGTCATAAGAGAAATCACCCGCTCAGTGATTGAAAATGGCAGAGGGGACACTGCCCCCACCCGGGAAATTGTTGTACTTAAAAGTACCACACGGGATCTTTTCAGGGGCACATTTATTGATAATACACACATAGCAATCAACCCTTATCCTATGCATGCGATATATTACACTCACACACACAAGTACACTCAGTCTTGTTGTTGTTACCAGTAGTTGCTCCCCCTAACTGCACTGGCCAGGTGAGTTAGGTCGGGGAGGGGTGGAGCTGGGCTTCTGCCGATCCAGATCGGTGCTCTCATGTTGACAAGACCCGGGGTCCTCCTGCAAGATGCCTTTAGATTTATAGTAACTCCCCTCTCATGCAAATCTATCATCATATGCATATACAAAATCTGTGTTATCATATAGTTAGTCGTCTGTGGCGCCGTCTTCTGGGTGTTGTCTCAATGCTGACACACACGTCTCCAAAGAGGGGGCTTCCAAAAGCAGGCACTTGCTGCTGACTCCCAAGGCATCCATATGTCCAATTGTCTTTCAATGGGCCCCCTTCACAGGTCTCATTGTTCTTGGATCTGGCTTCCATCCCCTCTCCAACCCTTACAACTGTCCTGAGGTGCTTGTCTTTCTTCGCCTTATCCATTCACACCTCATTCACTCAACAGGGCAATCGGTTAAGCAAAAGGGGAGGGATCTATTCTGGTGCAAAGACTCTCTTTACCTTACTTATTTTCAGGGGCTATTCGACAAGACACAAAGTTTCTATGTAAAAGGACTTAATGCAAGGACTTGATATGAAGTTAACACTTCAGTGTGAAAATGATTAATACAGAGATTTATGATTAATACAGAGATGTATCTACAGAGTGATGGCCAGGATAGCAGGACCCAACCTTTCCGTACTTCACCAGGAGGCTGGGTGTCTGTCTCAACCTGGGGTGGGGAGGGGGAGACTGACTTCCATGCTCTGGGGTTTCTGCAGCTCCTGGACTGGAGCCAGTGATGCCCTGTCAGAGCTCTTGTTTGGATAAGTGCATTATGGGAAGTTCCCGCTCTGTCTGTTACAGGACACTAGAGCTGGCAGCAGAACAGTCGGAAAGGGAAAGTTAAATAAAATGGTCTTGGGTGGCCGCTTGTTGGAGCGTTCCGCCAAGGTCCTGGGTTCCAACAGATGGAGCAGCTGTAACTGGGGGGAGAGGAGTCCACAAGGTCTCTGTGCTCTGTCACCCGGGTTCCTCTGAGACCAGGTGCTCTTGGCCTCTTTCTCCATCTGCTCTGATCCAGAGACAGCGCCGGGTTCCCAGGGGCCGTTGTGACTGGCGGGCTAGTGACCCTTCCCTCAGATGGGAGGGCAGGTAACTCCTACCTCTGCATCAGCCAGCCCCAACAAGCCCAGCTCTCTTCTTTTCTCTGCTTGCCAGGGGTAAAGCCAGCTGGGTCCGAAAGCTCCTTAACCCCTTGTGTGCTGCTGGTGGGTTTCTCTGCTTTCCCTGCGTTGATCCTCCAGCTGGAGCAGGTTCTGCAGGGGCAGTGGGATGGGATTCTGCCCAGCACTGCTATCCCACCCCTGCTGGCTCTGTCAGGGGTTCTACACCCCATCCCAAGCACCCTATGGGACAGGCCTCTGGCAAAGGAAAGGCTGGGGTGAAGCTGGGGCCTTCCTGTAGCTGTGATGTCCTCCTCCTGCCAGAGAACGAGGGCTTGTTGGGGACCGGGAGGCCCCTAGGAATCAGGGGCGACTAATGACAACAGGAACCAGCATCATTTCCACCCAGTACCGGGATGACAAGAAGGCAGCGAAGGCCAGGCAAGAACCTGGCTGAAGCATGGTCCCCTTGAAGGGCTCACCACTGAACAAAGGAAAGAAGAGCTTGACCCAAGCCTATTTCTTGCTCTGCCTCTGCCTCTGCCTCCCCAAGGAGAACACTTGGAGACCACAGCCCCTCAGAGTTGGCTGCCTGCACTTACAGTCAGGGAGCTGGGGTCAGAGGTGACAGTCAGGGAGAATGCGCTGCTGAAGGGGACCAGGGCTGTGCTGCACCTCATGGCCCTGGCTCGCTCCGGGACACTCTGGCCCTGATCCCGAAGCCGACATGCTGAGTGGGAGGGAGGCACGTCAGGGTCACCGGGCAGGTGCACATGCCGTGCAAATGAGCCCTTCCTCCGGGGCTGGGACATTGTGCTCAGGGGAATATCTGATTCAGGGGCCACAGAGCTTTCAAAGGGGATTGGTGTTCCCAGGACAAGTTGCAGTGGGCGAGGTCTAGGTTGGATATCAGGAAAAACTATTTCCCTAGGAGGGTGGTGAAGCACTGGAATGGGTTCCCTAGGGAGGTGATGGAATCTCCATCCCTAGAGGTTTTTAAGTCCCGGCTTGACAAAGCCCTGGCTGGGATGGTTTAGTTGGGGTTGGTCCTGCTTTGGGCAGGGGGTTGGGCTCAAAGACTCGTGAGGTCTCTGCCAGCCTTGGGATTCTATGTATCCTGTGGGTCACAGCTTGTCACTGTCTCTGTAGCTTGGAACAATATTCAGTATTGGGGCTGGTCCCATCCTCCCTGAACCCCCGATCCATTCACAGCTCAGCAGGGAGGGGACAGACCCTGTGCCCCTACCCACTCTAACGTCCTTGGTAAGGTGCAGGGAGTGGCTGGGTTGAAGGCTGGCTGCATTGGGGGCTGGCTGCAGCTGGGGCTGAGGCTGCATTGTGGGGTGGCTGCCAACAGCATTTGGGGCCTAGAACACGTGGTGGCTGGGCAGGTTGCTGCCATTGGGGGGTTGAAGCCAGGGGCTGGATATGTATTGCAGTGGTTCCCAACCTGTGGTCTGTGAACCCCTGTTGGTTCTCAATGGTACTGCAGGGGGTGCATGGAAAATTTTTTAAATGTTTGGATTCCTTATTTTTCTCTTTCCTTACATTTTTTTTCATTTCCTTTTTCCTTTTCCTTTCTTCCACAGGAAGAGGGGTCTGAGAAATTGTAATAAATTAAAAAGGGGTCCATAAGCCCAAAAAGGTTGGGAACCACTGATGTATTGCATATCCTGAAAAAACTATTGCTCTTTGCATATGCATAGTACTGACTAGAAGAGCTATTGCTCTTTGACAGACTCCAGCTTCCCCCATGTGCACTAGCCTCATGTTATTCTGAGGCAGCCAAACGGAGGGAGGGAAGAAGAAATGCCCTCAAAATAGTACATTTAAATATATATATATATATATATATATATATATATATATATATATAGATCCTGGCAGTAGGAAGAATTCATTCTTAACAACTAATGGCGGTTCCTAAGAAAGCAAAGTTAGATGTTCGCTCATTTCAGCCTTCTTGGACAGATGAATATGGATTTGTTCAACATAAAGACCATGCTATTTGTGCTCTATGTTGTGAGAATGCTGTTTGCCGCACATCACGTGTCCTACGACACTTTCAGACAAAGCATGAGAAACACGTCAAGGATGAGGTGGACAAGGCTGAGTCAATCAAATGGGCCATCACGAGGTACTAAAAGCAAAGCAGTGTCTTCACTAACTTCTCTGTTATTATAAATCAAGCCACAAAGGGAAGTTACAAAATCGCACATTGTGTTGCAAAACATGGAAAGCCATTTCCGGATGGAGATTATATAAAAGAAGCTTTTCTTGGTTGTTCGGATGCTTTGTTCAATGGCTTGCCCAATAAAAAGACTATCATCTGCAGAATAAAAGACTTGCCTTTGTCTGCCAGGTCAGTGGCGAGGCGCACAGGTGAAATGACAGAAAACATTAACAAACAACAGACAGTGGCATTAAAAGATGCAGCTGCATTCAGTGTCATGCTTGATGAGTGTGTGGACAGAAATGATGTACCACGGTTAGCAGTTCTTGTGAGATACTGTGCCTCAGACAAAGTTCGAGAAGAGGTGTGCTACCTAAAAGCCATGCGTGGCACAACAACAGGGGACAATTATAGCGAAGATGTTTGTTACTCATTTTGAGGAAAGAGGAACTGACATCAGAAAAATATTTTCTATGACAACTGACGATGCCACTGTTATGGTTGGAAAACGAAAGGGATTTGTAAAGATAATTGAGGATGAAATTGGCCACCCAACAGTAAATTTTCATTCCATTATTCACCGAGAAAATCTTTGTGCCAAGATTTCTAACTCTGAGCTTAATAATGGGATGGCTACAGTGGTGAAGATGGTGAATTTTCTTGTTACTCGATCTGCCTTGACGCATCGGCGGTTCCAAGCCCTGCTTGAGGAGATGGACAGTAAATATAAGGACATTCTGCTTCCCAGCAGTGTTCGTGGGTTACACCATGGGAAGGTTTGGACACGCTTTGTGGACTGTCTTGATGCAATCAAGATCTTTTTGTCAGAAAAAGGTCAAAACTACCTCCAACTGGATGATGACAAATGGGTCACGCAACTGATGTTCCTAGCTGACATCGCCGTGCATCTAAATGAACACAACCTCCGTCTGCAGGGTGCAGGCCAAACTGTTCTGGGTCTTTGTGAAACATGGAAGGCATTTGTTGCGAAACTCGCCGTTTTTTCTCAGGACATTGACACCTTGACTTTCTGCTATTTCCAGCATCTGAAAGAACTATTGAAACATGGCACTGCCAGTGTTGCTGAGATTAGAATGCACACGCAAGAACTCGCTTTAGGATTTTCTGACAGATTTCAAGATTTCCAACCTTTTGGCCTGATATTTTCCTTTCTAATCAAATCAAACAACTTTGCTGCCAGCGACATGGATTTGACAGTGTTTCCGTGGATGGGTGCTGAAGCTTTCGAAATGCAGCTAATTGAATTGCAGTGCTCAGACTTATGGGCCTCGAAATTGAGGGATCTGCAGTGCACACTTGAGGCTACCGAGACAGATCATGGGTCTCTGTCATGGCCTGTTGGAATTCCCTTCCTGTGAAGTGTGACTGTTTGAAGCAAGTGGCATTTTCATAGCTCTCAGCCTTTGGATCTACAATCCTCTGTGATCAGATGTTTTCACATATGAAGACAGTTCTTTGTCCATCCCAGAGGCAGTTAATGACTGAACACTCTGGGTATGTCTAGACTACAGGTTTTTGTTGACAGAAGTTTTGTCGACAGACACTGTCGGCAAAGCTTCCGTCGACAAAGTGTCTAGACTACAGCCAGTTCTGTCGACAAAGCAAGCCACTTTGTCGACATGACAGTGTAGACGCAAAGGACAGTGTAGATGCAATAACGCCTTCTGTTGACAGAACTCTGTCGACAAAAGGCATTATTCCTCGTAGAATGAGGTTTACAGCCGTTGACAAAACTGCTGAGTTCTGTCAACATTATGTCGACAGAACTCAGCGGCAGTGTAGACACAGGTATAGTTTTGTCGACAAAAGTCCAGTTTTGTCGACAAAACCCTGTAGTCGAGACACACCCTCAGAGGCTTGTGTGCTGCTTAAAGTATCAAACCACGAGCCTGAGATCAGAGACCTAAGCAAGGCAAAGCAAGGCCAAGGATCGCACTAAAAGGTAAGATCTGCATCTTTATTTAATAATGAAGTTGCTGTAAGTAGGAGTATTACAGAAATCAAAAGGTATCACCGGCACTCGGACCCGTATGTACAGGTCAATACATTAAATCTCGGCACACCACCTCTGAAAGGTTGCTGACTGCTGCCCTAAACAGCCAGGGGCTGGCTCAGGTCACCAGTGGGGATCACTCTCATAGCACTTCACCTGTCCCTTCTCTTTGTGAGTGCTTCCCACCATGAGAGATAACAAGCAGCACCCTCCCAGCACCAGGGAAGCTTTGCATGCAAGAAGCTGTGGGATCGATGCCCATGTTCTGCAGGCATGGGTGAGTACTTCTTTTCTTTTCACAGACAGAGTCAGTCAGGGGGCTAAGTGCCTCCAGTGGCCCCCTCCCTCTTCCTACTTGCTCTCCCCAAGAGGCAGCCACCGCGGGCAGAAAGCTGCTGCGACTCAGCCTCCCTTTGCCTGGTAGGCAACAGGTCAGACATGCAGACTCCTTAGTCCAGTCCTTAGTCCTTCCACTCCTCGTATCGCCCCCAAAATATTGAACTTACTGGTGAGTAGTTAGTTCAGACCAATGTGACCCAACTAAAGCATTCTTCTGATCTTGAAAGATCTTCCATCCATCCAGGTTGATCTACAACTCAGATCTTACCCAATTAGAAGCCTCTTAGCAATCCTTTAGTATTTCAAGGTTTCTTTATAAGAAAGAAAGAGTGAGTTGGCCAAAGGAATCAAAGACATACAATCATTGCAAAGTTTTGGGCTCCGACTAGTAGCAGCGATGGAAAACACAGTTGGCTTCTGTAGTCTCTGGTTGGAAAGTCCTTCATCTTTTGGTTGGAGTGCTTTTCTTAGTGTACATGTTGTGCTTAAAAGAAGCACTCGGGATCTTTTTTAGAGGGATAAGGTAATACGCCACATTTATTGAACATATATATATAGATTAATCAATACTTATCATATGCATATGATATATATATATCACTCATGCATTCTCTCACACACACAGACACACAAGCACACTCGGTCTTGCTGTTGTTACCAACTAATTGCTCCCCTTAACTTCACTGGCCAGGTGAGTTAGATGGGGGAGGGGTGGAGCCGGGCTTCTGCCGATCCGGATTGATGCTCCGATGGCGACAAGACGAAACCCGGGGTCCTCTGCAAGACACTTCACTTTTATAGCAGCTTCCCTCTCATGCAAATCTATCCCAGATTCAAAATCTGGGTCTGTGTCCGTTGGTCCTTTGTGCTGCTTCTCTCTGGGTGTTGTCCCGATGCTGTTCAGAGAGGGTGTTTTCCAAAGAAGGTGCTTGCTTCTAATCCCCAAGGCCGTCAATATGTCTGCTCTTCTTTCTTGAGCCCACTTGACAAGTTTTATTGCCCTTGGGTCTGGCTTCCACCCCCTCTTCAACTGTTGTAGCTGTCTGGAGGTGCTTGGCTTCCAAGTCATACTCATTCACACCTCATTCATTCAACAGGGCAATTGATTACAGAGTGGGGGGAAGAGAGTGGGGGAAGATCTTATTCTACTCCTAACAAAAAGACATTTTTCTTCCACTTTAACTATATACCCAGTTTTCTACAAGTTTTCTACAAGTTTTCTATATAGGGTTCTAATACAAAGTTACAAGGTCATATGGATTTGGGTTCTAATACAAAGTTACGAGGTTATATGGAGAGGCACAATGCCAAGTCATACGAAATGATATACTTAATACACAGATTTATCTACATACATTCATGGTCAAGAGGTTTGAGCAGGAAAGCGGCCAAGTGGAGCTGTTTCCAGGGCCTTTTAGGGCTGCTGTCATGCAGGTGGCAATCCCCGATGTTGCAAACAATCTGTCAGCAGTGAGAATGGAAAAGTCCAGGTGATGAGAGGGAGTTGGGAGTCCTGTGGGCAAGTCACACCTCCAGGCAGGATTTCCCTTCTTCCCCGCAGAAACCCTTCTCTAGACTCCAGATGGAAGGGTCACAGGAAAGTCCCTGGAGTGTCAGTTGGTGTCTGTGGTGGCCCATTGAGAGTGACGTGTTCCCCAATGAGCCATTTCACTGGAAGGGTCCCATAAACCCGTGTGGGTGACCGAGAATGTGGCGGCTTAGCCGACAGCAGAGGGGTTTCTGTATGAGGGGGGCCTGTCCCACACGTCGAGGCTTCTGAAGTCAAACTTAGGCAGGTCTGGATGGGCTTTCTCGGGTGCCACAATAGCCGATGTGGCAATATGTGAGTGCACGTTGGGCTGGGGCTACTAGACTGCCGTGCCTCTCTCTTCCATGCTTCCAGAGAAGGGTCATCTGAGGCCAGAAGGAGTGGGCAGGAAATGGGGGGGCAGAGAAAGCAAATGAAGCTGCTGGGGAGGGCTGGTGCTCTCGGGGAGTGTTGTCCTGCTGCTCCTTCCCCTGTGAGATGTGTGGGGCAGTGTGGGATTGGAGAATGGGCAGGGGGAGGGGCTGGCTCTGTGCACTGGGCGGCTGGTGTCCAGGGAAGGCCCAGCCTGACCTGGCCCAGGCCCACTCTTAAGCCAATTCTCCCTTAGCCTGAGATGATGACTTGAGCCTCCATCTGTGGCTTGGGCTGGAGAGCCTGCCCCCGGTAGGGTGCCTTGGGGTAGACGCTGTGGCGGTAGAAATTTGGGCCATGAGGTCACCCCAGCGGGGATAACGGAGACAAGAGAAGAGTCTTCTGTCCTATTGGGGAAAGCAGGCCAGGCCTAGTCCCTTTTGGGCACTAGGTGAAGGAGGTAGCTGAGGGTGTGTCTACACAGCCAAGTTATTTTGAAATAATTTTGCTAGCATCTACACAGCCAAACCGCTATTTCGAAATAATTTCAAAATAGCAGAGGGCTTATTTTAAAATATGTAAATCTCATTCTACTAGGAATAGCATCTATTCCGAAATAGCTATTTTGGAATATGCGCGGTGTAGACGGGAATAGGGGCTAAATCGAAATAGGGGGCCTCCAGCCATTCCCAGGGTGCCACAAACAGGAAAACTCTTCTTCCCCTCCCCCTCCCCCCGGAGCCCTGAAAGGAGCAGAGTCTTCTTAGACGCTGCGGGCCTGCCAGACCCTGAGTCACAGCAGCTGCCCCTGACTCAAGTGCCCAAAATAAGCCAGGAAGCTGGTACCAGCCAGCCCTCCACCGCTCCCCCAGAGCCGTCTACCAGTTCCCAAGAGCCTGCCAGAGGCCGGAAGAGACGGGCACCTTCCTGGTCTCGTGCGGAGGTCCTGGACTTTATTGAGGTTTGGGGGGATGCCACCTACCTCCACGATCTGCACACTAGACACAGGAACGCGTCCATCTATGGCCAGATGGCTGCCAGCCTGGCCGACAGAGGACACATCCACACCCAGGAACAGGTGCGGATGGAAGTTAAAGGGCTGTGTCCGGCTTATGCCAGGGCCAGAGAGGGCAGCTCCCGACCCGGGGCACACATGGGCAGTGGCCTGTACTTCAATGCCCTGGACCACGTGCTGGGGGGCGGGACAGTCCGGTCCCCCCACGTGGTCATCAAGTCTTGGGTGGAGCTGGCCAATGTCGTCCTCCCTGGGGGCCCCGATGACATCACGGAGGAGGAGGGCCAGGAGCCAGGGGAGGCCAGCGTCATCACCCAGCTGAGCCAGGACCCCTGAGCCGTCCCTGCGGACCTGTCCCAGGTGTCATCCGAAGTCGGGGACAGAACATCATGGGAATGCCAGCATTGTCCCCTTATGCAGGAGGGTAGGGGGCAGGGGGCAGCAGGGACTGCACGCCTGGGCCTTGCTTGCTACAGATCACGCAGAAACCTGTGCACATGCGAGCACATGCCGTGCCACTTCTGGGCACATGGCCCCAGCTGGCTGCCACACAGGGGCCTTGGCCTGGTAGCCAGAAGGGTGTGTGGAGAGACATGATGTGCTCCTCACCCCAGGGTGGGACATGGCAGGACGCCCTCCCTCCACAAGCCCCCTCTACGAGGAGGCAGGGGACATTTCTCCCCCCCCCTCCCCCAGAAATACAGCACAGGGACATGGGCACAGTCTCGGGGCAGCTCCCACTCCCGGGGACAGCAGGGCCCCCTGGACATCCCAAACATCGGCTCTGATGGCGCGGAGAACTGCCATCCTCACCTTGCAGATGGGAGCTGGGCCTCAGGCACTGTGTCCCCAGGGATGACTGACCATTTGTCCTTGTTCTCCACAGCCGGACCAGCTGTGAGTGGAGGGCGCACCACCCCACCCGGGACATCCTCACGCACACGAGGGCTCTGCAGGTCCAACCATCTAATGGATGACTACCAGCGGCAGCCCCTGGGGGCCCTACACCGCACCCTCGACCACTGGGTCGAAGAAGACCTGCAGCTGCGGTGGGAGAGCTGGTGGGAGCAGCTTGCCCAGGGCCATGCTGTCTGTGCCCATCTCCAGACGCTGGTGCAGAGCATGCTGCCTCCTGCCACTCCAGCCTCTGCCGCCTCCCCAGCGATCGCTCCTCCTCCCACTCCCTCTGCCCCTCCTGCTTCTCCCTCCACATCCTCCACACACTGAGGCCCCCACAACCGTGGTGCTGGGAGCCAGCGGCCCTAGCGCTGCTCCGACCCTGAGCTCTGAGCCTCTTCTTCCCCCTTCCAGCTCGCTCCTCCCAAGTTTCCCCCTCCCCTCTCCCACCTTCTTTCCCCAGTCTCACCAGTCTTTCACTCCCCCCGCCCTTCCCCAGTTTTGCTGAATAAACAGAGTTTGGTTTCATCAACACACATGTCTTTATTTTCCATCAGGAAGGGGGATTAGGGAGGGGTAGTGGAGGGATGTGAGGGAGGAACGAGGCACAAGCCTCCAGTGGGGCAGACCAGGGAGCACTGTTACTGCTCCTTCAGGTAGAAGCTCTCCCCGAGGGCCTCCTGGATGCGGACAGCCCCCTGATGGGCCTCCCGGATGGCAGCCGTGCAGGGCTGTGTGTACAGGATGGCCAAGTGCTCCTCCTCCGCCACCCAGCCTGGCCTCCCTCTTCCGCTCACACACATTGTGCAGCACACGGTATGCTGCCACCATGTGCAGAATATTCCACTGCGCGAGGTCCAGGCAGGTGAGGAGGCACTGAAACCTCACCTTCAGCCGCCCGAAGGCACCCTCGACCACCATGCGGGCCCTGCTGAGCCTGGCATTGAAGGCCTGTCGGGAAGGGTTGAGGAGTCCCATGTAGGGCTTCATGAGCCAGGGCTGTAGGGGATAGGCTGCTTCCCCCACCAGGTAGACTAGCATGTCCACATCTCTGACCCTGAAGTGGCGGTAGGGAAAGAAGGTCACGGCTCACAGCTTCTGGCACACGGAAGAGTTGCAGGACACGTGTGCGTCATGTGCTTTGCTCGTCCACCCAACATTAATATCCACAAAGTGGCCCGGGTGGTTGGTCCCGGCCTGCAGGATGACCGAGAAGTATCCCTTCCGGCTGATGTACATGGAGGCCTGGTGGTCTGGGGCACGGATCGGGATGTGTGTCCCGTTGATGGCCCCTCCGCAGTTGGGGAAGCCCAGGATGCCAAACCCCTCACTGACTGCATCGACATCGGCGAGGTGGATGACTCTGCAGAGCAGGACTGTGTTGATGGCTCTGACCGCCTGCAGAGGGGGACACAAAACCAAGAGTCACTGGGGTGCCAGGGTGCCTGAGAGTGCTCCCCTCCCCCTCACTGCCCCGCTCCCCCACTCCCCAGGAGCAACCCCCCGCAATCCTGGCCACCGCAGGCAGTCCTTAGAATCATAGAGCTGGAAGAGACCTCAGGAGGTCGTCAAGTCCAGCCCCCTGCCCAAGTCCTTAGTGCGGGTGGGAAAGAACAAACCCTCCCGGGGAGGGGACTTGCAGCTCCTTCACCCCTCCCTTTCCCTAGGGCACCCCCCCCCCTCCTGGCACAGTCACCTGAGATTGCCATACCTGCATGAGCATGGCACCAATGGTGGATCTCTGCACACCAAAATGGTTCCCACTGGATCAGTAGCTGCCCAGCGTGGAGAGCTTCCAGAGGGCAATGGCAACACGCTTGTGGAGGGGCATGGCGGCCTCATCTGCGTGTCCCGTCGCCTCAGAGCCAGGGCGAGCCACTCGCAGAACTCCAGGACGGTGTCCTCCTTCATCCTGAAGTTCTGGATCCATTGTTGGTCTCCCCAGCGCTCCAGGACGATGTGGTCCCACCAGTCGGTGCTGGTGTCCGGACACCTGCAGAAAGTGCTGCCAGACTTGCAGCAACATGTCAAGGAGCTGCAGAGTGCCCAGGGGTGGCCCTGGCTCCATGCTGGAGAGTGCTGTGGTGTCCTGAGGGAGGGTAACCAGAGCACACAGAGAAAAAACACTTTCCTGTCCCTCAGCGAGGTAGGCAAGCAAGCAGGGAAACCTGAGAACCGGCTGTCCAGGGGGGTCCCTTTAAGCACGAGCCTCAGATAGCCACAGGCAGCAGCCACACGAGGTAACTCCTGATCTGAAGCCCTTCCAGAACTGGTTCTGGGTGGCCTTAAGTGCAATTCAGCATCCAATCAGTGGGGATGCGCTATTTCAAAATAGCAAAACACTATTTCGAAATGCATTTTGCATGTAGACATGTTATTTCGAAATAATGATATAGTGTAGACATACCCCAAGAGAGCAGCCACACTACAAAAGCAGCCACACTGCATGGATGCTGTTGCACAAGAAACCCCCGTTTGCCATCCGCACACACCTTTTTCCATAAGAGCTCTTGTGTAAAAAGGCTTATTCCTCGTAGAAAGAGGAATAACTACTGAGCAAAAAGCCCTCTCTTCTTCCGATTTATGGTACATTTTCTTACACAAAAACGTGCTTGTAGTGTGGATGGTCTGCAGATTTTTGCACAAAAATGGCCGTTTTTGAATAAAAATTCTGCAGCGCAGATATTTGCAAATAACTAGCAAGGCAAGTCAGAGAAAAAGTGCTCCATTTTGAAGTAAGTGCTGTGTAGACGTAGTTTATTTTGAGTTAAGCCTTGCCGTGCAGACACACCCTTAGACTCCAAAGTCATTTAAGATCCTGCACCCGAAACTCAAAATAAGATATGCTATGCAAGTTGCGTTTCTTATTATAATTTCATTTCAAAATAGGCTACAGTATTTTGAAATTTGGCGCATCTCCACAGCACCAAATGTGGAAATAAAGCACTATTTCAAGCCATCCCTTGTCCCTCGTGCAACGAGGTTTACCGGGAGGGCGAAATAGCGCGTCCGTTATTTTGAAAACTATTTCAAAATGAGGGGTGTGTTCCTTATATGCGGGGTAGCTATTTCGGGTTACCTCTGGCACCCCAAAATAGCCTTGCAGTGTAGATGTACCCTCCCTGACATTACATGCGTAATTGAAACTGCAATTAATGGGGCTATGTAGGCACCATGTTAGCCAGGAGTGTCACCTTTGTGCAAGCACCTCCCATGCCCAGCCCCTAAAACACCCTCCACTCTCATTTACTATTTAGGAGTAATTACAAATCACAACTAACAATAACTACCACTTTAGGAAACGTCTGTGTTACTAAACTAACAGCCTGTGGCTAATTGTTTGTAAACACACCAACGTCACCCAATGTTTACAACAAACACCAAAAATACAAAAAACACAGGATCAAACATTGCCAATACAAATAAAAACAGCGCTGATCCCAATATAGTCAAGATGACTAACTCTAAGAAAATACTAAGGGGCTGCACGCCCCTGCTCGCAACGCTGGCCAGCCTCCGTCTCCCAGTGCAGAGACCTGGGCTCGAGTCCCTCCTTGAGGGACAACTGAGCCCTGCCCCCAGACAGCGACCTTTACCCCGTGGGGAGAAGATGAGACCTGCCCCCCCGCAAGGAGCTCTCTAGGGTTGCCAGACGGTTTCAACAAAAATCCTGGACACACTTGACATTCCATCCCAATCTACATTACGTCTTATTTAGAAAACACTGGACATTTCTAGTGTCTCATTTCTATTTTCTCCGTTTGTTTTCTGAACAGGAAGCTCAAACACTGGAGTGTCCAGATCAAACCCGGCCACCTGGCAACCCTAAGCTCTGCTCCTGGGGCAGCCTGTGTGCAGGACTGCCTTTGAGTTGCCCCCCTGGGCAGAGAAAAGCTGCTGCCAGCTCCCAGGGTTTGCAGACAGCAGGGGGCTGGGGCTGGGCAGGGAAAGGTGGGGTCGAAGAAGGTGGGGGAGGCGGCTGGGTGCTGTAGTGGGCAGGGGGCTCTGAGAGCCAGAGGGCAGGGAGGGGGAGAGGGTGCTAGGGGCTCTGGCCCGAGAAGGGGCCGCACGACAGGCGCAGAGCCAGCCCCTGATACTGCCCTGTTCCCAGAGCAGCTGGGCAGCCGTCACGCGGCCCTGGCCCCCCACTCTCCCACCAAGCCCCCGGCCACCAGCTGCCCGGCCATGTGGGTGGGGTTAAAATTCAATCTGCAGCCCGCACAGGCGCACATCCCAGAAGGAATTTATTCCGCACCCCTCTTGCCCCTTGCTGCCCTCCGGCTGTCACATCACCCGGCCCAATTCAGCCCCCTGCTGAATCCACCCCCTGTGCCTCCCCACGTGTCACTGCCCCACCCACAGCCCCCCACTCCCGGCAAACTAGGGGGGCTGCAGCAGCTTCCCTCGGCCTCAGGCACAGATCCAATTTCAACCTCACAGGGAGCAGTCTGGGGCAGCCCCCACCCTGCACACAGGCTGTCCCAGGAGCAGCGCTCTCTGGGGGCAGGTCTGTCCTCCCCAGGCAGGGCTTGTGGGGCCAGCAGGAGGGGGCCAGGCTGGGGTCTCTGCGCTGGGAGAGTCTCTTGGGGGCAGCGCCACTGGTGGGTGCCAGGGCGGCACAACCGAAGAAGCACACGCGACTCACTGCCCTGCGCTCATGGATGGAAAATCTTAGAGGGAAAACTGCTGGGCAGGGGAGGGGCTGGTGGGACGCAGCAGGTGGGTCCCTATTGGGGCTGGGCAGAGGGAGAAGTTGTCGGGGTGTAGCAGGGGCTGGTGGGGGTGCTGCAGGGGCCGGTCGAGGCATGAAGAGGGCAGGGGAAGGGCTGAGTCCTGACAAACTCTCCCCAGTGCTGCCAGGGTTCTGGCAGCGTCCCTCCACTGCTGCGACCCACCAGCCCTACCTGTGCCTGGGTCAGGCCCTGCAGAGCCAACCCCGTGGGGCTGGCAGGCCGTAGTAGATTGAGGGTGCTAAAGGGGTCAGGCCCAGGGAGGGACTAGCACAGCGCAGCAGGAGGGTGCTGCAGGAACAGGTGCTGGTGCAGAGAGGGACTCATGGGGTGCAGTGTGAGGGGTCTGGGCATGGGGAGGGCCTGACAGAGTGCAGGGGGTGGGGAGGGTGCAGAGGTGGGGTAAAGAAAGGGGCTAGTACAGCGCAGTGGGCAGGAGATGCTCCAGGGGCTGTGGGATGGGGGGGGGTTGCACCCCAAAAACCAGACTCCCTCCCCGACCGGGTCTCTGCACCTCTCACCTGCTGCATCTCGCCAGCCCCACCCTATGCCCAGATCAGCTCCTGCAGTCCCCCCTGCCCACAGACCCCCAACAGCCTCTCACTGTGCCTGGCGCCTCCAGCACTCCACCACACACCCTGCCCACCCCCTACAGCCCTCCGACCTGTGCACCCTGCCCTTTCCCTGCAGCCACTGACCTGTGTACCCTGCCCGGCCCATGCACGCCCTGACCCTTGCCCTACTCTCCACTTTGTGGACCCTGCCCAACCCCTGCTGCACCTTCATCCCCTCCCTAAAACCACCTCAGTCCCTGCAGAATGTCCCTCATCGGTGCCCTGACAGGCCCTGCCTAAGTCCAGCCTAGCCCCTGCACCTCCCCTTCTGTCCCTGCCCACCTGCTCTACCCCTTACCCAGTTCCTTCATTGCCCCCTGGCGGCTGCACCCTGCCAGCCCCTCGCCCTCCCCAACTCCTATAGGGCCCCCCATCCACTGCTCTGCCCCAGTCCCTCTCCATGCCCGGTCCCTGCAGCACCTGGTGCCCACTTCATCCCCAGCCCCTCCTCATGCTTGGCCCCAGCAGCATCCCCTGCCCGCTGTGCAGTTTGGACTTGTGGTGGTGGTTTAGTGTATTTTATTGACTAATAGCAACAGTCTGTGGTTGTTCAATACACGAAGGTGTGTAGGGTTGCCAGGTGTCCACTTTTGAACTGGACGGTCCGGTAGTTGAGCATTCGGTCCGGGAAACAGATTCAGAAAATACTGGACATAGAAATGCATCTCGTGTATATTTTTTTATTGGTAGACAAATTTTTATCAAGTGCGTCCAGTATTTTTGTTGAAACCACCTGGCGAGCCGAACCGTCTGCGCGAAGACAAGTACTGAAGGGGGGATGGGACAGACAGGGGTTGTTAGAAGCAGACTAACCAGTAATAACACAGCACTAGTGGCAGGTTGTTATCTTCTCTCTCTCTAGATGTATGTGGGACCAGTGGGTGCCCCAGTCCCTGCAACGCCGGGGTTCAGCGCTGCGAGCAGGCCCTGGGGGGAAGCGGGAGCTGGGGCCTTAGCAGGAAGGGGACAGGGTTTTGCAGACAGAGGGGCAGACAAGGTACCCCGGAGGGTAAGGATTCCTGAGGAGGCTCAAGGGGCCCTGGGGCTCAGCCACGGCCAATACCCTAAGGGCTGTGCCTCCACAGCATTGGCCAGAGCATGAGTGTGGCTGGGCGGGAGGCCTCTCGCTGACTGCAGAGCCCCAGGCCCAGCCACTCCCCGCAGGGTGGGCGCCCTGACGGCTGGCTCCCTGCTCTCCATCTCCTGCAGGAGTGGGTGAGAAGGCGGGAGGTGAAGGGGGAGCAGGGATTCAGTGGGAAGGAGCTGGGCTGCAGGAGACTGGGGAAAGGAAGGAGAGGACAGAGAGAGGAGCACAAGCAATGGGTTAGGGGGGCCCTGTGGTTCCCGCCCCATGGAGCACGGGGGGCAGGCCGCACACGGAGGGCGGAGGGAGGGCGGGAGGGTGCAGTGGCAGAGGGAGGGCAGGAGGGTGCAATGACGTGATAACCTTGTTCTGTCATCCTGCAGGAGACGTTTTGTCTCTCTAGGTGTAAGAAAATGTTCCCACAGGACGGCAGAACAAGGTCAGCACGTCACTCTGGGTCCTCCCACCCACCTCCGCCTTCTGCTGTGTGGCCTCCCCCTCCTCCATCCCACACGCTCCTCTCTCTGAACCCTCCTTCCTCTCCCAGGCCCCCTGCTGCCCCAGTTCCTTGCCCCGCAATCCCTGTGCCCCCTCCAGTTCCTGCCGTCTAACAAATCCTCGGAGGGAAGGGGGGCACCCAGCGGAGCATGGGGGCCAGGCCCCTGGCGCTGGCAGGTTCACCCAGGCCTGGCCTGCACTGGGCAGCTCTTGGCTACACCAGTCACCCAGCCCTTTGGGGTCAGCACGGGTATGCTGCACCCCAGCTGCTTCCTTGGCTCTGCCGAGTGGCCGCTCTCTGCTCCGGGTTCCCTGGGCTCAACCTGGAGTAAAGCTGCCCCAAAGGCCATTCGCAGGGTGTGACACAAACCCAACAGGCCCGTTCAGAAAGGCTGGGCTGAGCCCGCAGCTTGGCAGATTGGTGGGCGGGAGCAGGGTGTACATGGGGAGGGAGCAAAGGGGATAAGCGTGGATGTGGGGATGGTGGGTGCTGTCAGGGGGCTAGTGGAGTAGTGCAGGTATACGAATGGAGGCTGGGGGATGGGCAGTGTGGGGTTGCATGGGGGAGGAGCTAGGGTGGGATGGCGTGTAGGAATGGAGGATGCAGGTGCGGGTAGGGATGGAAGTAGGGGGATGGGCAGTGAGGGTTAGGAGGGGGAGCGGCAGAGCCCCCTAGTTACATGTATGTCTCTCTGAATATGTATATATATATAGAGAGAGAGATAACAACCTGCCACTAGTGCCGTGTTATTACTGGCTAATCTGGTTCTAACAACCCCCGTCTGTTCTACCCCCCCAGCGTTACTCGTCTTCACACCGTCGTGTATTGAACAACCACAGACTGTTGCTATTACGCAACAGAATATGCTAAAATCGTCACCACAAGCCCAAACTGCACAGCGGGCAGGGGACGCTGCTGGGGCCGGGCACGAGGAGGGGCTGGGGGTGAAGTAGGCAATAGGCGCTGCAGGGGCCGGGCATGGGGAGGGGCTGGGGGCAGAGTGGGAGGGAGCACTGCAGGGCCTGGGGCGGGAATGGGGAAGGGCAGGTACAGAGCAGTGGGTGGCGGGCGCTGTAGGAGCTGGGGAGGAGGAGGGACTGGCATGGTGCAGCCGGCAGGGGGTGCCCAGGTAGCGGGGTAGGGGAGGGCTGGCGGACGGAGGCAGAGGGGAGGTGCAGGGGCTGGGCCGGGCTCAGGCAGGGCACCGATAGGGGACGGTTCTGCAGGCACTGAGGTGGATTTGGGGAGCGGGTGATGGCGCAGCAGGCTGGGGACACTGCAGGGGCCAGACAGGCATGGGGGGGGTGCACAGGGCGGGGGGCGCTGCAAAGGCCGGCCACGGTGAGAGGCAGTGGGGGATCTGCAGGCAGGGGGGCTGCGGGGGCTGATCCGGGCACGGGGTGGGGCTGGCGGGATGCAGAAGGCGGGAGGCTCTGCAGAGACCCGGTCGGGAAGGAGGGGAGAGTTTCTGAGGCACTAGCCACCTCCCCGTGCACGGCCCCTGCAGCATCTCCAGCCCACTGCCCTGCACCCGCCCCTGCACCCTCCCCGCCCACTGGCTCTGCCAGCCCCTCCGCCTGCCCAGCCCCGGGAGAGCCCTCTCACTGCGCCCGCGAATCCCTCCCGGCGCCGGCACCGGTTCCTACAGCGCCCCTCCTGAGGCGCCGCACCAGTCCCTGCCTGGGCCTCACCCCTTCCCTGCCCCCCACCTGCTACGGCCCGCCAGCCCCACCCTGGGCCCACACTGGCACTGCAGGGGCTGATCCAGTCAGGGGGTGGGGCTGGTGGGTCGCAGCAGTCGAGGGATGCTGCCGGAATCTGGAGGAACTGGGGGAGAAGCTGTCGGGCGCCGCCCTTCCCCGGATCCTCTTCTCGCCTGGACCGGCCCCTGCAGTGCCCCGCCGGCCCCTGCTACACCCCGACAGCCTCTCCCTCCGCCCGGCCCTGGCAACAGCCAGGGGCTGGCAGGTTGCAGCAGGCAGGAGGCGCTGAAGGAGTCGGGCGAGGGGACGGGCTGGCGGGCAAATGCTGGGGGGAGGATAAGGGGCCAGGCCGGGCACAGCAGTGCCTCCCACCTCTGTGCCAAACTTGCCCCTCCCTGTGCCCGGCCTCTGCAGAGCCCCTCACGATGCGCCTACCAACCCCTTCTTGTGCCGGCCTCTATTCCTACAGCGCCTCCGCCGGCTACGCCCTACCAGTCCCTCCCTGTGCCCGACCCCGACAGCGCCCCCAACCTCTGCCTCCCCCCGACCCCTCCTCCGCCTGCAATTCTTCCCTCTAAGATTTCCCATCCACGAGCGCAGGGAGTTTTGTCTCTTGCACCAAGAACGAGTCACGTGTGCTTCTTTGGATGTGCCGCCCTGGCCCACCCCATTCCCGCTCCGTTCGCTGCTGCACACCCCCACCCACGGCGCCCTTCCAGCCCCTTCCCAGACCGGGTCCTCGCAGAGTCCCATGCCCACTCTATCCTCACCCCCTCCCCGCACCCAGTCCCAGCCGCGCTCCATATCCACTGCATCCACAAACTCTCCCCGGCTCTGGTCCCAGCGGCACCCCATGCCATCTGGTACCCCAACCCCTCCCCAAGTCCCGTCCCAGTAGCACCCCGAATCCGCTGGGCCCTCGTCCCTTCCCCACGTCCATCTCCAGCCGTGCAGTGCGTCCTGTCCGCTGGACTCCTTCTTCGTGTTTTGCACTTCTCCCTGGCCAAGACCTCCACCTCTTGCTCCTCTTCTTCCTTCAGAAAAACCACGTCCTTCTCCTCCTTCTCCAGAGCCAGCTGTTAGTCCTCGTCCTCGTTCTCATCCTCGTCCTCTTCTAAGAGCAGGACCTGCCACTCTCCTTCTCCTGCTCCGCGCTCGGGACTTCTTCGTTCGTGATGACTAGGCCCTGCTTGTTCTTCTTCCCTTCTTTCTCCTCCTCCGTGGGCAGGTCCCGCGTCTTCTCCTCGGCTCTCCTCCTCCTCCCTGCTCGCTGCATCCCCTTCCTCCGTGGACAGGCTCTCCTCATAGCTCTCGACCGACAGGTTCTCCTCTTCCTCTCTCCGTCCCGCTCTGCTCTCGTCCACGTCTGGGGGCAGGTCGTTAGCATAGTCCTCCGTCTTCTCCTCTGCTTCCTTCTCCTCTGTGTGGTCTTCCGCTTCCTCCTTCTCTTCCCTCAGGTCTTCCTGCATCTCTGCCCTGGCCAGGCCCTTGCTGCCATCAGCCTCCTCACTGGGGACCCCTGCATGGGGCAGAGAAGGGAGGACGTGACCTCTCCTGCTGCTGGGGAAGGGGAAGGACAGAGCAGCAGTGACCCTTTTCTCAGACCCTCCCACCCCATATGGAACCCATCAGTGTGACTCCCACGGGTCTCACTGAGTGAACGGTTCAGGCCAGACCCCTGGGCTGGGATCCCTCCAATGACTGAGGGGCGAGGGATCACAGGGGTTAACAGCCCCCTTCCTGCCTCCTGGTGCCCAGGGTCTCCTCACCTGCAGTGGGGCAGCTCTCAGAATTCCTTTCCTTGGACAGTCCTGGGGAATGAGGGTGGCTCCCGATGGTCTTGGCCGTGGGGCTGTGGCTGGGACCAGCAATCTCTGGCTCAGAGCAGATGGCTTGGTCTCCGGAAAGCTGGCAGGGCGGTGCCTCCTGCTGTGCCGTGGGGCTGGCTGCCTGGGGCCGGGCCTGCCAGCAAAAGGGGCCCCACAGGCACGATGTCTGGCTCCCCTCGGGGGCTGGGTCCCGCCTGGACCGGCAGCGCTTCGGCCACTTGAGTCGCAGGCTTCGTCCAGTCTCTGTGCCCTGGACACCAGCCCCAGGAGCAGGTCTCTTTATGAGTGGGGCCAGGCACAGCCAGCTCCTTTTCTGAGGTAGAGACGCTTCTTTCCCAGACGAGGTGGTGGGGCAGCTCTCTGCCTGGGGACACTGGCAGCTGCCCCCCTCTGGCTGCGGGGCCACCCGCCCGGCCTTTCCCCTTGAGAACCTCCTCAGCAGCTCCATCCTGCAACCAAAGCAGGAGCAGCTGTGAGTGTGGACAATGCAGCCTCCGGCCCATGGGCTCTCAGCCCCCCCAGCTAGGCTCACTCCCCTTCCCCACATACCCTGTGGGGCACCTGTCCTGGGCTCTGCACACATGGCAGGAGCTGATAGGACAGGCTGCCCCAAAGCTCCCTGGTACCCCCATGGCAGGAGCAAACCCCCCTTCACCCCCAATGGCAAGGACTTCAGAGGTAGAGCGTGCTGGGCCAGGGAAGAGGGGACGGGACTCAGGACAGAACAGCAGGCACTACACGAAATGGATGAGTGGGACTTTTACTCCTGCCCCCCAGGGTGGAGGAGGGACCCAGCCCTCGGCCCCATCTGGCACCAGACCCTGCCCGGGGCAAGGGGAGCTGTGGGTCAGGCTCTAGGGGGGAGGCGGCCCTGAGCTCGTTGGGGGGGGCTTGGCATCCACCCGTGAAACAAGGCAACGGGGGCGCTTACCAGGTCTCCATGCTCTGCAGTCCCGGGCGCTGTTGGAGCGGCTCTCGGTAGCCGGATTCCTCCGCCTCCGGGTGCTGCTGTCTGGATCTGGCAGGTGTGGCCCAGAGGCCTGCGAGAGGCTCCGTGGCTGGTTTTGGCCAAGGGTGCGAAGTCCCATGGGCCCCTCCCAGAGGCGCTGCTCTCCTGCTGCTGCGCTGCCCCAATGACCGTCGGACGAATGTAAACCAGGCCCTTTGCCTGCATTCTGGCTTCTGATTGGCCGGGGGCAGCGCCCGCGTGTTCCAGCTGCACCCAGCATTCCGGGCAGGGGCCAAGCGACACATGGAGCAAGGGGGCCCAGGCCTCATGGGGAGGCCTGGAAAAATCTCAATGCGTTCCAGCGGGATGATAGAGTGGCTGCGTGCTCCCTTGTGCTGGCCCTGCTTGGGGGTGTGATGGGGCCTGCCAACCCCGCACTGAACAAGGGGGAGTGGAGCCCGCCTATTGGGTGGAATACGCCCCTCCCCCGCAGCCCTGCTGGGCATGCTCCCAGTGCTGCCCTGGTATAAAATCCTGCAGAGCAGCCCAGTTAGTACTGACCTGCGGAAGAGAAGCAGCTACTGCCCAACCACCAGAGCTACAATGGCACCAGCCGGAGCGAGAGGCGCCGGACCAGCTGATCCTGCCACCACCATCCCCGGGCTGAGCTTGACTGCAATGCTGGCTGTACCGCGCAGCCCTCCTAGACACTGTTGCCGCACCAGATGCCGGGCTTGGCAATGCTGCTACTGCCACCAGTCCTGCATCTACAGATGGGCCCTCCACCGGCCAGTGGGAGGGGGTAGGAAGCAACCCAGGGTGGGGAGCAGGAAAAGCCCTGGCGGGCTCGTGATGGGAACCACCGATCACTCTTAGGGACTTGGGTTGGGGCCCGGTGGAGAGGGCAGGCCCGGGCCCCCCTACCCCTTCTTCTTCCCGGACTAGGAGCCGATCACGTGAAAGACTAGACCTCAGGGCCTGTGTGTGAGGGTCTCAACCCCAGGGTCGAATTGTGCAGGACTAGGTAACCTGCCACAGGGGGTCAGGAGTTATGGATAAGCCGGTGAGGGATCCGCTAGTGAGTGCAGCCGGGGGAGCAGCAAGAGCGTCCATCTTGTCTTCTCCTGCCTGGTGTTTTCTTTGCTGCTGTCCGGGACTTCTCCCCCTGCTGGTGATGGACCCCTCGGCACCTTGGCAAGCCATTCTCTCCGCTCCTTGGCCAGACTTTTGTCCTGTGTCTTTATTCTCCCAGCCTGTGTGGAGGCCTTTGGAAGCCCCTCTTTCTGGGGAAGCAGGGTCTGGAGGAATGTTTCCATTGCAGCCACCCGGCATGGGAGCGAAACCCTGGCTGTGTCGCAGTGGATACTGTTGGCTCTGGGTGTGCTGAGCTCTGTTAGAGAGGCAGTCAATGGAGCGGTGTTTTGCTCATTGTAATCAACTTGGTCACAAATTGTGTTGGGTCACCAATTGCGTTCCTGCTAATTGCAATGTCTGTAATTCCTGGGGGGACGCAAAAGGAGAAAGTCTGTGGACAACCCCTTCTCAGGGAGTCCGCTCTCTCCTGGGGGTCCACCCCTCTGCCTCCTGGGCCAATTCCTCTTGGAGCCTTCGTCATGCCTGTCTCTGCCATGGGCTCCCTTAGGGAGGTCCCCGCTCCCAGAGGCAATAGAGCAACCCTGTTCTCCAGACCCGAGCAACTCTCAGCCAGCATGAAACAGGAAGGTTTATTGAACTTTGACGGCAGCAAAGGAGCCCTTCAGCACTGCTCGGTCCAGACCACATTGCGGGGCGAGCCTTTCCCACATAGCAATGTCAGGGGAGCTGCTAACGTGGGGTACAAACCTCCTGTGGTATCCGCCCTCCCAATGAAAGCCTGGAGCTGCTTCCTAGTCTGGGGAGTCGGCCGAGTCCTGATGGCTTCCGCTCTAGCCGGCTCTGGCTTCAGATGGCCCCTCACCACCTTGTGGCCCAGATATGACTTCCACCATCCCCACCTTGAGCTGCTCAGGTTCTGTGGTCAGTCCAACATGCTGGAGGCTCCCCAGCTCCCTCTTCACCTGAGATACATGTTCCTCCTTGGTCTGGCTACAGACACGGAGAGCGTCAATATGTGCCAGAGCAAAGTTCTCTGTCCTCTTCAGCAACTGATCTACCAGGCACTGGAAGGTGGCAGGGCCCCCTTGAAGCCAAAAGGCAGGACCAGGAAGTCAAAGAGCCCTCTTGGGGGGTGAAGGCCGACTTCGCCCCGGCCTCTGGGTCCAAAGGTACCTGCCAGTCCCCT
The DNA here is from genome assembly GCA_032595735.1 of Pelochelys cantorii. Lineage (NCBI taxonomy): Eukaryota > Metazoa > Chordata > Testudines > Trionychidae > Pelochelys > Pelochelys cantorii. The sequence continues at coordinate 15,455,847 of CM064345.1, forward strand.
TTGGTGAGATCCATAGCAGTGAGGCACTGGGCTCCCCCAACTTGTCTAGGTTCTCGTCCGTCCTGAGCACTGGACCTGGTGATGGTGCTGAGCCTGCGATAGTCCACGCAGAACAGAATTGTGCCATCCTTCTTGGGGACCAACACCGCTGGGGAGGCCCAGGGGCTGGAAGTGGGTTAGAAGCGCAAGAAGACTCCAAAGAGATCCACCTGACCTCTTATTTGATTCTCAACCCTTCCACCCATCTATCAGGGTGCCAAATGAGGAGTCTGCAGCCACCCACCCTCCCACCCACTATAACAAAACTACACTGGCTCATCTATAGGATAGAGAAGGTAAAAAAAAGGAAACCAAGGCACTCACCCAAGAACCAAACACGCACGGCAGGGAAGGGCAGTGGATGTCGGCCTTCCAGCCTATTCTGCTCCCGGGAAAGCCAACTTCAAGTTTTCTGTCTGGATGACAGGGACTGGGAACGATGAAGCAGCAACAGGAGCTCAGGCTGGATCCTGACTCAGAACCCACCCAAGCCTCTTGGCACTGTGTCGTGTGTGTGTGACCCTGTCTAGCCCAGGCAATCCATACCTGCAGGGGCTCTCCCAAGGGTCACACACATCTTCAGAGATGGCCCTACCTGAACAGCAAGCCAGTGCTCAGCTTGCTGAGGAGTTTTGTCCCTCCGGGAAGCAGTGCCCTTGGCACCCCGTTGGCGAGCAGGCTAGAGGGCAAGAGCCCAGGGCTCTCAGAGAACCCCCTATTCGTGTATAGCCCAAGGTCCAGTGTGTTTCAGCAACAGCCCTGGGAACTGCACATTGTGGACTACAAACTGCAGCATGTTGGGAGAACTTCCTGGTTCCTGCCAGGATGTGCCCTCTGCCCCCAGCAGGGTCTCAGCAGGGACTGTGCTAGAAGCAGCACACAGGCTGCATGCTGAGAGGAGGGGCTGCTGAACTGTTTTCCTCTTCTATGTTTTTTACAGAATAAAGCTTGTTCGTGGTGATTTGTCGGAGTGGGTCTGGTCTGAGGTGCACACACACATACACAACGCAGAGCACACCAAGCAGCCTCAGGCCTAGCCTTCCACAGTGGTGTAAGAAGTCACAAGGCTTCCCCTATGCTGAATAACCTCACACTGGGCTAGCGAACGGGAAGGGTTACATTTTTTTCGCTATTGGTGCCACGACTCGGATAGGGGAAGCTTGATTAGTTTGCACAGAGTTGGGAATCTGCAACCCCAGAGCACCAGGACAGCATGGACTCACAGTTTGGAGCCCGGGGGGTGGGAGGGTTGGTATGACCCAGGGTTAGTGTCTGTGAAAATAGAGACCCCCAGTGGGTGTTGTGGCCTAGAGACCCCCTATGGCTAAGGATATAGCTGCTGGAGGGGAAACCTTAGGGAGGAGAATAGCAGTGCCGTACCTCCCTGCATAGCACCAAATCCATGGGGTGCCTGTGTTCAGTGGTGGTGCAGATTGCAGGGTAGACATTGAGGACTGGATAAAAGATATAGGCTGCGTCTAGACTGGCATGATTTCGCCCAAATACTTTTAACGGAAAAGTTTTTCCGTTAAAAGTATTTGCGCAAGAGAGCGTCTACACTGGCATGTGCCTTTGCGAAAAAGAATTTGCTTTTGCACAAAAGCATCCATGCCCAGCATAGACACTCTCTTGTGCAAGAAAGTTCCGATGGCCATTTTAGCCATCAGGCTTTCTTGCGCAAGAAATTAAGGTGCCTGTCTATACTGGCCCTCTTGCGCAAGTATTCTTGCGCAAGAGGGCTTATGCCTGAGCGGGAGCATCAAAGTATTTGCGCAAGAAGCACTGATTTTGTACATTACAACGTCAGTGTTCTTGCGCAAATTCTCGCGGCCAGTGTAGACAGGCGGCAAGTTTTTGCGCAAAAGTGGCCTCTTTTGCGCGAAATCTTGCCAGTCTAGATGCACCCACCGAGTATCTGCCAGCAGCCACTGGCATTCCTGAGACTTTGAAGTTCCCCACCCTTGTCAGATACCTAAGTGGGGGAGCCCGTAAATTAATCCTTAATCTACCACCTCATGAGCAGTTTCCAGCCTGAGTTGTTGATGTGCTTAGAGCAGAATACAGTGACTGTCATTTATCATTGGACCCCATGGCAGACTTTTATGAGAGATGCCAACGCCCTAGAGAAACAGCCTCAGCTTATGCTATCAAGTTAGAAGCCTTACTGCGGATAGTAGAGGAGAAGCTCCAACAGGACCAACCCTTCCCTGAGCAGGACTATAAACAGACACAGCAGTTCATGCAGGGCATCTGGGACCGAGAAGTGCGGAACAGCTTGGCACCTATGCAGCCTTGCTCCATGACATTCCGACAGTTGCAAGAAGAATGCGTCAGCTGGTCCGGGAGAGGAATGTAGAGGGTAGAATGCATGGGCCAGCCCAGAGGATAAATAGCCTGCAACAAGCCGCCTCGTGAGATGATGCTGTGCAGGCTGCTCCCGAGGTACCTCCACCCAGCAGTACCCCGCATCAGGCAATGCTGGAGACAGTGAAGGGCCTAACTGGGCTAGTCCAGGAACTGACTGCCCTCCAGAAACAGAGCCATGTGAGAATGGGACAGCTGGAGGCACAGGTATTGCAGCAAGGTGTAGTAGGGAGGGCGGCGCCTCACAATTCTAGATGGGTAAGTGGTGGAAGTACCCCTGACAACAGTGACCTTGGCACCAGAGGCCGTTTCGTACGCCACCGTTGTGGACAAGAAGGCCACATAGATTGTGGCTGTCGTCAACCTCATGGGGCCAGGGCAAGGCAAAGTTCCCTCTTCTTTAAACTGCTAATGCCTGACACTGAGGGGCAAGTGAAGGGCATAGAGTTGGTGAAAAGTCCACCAATAGCATCGGTGTGCATAACGTCCCAGGCTATGTCTACATTGGCATGATTTTGCGCAAGAACTCTTTTGCGGAAGAGTTCTTGTGCAAAAACTCTTCCAGAAGAGAGCGTCTACACTGGCATGTGCCTTTGCGCAAGAGATGTGCTTTTGCGCAAGAGCATCCATGGCAGTGTAGACGCTCTCTTGCGCAAGAAAGCTCTGATGGCCATTTTACCCATAGGGCTTTCTTGAGCAAGAAATTCATGTTGCCTGTCTACACTGGCCTCTTGCGCAAGAACAGTTGCGCAAGAGGGCTTATTCCCGAGTGGGAGCGTCATAGTTCTTGCGCAAGAAGCACTGATTTCATACATTAGAACGTCAGTGCTCTTGTGCAAGAACTCGCGGCCAGCATAGACAGGCAGCAAGTTTTTGCACAAAAGCGGCTGCTTTTGTGCAAAATCGCAACAATGTAAACACAGCCCCAGTGTATTCAACCAGCTGCCAGCTGGCATCCCAGACTGGTGAGGCCCTTGACCGAGGAAATTGTGGAAGTGAATAATATCCTGTGCAATGCTCTAATTGATTCAGGGTTGCAGGTCACAACCGTCACAGAGGATTTCTGGAGAAATGACCCTATCCTGGGCAAGTTACACCTCATGCCTGTAGATCTCTTGATAGAAGGGGCAAGTGGCTAAGCAGTCTCCCATCAAGGAGCTATCAAATTAGATTTATCTTTTCTTGGGCAAACCTACAAGGGAGTCCCTGCCCTTCTGGTGCCTGTAACGAAGTACAGACAGGGAGTCCCTGTGTTGTTGGGGACAAATGTCATACCTTCCAGGGGCAGGATTTAGCCAACCAATTGGGCAACCAATTCCCAGACTGCCTGAAAGAGAAATCACCAGCCTGGTATGCAGCCTATAAGCAAGTAATCTCTGGCCAAGAGAGACCATCCTTGAGATACATTGGCAAGCAGCCCCTCTTGTTGAGAGCTGGAGAAGGAAAAACTGTACCTGTGAAGGCCCCTTGGGGTACAGATGGGAGCCATATACTGTTCTGGTAGAACCTGATGCTAAGAGTCACCTGCCAGGGAATTTGAGGGTGATGGCCAAGGGACAGCAACAGACAGAGATTAGCCACTCCATTAGCCAGGCATAGAGTTAATCCCAGGCCTGCCTAAGGAAGAATTGAGGAGGCTGCAGGAAAAGGATGCAGTAATCTCTCAAGTAAGATCCTATCTGCCCAGACAGCGGACACCCAGTGCCCGGGAGAGGCGGAAGGAAGTAACACCAGTGAAGATATTACTGAATGGAAAGGATTGCAGCTGGTAGAAGGGATCCTTTACAGGAGAACAACAATCCTGGGAGAGGGACAGATCCAACAAGTTGTGCTACTAGAGAAACTCCAGAGAGAAGTGTTTGAAACTCTGCACACAGACATGGGACACATGGGCATTGACTGTACAGTGGACCTCATCCACACTCGCTGTTATTGGCCAGGCATGCAGTCCACCATCCAGAAGTGGTGCCTTTCCTGCAAAAGGTGCTGCCTAAGAAAGAGAGGCATCTTTGGAAGCAGAGCTCCCCTTATCTCCATCCACACCAGTAGGCCCCCGGAGCTAGTATGTATTGACTTTCTCACCCTGGAACCATCCCAGGGGGGCATCGAGAATATCCTTGGAGTTACTGACCACTTCAGTCGCTATGCTCAGGCGTACCCTACTCGTGACCAATGGGCGTCTACCGTGGCCAAGATGATGTGGAAACAGTTCATCTGCAACTATGGCATCTCTGAAAGGATACAAACAGATCAGGGGAGGAATTTTGAAAGTAATCTCCTTGTCCAGCTTTGGAAACTGTTAGGGATCTCAAAAAGCAGAACCACGCCCTATCACCCACAGGGGACTGGGACTACTCAGCGGTTCAACCGAACACTCATGAATATGCTGGGAACCCTGTGTCCAGAGCAAAAGGCAAATTGGAAGGACTATGCTGAGTCCATGACTCATGCCTACAACTGCACTCGTCATGAGTCCCCGTTTTTCTTAATGTTTGGCTGGCAACCAAAGCTGAAGATAGATCTAGCTCTGGGTCTCCCCCACGGAGGAAAGAAATGGTTAGAGGTGGAGGAGTATGTCTCCCAGCTCAGAGAATGCCTAGAGACAGCGTACCATCAGGCTGCACAGGCATCTGAAGCTGCCAAACGTCACCAGAAAAAGTACTATGACCGCCAGACACGAGAAGCCCCATTGATTCCTGGAGACAGGGTGCTAGTAGCCAGGGACAAGAAAGGGAGACAGAAACTGGGAGACAGATGGGAACCAACTCCCTATATTGCGATTAGAAGACAAGGGGACTTACCTGTCTATGTAGTGCAGCCAGAATCAGGAGGGGGGCAACGGGTGATACACCGTAACCGAATTACACCAGGCATGTTTCTACCTATCAGTGGAGTCAGTCAACCAGCTGGCAGGGAAGTAGACATGCAGGGAGCCATGCCAGAACTTGAGGAGGCAGGGGCAGGAATAGAACTTACTGGAAGCCCTATAGATAGGCCAGGGGGCTATAGAGGAAAAAAAACCCATAGGGGAATGACGTACACAGAGGATACCTGGGACATGGGGGACAGGCAGTACAGTGAAGGGGAGCCAGGGTTACACTGCAGGGAGTCCCCAGACCCAGACCATTTTGACTCAAACTCTCTGTACTCTGACCTGCAGCAGCCCGACCAGACCATGGGGGTAACAGAAGAGGCCAGCCAAACCGAGGAGAGCCTGAATGAACCAAATTGGATCAGAGAAGGGCAGACTGAGTGGGACCAGACTGAAGAGGTGCCTAGAGAGAATCCGCCAGCTCCACGGTGCTCAACGAGACAGCGCAGGGCACCTGTCCGGCTCGATTTGGAACAGAGGGCCCTGCAAATTCAGCACCCAGAGGGAAAGGGAAACCTCCCTGCATTGTGACCCTGGCAGGGCCAGAGAACAGGGGGGAGGCGGGTTGCTCACAGCTCACACCACAGAAGCTACTGGCAAGGCCGGAGCAGCAGGTGAAGAGCCAAAGGCAGGTTATTCGGGGCACTAGGAGAGATGCTGCCAAGTTCTAACCCATTCCCACACATGGGATGCCAGGGAATCATTATTGGTTAATGATTTAATGACTACACATGCTCCCCCCCCCCCCGCCTCTTTATCAGAGGCAACAAAGGGCTACCAGCAGGTACCAGTTCCCACCCAGCTGCTTCCCCCCCACAATGTCTCCCACAGAAGCAGCAGCCGGGGCGGGGGGGGCCGCAGGATCTTGTGCTGGGAGGAGCCAGCTTGTTAAGCTCCCCACAAGCACCAGATCCCACAGAGTCTCCCGCCCCCCCCCCCAACTCCCGTGCTGCTACCTTTTATGGAGAGGCAGCACTGCGGAGGGCGAGGGGGGTGGGTGGGAAGCAGCTTTCAAGCCGGCTCCCCACATATATTGGCTCCCACGGAGCTTCCTGACCCCCTGTGCTGCTGCTTCTCTATCAGCAGCATGGGGGAACAAGGGAGGCAGTGGCAGGAGCCGATACACACAGAGAAATGGCTTTTAAGCCAGCTCTGCACATGTGCCAGTTCCACCAAGCCGCCTTGTTGCCGCAAGAGGGGACAGGCAGGAGCCAGTGCTCGAGAGCAGGAGCAGTATGAGGCCAGCTGCGGCAGCTGGCGCCCCAGGCAGAAGGCGTGATTGGCGCCCCCGCCTGCATGGCTGTCAATGGCCTTGACGTAATCACGGGGCGCCCTGGTGCCCCGTGACGTCATCATCGGGCGCCCGGGCTAGTGGCGCCCTAGGCAACTGCCTAGTTTGCCTAGGCTCACAGGCCGCCCCTGCTTGGGAGGAGTTGGCTTAAAAGCCGGCTCCGGAACTGCATGCCCTCCCACCCCCCCCCTGCGCTGTTGCCTCTGTATCCAAACACCAGTGGCTGTGTCTAGATTGGCCAGTTTTTCTGGAAAATCAGCCGCTTTTCTGGAAAAACTTGCCAGCTGTCTAGACTGGCCCCTTGCATTTCTGCAAGAACACTGATGATCTCATGTATGATCATCAGTGTTCTTGTGGAAATACTATGCTGCTCCCATTCGGGCAAAAGCCCTCTTGCGCAAATGCTTTTGTGCAAGAGGGCCAGTGTAGACAACATGGTATTGTTTTGTGCAAAAAAGCCCCGATGGCTAAAATGGCGATCGGGGCTTTCTTGCGCAAAAGCGCATCTAGATTGGCCAGGGACGCTTTTCCACAAAAAGTGCTTTTGCGGAAAAGCGTCCGTGCCAATCTAGACACTCTGTTCTGAAAATGCTTTCAACGGAAAACTTTTCCGTTGAAAGCATTTCCGGAAAATCATGCCAATCTAGACGCAGCCCATGTGAGTTCAGGATTTCCCTCCTCCTCCCCTCCTGCCCCCTCCCCTGAATCACACCTGCTCACTCTCAGCCTCAGGGGAATTTGGCACGGGGAGGAGCCTGCTGCAAACCCCTCCAACCATTTGTGCACTTGCGCCTTTGCACTATGGTAACCCTGTAGCTCAGTGTTTCTTAAACTTTTTAAGACCGAGGAACACCAAACAATAATTTTTTTTATGAGAAACACCAAGACTTTTTTGTTGAGCAAAAAAAAAAGGGGGGGAGGGCCAAGGGAAAGTTATTGAGCAAAAAAGGTTGCCTGCCACTTTAAGGGCAGCCATTTTGAACTCTGTTGTTCTCCACGGCACACCGGTGTGCCACAGAACACAGCTGAAGAAACACTGTGTAGCTCGTTGGATGCCTTCCCCTGTGGCTGGGACACACGCAGGTTGGGGCAGCAGGGATCCCAGGCCTGTGTTCTGCATTCCTCCGGAGATGTCACAGCGCAGGGTGTTGTACGCACTAGTGCTAGCGCATGGCTGGAGCCGTGCTAGGCAGCGCATATGATACTTCCTAGGGCGGCTCAGTGTGAGATTTGTGTCACTGATCTCAGGGAGCTGCTTCATGGGCTACAGGGGCGGCCCGTGAGCCTAGGCAAACTAGGCAGTTGCCTAGGGAGCCACCGGCCCGGGCGCTTGATGATGACGGCCGTGCAGGCGGGGGCGCCAATCGCACCTTCTGCCTGGGGCGCCAGCTGCCGCAGCTGGCCTCAGGCCGCTTCTGCATGGGCACAGTTTCAGGTTTCATACCCTGTACATACCAGAGCTGGATATGGGTGTATACAGCCCCTGTGCTTGGGAAGGCCAGGGCACTGCAAGGAGCCTTTCAGTTCTGGGAACCTCCGACTGGTGCCATCTCCACCTGTGTACTGGGGCTTCCTGCACTCACCAGGGCGGAGCCCCGAGCTCACAGATCTCACCGTACGCTGCCTGAGCCAACGCTGCCTGCAACAGGGCTGCTGGAAAGGGTGTGATAAAGGTGAGCAGCGCTCTCTGTAAGTGTGAGCCGAGCACTTGGGTGACACCTGAATGCCCCCTGGGTGGCCTCCCAGCTGATGAGCAGAGTGCTCACAGCAGGCAGTGTGTGTTGCTACTGGTGGTGCACATCGGCACCTGCCTCAGTGCATGTACAATTTATTCTGCACATGTATGGAAAACAATTAAAGTTACGTCCTTGCAAACCCCTCATCCAGAAGTGCTGGTGCAGCAAGTGCCACTCTGATCACGTACTGCAGTAACCAGCACCAGGGCAAGCCCCTTTCTACACCCCTGCAGTGCACTTGGTGCAAATTAGTAACATTTCAACTGTATCAAAAGTCAACATCCCCAGGCTCACTTCAGTCATGAGCAGCAGCACCTGCCAGCCCGGCCCTGGGCAGGATGCGGGGACGCGGGCAGGCAGAGGTCCCAGCTCACTGCTGTCTTGCCCCATCATTCATGCTCTATACCCCCTCACATGGGTGTCAGTGACTGTGTCTGGGACCTGGCGATAGTCACTGGGACCCCACCTGCTCAGAGATGGGCTGGGGGGGGCTAGTGTCAGTCAGACCCTCCTCCCACAGCGAGTGCCCCGGGCAGGGCCTGGAGGGGGCAGGAGGTGGCTCTGGGAGGAGCATCCCCCAGGAAGCCTCTGTCCCAGGGGCAGGAGGCAGACAGGCCAGGAGGAGACACTGTGACTGGGGCAGCTCTGGGGGGCGGGGTGGGGCTGAGAACTCACCTGCCAGGACAATAGCAGTGATGAGGAGACCAAAGACCCTATTAAATAACATGTCAAGTTATTTGAGCATTGGCCTGCTAAACCCAGGGGCTATGTCTACACTGGCGGCTTCTTGCGTCAGAAGTATGGAAATGAGGCTAAGCGTGGAATATCGCCAAGCCTCATTTGCATACCTAATGAACCGCCATTTTTGCAGAAGAGGCTCTTGCGCCAGAAGGAGCGTCTACACTGCCCCTTCTTGCGCAAGAAAGCCCTCTTGCGCGTTGCCGTTATTCCTGAAAATAGTCGGCATAACAGCATTGCGCAAGAGGGTTTTTCTTGCGCAAGAAGAGGCAGTGTAGACAGCTCCTTCTGGCGCAAGAGCCTCTTCTGCAAAAATGGCAGCTCATTAGGTATGCAAATGAGGCTCGGCAATATTCCACGCTTAGCCTCATTTGCATACTTCTGACGCAAGAAGCCACGAGTGTAGACATAGCCAGGGTTGTGAGTTCAATCCTTGAGGGGGCCATTTAGGGATCTGGGACAAATCTGTCAGGGATGGTACTTGGTCCTGTCATCAGGGCAGGGGACTGGATTTAATGACCTCTCAAGGTCCCTTCCAGTTCTATGAGACAGGTATATCTCCATGTGCTATTTTGGGGGAAGGGATAGCTTGGTGGTTTGAGCATTGGCCTATTTATTAAGACAAGGGGGGTTTTTCCCCCCTAGAATACAGCAGCTTCTTCCAGCATAACACAAGACTGTACACTGGGAGCTCACCCTCCTGTGCTCCATGGTAGCATTCTGCCTGAAGGGAGGTTTGCTAAGTGTTCGCAGCTTCCTCCTTCTGAGGCAGCGGGAGCTTGCTCGTGCAGCCCCAAAGTGGGCAAAGCTGGCTTGGGAGAGGGCATGAGCTAACAAATTGCCTGGGCAGCTTCTCTTGGCAGGCTGGTGTTGAACCACAGTCTAAATCTGCCTTCTGCTCTCAGAGAGCAGAAGGGCCTAACCAAGAGCTCCTGCCTGCCCCTCTCACCCGCCACACTGCTGCCTGTCTATCAGAGGTTGCAATGCTGGGGTGGGGGCCAGCATCTCCACAGATCCAGGGCTCATGGGGAGCTGGCTTAAAAGCTAGCTCCTTATGGCATCAGCTCCTGCTCTGCTCCCTTCCCACCCCCCCTTGCTGCTTCTGAGCAAGCCCCTTATTTTGAAATGTAATAGGCTTGCTAGTCCGAGGTCCCTGTAAACCTCATTCCACAAGAAGGAAGGGACGTTTCAGAACTGTGCTCTATTTTGAAATTTGGCACTGTGTAGATAGTGCCAAATTTTAAAACAAGCTATTTCAAAATTAACTCGAAATAAACAATGCACTTTGTGTAGCTCATATTATGTAGCTTATTTCAAGCTACAGGTGCAGTGTAGACATGCTCTAGCTAACCAGCTCTAAATTTGAATTAGTTTTTTTTTTAACTGAAATGAATGAACATTTGGCCGTGGCTTCAAACTAACAGCGTTTAGCCCCTTACTCTAGAAACAACTGAGTGAAAGAAACAAGGGAACTAATGCTCTGCTAATTTTTTTCTTATCAGCTCTGGGTCACACATCAGGAAAATATTTAACAGGGTTTCTCTAACGATTCTAAAGATGTTGAAACCACAGAACAAATATTGACGAAGAGGCACCAGCACTTACCTGCAAAGGAGAAAAATAATCTTTTTTATATAACTAAAGGGAGTTTGCCAAGAAAGAAACTGGAGGAACTTTGCCTCATAATTTTTGGGGTGGAAAGGGACCAGAGTGGTGTTTAGTGCAACATTAGCACAATCACAGTCATCACGCGCATCCAGCCTGCCTTGTGCTAGGAAAGGCCTGAGCTGAGGGGTGCTCTTTTGCCTCCTTCGAAGGCAGGACCCAAGAAATGTCCTGCAGGTGCACTCTGGAGCAGACTAGGAAAGTCTTGCAGGCTGTACATCAGGACAGCTCCTGCTGCTGGTTTGTGGAAGCTGTCCCCAGGGAGCAGCCCTTGGGTCTCAGTCACTAGCAACGGCAGGGATGTCACGATGCTACAGGCATTTAGAAGGACAGAAATTGGAGCAGAACAATGAAGCCACCGCCTGTAACTCCGCTGCAGGCCTTGGCCAAGCGGGACTTTGGAGCGACAGAGTTTAATGAGATACAATTGGGACAGTTGGCTCCCCGCGCTCTCTCACTTTCTGCCCCTGATTCAGGGTCCTGCCTTTCAGGTGCTGTTCTCAGCCCTTCTCTCCCTGTGGCCGGCCGGCCGGGGTTAAAGATCGCTCGGGATGTCCCCACCTCCCGGCTTGGTTGTGCAAGAGCCCCCAGCTGGAATAGATCTGGCCTCCCGCTCCCTCCCCCCCCGTTAGTGTTTTGCCCTGCGATGTTACACAAGGGCAGACCTTGGCCCCGCCGTGGTGCTGTATAAAGTGCTCGCAGCCCTGCGCCACGCAGCCGCCTCCTCTCCCCTGCACCTGCGCTCGGCTGCAGACTGGCTGCCTGCGGGATCCGCGCTGCTCCGTAAGAGACACATTCCCACCCAGCTGGTGAAGCCTCTCTCTTCCCATGCGTACTGAGTCTGCCGAGAGCTTGGGGGGGGCCTGCACTGCCAGTCTCTGCACTGGGGCGCCCTCTGGGTGTTTGGGCAGCCCCTTTTTGGGGGCCTGGGGAAGCACCCCCTTTACGTGCTGGGGGCACTCTACTGTGCAGGCATTGGGGACCCACTGTTGCTCTGGGGGGCCCTCTGAACATCTTGGGGGCACCTGGTATGTTTGGGAGACCTGCCTTGGACACACCCCTCCCCTCTGCGCTGACAGTGTGGTCCTGTCTCTGTTTGCTGTTGTGGTAGGAGCAGGATGGCTCAGGAGGGGCGATTCCTGACCTGGCTGCTGCTGGTGGCCCTGGGCCTGCTGGGCTGCGGATGTGGAGCGGAACGGGACTGCAGAGTGAGCAGCTTCAAAGTCAAGGAGAACTTCGACAAGGCTCGAGTAGGTGTCCACTTCCCTCCCCACCTTCTAGTGCTGGCTCTCCTTTGGATCTTGCCAAATGCTGCCCACAAGATCCAAAACATACGATCAAAGTAGAGTAGGGTTGCCAGACGGTTTAACTAAAAATACCAAAACCCCTCTTCCCCCCCCCCCAAAAAAAAAACACCGGGGGAAAATTTCTGTTGAGAAAAAAGAAGGGGGAGACCAAAGTTGTTGAGGAAAAAAAATTAAAAAAAAAAGCATGGCCCCTTTAAGAAATGCCTTTGAGGCTTTTTGGACCTAACAGGCTGCTGGCCGCCGGCTACCATCTTGTCTTCCTGCTCCAGGCCAGACAGCTCCCCTGTGGAACCAGGTAAGCATCTGGGATTTTCATCTTCTGGCTGAGAAAAAAACAGAAAATACTGGACAATTTTCTGAATTTTTTTTTTACCGGACAGGAGGCAAAAATACCGGACTGTCTGGGTCAATACTGGACACCTGGCAACCCTAAACTAGAGACCCAATCCGGCACCCTCCTGTGCCAAAAGACAGCTTCCAGTGCAGAGCACCACAAACCCAGATCCAGCACATGGGTGCAAGCAGTCTGTGGCCCAGGACCCCAAATTCTGAGGCTTAAATAGGGAATAAGGGTGTGGTCTAAACAAAAAGAAATGGCAGCAGTTTCTCATGTACCTTCAGTTGCTCTAGTTCTGCTGCAAAAGTCTTGCACCCTGTGTGCTGAGTAGTATTACTCTGATTATTTGTATTTATCATAGCAAGCTACAGGAGCTGCCATCTGTGTTCTGTTTTTAGACGTTAGAAGTGAGAGGATTGGGGCCAAAGCCCAGCGAAATCCAGCTGCTGAAACTGAGCCTTTATGGTGCTTGTGGTCTTGGGTACATTGTAGCTGAATTGTTTTTGTGTGGTGGGCGCAGTTGGGTTTATTCTGTCGTTTGATGGTACGACTTGGAGGCTTGGGGTTAAAGACTGGCAGAGTTCTGCAAAGTCCAGGTCGACCCAGCTTTTATGGCCCTCTCCACCTGTTGTGCAGTGCGCCCATGCCCTACAAGAATCTTTCCTCTCCCTGCAGTATGGTGGCACCTGGTACGCCATGGCCAAGAAAGACCCGCAGGGGCTGTTCCTGCAGGACAACGTCGTAGCCACATTTACTGTAGATGAGAATGGACAAATGAGAGCCTCCGCCAGGGGCAGAGTCCGGCTGTTCAAGTAGGTTACCTGGCACCCTCCCTTCTCTCCCCACTTGGCTTTCACGGAGACCTGACATGCTCTGTTCCCCAAGGTATGGGGGGAGGGATAGCTCAGTGGTTTGCACGTTGGCATGCTAAACCGAGGGTTGTGAGTTCAATTCTTGAGGGGGGGGCCATTTAGGGATCTGGGGCAAATCTGTCAGGGAGGGTGCTTGGGCCAGACAGGGGGCTGGACTTGATGACCTCTCAAGGTCCCTTCCAGCTCTATGAGATAGGTATATCTCCATATTTAAAAAAAAAAAGGTTCCCACCCTTCTTTGTACCCAAGTGTTCCTCACTAACTGACCCCCCAAATCCAGGCTATCAGGTGTGAGCTCAGTGTCTTTTTGTCTTGTTCTATTTGCAGTAACTGGGATGTTTGTGCTGACATGGTTGGCTCCTTCACTGACACGGAGGATCCTGCCAAGTTCAAGATGAAGTACTGGGGGGTAGCCTCTTATCTCCAGAAGGGAAGTAAGTACTCCTATGGAGTGGGGTGTTTTTACAGCAGGAGACTCAGGTATGTGTGAGGACCCTGGTTCATTTTGGTGCAGCTGCTTGAAGAAAAAGGGGATTTTTATAGCCACATTAGCTAACACATGGTAACTGCTGCATGGTGCAATCCCAGAGTGGACAAGCAGTTTCTAGTTTTCATGTGTGTTAGCTGATCTGTGTTTTTCCTAGGGCAGTGAAAGTCTTTGCATGGAAATGCTCATACATTTATTTTCCTTCCAAACTCCACAGTATAAACTAAGATTACCACATGGAAGGAGCTGAAAGAAGTTGAGATTATGAGCTCTTTTTAATTCAGATCTGCTTTTTATTTGAATATATTAATGTTCTTGGGGGGGAAAAAACTAATATCAGATTCCATTGTCTACAAACTAGATGAGGAGGATTTTCTTGGCTTTTAGCCATTGTGGTTACTTCATGAATCCAGGGACTGACTGTCTCTTTTTTTGACAAACTCTCAACATATTAATACTGATCCCCATTCTCACCTCCTGAGTTTAACCCCTCTAGAAGAGTGGAAACTCCAGCATGCTACTTGAGGAATCTCCAGGGGAGAAAGTGGAAAATGGAAGAGAGGTGGGCTCCAAAGACACAGTTCTCAGGGGATCTTCAGGAAGCCACTGGCCTCTGGCCTGCTGTCCATTTTTTTTTTGCCAGCTCACTGCTGAGCCATACTTCCTTAATTGCTGGCTGCCTCACACTGCAGAGAAGGGAATTCTGTATAAACGTTGCTGCAAACTCTGGTCTCCCAAAGAGGGAAAAGGATGGAGAAGGCGAACCGGGTATAGCCCCTCTGGACAGCACAGCCTCCTTCAACTCCATGGAAGCCAAATTCTGTGGATGAGGTTCATGAGGCCCAGAGAATCATGGTGTGGAGTTGGCAACCCTCCCTTTTTAAAACACCCCTGCCCCCTTCCAGATTCATGTCTGTCTATGTAGGAAGGTTAGAGGGGCATTAATTGAATGATAAATAGCCGAGAACGATCTGAAATTCTAACTGCAAATTGTGATTAGGATTTGTGATACATCTCTTTGCATATGAGATTTAAGGGTTATTTTGAAGGAAGGGTTTTCTCTCAAAATAACCCCGCGGGGACTGTTTGTTGTCTTGAAAGACGCTATTCCGGAAAAGCAGCAGACCACGATTATGCAAATGAAGCATGAGAAATTCAAATCCGCGCTTCATTTGCAATTTCGGGTGTCTGCATTTGCATTCCTCTCTCGGAAGAAGAATGCAATGTAGACATACCCTCTCAGAATCCAACATTACGTTTTCTTAGTTTTAGCACAGTGTCCGCCAATTTAGTTGGGATTGGTCCTGTCTTGGGTAGGGGGCTGGACTTGATGACCTCCTGAGGTCTCCTCCAGCTCTATGATTCTATGATTCTAAGAGTAGGGCTATTATGTACCATTTGCAATTGTTACTACTAAACTGTGGTATTCTTCTGTGACTGGGTATGCACCAAATTATCTTTAGGTTAATCTCTCCTTTTACCTCTCTCTTCCTCGCACTTTCCCTATGGTTTCTTCCAGACGATGATCACTGGGTGGTCGACACAGATTATGACACTTATGCCCTTCATTATTCTTGCCGCCTACTAAATGATGATGGCACCTGTGCTGATAGTTACTCCTTTGTATTCTCCCGGGACCCGAAGGGATTGCCGCCAGAGGCACAGAGAATTGTCAGACAAGGGCAGGTCGACCTCTGCTTGGACAGAAAATACAGACTTATTATACATAACGGTAAGAATTTTTTTTTCAGAAAAAATGTATTTGGGAGGTGAAATGACTGCCATGCTAGAAAGCTCTTTCTCTGATGGGCAGGGATAGTAGAAAGAGCTGTACTTATTGGCTGTGATACGATCTTATTTTCTTATTGCAAACTCAGAGTCTAATATACAGTAAAACTCCAATTGTCCGGCATCCAGTGGTCCGGCACTCCCGATAGTCCGGCACCAACTGGAACCCGGAAGTGCTCCAGCCAGCCGGACAATTGGCGCTGCTCTGCGCCACTTCCCCAAGTCCGCTGCTGCCGCTGCTGAAATTGACCAGCTGCGGACTTGGGGAAGTGGCGCGGAGCAGAGCAGCTGGGGTGCTGCCAGGTTGGTCCCGCAGCACCGCCCCTCACCCCCCTGCTCGGCGCCCGGCAGCACCCCAGCTGCTCTGCTCCGCCTTGCTTCCCCAAGTCCGCTGCTACCGCTGCTGAAACTGATGAGCGGCGGACTTGGGGAAGCTGCAGAGCAGAGCAGCTGGGGTGCTGCCGGGTGCCGAGCAGGGGGGTGAGGGGCAGTGCTGTGGGACCAACTGGGCAGCACCCCAGCTGCTCTGCCGGCTGCTTCCCCAAGTCCTCTGCTTGTCAGTTTCAGCAGCAGCGGACTTGGGGAATCCGTGGGGCAGAGCAGCTGGGGTGCTGCCGGGTTGGTTCCGCAGCGTCGCTCAGGTTGGCCCCAGGGCTGCTGGGTTGGGGTGCTGCCAGGTTGGCCCCATGCCGTGCTGTTCCCCGTCCGACCCCTCCCCCCCCCCCCAGACCCATCACAGCCCCCCTGCCAGAGTACCTCCTGATACTCCAGCGTATCCGATAATCCGGCACCTTCTGGGTCCCAAAGGTGGAAGTCTGCTGTACCAGTCACTTTTACTGTCGTATTGTTTCTATGACCCTGGGCTCATCGGTTAATGTTCAAAGTTACATGCAGGTTCCCAGTGCGCCCCAGCTCCTAGGGAGCTGCCAGAGGCAGCAGTGCAAGAGGGCAGGCAGGAGTCAGTATACATGGGGAGCCAGCTTAAAAACCAGCATCCCCGGGCACACTGATTCTCAGGGAGCCATCTGTCCCCAGTGTGTCACCGTGTAACCACTGACATTTTCAGCATTTACTTAATTACATGCATTTGAACATCCCTAGTGGAAACTACTGAAGAGAGTTGCAAAACACCTAGATTAATACGACCTGAAAGGGACGAAATCATCAGAGCGTCTGTAAAGAAAAATTATGTCTCTAGTTTTAGAATTATTTTGCTGTGTCAGCAAAATACAAGGCAGAGGAGAACTGTAGCTATAATTTATTTAGACTTTTTAAAAGCCTTTGACGGAGTCCCTCACAAGACACTGTTACAGAAAGTCAATAGTCACAGGCTACATCTGCACTATGAGCCAGGGGTGTGATTCTCAGATTACACAGATGTGTTAGTAGTTTGTTGAAGGATATGCTCTCATTCAAGCAGAAATTAATTCAGGGAAGGCCTGTGGTCTGTGTTATACGGGAGATCAGACTAGGTCCGAGTGATCCCTTCTGGCTTTACAATTTATGAATCTACTAGCAGAGTTACCCGACGTTGTCTGGGTCCTTCAGGACCAGGCCTTGGGAATGTAAGGGGGTATAGTAGGCTGGGGGCCAGGGGCCTGTTCTCTCCCTCCTCAGGCCACCCCCCCTCCCCACCTGCCTAGGGCTTGTTCTTCACCCCCAGCCCACTCCTCTAGGGCTTGTTTGCCATCGGCCCCACCCCCTCCCGGCCACCCCTCCAGCTGCCAGGGGGCTGTTCTCTCCCCACCCTCCAGCACTGTGGCCAAGGGCTGGGATGGAGGGAAAGGGTTTGGGGCGGGGGCGGCTACTTACTGGCATGTGGGCAGAGCCCCAGTCCTGCCAGCCACTCCCTTGGTGGTATGGCTGACCCCCAGTGGCCAATCTCAATGTTGCATCCTCTGAACAATAGCCCCTCCCTTTGCATGTTATGGAAAACTGTCCTTTTCCCAGGGCTTCCAGTTCTCCTGGCAGAACCAAACTCTGACCTTGTTTTAAGTTAGAAGGGGAAGCTGCAAACCAAATTTGGTGGCCCTAGCTCTTACTGTTTACAAGTTCTTGAACAAAGGGACTTACAGACAGACACACTAAAATGAATGAATGAAATATACATATACATATATTAATCTAATTTATGACTAGTTGAGCAAAGACTAATATCAATAGTTAATTTTCAGGCTGACTATATGTTGACTGCGAGACCCCACAAAGACCTAGTAGGACAGGGGATACTCAATATATTTAGCAGTGATCTGGAAAAGGTGGGTGGAACAAAATGTAAATAAATGTTGTCTGTAATGAAAATCAGAATCATAGAATACTAGAACTGGAAGGGACCTTGCTAGGTCATCAAGACCAGGAGATCAAGCACATCTAGATCAGGGGTGGGAAACCTCAGGCCCAGGGGCCAGATGCAGCCCCTGGCTTGCCTGGATCTGGCCCCCAAGACTCAGCGCCCCCCCCCCCCCAGCATTGGGAAGTCCCTGCTGGTGCTCCAGTCCCCCCACTGCCCTATTGAGGGGCTGAAGCACACAAAATCTACTAGGCTGGGCCCCTTCAGGCTCTGGTATGAGAGGGGAATGTGGGCAGTGTCTTTCTCCTTCCCGGTCCAGGGCCACTTCAGTGAGGGATTATTTATTTATTTATTTATTTATTTGCTGCTCACTTATGTGTGGCCCCCAACTGATTTTTCTGAGAGTCAGTAGCCCCTGACCCAAAAAAGGTTCCCCACCCCTGATCTAGATCATCCCTGATACATATTTATCCAACCTGCTCTTAAATATCTCCAGTGATGGAGATTCCACAAATTCCACAGGCAATTTACTCCAGTGTTTAACCACCCTAACTATAAGGAACTTTCTTCCTAATATCCAACCTAAACCTTCCTTGCTGCAATTTAAGCCCATTACTTCTTATTTAGGCTAGACTGACTGGCAGCACAAATGCAAAGGAAATTCACTTTTGTACAAGGCAATAGACATCTACACAAATAATTTTAGCTACTCAGAAATATTGTTGCATTCTGAATTAACTGTAAGCACTCAAGGAAAACATCTGGGTGTCGCTGTAGACAGCTCAATGAAAATGCGTGCTCGGTCTACAGTTAATTAAGTTTTTCCTGATGGGTGACCGAATGATGTCATCACACTCTCTCTGGCCAGAGGAATGCACAGCAAGCAGGGCACAGCCCCCGAGTAATGAACAGAACATTAAATTAAAAATTTAAATACAAAAGTTAGGAACTTGTCTCCTAACAGTCCGCTTGTCCTCTTAACAAATTTCTTACTGATTGTGAGCTTCAGGGGGTAGCTGAGTTAGTCTGTTACAGGAAAAAAACAACAAATGGTCTGGTAGCACTTTATAGACTAACGAAACATGTAGATGGTATCATGAGCTTTCATGGGCACAGCCCACTTCTTCAGATGACCGGAGTTCAGGTTTGTTTGCTTTTACTTGCATTGAGTATCTTAGTACCTTGAGCTCAGCGGGCTGCCTATGGGTTAACATATTTCTTAATGTGGGTAAAGGTATCCTAGCTCTATCCTCTGAGGCTTTGTCTACACCGCAGAGCTTTTGTGTAAGAAGCCTTTTGCAGTAGAGTTCTTGCACAAAAACTTATTGCGCAATAGCGCGTCTACACCTCAAAACTGCAAGCACGCTGCATGGACGCTCTCTTGCAAGAAAGCTCTCACAGAATAGGCACCAGAGCATCTGTGGGTTTTTTTGATTGGTGCTTTTTGCACAAAAACTCCTTGCGAAGCGTCCACACACACCTTTTTGCACAAAAACTCTTGCGCAAAAAGGAGTTATTCCTCATAGAAGGAGGTATACCTACACCACAAAAAGCCCTCTGTTCTGCAGTTCTACTGTAAATTTTCTTGCGCAAAAACACGCTTGAGGTGTGGACTCTCCACCGGTTTTTGCGCAAGAACAGCCGGTTTTGTGCAAAAACCTTGTAGTGTAGACATAGCCTGAGAGTATTCCTAATGGCAATAAAACCATTACAAATATTTACATTGACCATGGAATTGGTTGCTGAGCAAGCTATTACTTCACTGTAACCAGGACATTGCAATTAGGAGTTGTATAAGCATGTATTAAAAGTGAAATACATGTGTGTGCAGTAGGAAAGTCTGTTACTTATATTTTTGTGATCTTAAATGAAAAGTCTGGTAAATCTTGCTGAAGTAAATATATTTTGAAAAGTTTCTTGTGGGTGAATCTGTGTTAAAGAGAAGTAAGTTCTAAAATGCTGAACCTGCCATGGCTGAAGTCATTATCCCTGTGGTAATTGCTGTTCCTGGACCTGGCTGGCATGTCCCTGCAGGCCCTGAGAAAGTCAGAGCAGAGGGTTCTCCACCTGCTGCCCCTGCCTGTGAACACCACACCTGCAGCTCCCATTGATCAATAATGGAGAACTGTGGCCAGTAGAAGCTGTGGGGTCAGTACCTGTAGATCAGGGGCATTGTGTGGAGTCACTGTTGTATATGCCAACTGCTTGGCCTTAGCATTACTGTCTGGAATAAATGAAACAGGTCTGATTACTTCCTGCCTGATGTTAAGGTAAAAATCCTTTGGAATTATGTGGTACAGGTCTAAAGAGCAGAAAAACCTTGCAAATAATAGACTGATAAGTGTAAGACCACTTTAAAGGAAATACATTTGCACACACTTTAAATTTGGTATTCTTTATATTACTAGTGCTGATTCAGAAACATCATTAATTTTATTTTGTTTGTTTCAGGAGTCTGCTCTTGAAGAGTTTTGAAACTATGGAAACAAATCATGTAACTTCAATGCAGATGTAAAGTTTACAGAGTGACTATTGTAAATCTTTAAAGCAGTTTCTCAGACTTAAAATATATTTATCTGACCTCTGCAGCTCACTCTGTCAATAAACCAATGCAACTTTTAATAAATGTGAATAACAGGGAATGCATAAAGTTTAAATATAGAGAGAAGATGTTTTATTGGTAAAACCATTATTTTACTGCAATATTTAGAAAAGGAATCCAGGTGGTGGTATTTAAGTATGTAATCTTTCATGGTTTTGTTATTGGTTTTTTTACTTTGTCCAATAATTTTGCAGGTAAACTTTTAAAAATCCCATATTATCTATTTAATTTTAAAATGCCATCTTGACTTATTGCATCTTTTTTATTGGATTCCCTGGAAAGCAAAATAGTATTTAACAACAAAAGGAAATTCATTGACCACATTAGAGAATAGTTTTATTTTATTACTCTTCATACTGGACTGAAGATGTGTTTTTAAAAAAAAAAAAACAAACAAACACACAATTTGTAATTACCCTATTTTTACACCTTAAGAAAAATAAACATTTCTATCTTCTGTAACACTGAGTCCAGCAAAAATGGTGCCCGACATTAACTAGTTCTAAGGACCAAATTTAGGACATACCAGCAAAAATGATCATATGCTTATTGAACCAGCAAAACTCACATTTGGTTGCTCAGAGTAGCATTTTATGCATAAAGGTAGTTTGCACAAAAGCATGTTCATGTAGCCAGTTACCTGATTTGTGCATGTAAACACCTTTTTTGATTTTATGGGCTTAGTGAGTACACAGACATTTTTGAAGGTGCACTTTTTACACCCATTTTAAAAAGGCAAATGGATAGTGAAACTGGGATAGATCCTCAGCTACTGTAAATTGCCATGGCTCCATTGTAGTCAATGGACAATTTACACCATCTTCCCTGGAGAGTCTAATTCTTTAAAGTCCCACTGTTTCACATTCCTGCGCTTCCACCAATGTCAGTAAAGTTATTCTTGATTACATCAGTGTGAGAAGAGAGGATTAAATTCTTCAGTCCTTAGTAAGGTAAAATTCCAAAGACAAGCAAACTTTGCCTAGGTTAGGAATGTAGAACTTTAACTATAGATTTATTTATTTTCCTATCTGCTTTCTTTAGCATATAATACTATAAAATGAGGAGCTGGTCAGTGTGGAAAAGTGTATGGCTTAGCAGCCAAAGCAACAGTTAAGTCATAGTTTGCAAATTTATTTGGAAATTACAGATATGTTGTCTCTGGTCATTTCTTCTTGCCGTGGTTTCCATACTAGTCATTCTCCTTCCAGGAAGAGCTGCACAACATGAACAAATTTGCCACAATCCATGTCTGAAATGGTTAACATTATACAAAACTGGATTGACAGCAGAGTGGGTTAAAGTGAATGCCATTATCCAGAAGAAAAATAATGGCAAAATATTTAAATCATGTTTGAAGTTCTGAATTAAAATTAAGAGAACAGTGATAGCATTTGGACTCCCCATGATGAAGAAAGAGCTCATCAGCACAAACAAAGTTCAAAATAGTTTATAGTCTTGTTGGGAGACTGGAACCTGATGATTTGCTGAATAGGCTAAACTGACATTTAATCTTATTTGTGATGCTTTTGTAATCTGCGTTCAAAAACAAAACACTTATTGTAACAGAATTCTTGCTAAGTAGCTTTTTTTTTTTAAAGCTGCAGTGGTGAATCTTGGCAAATCATGTTTCTGCTCTGAAAGTGGCTATAAAAGTGACTATTTATTGTCTCTCAATTAATACATTGCCAAAGTGCTCAGTTAATTAATAGATTTTTTTTCCTGACAGCCCTGAAACTCTACCTCAGTCTGGTAGTCATGCTGAGTTCATTCTTCTTGTGTTCATCACCCATTTTTCACTTGAAAGTATAAAGATATTAAAGTCAAATTCAGCCCTCAATTAGCCTTGAAATCCCACTGCTTTCAAATAATACTTTAGGTTATTTCATTGATGTAAACCCACTGATTTTTAAACAAGTGTGATTGACTGGGACTGGAGTATAGCTAACAATCCTGTTGATGCACAAGAAACAGAATCCAGCTCACTCTTTTATATCATTTTGAATCTGTAAGGTAAATAGGGGTATGTCTACAGTGTAGGACAAAATCATGTTAAGATATGCAACTTCAGCTACATCAATTGCATAGCTGAAGTTGAAGTAGCTTAACTCAACTTTTGGAGCTGTCTACACTGCAGGAAGTCAAAGGAAGAACACTCTTCCTTCAACTTCCCTTACTTCTCATAAAGGCAGGGTTACTGGCATTGACCGAGTACCCTGTCATACTTCATAATGATTTCAGGATGCACAAAATGGCAGAGTTGTTGTAAGCAACTTGACTCTTGTTTAAGGTGTCTGGGGGAGGGCCACCTCACAGACTCCTGCAGGATCTGGAGAGGCTTTAAACCCCACACAAAAAGGGAATGCGATTCTCATCTTAAGCTACGCCTCATGGAGTCTGCACTCAGGGCCGCATTATGACTTTTGTGGGCCCTAGGCACTTTTGCCTTCGTGGGCCCCTCCCACCATAATAATATCAATATTAAAATTACTTTTGATATAACTTTAAATACTTCAACATTTTATTTTTTTTCTGTTTTAGGCAAAATTTAATAGATTTTCGTCGGCCCTAAAAGTTTCATTTTTTTCTGATGTGAGAAAAAAATTAAAACATTTTCTTTGATCCTAAAAGTTCATTTTTTTTCTTCTGATTTTAAAAGAAATTAAAACATTTTCGTGGGCCCTAAAAGTATTATGGGCCCTAGGCACTGTGCCTACTGTGCCTAATGGATAAGTTGGCCCTGTCTGTACTACAGCCGGCATCAGAACAGGCACTGGCGATCAGGAGTGCACTGGCGTCAGTGCATGAATCAGCTGCAGCACTGGCAGCATTGGCACCGCAGAAGTTGGCACCTTTGAGGTACCCCCAGTGCAGAAAAAGAGACAGCAACACGGGGAAGATCTCCTGGGAAGCCAGGAGAGTCAGTGAAATGGCAGCATTTATTGCAGACCCTCCTTTCACCATCTTCCATAAGCACAAGGTGGTGCTCTGACCTCGTCCTAAGTTTTTACCGAAAGTGCTCTCCTCGTTTCACTGCAAAGAACCCAGTAACTTACCAGTCTTTTACCCTAAACCTCACGCCAACCAGACAGAAGTCACTACACACACTTGATTGATGAAGGGTCATTGCATTCTACCAGGAGAGGACTAAACAAATGAGGAAAACCAACAGGTTATTCACATCAACCACTGAACGATCCCAGGGACTCCCCGTCTCCTCCCAGAGGGTCTCCAGATGGATCACAGAATGCATAAGACTAGCATACTCAATTTATGGCAAAGACCCACTTGCACAATTGCATGCACATTCCACCAGGGCCATAGTGACATCAACAGCCTACACACGTGGCATTTCTTTGTCTGATATATGCAAATCCTCTACATGGTCCTCCACACACACATTTGCTGCTCACTATGCCCTGGACTCTTACGTGTCCAGAGAAACTGCATTCGGACACACAATCCTCATCACAGCCCAAATGGGCACCACAATGTCCGAAGCTCCCACCTCCAGTAGATAAACTGCTTGGAGTCACCTAAGGTGGAGCACCCACAGGGACAGCCTCGAAGAAGAAGAGAGGGTTACTCACCCTCTGCAGTAACTGATGTTCTTTGAGATGGTGTCCCTGTGGGTGCTTCACCACCCACCCTTCCTCCCTTCTGCTTCGGTGCTAGCTCTTCCTTTTCCGGGACAGAGAAGGAACTGAAGGGATCGCTCCTTGCACACGCGCATTAGCCGCCTGGCTTCCCGGCATATCTGCTCATGGGCGAGCTAGCTGTCAGGGGCACTGCTAGAAACATCTTCCGGCCAAGCGTGCTGCGGCACCTAAACACCTAGGGTGTGTCTAGACTACAGGGTTTTGTCGACAAAACTGGACTTTTGTTGACAAAACTGTACCTGCGTCTACACTGCCGCTGAGTTCTGTCGACATAACATTGACAGAACTTGGCAGTTTTGTCAACGGCTGTAAACCTCATTCTACGAGGAATAACGCCTTTTGTTGACAGAGTTCTGTCGACAGAAGGCGTTATTGCATCTACACTGTCCTTTGCGTCTACACTCTCATGTCGACAAAGCAGCTTGCTTTGTCGGCAGAACTGGCTGTAGTCTAGATGCTCTTTGTTGACAGAAGCTTTGTCGACAGTATGTGTCGACAAAGCCTCTGTTGACAAAAGCCTGTAGCCTAGACGTACCCCCTAAGGTGGAGCACGCACAGGGACACCATCTCGAAGAACGACAGTTACTGCAGAGGATGAGTAACCCTCTCTTCCAGTGTCCAAATTCTAAGAGTGCCCAACCCAGTATCTTCAGCAGAAGGAAAATATCGCTAATACAGCTAGACACGTTTCCACACTTGGGGGAGATACAAAATAGCAGTTTTCTTCCTTTTTGCAATAATCATCTTATGTCCTGAAATGGTGGAATTGGTTATCTTCACACCTTTCTCCTAGCTTGGGTGTAGCTACACAGGTGACTGATGATATAGCAGATTATGCAGACATCAAGATTGTTGATACTTCACAACTGCTTTCTCATGCAAGCATCTTTACACTCCCCGTTTTCCTTTATGCATGAAGCACCTTTCCTGAACAGACAGGCTGCATCTAGATTGGCACGATTTTCCGGAAATGCTTTTAACAGAAAAGTTTTCCGTTAAAAGCATTTTCGGAACAGAGCGTCTAGATTGGCACGGACGCTTTTCCGCAAAAGCGTCCCTGGCCAATCTAGATATGCTTTTGCGCAAGAAAGCCCCGATTGCCATTTTAGCCATCGGGGCTTTTTTGCGCAAAACAATACCACGTTGTCTACACTGGCCCTTTTGCGCAAAAGCTTTGCACAAAAAGGACTTTTGCCCGAACGGGAGCAGCATAGTATTTCCGCAAGAACACTGATGATCATACATGAGATCGTCAGTGTTCTTGCGGAAATTCAAGAGGCCAGTGTAGACAGCTGGCAAGTTTTTCCAGAAAAGCGGCTGATTTTCCAGAAAAACTGGCCAGTCTAGACACAGCCATAGAGAAATGCAACCACCTTCAGATCTCATCCAAATCCATCTCTGCTATAATGCCCATATGATCATTTGATGGACAGGAGGGATGCACTCTCACTTCAGCCACTTATAATAATAGCTTCATGCCTTATCATGTATGTATGTGTTTAATAATTAGGGCTGTCAAGTGATTTAAAAAAATTTTTAAAATGTAATCGTGATTAATCGTGCGCGCCTTCCCAGCATTTCCAAGGGACAGAGCTGCACAGAGCCTGGGATCAGCTGGAGTCCCCGGGCTCAGTGCAGTGCTGCACCTTTAAAACACAGGGACAGCATTTCAAAGGGGCTGCACTGCACTAAACCCGGGGTCAGCTGAGGACTCCCGCTGATCCCAGGCTCCTAATGCACTGCCTCTTCGAAACACCCTGGCAACGTTTCAAAGGGGAAGCGCTGCAGAAATGCCTGCGATTAACACGTTAAAATTGTGCTCTGCATTAATCGCAGGCGTTAACACTGGTTAATTGACAGCCCTATAACCAGTATATTTGTGTCCTATTCAAAAGAGTCCTTTTTTAAATCTCAGCTCCTGCTGTGGGCAGCACAGGGCTGGAGGGGGATGGACTCTCCTGTGGGCAGTGCAGAGTTCCGGGGGGGGGGGGGCGCAGCTCCAGAATCAGATGTGGGGGGAGGGTCAGTCCCAGCCCCAAGAGGAAAAGAGAGTGGCTTGGGTGAGCCCTGCCGGGGCGGGACAGCTTGGGCAAGTGTTCCCCCCCCCCCAGGCTGTTTTATTTTAAAATATATGTTCACGTGGGAGAGAGCGGGAGGGGTGTCAGGGTCTTTGCTTCTTGTTTAGTTCTCCCTTGGATCTGGGGAGGCTTCAGCTTTTTTTTTCCTTTCTCATGGCTTCGTTTTCTGTGCGCGGGTCGCATTCCTGCGCCTTCCCAGAGACAGCTCATGCGGGTTGCCGCCTGCTGCGATTAACGCCAAGTTAATTTTTTTTAACGCGTTCATTCTGACCGGCATTAATCACAGGCATTAACGCCTCTTAATTGACAGCCCTAGCAGGGGTGCTTTGCAGCACTGTCACTTGCTGCGCCAGGGGTAGGGGGTGTTTTCACAGCCCCCTAAGCTGGAAAGTGACAGCACTGCCAAGTGCCTGGGCAGACTGAGCCTCTGGCAAGGCAGGGGCCTTACAATTGGCCCAGGGTTTTGGCTGCCCGAGGAATGGCCCAAGAATGGGAACAGCTGAGGAACTAGAGAGCCCTGCAGGTAGGGTTGCCAGGTGTCCAGTTTTCTACTGGACAGTCCAGTTTTTGAGCCCTCTGTCCGGTAAAAATATACAGAAAATACTGGACATGTGCTATGTCCGGTATTTTCTGGTTTTCCGACTGGGTGCCAGATGGAAGCTGGGCTGGGGTGGGGGGAGTGGCTGGGAGGCAGGGCGTGATTGGCGCTGGGAGCCCTGGTTGCATGTGAGGAGGAGGGACAGCCCAGTCTGTGCTCCTGTGTGCTGGTCAAGTGCATGGTGGAGCCACAGCCGGACTGATTCGCGCTTCGCTGGGACCGTGCGCAGGACAGGCAGCGCCCTGAGATCTGCACTGCCCAGGTCAGTCCCACTCCCCACCGCCGATTCGCTTCCCCTTCAGCTGGCTGGTTGGTTCTCCCCCACTTCTCCTCACAATCTTCCACGGCCAGCCCCGCTGCACCCAATCCCCGCCGCCAGCTCTGCCTCCCACCGGCTGGTTCCTGCTCTGGATCTTCCCTGGCCAGCCCCGCTGCACCCCCCACCAGCTCTGCTTCTGGTGGCCAGTTCTCCCCTCCTCCTCCTGAGCTCCCCTGGCCAGCCCCCCCTCCGCCCAACCTCCTCACCCACCAACGAGCCCTGCTTCCCGTCGGCCCCCCCCATCTCCCCTGGCCAGTTTCACTGCCCGCCCCCGTCTGCTCTGCCTCCCAGCCTCCCCCTCTTCCTCCCAGTCCCCCCCTTTCTTCCGGCCAGCCCCGCTCCCCTCCCGGACGGTCCCTCCCTCCCCCCCTGCCCCTGATGAGGTGTATGTGGTATTTTTTTTATGACTACCTGGTAACCCTACCTGCACAACATGAGCATTTCAGTTTTGCCTGTCCTGTGGCATTCAGTGTGACAGGGCTCATGTGCGTTCATCACAGCACTTACATGTGGCAGGGGGGTCCCACAGCAGGAGGGCGGGGAGCAAGCTCTCTCAGCACTCCGTGAAAACAACCTCCGCGAGGGGAGGTGCCAACATCACCGGAAGCCTGTTTACAGTGGGGCTCTGCGGCACTGTGACTTGCCACACTCGGGGGTGGGGGGTGCTTTCTCACACCCCAGTGCAGGAAGGGCCCAGGGCAGTGAAGGGGCAGTGCAGATAAGCTGCACCTCTGAGCCAGGGCTCAGTGGACAAGGATAAGCATAACAGTGTTTCTAACGGTGCAGCTGCCATCTTTGGTTTTCGTGGCCTTCCCCACCCCCACGGCAATCCCCATGCCAGAGCCACGTCCCTTCCTTCCTGCTCCCTCTCAAGTGGCTACTGAGACTCACCAGGCACCCCAGGGCTTGAAAAAAAATCAAACTTGTTTCCATTGCTCAGACACCATTGTGATGAGTTTGAAACACACAAAGTCACTCCCCTTGGGCAGTAACTGAGGTTCTCCCAGATGCGTGTCCCTGGGGGTCCTCAAATAAAGGTGTGTGAGCCCCCCTGTGCGTGTCACTGGTCATGTATGGGAGCAGAGCCCGGCTGGGTTGGATATGCCCAGTCCCTATCTTGTGTGACCTCAGGCAGTGAGCAGGTGCTGTGTGACCAACCCCCCGGCCCAGCTCCTTCTCCATCACCTCTGGCTTGAGTTGGAGAATTCAGCAGGCCTCAGAACTCAGCGTTTTTCTCTCTTCTCCACTGGTTCTACCTGGAATGGAGAGTTTGTCTGCCCCATTTGTCTCCCCACTTGTTGTTTTTTAGAAAAGAAAAGAAAAGTTTCTGTTTCCCACCAGTGGAAGCTCGGGATCCATTGAGCTCTCAGAGCAGCCTTGAGTTCTCCCCCCAGGGCCAGGCCCCTCTCACTGAGCTTTAAACCCCACATAGGCCGGGGGTTGGCAACCTAGCGCTTGCAGCTCGAGCTCAGCCCCCTTCACTTGCCCTACACCGGGGAGCCCGTGCTGCTAATCCAGCTTCTCGGCCCCCTGCAGGATTGGAGCCAGCTCTGGGTTCCTGGGGGAGGTTGGAGAAAGGCCCGAGCATTCCTGGATTTTAAAATAATCTTTGGACTAAGAAGCGTCTCCTGTCTGGGAGGACATGGATGCCGAGATCCCCTGAGCGAGCGCGTGGGGCTCCTGCATGTGGGGCGGGGATGCAGGGAGCGCGCTGGGGCTGGGTGGGGGGGACGGAGGGCAGTTCAGAACCAGGAACGGGATGGTGAGGGGCCGGGGGAGGGGTGGCTACCAAAGTGGGTCTAGGTGACAGGGTCGCAGAGGGAGCCTTCCTCAGGGCCAGGCCCTCCAGCTTGGGGTGAAGGGCGGCTGGAAGGGGCACACTCAGCCGGGCGCTGCAGGTCAGCACGTCTGCAAAGCAGGGGAAGGCCAGCTGTGAGCGCAGCTGTGCCAGTGCCAGGGGCTGGGGGGAGCTGGGCCACGTTGGGCTGAGGGGGGGGCTGGTTCGAGCCTGGGGGGTCCTACAGGAGGGGCTCAGGGCTTCTCTTGCCCCTGGGGCTGAGACACCACCAGCAGCAAAGAGGGCTTATCCCCCAGCTCCCACTGCACGGGGTGGGGCAATGACTGGGGGGGGTTAATGGCTGAACTGGGGGGGGGTTAGTGACTGGGGCGGTTAATGGCTGGGGGGGGTTAATGGCTGAGGGGGGGGTGGTTACAGGCCAGGGGGGTTAGTGGTTGAGGTGGGAGGGGGTGAGTGGCTGGGGGGATTGATGACTGAGTTGGGGGGATTAGCAGTGGTGGAGCTAATGGCTGAAGTGGTCGGTTAGCAGCCTGGGTGGTTAGTGGCTGAGGTGCGGGGAGGGTGTTACAGGCCAGAAGGGTTAATGGCTGAGGTAAGGGGGTTAGTGGGCAAGGTGGTTAGTGGTTGAGGGGGAGGGCTAGAGGTTGGGGGGTTAATGGCTGAGGTGGGCGGGTTAGTGCCCAAGGGAGGTACTAACATGGCAGCGGAGGATCCGGGCTCTGGGGATGAGGAGCGGCTGGATTCCCAGAAGGGGCAGCACGTGCCCTTCTTCCAGCGCTGCCTACAGGCCCTGCCCAGAGACACTTGTCCCTGGAGACCACTGGCCTAGCTGGGGAGGTGATGGCACAGGATGCAGTTGCTGTTGGTCCTGGGCTGCTGCCGGGAGGTGCATGCGAGGCTGAGGGGGATGCTGGATCTCTCTCAGGGCCTGTCTGGAGGGGTGTGAGCTGGGGGCTGTACTAGATGACGGGGATGTTCTGTTAGTTTCCTTCTTGGGCCTGTCCTGTAGTAGGTGACTTCTGGGCGCTGGTCTGGCTCCGTCAATCTGTGTCCTCCCGTCCCCAGGCGGGTGTTGCAGTTTTAACAAAGCCCAACGCAGGCCCTGGGGCTGTTTGTCTCTGACAGACTGGAGCCAATGTGGCTGTATCTCAGGGCTTGGCAGTAGACAATGGACCACGTGACATGTCCTGCATGGAAGCTGGAGGTATGTAGGGAAGTAACGACGTGGCTTTTTCTCCAAAAATTGATGGCAGATAAATCCATTAGTCTACGGTGCCACTGGACCCCTCATTGTTTTAGCAGATACAGACTAACACGGCCCCTGCTGCCCCCAATACCTGTTGTATTAATCTCGGTCTTCTAGACAAAGCCATCTGTGGTGCATAAGGACGTTAATGGCCCAGTGCTCAAAGTAATGATCCGGAAATGGCTTTGTTTTTCCTGTAGGCCCAAGCTGTGGTCGGTCCCACAGAGACATGGGACCCTACCAGCTGGTGCTGGAACACACCTTGAAATGGTATTTTTCCCTGGGGATAGGGAGGGCTCAACAAAGGGTCCCTGCCCTTGGAAAGTTCTCTTTCAGGAAGGGGAAGCCATGAGTGCTCATCTTCAGCCAGGCAGGATTTCTTTGTAGCAGGGTGTGGGGGTGTATCAACCCCGCACTCGGAACCAGGGCATTGCCTGCTCCAGCTGGCTGAAAGGGTCCTGCCCCCACAGTCCTGCTGGGCCTGCTCCCAGAGGAAGCGGCATATAAAAGCCTCTGGAGCCACTCAGCAGGGTCCAATTGCAGAAGAAGGAGGAGGCACGGAGGGAGCTCCAGACCCAGGGGAGCCGAGCTGGCGGGAGCCTCCAGCAGCAGCCGTGGCCAGGGAGGCCCTCGGATGGGACGCTGCCCACAGGCCGCGCGACGAGAGAGAAGTGCCAGGGCAGGGACTGTTCCTCGGGAGCTCAGCATGTTGCAGTCGGAGACCCCGCTCCACGGCCAACAGCAGCCACCCCCTGACCATGCCCCTCGACACAGGGGCTCAGGGAACTCAATGTGGGTGGGAGCATTTGTGCTGCCCAGCTCCCATCGACAGCCACTGAACTCACTTGAGTGGGAGGAATTTTTACCAGCTGTCCTGCACTCAGCAGAGGGAAACGTGGGCTCCCCAGTGCTGAGCTGCTCCAGACAATTCTTTCCCAGCTGTGGCTAGGGGCTCTGGCCAAAACACTCCTGCTCTGACTGACCCTGGGTCTGGGGGTGGGAAGGGATTTTCAAGGGGTTAGATGTTCGGAGCCCAAGGGGGTTGGGTGGATGAGTCTGCCTCCCTCTGCAGCATGGGGCAGGGTCATCGGCTGGGTTCAAGTCGTGTCAATGGGGGATTCTGCATCCCTTGACATCGCTCAGTCATGATGTGAGGGCGTCAATACCTCAGCCAGGGGGAGCGGGGCTGGAACAGGAGGTGCTGGGAGAGGTTCTGGGGCCTGCAAGGTGCAGGAGCTCAGACCAGCTATTCATGATGTTCCCGTCAGGTCTGAGCCCATGAGACCTGCAATTGGCAGCTCTGGGACTCCAGGCCCCAGCTCCGACCCACGGCTCTGACAGCACCGCTCTGACTGCTAGGCATGACTGCTCCAGCCAGGCTTCCAAGAGGGCTTTATTTGGGGAGGGGTTGTTGTCAGGGCAACAGAAAAACGCCTTCTGTGCGTGTGGGCTGCATCCCAGAGAGGGGGCTCTGCTGGCACCACTCTGTCCCCACAGGCCCTGGGGTGTAGCCGCACCCTCGGCTGTCATGGGAAAAGTGTTTCAAGTCCTCCGGTTTGCAGGGAAAACCTTAAACCCGACCAGAGTGTCTGCCTAAGACCCAGAAAGCAAAGCTCATAAAAAGACCCCAAATAAGTTACTGGGTTTTTTTCACTTTAATCTCATGAATTTAAGCCAGTCTCACAATGTTTTTATTTGGCTCCTGTTGTTGCTACACCTGAGGCAGGTGGCGATTTTGGAATTGAGGGAGCATCTCGCGGAGGCCATGTCTCACTTTTTCCAGGCAATGTAGGAGGAGGCAGCAGGGACTCCAGAGTCAGTGGGAGGCTGGATAATTCTGGGCTGGTCCCAGGGGCCGGCAGGCACAGTGTTTTCTTCCTGGGTGAGTAGCAGGTTTCTTTATACACCCGTCTGTACCCACGAGTCTCTGGCCACTTCCTGCCAGGGGGGCTGATGTGTGAGCCTTGCCCTAGCCCTGGGCATTCCTGGCCAGGCCCTCCCTTTGCTCCTCCACTCTCCATCCAGGCAGATCTCTCTGTTGGGGAAACCTTCCCTGAGAACCTACCACCTCATCCATGGAAGTGGTGGGAAAGGGGCTGCCAGGTAGAGGTGCCCCCTGCAGCGGTGCAGAGGGAAGGGTGGCAATGCCATGCTATACCCCTTCCTACTGTGCTGCTGCTGGCAGTGGCGCTGCCATCCGAGCTGGGCACCTCAGCAGATGCCACTGCTCTGTGGTCCCCAAGCTGAGAAGGCAGCCCTGCCAGCAGCAACGCAGAAGGAAAGGTGGCAAGAAAATGCCGGGCCACCCTGCCTTCTGCACTCCTGCTGGCGCTGGCATTGACTTCAGAGCTGGGTGTCCTGTCAGTGACCACCACGCTGTAGCTGCACAGCAAGGCTGCCATCCGAGCTGGGCACCTCACCAGTGGCCACTGCTCCGCTGCCGCCCAGGTCCAAAGGCAATTCCACTGCCTGAAGCGACACGGAGGGAAGGATGGAGATACCAGACCAGACCCCCTTCCCCCTGCCCTGCTGCTGACGGTGGCGCTGACTTCGAGCTGGACGTCCTGTCAGTACCTGCCACTCTCCTGCCCCTCAGGGTGCCCAGCCAGGCTGCCCCCAGCAGCGGCACTGAAGGGAGGGCGGCAGTCCCAGACCGTCTGTGCCTGTGCCGGGGCAGACAGCCTTGTGCATATGGTGGCTGCGCTCTCCTACCGCCCAGCTTAGAAGTGAGAGACACGGC
The DNA here is from genome assembly GCA_032595735.1 of Pelochelys cantorii. Lineage (NCBI taxonomy): Eukaryota > Metazoa > Chordata > Testudines > Trionychidae > Pelochelys > Pelochelys cantorii. The sequence goes on from CM064345.1 coordinate 15,488,670, forward strand.
CAGCAGCAGCACAGAAGGGAGGGTGGCAATGCCAGACCAGGCCTCCCTCCCTCCTGTGCTGCTGCTGGAGTTGGGGTTGCCATCCAGGTTGGACACCTGACCACTTCTGCACCCCCCCCCCCGCCCCTCCAATCCCTTAGTAAGCAGTGCAGCCACCAGCAGTGGTGCACAAGGAAGGGGGGCAATGCCGCACCAGGCCACCCTACTTTCTGCACTGCTGCTGGGGGGCATCCCAGGAGTGCTAGTTTCACTTCCCAGCAGCCCGCGGGGCAGGGCTAGAGCAGTTCCACCCTCATTTCTCCCTGCCCCTCAGGATGGCTCTGATCTCCCCACCAAGCGTGGCCGTGTCGGGGACAACTCCTGTCCCATCCCAGCCTGGCCAGGCTCACGGCTGGTGCCCCAGGCTCCTTGCCACATGGGGAGATCAGACTCCACCCCCCGTCACACATCTCCTGGCTGTGAAAGGGTGGGGCCCTAGTCAGGTTCTCAGGGATCTTTACCCCCCACAGAGCAGGGGTGGGGAACCTTGGTTGGGTCGGGGCCACTGACCCACAGAAAAGCCAATGGGGGCTGCACACAAGTGAGATAAAACCCCCTCCCTTCCCCATTGTGGGCTCCCCAATGCAGGGGGAGCCCCACCTTTCAGGTGCCGGATCCCCACAACCTGGGGTTGCATCCGGCCCCTGCGCCTGAGCTTCCCCACCACACCATAGGGATCTGCACTGGATGGGAGTCTCCCTCAAATGGCCTGGCCAGGAACGAACACCCAGGGCAGGGCTTCAACGCGCCGTGTTTGCTGTGACTTCTCCACCCAACACCATGGCTGAAGGCGCCAGCAGTCTGAGCTTGGGGCCCGGGGGAAGCGGCGCGATGGGGAGGCCCCTTGGTCTGTTGAAGGCTTCAGTAGGTCTGCGTGGTGCAGCCCCCCTCTGCTGTCTCTGCCCTGGCTGCAGGTTTCCTCCTCTGCTGACCTCACAGCACCGTGGCCGCTGGGCCGGCTGTTCAGCCTTCAATCTGCGCAGCGACAAGCCCCGTCCCTGGGCTGGAATTGTACCGTTGGGCCGCTGGGTGCAGCCTGCACCTGGCTCTGAGGGGACGGCAGCTCCTCCTGCCACAAAGCCTGCGGGCTCCAAGCTTCCCTCTGGCAGAGCCCGGCTTGAGGCAGGGCAGCCTAGTGGCGGAGTCCATAAACCACCCTTACTCACAGGGCAGTATGGCCCAATGGCCAGAGTCAGTGCCTTGCCCATTTTCTCTGGGCAGTATGGCCCAATGGCCAGAGTCAGTGCCTTGCCCATTTTCTCTGGGCAGTATGGCCCAATGGCCAGAGTCAGTACCTTGCCCCTTTTCCCAGGGCAGTATGGCCCAATGGCTACGGTCAATAATCTGGCCCTGACTCACGGGGTTGTTCATATCTCTGTCCAGGAACAGGTGAGCGGGCTGCTCTTTCGTCCTCGGTGGAGGGGAGCCTTCCATCTCCCCTGGGGCCGAGTCGTGGCTGTGGCTCCAGTCCCGGTATGAGCGGGAAAAGCTCTGACCAACGCGCTGACTCCCGCTGGCGTCTCCCTCCCCAGCAGCCGTCGCCTGCCCTGGCGCAGCCCCTGCTGAGCTGCGGGTACCTGGCGCCAGGCTCAGAGGGGGGGAGCTGGCACATTGCCATGGCCAGGCTCCTCCTGTCCCAAGAGAGCAAGGGCCTGTCAGACCCAGGGCCCGGGAACCAGGGGGGCAGTGGGAGCTGGGCCCTGGGGTGGACGCAGCGAATCTCTAGTGCCCCCAGTACCAGACCCCTCCCGGCCTACCGGCGCAGGAGCTGGGCCCATCCCCCCCCCCATCCTCCTGCGCCAGCTGTTCCCCCGCAGCGTCCGGCTGCCCCAGGATCCTGGCTGGGGCTGGGCTCCCAGTGGGCTGCATCCCTGGCCCCACAGAATGGCCAAGCGCCCTGGTTCCTGGGGAGGGGCTGGTCCTACATGGAGCCGAGGGGGGGGCGGAGAGACAGACTCACCCTCCCGTGGGGCTGGCCCAAGAGGCTTTGGTGCATTGTGACAGGGCTCCCATTGTCTGGGGGGGATGGGCTTGGGGGAGTCATTTCCACAGGGCCGTGGCCTGGTGTCTGTCAGTGTCACTGCTCTAGGGGCCCATTGCCCAGCAGGTTCCCTTACGTCTGGCGCAGCAGTAGTGGGGAGAGGGGTCAGTCCCCTCCCTGGCTGGCCGGCCGGGGTCCTCAGCTGGGCCCGAGAGACAGTCCTAGCTGGGCCCCAAGCTCCCTAGTGGGGGTTGTGCTGAGCTGGGATGGAAGGGAGGAGACAGGGCCCCATCAGCATCCTGCTGTCAGCGCCTGACTCCCCTGGGCTAGGAGCCTCCCTTCCCACGTCCCTCTGCTGGAGACACTGGGGAGAGGATTTAGACAAGAACCCAAGCTCCGGGGGCAAAGGGCTCTGGGCAGGGCCCTCCATGGGGACTTGCACCCCCAGCTGCTCCAGGGGGACAAGGGGGACCCGGAGCCGAGCAGGAACTTGGCTGGAGCTGGGGCTGGAACATGGGCCCTTAAAGTCCCAGAGTCTCCCCTGAGCCAGGAGATCACTCACGTCCAATGTTGGGGCGGATGAGTTACAACAGGCTCTGCTGCTCCCTGCGGTCTTGGCTCTCCCCTGGGACACTCTGGACGTGAGGCAGGAGTGGACGCTCTGTGGGGGAGAGAGGCAGGGCAGGGTCAATAGACCAGTGGCCAGGCTGTGCCAACAAGCCCCCCCCGCGCCCCCCTGCGTGTGTGTGATTTGAGGCTCCCGTTCCCAAAGCCAGTCAGGTCCTGACTTCAACGTCCATCTCTGTCCCCTGTCCCTGAAGGAGGAAGGGCCCAACACAGCCCTGCCCTGCCGGCCTTGTTCAAGAGTTTCCAGTCTCGCCTTTCCTGCCCTCCCCCAGTGCTAAGGGAAAACTAACCTCCCCCCCACCCATGCTCACCTCCCAGCTGTCCTGGCACCCGTCTGGGGCTCTGCCCACAGGTTCCCCCACAGGGCCGGCCCAAGGCCAGACCCCAGCCGTGGAGAGCCTGCAAAGGAAGAGTAGGGGGGTCACAGCCGGGAAACTAGGAAACCTCCTCCCTGTCTGTGGCCCCCTGCTCGGCCAATCAGCAGCAAGACTGGGAGGGGCAGCCAGCTGAGCGGTCTCAGGGGACGTCCCAAAGGCTGGCCCAGGTCACCCCCTGAGGGGTCGGTCTCAGAGTGATTCCAGCCCCGCCTCTTTGGGGGGCTCCCACACAGCCAGAAAGGGCTGGGGGGTGTCTCTGAGGCTGCCCTGCCTTGCAGCTGATGTCAGGGGATCTCCATGAGCTCAGCCCCTCCCCAGCCCCTTCTCCCCCCACAGGCCTTTGCGGTGTCACCACCTCCCACTTCTCCATAAGGCTGGTGTCCTGGCCCCAGCCAGCCTCTTGGGACACACGGACAGTCAGAGCCCAGGCTCTCCAGCCAGCCACAGCCCAACTCCCGCTCATGGGCACCATCAGCAAGTGTGTGAGCAGCCGTGGCCCCTGAGAGAGACTCGGGAACTGCGCCGAGACAGGAGCTGCAGAGAAGCAGCTCGACCTGGCTCCCCAAATCCCTGCTGGCCTGGGACAGTTCGGTCTGGTCTACGAATCACAGAACTGGAAGGACCTTGAAAGGTCATCAAGTCCAGTCCCCTGCCCTCACGCCATCTAGGCCAGGGGTGGCCAACCCACGGCTCTCTTGAGCCAAAAAACTGCGGCTCGCAAAGCCGGTCCCGTGGTCCCACTGACGGCCCCCAGCCTGTGTGCTTATCGCTTGGGTTGGGCATGGGTATTTTCCTGATGGCTGAGTCTCCCTCAAGTCTGAGGAGGGAGACTGAGGCACCAGTATCCACCAGTAGTTGCCGGTGAATGTCATCATTCTCTGTCCCTATTACGGCTGATACAGTGGGCCTTCCCCAGGCATCCAGCTGGATGAGAGCTTTCTGCCGGGGTACTGGGAGCGCCTGATTTTGTCATAATAAGTTCGGTGACGACCGGGTAGCTGCTGCAGCCTGTTCCTTCTTCCTTTTGGCTAGCCGCTGCAGCTGCACCACCGCTGCCGGTTGCAAGGCCTGCCTGCTGATTCCCAAGTCGCGTGCACTATGGCTTGGAAACCCACCCACGCAACCACTGGGTTGTGGTCACAGTTCAGTTAAACAAGAAAGAAAAGAGAGGGGACAGTATTGCTATTAACAAGCCAATGGGCTCCTGCCTGGCTTGCCAAAGCTGTTCACGGAGAAACCTTGGCCGCAAGGAATCTCAACTGTCAGGCCTGTCCCCACACCCGCATCTATCATCGGGTTGTTAATAGCTCACTCCAAAGATAAGAAGACAGACCCAGAGTGGTAAACTAAAGAGATTTTATTATGAAGAAAAGGGAGAGGAACAAGGTCTGACAGGTAAGTATTAACTATACAACTAATATCCATACAGATCAATAAGGACCCCACTGTTACAAAGGAATATAGGAAACAGAACACACTGAGCTGAACAGAACTATACTGAACTGTGACACAAAATAGACCCAAAGGACAGGAAGGTGGCTAGATAGAAAGCCACCAGCACTGTACCATATCCTGTAGCTTTCTCCCTCGCTCTTGTGACACAGCTCCGGATGGTCAGGAGGGGTCAGACCAGCAACCAGGAACAGCAGCAGCTGGAAGGGTGGTGGCATCTAAGCACCGCAGGCAAGGACAAGCCTGGATTTATCCTCCCCTCCCCTGCATCGTCGTGGCTGCAAGTATGTGGATGATAATGAGGAGCAGTGGATAGCCACCCACTCCATGCATGCAAGAGAGCCTATTCCCACCCAGCTACCCTAGGCGTGAGACCGCTGGACCCACTCTAAGAGGCAGTAGCAACGCTCTGCCACTCAGGTGGGCAGCCCCAGGCTGCGCCAGAGGCAGCCCTACACAATCTGCAGTTGTCGGGCAGATTTTCATGTAACTGGTGTAGTCCCTGCCCATGTGATTTCAGTCACCGGGCAGATTATACCCATGTAACCCTTCTGACGGGTAGGCCTGGCAGTAACCAGGGCTGGGTTCAATATCTTGGGGTCCATCTCACATAGAACCGGCTCGAGCCCCCACCCAGTAATCTGGGAAATTCACGCACCCCTGGGTGCCTCTGAGAGGCAATGCTTCCCCACTCGCAAGCACTGAGTCTGAGTGCAGGAAAGAAACATTTAATGAAACAGAGAGAGAGAGATCATACGGCATTAACTTGGGGAAAACACCACAAACAGAGTTCATAACCCAAACATGAACTAAGCCCCGCCCCCCAGCCAAGAATCGCCCGAAGTCCAAAGAGTCTGACACCCCAAAAGTTTCTGTCCCTGGTCCAGGCCACCCAGAGTCCCAAAGTTCACCCGCAGGGTTTCACCTCCCAACCTGGGTAGAAATGCGGGTGGGGAGATAGATAGGGGGCACCTTATACAAAACTCCACCGCGCTCCACCAGCTGTCTCGTCCCACGCCACTGGACGCTCCGCTGGGCGCCTGCTGCCGCTCCTCGTCTGCTGCCGCCACTGGTCACTGCTCCTCGCCGGCTGCCGCTCCTTGCCTGCCACTGCACCTCGCCTGCTGCTGCCACTGGTTGCCACGCCACACCACACCTCATCTGCTGCTGCCACCGGTCGCCACACCGTGCCTGTTATTGCACCACATTGCCACCACTTCACGGGCTGCAATAGGCCTGGCTCTCAGCTAAACCAATGATTTCAGCTCTTAGTGATTTCAACTCTTTAGCTACCAGCTGGACTGGCAAATGAACCAAGCTTTCACTAGACTAGCCAAAAAAAAGTCTCCTTAGGAAGCCTGCCCTTAAAACAAAGGCAGAAAGGTGTAGGCCAGGCCAGGCCAGGCCAGGCTTATAGCTCACACCTGGCAGATAGCAAGCATAGTGGCTCAAGCCCCTCAACCCTTCCTCCTCAGCTCAGTCCACTCAACTCTGGAAGGGGGGAGGCTTGTTCTTCCGAGACCTCTAACCATGATGGTGGTGTCTCTCCTGCAAGCACTGGTGGCATGTTTTACAGGTCCCACATTTAGGGGTAGCATGATTAGTGACCCCCACAACAGTCCCAAATTATATACAATTCTCCACATTCCATTCCAACACTGATCTTCCATCAGCCCTGGCTGAATGGGATTTACATAGCCACACCTCAGATTCTCTCCTGAGCTGTATTTACATAACAGTTAACAGTTAATTACCTTGCAGAGCTAAACAATTGTAGTGGGCACACCCACCCCTCCTTTTAGCTGGCTGATAGCAAGCAGCAGTTCAGCCCCTGCTTACACCCATGTGACTTCCAGGGTTTCCCACCACCATGTGGAAAGCACAGGAAAAGGAGGGAGGGAAGAAGAGACACCAAGATGGATTCCAGTTGTTGTTTTACAGTCCAAAATGGCATCTGTGGCCAAAATGGCAGCTGCCAACTTACAAAACTAAGAAGAAAGCAGAGCATACTGAGGGAAGCCCTGCAGAGCTTCTCCCAGGGCAAACGTATGATGATCAGCTCCTGTGGCATCTTCCTTCCACCCCATAGTTCTTCAGACTATTTCCCTGACCCAATTCAACCGTGAGCTCTTGCCTCTTGCCAGGGACACAATGGATCATGAGCATGCAGAAGAGGCACCCCAGTCTCCGAGCTCCAGTCGCAGCTGGGCCAGGCAGGGCTGGTGCGAGTGCTACTGAGCCAGGGCCCGGAGCCCCCAAAGCCTCACAGCCCACCCCACTCCTGCACCCCCAGCCTGAGGGATGGGAGGTCACAAGCCGGGACACAGGTGCACCCCCTTGGGGCAGGGACGAGAGCAGATGGGAGCAGCTGGGGATCCGGTGTGACACCTGCTGCTGGCGCTGCACAACGGGGGCACTCCGCCCACAGGCCTGGGGACTCAACTGTTTCCCTTCCGCAAGGTGGAACCTGCTGCCAGGGCAGTTCAGTCCCTAGAGCTAAGGAAGCAGCAACAGTTCTGCTTTGGAAAAGCAAACTGAACATTTCAAGCTGACATTAAAATAAATGTTTTTGTTCATTCTAAACACTTCGGCTACGTCTAGACTGGCATGATTTTCCGCAAATGCTTTTAACGGAAAAGTTTTCCGTTAAAAGCATTTGCAGAAAAGAGCGTCTAGATTGGCACGGCCGCTTTTCTGCAAAAGCACTTTTTGCGGAAAAGCGTCCGTGCCAATCTAGACACGGTTTTGCGCAAGAAAGCCCCAATCGCCATTTTTGCGATTGGGGCTTTTTTGCGCAAAACAAATACCGCGTTGTCTACACTGGCCCTCTTGCGCAAAAGCATTTGCGCAAGAGGGCTTTTGCCCGAACGGGAGCAGCATAGTATTTCCACAAGAACACTGACAATCTTACATGAGATCGTCAGTGTTCTTGCGGAAATTCAAGCGGCCAGTGTAGACAGCTGGCAAGTTTTTCTGGAAAAGCGGCTGATTTTCCGGAAAAACTGGCCAGTGTAGACACAGCCTTCCTGTCTAAAACTGGATTTTTTTCTGGTTACAAATGTAGTTTTCCAAGGGGAAATATAACTTTTAGTACGACAGCCAATTTCTCAGCAAAAAAACTTCCATGGCTGAAACATTTCAACCTTCTCCAAGTGAAAAAACAAGGAGAAATTACTGTTAACTAAAGAAATTACAATCATATAATCAATGGAAAAACATAATAAAGAAGAGTTATTCACTTCTTCCTATGACACAAGAACTAGATGGTGACCAAATCAAATTAATAGGGAGCAGATTTAAAACAAACCAACGGAAGCATTTCTTCACATAACACACACAGTCAACCAGTGGAACTCCTTACCAGGGGATGTTGTGGAGGAAACATTCATCTCCATCCTTTTTGCACCCACATTCTCTACTTCCTGTTCCTCTCAGGGATAATAAAACACTTTCAGAGCTCAGGCAGCTTTGTGAAGCACTGGTCTGGAGACCTCGGATGGGCCCGTGATGTGAACTGCTATTGCCCACTTGGTGATCTGCTCCTGACACCGAGCGGCAGGGGGAAGACGGAGCCGAGCAATAGAGAAAGCTGCTGCAAGATCAGGGCTGTCCAGGCACGACACATGGGCAGGGGATAAGACAGCACAGCAGCCTGCGGCACCTGCCTGGAGTGTGTCCGATCCCAGCTGTGCCACCAGGCCCAGCCTGCACTGCAGGTAACCCCAGCTCAGGTGTGTCTGAGCCGCCCTCCCCCAGGCAATGCCAATGGGAACCCAGCTGCTGGGGCAGGCCGTGGGGATCCTTCAGGGCAGGGATATGCCGTCCCCTGATGGCTGCACTGATCTAGCCCCCAGGCTCGCTCAGAACATACCTGCCTCAGGTGGGCCTGGGCTCTGACCTCTGTGGGGGCAGCGACACCTAGTGGCCATGCCTGGTACTGCTCATGCAGGCACCACCCAGGCAGGGTTTAATAATCTAATGTCAGGGCAGCCAAATATTTGCAGAGCAGGGACAGATTCCAGCACAGGGACTGTTACATGTACTCACCCCCTCTCTCCTCCCCACCTGCCTCCCCATTGCACATCCCCCCAACCATGCATCCCTTCCCCCCACCTGCCTCCCCATTCAGGGGGTCTGTTATCCTGCCTTCCTAATGCAGGAGCCTGGTCCATCCCTGGGGCAGCCTCTGTTGGCTGTCCAGCTGCTCATAGGGCAACCAAGACTTAAACCCACCACCCTCTGCTCTCTAGGTGAATGCCCTATGACCCAGGCCACGCCAGAGCTCAGCTGAACCCCCTTTCTCCTCCCTACCTTTGGTGGGTTCTGCAGCTCCCTTCTCCCCCCACACCTGCCTCCCCATTGCACATCCCTTCCCCCAGCTGCCTTCCCATTGCACGCACCTCCCCACAGCTGCCTGCCCATTGCACGCACCTCCCCCTAGCTGCCTCCCCATTGCGTGTGCCTCCCCAACATGTGCCTCCCTATTGCACGTCCCTCCCCCCACCTGCCTCCCTATTGCACCTGCCTCCCCATTGCACCTCCCTTCCCCCCACCTGCCTCCCCATTGCACCTCCCTTCCCTCTACATGGCTCCCTGTCACCTCTGCCTTCCCCCTCACCTGCCCCAGCTCCTCATCCACTCCCTGTTGATTTGCACTACACCCTCCATGCTGTCCTGTCATCTAAATGGGGCCAATTTTCCCTGTTCTGGGGTCACCCTGGCTGTCATGGAGCTGTGGGCAGGCCCTGCACCCTCCTCCTCCCAGCCCTCAGGATAGGGGGCAGACTGGGGGTGTGGCTGAGTGCAGAGCACTGTGGGCATCTCTGCGGCCCATGGTGCATACTGGAGCCAAGCACAAGGCAGAGCAGCCCCAAGGCTCCTGTAACTGGCACCAGCAGCCGGGCAGGGCTCAGCCCAGCCCCAGATTTCAGGGAGCCCAAAGGGGATCCAACCCATTCTATCCCCAGCCCTGCCCCAGTCACAGGGAGGGAGGAGCCAGGAACAAGCATTAATGGCGCCCGTCTCTCTGCAGGGGGCGCCGGGTGCTGGCGGCTGTGCGGGGACAAGTGCTGCTGGGGCAGCACAGGAATGAAAACCTGGAGCAAGAGCTGCAGCAACTGCACCGCAACGGCTTCCCAGATGCTGGTGATTCAGGACCAGGAGGAGCTGGTAAAGGGGCCGGTAACACCCTGCTGGGGCTGCCCCAACAAGGCTTGGTCCTGGGCACAGGGTCTGGGGTCTCATTACATAGATTTGAAGGCTGGGAGATTCACAGCTGCCTAGGGGTACTAAACACCCCAGTTCTATTATTAATTACCAGGGTGTCAAAACCCCCTAGGCAGCTTTGACGAATCCAGCCTAAATCACCAGATCCAGGTGCAGACAGGTTGCTGAAAGTCTCAGTTCCCTCCCCCGTGGGGCACGCCCAGGAGGAGAGATACATGCGTGGGGTGGGTGGGTGAGGGGAGACTGCGAATGGGGCAAGGCGAGGGGAGTGTCGGGAGCTGGACAGGTGGACAGAAGGCAGCTGTGTGTGCACAGAGGGACGGGTTGCAGCTGGATTCGTGGGGGATGGACATGGGCAGGGATGGGGAGGTGGGGAGGCTCAGGGGTAGATGGGGAGAGGAACAGAGATGGAGATGGGAGGATGAATGGACAGGCAGAAGGGGGCTGAATGCGGACAGAGGGACATGTTGCCAGATGGAGATGGGTGGCTGGATACAAGGGCTCAGCATGGCTATGGGGGGCCTGGGTGTAACTGGGAATCCAAGGGGCTAGGGCAGGGATGGGCAATAATTTGCCCTGAGGGGCCACTCCAAGAGTTTGGGACGTGGTCCAGAGCTGCGCTTTTCATGAAGGGGCTGCGGGGTCAGGGATGGAGCCGGGAAGGGGCGGGAGGGATCAGGGGCTGGGCAGGGGGAGGGGCTGGCAGAGCCAGTGGGCGGGGAGGGTGCAGGGGCGGGGTCAGAGAAGGGGCGGGAGCGGGGCAATGGGCTGGAGATGCTGCAGGGGCCGTGCATGGGGAGGTGGCTGGTGCCCCAAAAACCTCCCCTCGTGCCTGACCGGGTCTCTGCAGAGCCTCCCGCCTGCTGCCTCCCGCCAGCCCCACCCCGTGCCCAGATTAGCCCCCGCACCCCCCCTGCCCACAGATCCCCCACTGCCTCTCACTGTGGCCGGCCTTTGCAGCGCCCCCCGCCCTGTGCACCCCCCCCATGCCTGTCTGGCCCCTGCAGTGTCCCCAGCCTGCTGCACCATCACCCGCTCCCCAAATCCACCTCAGTGCCTGCAGAACCATCCCCCATCGGTGCCCTGCCCGAGCCCGGCCCAGCCCCTGCACCTTCCCTCTGCCTCCGTCCGCCAGCCTTCCCCTACCCCGCTACCTGGGCACCCCCTGCCGGCTGCACCCTGCCAGTCCCTCCTCCTCCCCAGCTCCTACAGTGCCCGCCACCCACTGCTCTGTACCTGTCCCTCCCCATTCCCGCCCCAGGTCCTGCAGTGCCCCTGCCCGCTTTGCCCCCAGTCCCTCCCCATGCCTGGCCCCTGCAGCGCCTGGTGCCCACTTCACCCCCAGCCCCTCCTCGTGCCCGGCCCCAGCAGCGTCCCCTGCCCGCTGTGCAGTTTGGGCTTGTGGTGACGATTTTAGCGTATTCTATTGACTAATAGCGACAGTCTGTGGTTGTGCAATACACGATGGTGTGAAGACAAGTAACGCTGGGGGGGGTAGAACAGACGGGGGTTGTTAGAAGCAGACTAGCCAGTAATAACACGGCACTAGTGGCAGGTTGTTATCTCTCTCTCCATATATATACATATTCAGAGAGACATACAAGAAACTAGGGGGCTCTGCCGCTCCCCCTCCTAACCCTCACTGCCCATCCCCCTACTTCCATCCCTACCCGCACCTGAATCCTCCATTCCTACACGCCATCCCACCCTAGCTCCTCCCCCATGCAACCCCACACAGCCCATCCCCCGGCCTCCATTCGTATACCTGCACTACTCCACTAGCCCCCTGACAGCACCCACCATCCCCACATCCACGCTTATCCCCTTTGCTCCCTCCCCATGTACACCCTGCTCCCGCCCACCAATCTGCCAAGCTGCGGGCTCAGCCCAGCCTTTCTGAACGGGCCTGTTGGGTTTGTGTCACACCCTGCGAATGGCCTTTGGGGCAGCTTTACTCCAGGTTGAGCCCAGGGAACCCGGAGCAGAGAGCGGCCACTCGGCAGAGCCAAGGAAGCAGCCGGGGTGCAGCATACCCGTGCTGACCCCAAAGGGCTGGGTGACTGGTGTAGCCAAGAGCTGCCCAGTGCAGGCCAGGCCTGGGTGAACCTGCCAGCGCCAGGGGCCTGGCCCCCATGCTCCGCTGGGTGCCCCCCTTCCCTCCGAGGATTTGTTAGACGGCAGGAACTGGAGGGGGCACAGGGATTGCGGGGCAAGGAACTGGGGCAGCAGGGGGCCTGGGAGAGGAAGGAGGGTTCAGAGAGAGGAGCGTGTGGGATGGAGGAGGGGGAGGCCACACAGCAGAAGGCGGAGGTGGGTGGGAGGACCCAGAGTGACGTGCTGACCTTGTTCTGCCGTCCTGTGGGAACATTTTCTTACACCTAGAGAGACAAAACGTCTCCTGCAGGATGACAGAACAAGGTTATCACGTCATTGCACCCTCCTGCCCTCCCTCCGCCACTGCACCCTCCCGCCCTCCCTCCGCCCTCAGTGTGCGGCCTGCCCCCCGTGCTCCATGGGGCGGGAACCACAGGGCCCCCCTGACCCATTGCTTGTGCTCCTCTCTCTGTCCTCTCCTTCCTTTCCCCAGTCTCCTGCAGCCCAGCTCCTTCCCATTGAATCCCTGCTCCCCCTTCACCTCCCGCCTTCTCACCCACTCCTGCAGGAGATGGAGAGCAGGGAGCCAGCCGTCAGGGCGCCCACCCTGCGGGGAGTGGCTGGGCCTGGGGCTCTGCAGTCAGCGAGAGGCCTCCCGCCCAGCCACACTCATGCTCTGGCCAATGCTGTGGAGGCACAGCCCTTAGGGTATTGGCCGTGGCTGAGCCCCAGGGCCCCTTGAGCCTCCTCAGGAATCCTTACCCTCCGGGGTACCTTGTCTGCCCCTCTGTCTGCAAAACCCTGTCCCCTTCCTGCTAAGGCCCCAGCTCCCGCTTCCCCCCAGGGCCTGCTCGCAGCGCTGAACCCTGGCATTGCAGGGAACAGGGCACCCACCGGTCCCATGTACATATATAGAGAGAGAAATAACAACCTGCCACTAGTGCCAGGTTATTACTGGCTAGTCTGCTTCTAACAACCCCCTGTCTGTCCCATCCCCCCTGCAGTACTTGTCTTCGCGCAGACGGTTCGGCTCGCCAGGTGGTTTCAACAAAAATACCAGAGACACTTGATAAAAATTTGTCGACCAATAAAAAAATCTACAGGAGATGCATTTCTATGTCCAGTATTTTCTCAATCTGTTTCCCGGACGGAAAGCTCAACTACCGGACTGTCCAGTTCAAAACCGGACACCTGGTAACGCTACACACCGTCGTGTATTGATCAACCACAGACTGTCGGTATTAGTCAATAAAATACACTAAACTGCCACCATGAGCCCAAACTGCACAGCGGGCAGGGGGGCTGCTGCGACTGGGCATGAGGAGGGGCTGAGGGTGAACTGGGCACCAGGTGCTGCAGGAGCCAGAAATGGGGAGGGGCTGGGGGCAGAGTGGGCAGGGGCACTGCAGGGCCTGGGCCGGGAATGGGGAGCGGCTGATACAGAACAGTGGGTGGGGGATGCTGTAGGAGCTGGGGAGGGGGAGGGCCTGGCAGGCTGCAGCCGCCAGGGGGCAATGAAGGAACTTGGAAGGGGTAAGGCAGGCGGGCAGAGGCGGAGGGGAGGTGCAGGGGCTGGGCTAAACTCAGGCAGGGCCTGTCAGGGCACTGATGGTGGACTTTCTGCAGGGACTGAGGTGGTTTTAGGGAGGGGATGAAGGTGCAGCAGGTAGATGGTGCTGCAGGGGTTGGTCAGGGTCCACAGAGTGGGGGAAGTACAAGGGTCAGGGCAGGATGCCAAGGGTGGGGGCGTACATAGGCCGGGCAGGGTGCACAGGGCGGGAGGCTGCAGGGGGTGGTCAGGGTGTATGGTGGGGTACTGGAGGGGCCAGGCACAGTGAGAGGGCATGCGGTGGGGCTGGCGAGATGCAGCAGGTGAGAGGTGCAGAGACCCGGTCAGGCAGGGAGTCTGGTTTTTGGGGTGCAACACCCCCCATCCCACAGCCCCTGGAGCATCTCCTGCCTACTGCGCTGCACCAGCCCCTTCCTTTATCCCACCTCTGTACCCTCCCCGCCCTCTGCGCTGTCGGACCCTCCCCATGCCCAGACCCCTCACACTGCACCCCATGAGTCCCTCTCTGCACCAGCACCTGTTCCTGCAGCACCCTCCTGCTGCGCTGTGCTAGTCCCTCCCTGGGCCTGACCCCTTCAGCACCCTCAATCTACTACGGCCTGCCAGCCCCACGGGATTGGCTCTGCAGGGCCTGACCCAGGCACAGGTAGGGCTGGTGGGTCGCAGCAGTGGAGGGACGCTGCCAGAACCCGGGCAGCACTGGGGAGAGGTTGTCAGAGCTCAGCCCTTCCTCTGCCCTCTTCATGCCTCGACTGGCCCCTGCAGCGCCCCCACCAGACCCTGCTACACCCCGACAACTTCTCCCTGTGCCAGCCCCTCCCCTGCCCGGCAGTTTTCCCCCTAAGATTTTCTTCCGTGAGCGCAGGACGGTGAGTCAGGTGCGCTTATTCCAGCGCAGAGACCCCAGCCTGGCCCCCTCCTGCTGACCCCATGAGCCCTGCCTGGGGAGGACAGACCTGCCCCCAGAGAGCGCTGCTCCTGGGACAGCCTGTGTGCAGGGTGGGGGCTGCCCCAGGCTGCTCCCTGTGAGGTTGAAATTGGATCTGTGCCTGAGGCCGAGGGAAGCTGCTGCAGCCCCCCTAGTTTGCCGGGAGTGGGGTGCTGAGCGTGGGGCAGTGACATGTGGGGAGGCACAGGGGGTGGATTCAGCAGGGCGCTGAATTGGGCCGGGCGATGTGACAGCCGGAGGGCAGCAAGGGGCAAGAGGGGTGCGGAATAAATTCCCTCTGGGGTGTGCGCCTGCGCGGGCTGCAGATTGAATTTTAACCCCATCCAAGTCAATGGCAGAGCCACCCCTCAGCTTCCTGGCACATGGCCAGGGAGCTGGTGGCCGGGGGCTTGTTGGGAGAATGGGGGCCTGGGCTGCGTGACAGCTGCCCAACTGCTCTGGGAACAGGGCAGGATGGGGGCTGGCTCTGGGCCTGTCGTGTGGCTGCTTCTGGGGCCAGAGCCCCCTGGCACCCTCTCCCCATCCCTGCCCTCTGGCTCTCAGAGCCCCCTGCCCATTAAAGCAGCCAGCCGCCTCCCCTCCCTTCTGCCTCCCCACCTTTCCCTGCCCAGCCCCAGCCTCCCGTTCCCTGCAAACTCTGGGGGGTGGCAGCAGCTTCCCTCTGCCCCGGGGGGCAACTCAAAGGGAGCCCTTCACACAGGCTGCCCCAGAAGCAGAGCTTAGGGTTTCCAGGTGTCCGGTATTGAAAAGGACAGTCCAGTGTTTGAGCTTCCTGTTTGGGAAACAAATAGAGAAAATAGAAATGAGACACTAGAAATGTCCGGTGTTTTCTAAATAAGACGTAATGTAGATTGGGATGGAATGTCAAGTGTGTCTGGAATTTTTGTTGAAACCGTCTGGCAACCCTAGAGAGCTCCTTGCGGGGGGGCAGGTCTCATCTTCTCCCCAGCAGGTGAAGGTCGCTTTCTGGGGGGCAGGGCTCAGTTGCCCCTCAAGGAGGGACTCGGGTCCGGGCCTCTGCACTGGGAGACGGGGGCTGGCCAGTGTTGCGAGCGGGGGGGGTGCAGCCCCTTTGTATTTTCTTATTGTTAGTCATCTTCACTACATTGGGATCCGCGCTGTTTTTATTTGTATTGGCAATGTTTGATCCTGTGTTTTTTGTATTTTTGGTGTTTGTTGTAAACATTGGGTGACGTTGGTGTGTTTGCAAACAATTAGCCACATGCTGTTACTTTAGTAACACAGACGTTTCCTAAAGTGGTAGTTCTAGTTTGTTCTGATTTGTAATTACTCCTAAATAGTAAGTGCGGGTAGAGGGTGTTTTCGGGGCTGGGCATGGGGAGGTGCTTGCACAAAGGTGACACTCCTGGCTAACATGGTGCTTACAGAGCCCCATTCATTGCAATTTCAATTACCCTTGTAATGTCAGGGAGGGTACATCTACACTGCAAGGCTATTTTGAGGTGCCAGAGGTAACCCGAAATAGCTACCCTGAGTATAAGGAACACACCTGTCATTTTGAAATAGTTTTCAAAATAACGGATGCGCTATTTCGCCCTTCCAGTAAACCTTGCACAAGGGACAAGGGATGGCTCCAAATAGTGCTTTATTTCCACTTTTGGTGCTGTGGAGATGCGCCAAAATTCGAAATAGCCTATTTCGAAATGAAATTGAAATAAGAAACACAACGTGCACAGCGTATCTTATTTTGAGTTTCGGGTGCAGGATCTTAAATGACTTTGGAGTCTAAGGGTGCGTCTACACGGCAAGACTTAACTCAAAATAAGCTATGTCTACACAGCACTTATTTCAAAATGGAGCACTTTTTCTCTGACTTGCCTTGCATTCTGCGCTGCTGCTGGTGGCTGTGCTGCCTTCCGAACCAGGCGCCTGGCCAGTGCTGCCTTCCGAACTGCAGCCTCCCAGTGTGGAATTCAGCGCTGTCAGCAGTAAGGAACAGTCGACTATCTGATGAGAAAATGCTTATCAGACAGTTGAGTCAACTAGTTGATCTCCCCTCCTGCTGCCTCTATCAGAGGGTATGGCTACACTAGCTCGTTGGTTCGAGCTAGGGAGGGTAATGAGGGCAAGCAGAGTTGCAAATGAGGAGTAACGGTCGTTCGAATTAGGATCTTTAATTCGAACTACCTAGTCCGTGCCGTGTGTAGCTGCGCGCACGGAGTTTGGACTAAGGGGGATTTAAAAAT
Organism: Pelochelys cantorii; assembly: GCA_032595735.1. Taxonomy (NCBI): domain Eukaryota; kingdom Metazoa; phylum Chordata; order Testudines; family Trionychidae; genus Pelochelys; species Pelochelys cantorii. Next base: position 15,505,192 of record CM064345.1, read on the forward strand.
GGCGGTGCCTGGGAACATGCAAATGAAGCCCAGGATATTTAAATCCCGGGCTTCATTTGCAACTCCGCTTGCCCTCATTACCCTACCTAGCTCGAACTAACGAGCTAGTGTAGACATACCCAGATAGAGGCAGCAAAGTGGGGGGGAAGAAGGGGTACTTCAAAGCGGCAGTGCTTTATAAAGCTGGGGTTAGCTGGGGACCCACTAGCTGACCCTGAGCTTCCTGAAGCATTTCTGCAGAAACCGGAGCCAGCCGGGGAGTCCCCAGCTGATCCTGGGCTCTGTGCGGCACTCAGGGCCGGACTGAGGGGTGGGTGAGCCAGGCAGCTGCTGGCCAACAGTGCCCTTCCCCCCACGGCTGCGGGGCCCGGCATGGCCCGGCACGCATGTCGGCAACGGTGGCCGGGCCAGGCTGGGCAGCACATGCACTGTGCGCCCCGGGGGCAGGCCCACGCATGTGCCGTGTGCCCAGGGGCGGCACTGCGTGCCCGGGCCCAGGGTGCCAAAATGGCTCGGGCTGGCTCTGGCGGTGCTGATGCTTTGAAATGCCAGGTGGAGCCCAGGATCAGCAGTCTGCAGCTGGGGACTCCCCAACTGACTGTGGGCTCCACATGGCATTTCAAATTGGCAGTGCCGCATTGAGCCCGGGGTCAGCGAGGAACTGTGATCCCCCCACTAACCCTGGGCTCCATGAGGGCTCTTCCGCTTTGATGCTAAAGATTAAAAAGGCCGTAGAGCAGTTTTTAAACTAAGAGATGGGGGAAAGCCGATTGGTGCGGAGAAGCACACAAATCAGATGGAGACTTCTCCTAGGGTATGTCTACACTACAAAGTTAATTCGAAATAACAGCAGTTATTTCAAATTAACTTTAATAGCATCTACACAGGCAAACCTCTATTTCGAAATAAATGCGAAATAATGGAACCCTTATTTCGAATTTGGTAAACCTCATTCTACAAGGAGTAACACCAAATTCAAAATAGCTATTTCGAATTAAGTGCTCTGTAGACACTTAATTCGAAATAGGGGGCCTCCCGCCCTTCCCAGGGAGCCCTGGTGGCCACTCTGGGCACAACCAGGAAAGCTTACTCTCCTCTCCCCCAGCCCCGGAGACATTAAAGGGGTAGACCCTGGCCACAGTGCCTGTGCCAGCTCCAAGCCTGCCAGCCCAGAGCCAGCAGTGGCCACCGGGGCCCCTGACCCAGTGGCCCCAAAACATGAGCCAGCAAGCAACTGGCAGCCAGCCCTCCACCGCTCCCCAGGAGCAGTCTGCCAGCTCCCAGGAGCCTGACAGGGGCTGGAGATGGTGGGCACCTTCCTGGTCCAGGGTAGAGATCATGGACCTTATTCAGATTTGGGGGGGATGCCCCCAACGTCCATGATCTCCGCACTAGATGGAGGAATGCAGCCGTCTATGGCAGGATAGCTGCCAGCCTGGCCACCAAAGGCCACATGCGAACCCAAGAGCAGGTTTGCATGAAAGTCAGGTTGGTTCGGTGAGACCCCCAACCCTGAGCCCTGAGCTTCCCCTCCCCCTTCTTCCCCTTGTTTCCCACTTCCAGCTCCCTCCTCCCAGGTTTCCCCCTCCCCTCTCCCACCCTCTCTCTTCCCCTCTCCCACCTCCTTTTCCCAGTCTCCCCAGAGGTTCATACCCCCCCCCCCAGTTTTGTTCAATAAACCCAGTTTCTATTTTTGAACATACGTATCTTTTCTTTGATGTCAGGAAGGGGGGCTAGGGAGGGTTAAGTGGAAGGACGTGAGGGAGGAATGGGGCAGGAGCCCCTGGTGGGGAGGACTGGGGAGGCTCTGAGGGCTCCTCGGGGTGGACACTTTCCCTCAGGGCCTCCTGGATCCTGATAGACCCCCGATAGACCCTCCCAGATGGAAGCCTGCAGCAAGTGCAGCTGGGCTGATGGCAACGACCCCATGAGACGCACCGGCGTGCCCAGGGGCAGCTCTAGCTCCACGTGGCCGAGTGCTGTGGTGTCCCGAGTGTGGGCACTCAGGGCAGTCCAAGACAGGACTGCTTTGCTGTCCCTCTTCGAGGTAGACAAGCAAGCGGGGAACCCTGAGAACTGTCTGTCCGGAGTGGGGGTAGGGCCCCTTTAAGCATGGAGCTCAGTTAGCCTCAGGCAGGAGCCCCACACACTAAGTCCTAACCTGATGCCCTGCCGGCACTGGTTCCAGCCAGCCCTAACTTTGGTTCAGGGTCCACTCAGTGTGGATGTGCTATTTCGATATAGCAAAATGCTATTTCAAAATAGTTTCTGTGTATAGATGCGTTATTTCGAATTAGCTTAATTCAAATTAACTATTTTGAATTAAGTTAATTCGAAATAGCACTGTAGTGTAGACATACCCTTACAGGATATGGGTCACTGAGGCCTTGACTCTCCCCTGGGACGTGAGGCAGGAGTTGATGCTCTGTGGGGGAGAGAGGCAGGGCAGGTTCCATACACCAGTGCCCACGCTGTGCCAACGAGTTCACACCCCCACCTCCAGGCTGTGTGATTTGAGGTTCCCATTCCCAAAGCCAGTTAAGTCCTGACTTATTTCCATCTCCTAACCCTGTCCCTGGAAAATAAGGGCAGGGGGGGTCACAGCTGGGAAACCTCCTCCTTGTCCATGGCTCGGCCAATCAGCAGCGAGACTGGGAGGGGCAGGTGGCTGAGAGGTCTCAGGGGACGTCCCAAAGGCTGGCCCAGGTCACCCCCCGAGGGGTCGGTCTCAAAGCGATTCCAGCCCAGTCTCTTTGGGGGGCTCCCACACAGCCAGAAAGGGCTGGGGGGTGTCTCTGAGGTTTCCCTGCCTTGCAACTGAAGTCAGGAGATCTCTGTGAGGTCAGCCCCTCCCCAGCCCCTTCTCCCCTCACAGGTCTTTGTGGTGTCACCGCCACTACCCTCCCCAACCCACTCACAAAGCTGGTGTCCTGCCCCCAGCCAGCCCCTTGGGACACACGGACAGTCAGAGCCCAGGGCTCTCCTACCAGCCACAGCCCAACTCCTGCTCAGTATGTGTGTGAGCAGCTCAGGCCCCTTAGACAGACTTGGGACCTGTGCTGAGACAGGAACTGCAGAGAAGAAGCTCGATCCCCCCAAATATCTACTCTGAAATATCTCCAAAGGTGGAGATTCCACAACCTCTCTAGGCAACTTATTCCAGTGTTTCACCACCCTGACAGATAGGAAGTTTTTCCTGATGTCCAACCTAAACCTCCCTTGCTGCAGTTCAAGCCCATTGCTTCTTGTCCTGTCCTCAGAGGCCAAGGAGAACAATTTGTCTCCCTCCTCCTTGTAACACTCTTTTAGATACTTGAAACCTGCTCTCATGTCCCCTCTCAGTCTTCTCTTTTCCGAACTAAACAAGCCCAATTCTTTCACTCTTCCCTCATCGCTGTTTTCTAGACCTTTCATCATTTTTGTTGCTCTTTGCTGGACCTTCTCCAGTTTCTCCTGCATCTTTCTTGAAACGTGGTGCCCAGAACTGGACACAAGTCTCCAAGTGAGGCTGAATCAGCACAGAGCAGAGGGGAAGAATGACTTCTCGTGTGTTGCTCACAACACTCCTGTTCATGTAGCCCAGAAGCATGTTTGCTGTTTTTGCAAGAGTATCACACTATTGGCTCCTATTTAGCTTGTGGTTCTCTCTGATCCCTAGATCCCTTTATGCACGATTGATTCCTAGACAGTTGCTTCCCTTTCTCTGTGTGTGACACGGATTCTTCCTTCCTAAGTGGAGCACTTTGCATTTGTCCTTATTCAACTTAATCCTGTTTACCTCAGACCATTTCTCCAGTTTGTCTGGATCATTTTGAATTATGACCCTGTCCTCCAAAGCACTTGCCACCCCGCCCAGGTTGGTATCATCTGCAAACGTAATAAGCGCCCTCTTTATGCCGATATCTAAATCGTTGATGAAGATACTGAACAGAACTGTCCCAGAACAGACCCCTGCTGAGCCCCACGTGTTAGGCCATTCCAGCATGGCTGGGAACCGTTAATAATGACTCCCTGAGAACCGTTTTAAAGAGAAGAAAAGGCCGTGAGTCTCCCCTGTCAGTAACCACCTGCTGGGCCAGTCAGCAGTGAGACTCTGGGAGCTGGGAGGCGGAGGGGTCTTGCAGGCGTCCAAAAGGAGGGCCCAGGTCACCTCCGGCTCCCAGCGCTCTGCCAGCTCCAGCTCTGAGTGAGGCCTCCCACCGCTCCAACCAGCCAACCCCCATCCACCCTACTTGTAGGGGCAGGGGTCAGAGAAAGGGGAAAGACGCAAGAGAAGGAGAGACAGAGGGAGGGGAGGGGCAAAGGGAAACCAGATTGAGCAGGCTCCAGACCTTTCTGAGGCGACGACGGTCTCACCGGGTCCGACACCACCGGCTGCAAGGAAGCAGGAAATGCCAACGAGGCTCCTCCTGCCCCAGCCCATGGGTCCCAATTCTCCGTCTGTCCCCTGCAGAGACCCTGGGGAGGTGCTGCGCTGCTGCCCAGCCGCGGGAATCTCTGAGCTTGCCCCAGCCTTCCGCCTCTGTTCTGATTGGCTGTTGTCAGGGACTCTCTGTGAGGTCATCGCTGTCCCCCAATAGGCTCTGGTCCAACCATAGGCCTTTGTGATGTCACTGCCACTCCCACCCCTCCCCTGCAAGGCTGGTGTCCTGGCCCTAGCCGGCCCCTCTGGATGTTTGAGGGTTTCCCCTGGAGCGCCCCACTTGTCAGTCATTAGCAGAGTATAAGGCCAGATGGGCCCATTCTGGAATCACAGGGAAAGTTGTCCCCTCCCCATCTGTACTAGCAAGCCCACTAAGAGTATATCTAGATTACAGAGTTTTGTCAGAAAAACAGCTGTTTTTTTCCCAACAAAACTCATGGAACGTCCACACTGAAAGCGCATTCTTTCAAGAGTAAATTGGAAGAACAGAGGAGTTTGTGCACAATTGGTTTCCTCTTTCTATGAGGAAGAAGCCTTTTTCCAAAGGAGCTCCTTCCCAAAAAGGCCTGTGTAGATGGGGAGGATGGTTTTTTTGTGGCGTAAGAGGCATTCTGTCTACAGCAATCACTACTTACGTGTGAGATAGCATCGAGTCAGCCTATCATTCAAACAAGCAGATCGCTTTTTCGATGCAATTTTGCAGTGTGGACCCTCTCTTGCACAAGAAGATTTTTCAGAAGATCTCTTCCGAAAAAAGGTTCTTGAGCAAGAAGTCTGTAGTCTAGACGTAGCCGAGCAAACTGAGCCATAAATCTGTTTAGTATATTAAAGTAATACATACATTTTCCTCTTTCCCTGACCCAGTTCAACCATGAGCTCTTGCCTCTTGCCAGGGACACAATGGATCATGAATATGTATACTTCTTCTCATGACACAAGAACTAGATGGTGTCCAAATCAAATTAATAGGGAGCAGATTTAAAACAAACCAGCGGAAACATTTCTTCACATAACACGCACAGTCAAGCTGTGGAACTCCTTGCCGGAGGATGTTGTGGAAGAAACATCTATTTCTGTCCTTTTTGCACCCACATTCTCTTTTTCCTGTTCTTCTCAGGGATGCTAAACCTTTGCCTTCCGTTTACTGCCCAGCCTGCGTGGCCATGGAGTGCGTGTCCCTGCTGCAGGGCCAGAGGCCCAGAGCTCCCCGGGGTAACGCAGGACCCATGCTGCGGCCTTACTGTCCTTTGCCCAATTCTCACCAGCTGGGACCTGGCCCCATGGACGCCAGCAGGAGCCGGGTCACTCTAGGGGCAGGGCTCTGTGAAACCACCCCCCACCACCCCGCTTCCTCTGCCCCGCTTCCAGCACTGTCCCAGCTCCGCCTGGATCTCCGCCTGGAGGAGGCAGCTCCAGTCCTTCCCCTGCTGCTGGGATGGAGCAGGGGTGGGGGGGCAAGTTGTACGTTGGTCCTATAGGCTGACCTTCTGGTGAAGGAAATCAATTATGCAAATATGTTAATTACACAAATTGTATATTGATTGGATCATGTGAAATGATATTTCTAGGCTGTTTGTGAAAACCAACATGGAGTCTGTGTACCAGGTGACCTCAGGACAGGGAGGGGCTCTTCCCCTCACAGCGGGACACAAGAACCGGCACACACCGCAATTTCCCGCCTTTTTCTTGTTTACCTCAGAGCTGGTCCCCGCTGAGGGGGCACGAGGTAAAAATCACCTCAGGGGTTTCCCGCCCTGACGGTTGTATCAGTCCAGATGCGGCCCATGGGGGGTGTGTCCGTCTGAGTGGCAACGTGTGCAGGGTCATCAGCTCTCTCCCCTGAAACCACCAGGGGATCTGATCCAGCTGCAAGCCAGTCAGAGGGATAGAAGCGGGCGCCACGTCCACTGTCTTCCATCTCCACAAGGGTCACCTGCCTGTCGTCCCCCGCAGGGTTCCTGTCCCACCAGCGAGGGGCTCCCCAGACTTCCTCCCTGAGGGCTCTGAATTATTTTCACACAGTCCAGTGGGGACATGAAAGGTTTTAGTGTACACTTCCACTGTTGTGCTAAAGTCTGCGTTGGGTTTCTCCCCTGCTTCTCCCCAAATAATGTATGAAATCAATAATACAGTTTCCTTTTGTTTTCACCTTTAATTGGAGTCTGTCTTCCTTTATTGACCTAACTCACAGATGATAGACCCTGAGGGAGGGGGCGGATCGCTTTTCTTTTGACTGGGGTTTCACTATCAGGCCATGTTTGAGTGTTATCCAGGGCCCGGGGTAACAGTCCCTGTGACAAACAGAGGTTAGGGACACCATTCCTTACCCATCCTGGCTAATAGCCATTCATGGACCTAACCTCTATGAATTTATCCAGGTCTTTTTTTAAACTCTGTTAGAGACCTAGCCTTTACAGCCTCTTCTGGCAAGGAGTTCCACAGGTTGGCTGTGCGCTGTGTGAAGAAGAACTTCCTTTTATTTGTTTTAAACCTGCTACCCATTAATATCATTTGGTGTCCTCTAGTTCTTATATTATGGGAACAAGTAAATAACTTCTTATTCACTTTCTCCACACCACGCATGATTTTATAGACCTCTATCATATCCCCCCTTAGTTGCCTCTTTTCTAAGCTGAAAAGCCCCCGTCTCTTTAATCTCTCCTCATATGGGACCCGTTCCAAACTCCTAATCATTTTAGTTGCTCTTTTCCGAACCTTTTCTAAGGCCAATATATCTTTTTGGAGGTGAGGAGACCACATCTGTATGCAGTATTCAAAATGTGGGCGTATCATGGTTTTATACAAACGCAATAAGCTAGTCTCCGTCTTATTCTCTATCCCTTTTTTAATGATTCCTAACATTCTATTTGCTTTTTTGACTGCCGCTGAAAACTGCATGGATGTTTTTAGAGAACTATCCACAAAGACTCCAAGGTCTCTTTCCTGATTAGTTTTAGCTAAATTAGTTCCCATCATAGTTTTCCAATGTGCATTACTTTACATTTCTCAACATTGCATTTCATTTGCCATTTTGTTGCCCAATCACTTAGTTTGGTGAGATCTTTTTGAAGCTCTTCTTGAAGCTTTGGTCTTAACTATCTTGAGCAGTTTGGTATCACCTGCAAATTTTGCCACCCTTTCTCCAAATCATTTATGACTAAGTTGAATAGGAGTGGTCCTAGGACTGATCCTTGGGGAACACCACGAGTTACCTTCCCTCTTAACTCATGACAACTTAATTTAAGTAAGAGCCTTTGGTGAGGGATCTTGTCACCTCCTGGTGAGGGAGGACAGAGCGAGCAGGGGCGCGGGACCTTGGAGAAGGGGCGGGAAGGAGGCGTGGCCAAGGATGTTTATATTCAAGGTAGATCTTGGATTACTCCTCAATTCAAAAAGTGATCTCTTGCTTAAAAGGTTGGAGACCCCCCGGTCTAGGGGCTAGTCTGGCCTTGGTCACATCGCCCCTCCCCCCCCACCCGCTTGGTGGCAGCAGAAGGAATTGGGGTGCAGCAGCCGGCTGCCAGCTCGGGGCACTGGTGGGACTGCAGGTATAGGGAGGGGATCAGTCTTACTCCAGATCCATGAGCTGTTTGCCTCTGGCGATAATGGGGTTTCAGGGCAGTGGACCTCACCCCCACCCGCCTCCAAGGAGCAGAGGATGGGAGCAGCCGTGGCTGGCTGGGAGGTTTCAAGAGACAGAGCCAACGTCTGCCAGAGCAGAGGCACGAAATTCAGGCCCGAACCTCTGACCAGCGCCCCATGAACAACAGGGCTGCAGCCCAGTGTCCCAGCTTCCTGTGGGATACTGTCCCCACGGCTCCTGCCCCCACCTCGGCTCTTTCCTGTTACCCGTGGGCACAATGGAGGATGAGGGAGGCTACTCAGCATTGAACCTGCTGCCCAAGCGGGGTGACTCGGGTGGCCCGTCCCCAGCCAGGAACCCAGGCAGTGATTTCTCCCCCTGCTCCCCACCTGCAGCTTCCTGTCCCAGCAGCAGGGCCAGGCCCAGGGCTGGTCCCCCAGAAATGGGCTGGGGTGGCAGAGTCTGGCCATGTGGTTGTATTACTGGATGGGTTGGGGCCACAGGGAGAGGTACGGAGCAAGGGGGGTCCTGAAGCTTCTGCTCACAGGAAGGAAAGAGGGGAACCCTCCTGGGAAGATTTCCCTCTGGAAACCAAACATGTGGGTCGAGTAGGGGAAACTGAGGTGCACCTCAGGGAAAAATCTTTCCTGTGAGCACATCCATTAGCACCCCCCCCTTCTTCCAAGCTAGGGTTAGAACCCAGGAGTCCTGGGCACCAGCCCTAGTTTCTCTAACCATTAATCCTCACTGTCTTCCAAGAGTTGGGGCTAGAACCCAGGAGTCCTGGCTCCCAGACACCTCATGTGCCCACCCACCACTCCCTGGTGCTCCCTCAGACCAGGGGAGAGAATCCAGAGGCCCAGGGTCCCAGCCCTCCTTCTCTATCTCATTTCTGGCCCAGAGCTGCTGCTAATAGGAAGCGGGTGGGTTTGTGGAGCCCCAGAGCAGTGGGTTTTGGGATTCCTAGACCAGAGTCCTGCTTTCAGAGCCATGGGGCCAGGCTCACTGCAGACCCAGGCACCGTGGGTGTGTCAGTGACACTGGGGTCACATTTCTAGTCTGTTCCCCCCAACTGTGTTGGCTCAGACCAGCAAGTGAAAGCGAGAGCCTGGTACAGTCACTTTACCCCTGGAGTGGGGCTGGTGGCTGGGATTTAGAGTGGCTGGGACTTCGTTCAGCCCAGCTCTGCTTGTGTGTCATTGCAGGTTCCCACCAGTGCCCCCGGGCTGGCCTCAGTTCACTCTGGGGGCCGGGAATTTCAATCTGGCCATGGCTGTGCTAATGCTGGCGCTGTGGGACGAGTCACCAAATGCTGCGGCTTTACCTGTCCGGTTGCATCAGTCTGCAAGGGTGGGTGCTGCACTAGGGGAGGGATGGTCAGTGACATTGAGAGAGAGTATAATGAAAAGCGATGCTTAGCCTGGGGAACTCACTGCCACAGGATTTCACTGCAGCCATGGGCTAAGTAGGGCTCAGTGAAGGATCAGGGTATGTATATGAGGTGTTGGTGATGGACCCAAAGGATCTAGTGACAGGAGTTTTATAAGCCCCTAGAAAGACTGTGCCCCTCTCCCTGGTATCAGAGGAGTTCCACCTGCTTGGGGCTGGCTAGCTGCAGTCATTATTCTGGCTACATCGGCAGAGCGGTGGAGTTGAAGTGGCTGAGGCTGAGCGGTCCCTGCAAACCACCCATTTCCGAAGGAGGGACTCATTTTCCTGAGCAATCTCACACCGAGGCTATTCTCAGAGGAGCAGATGCTTCCACTGTGGTAGGAGGGCAGCCCTGTCCCTCCCTCTCTGTCCTAGACAGCTTGACTGCCGCTCCGCCTGGGGACCATGCAGCACGAGGGCACGGAGCTGGACCCCTGGCCCCAGTGGGGCAGCCCATCTGCAGCTCAGAACCAAGGTATTGACTGCAAGGCCCTCCCTCACCATCCATGGGATGTGAGTCCCAGCTGTGGCAGGGACTGTCTCTTGCTGTGTCTGTGCAGCACGCGGTCCAATGGGGCCCTGATCTCAGCTGGGGCAGGGACTGTCTCTTGCTGTGTCTGTGCAGCACCCTGCCCAATGGGGCCCTGATCTCAGCTGGGGCAGGGACTGTCTCTTGCTGTGTCTGTGCAGCACCCGGCCCAATGGGGCCCTGATCTCAGCTGGGGCAGGGACTGTCTCTTGCTGTGTCTGTGCAGCACCCGGCCCAATGGGGCCCTGATCTCAGCTGGGGCAGGGACTGTCTCTTGCTGTGTCTGTGCAGCACCCGGCCCAATGGGGCCCTGATCTCAGCTGGGGCAGGGACTGTCTCTTGCTGTGTCTGTGCAGCACCCGGCCCAATGGGGCCCTGATCTCAGCTGGGGCAGGGACTGTCTCTTGCTGTGTCTGTGCAGCACCCGGCCCAATGAGGCCCTGATCTCAGCTGGGGTGTGTAGCTATTCCTGTGGTAATAACGGAATTTCCCCCCTGTAATTTCAAAGGCACAGATCTGCAGCTCTTTACATCATATCAGGTTTTATGAAAGTGAATGTAGCACTTGAATAATTCAGACCAGCTGTGATCAGGCCCCACCACTGCCCTGGGGCTGTGGTTGATTGACACGGGCTGGGATGTGCCCAGAAGTCTTTAAGGGCAGAAGACTTGTCTCTGTGACACTGACCTGCTGCTTGTGAGCTCTGTGGAGCACAAGCAGTTGGCAGCAGCTGAGCATCTGCCTCCATTGCTAACCGTGACATAGCCCTGATCCCGCCCCGGCAGTTGCTGACCCTGTGCCCTGGACGCCTCTGTTCCAGCCCTCCCGCCTGCCCCCCCCCCCCCGGGTACCGACGCTGCCTAGTGGTGCTTGGTGCCAGGTGCGTCTCTCTGGCCTTGGCTGTGATCGTGCTGAGCCATGTGTGTAAGTGCCTGGGAACAGCCCCTTGTGTCCCAATCTCTGAGCCTAGAGATACTGCCAGACCTGCTGTGCCCCATACCCTCTGCCTTCAGCGCTGCCCGAGGGATACCGGACTGCATGCTGTGTGTTCGGCACACTCCCTCTAGCCACCTGGCAGCGCTGTTATCGGCACTAGCTGGTGTAAATGTGTCCTGGTGAAAGGTATTAAGAAAAAAGTGGACTTGACCCTCTCCCAATAAAAGCCCCAAACCTTTGATCCTCCCCAAATCTCCACCCAAAATATCCAAAAACAAAGGAGAAAAGGAACCAAAGAAAATAATGAAGACCCCCAGAGCATCCCTAGCCTGCAACTTGCCCAGGCCCGCCGTGGACACTGTGCAGGGTGATGCTCACCAGTTACCCACACACCCCCCTACTGCTCAGAGCCTTTCAGTCCCAAAGCACCTGTCACTCTGCCGAGGGGAATCGTCACCCAGCCCTGAAATGCAGCCCCCTCTGGGGCAGGGGGTGGCATCTGCTCAGCAGTGCACAGGGTTAGGCCAGGGCGTGAAGGATTCCTCGTCCAACTGAAGCTTCCCGGGGGATTTTTGGAGGCCAAAATGGAGCCACCAGAGGTTGGATTGAGCCAGGAGACCGGGCTTGACATTTTCTGCTCCTGGGGAAACTGCTGGGGATCTCTCGTTACTCGCAGGGGTTAGGCCCTTGGCTTTACATCACACCAGAGAGATGAAACACCTGGCAGTGCCCTCGAGCACCATGCTGGGGCACTGGGGTCAGGCCTGATTTCCAGGGGAGAGCGCCCCCTGCTGATCCCCCACCCTGTTACTTGCAGCATAGTGCCCCCTACTGCTGGACTGGGGCATCAGGGCCTGCACTGAATGTGTAGGGAGGAGACTTCCTATTGAGCCCCCTACCCACTCCCAACAGCACAGTGCCCCCTAGTGCTATAGTGGGATATCAATGTCATGGAGTCAGAGCATCCTTTTATAGCCCAGTCACGCCCACACAAGGCCAATGTGCTGAGAGTCATCTCATCATTACACAGACTATGTCTACACTACAGGGGTTTTGAGCAAAAACCTGTGGAGCAGCCACACCTCAAGCTCCCTCACTCCACCCTGCTATGACCAAGGGTGAGTTTACATTGGAGAAAAATATGCCCCCCCCATTCCCCCCGCAGAGTGAAGGTGGGAGCAAAGAAAGCTAATTCTCCTCTCTCTTTCCTGGTAGCGCCACGACCAGGCGTGTGCATGTCTATTCATTCAGCCTCTGGCACCTGGGATGTTCTTTCATAATTTCCAAGTCTTTTTCAAGTCTCTTTCAGTATCTGAACCTTCTGGATGAATTTCTCACACATTCTCCACTCACACCAATCACTGCACAGGGCACTCCAGACAAAGGGTCAACAAACATGTGGACAAGGGGGATCCAGTGGATAGAGTGCACTTAGATTTCCAGAAAGTCTTTGACAAGATCCCTCACCAAAGGCTCTCAAGTGAAGTAAGCTGTCGTGGGATAAGAGGGAAGGTTCTCTCATGGATTGAGAACTGGTGAAAAGACAGGGAAAAAGGGGTGGGAATAAATGGTCAGTTTTCAGAATGGAGACAGGTCACTAATGGTGTCCCCCAAGGATCTGTACTGGGATCAATCCTATTCAGCCTATTCATAAAGGATCTGGAGAAGCAGCCTGGGGTGGATCGGCTAATTCATCGTTCACCACTCCGTCAACTGCCTCTCTAAGAGAGCTCAGTAAAGCCGGAGCCAACACTATCCACTCGGACACAGCCAGGGTTTTGCTCCCATGCCAGGTGGCTACAATGGAAACATTCCTCCAGACCCTGCTTCCCCAGAGAGAGGGGCCTCCAAAGGCCTCCACACAGGCTGGGAGAATAAAGACACAGGAGAAAATCCCAAAAGAGACGGGGAAAAAACCTGGCTAAGGAGCAGAGAGAATGTCTGCCCCCCCTCATTCCCCCCCCGGGCAGGGAAAGGATTTATCACTGGGGTCAAGGAAGAGGAGCTGGACCTGCCAGGGTGTGTGGGAGGGCTGGGCTGGGGTTTCCAATGTTTCTCCTCTTGAGTTGCACAGCACAGACCCCCTTGCCCGCATGGGTGGGAGCTGCATTTCCCTGGGGGCTGCTCTGTGGATACAGGGAGTGAGGATTTCCCTAGGTAACCTGGCTACAGGGACCTCCACATCTCTGCTGCCGCCCCCGCCCCCCCGCCATCTCTGTTCCCCCAGTTGCTGAAGTGCTGCAATCACAGGCCCTATCCTCACAGCTCAGCTTGGGCTCAGGGTGGGATGGCTCCAGCCAGGAGCAGGCATCCCCACCAAGAGCACCAGGCCCCTCTCCAAAGCAACGGGCTCCCAACCCCCTGATGTTCCAGCCCCACCCAGGCACTTAATATCCCCAAGCCAAAAGCCGGGCGCTCACCCGTTTTCCTGCTTGGGGGGGTGTGTGTGGGAAAGCAGGCCCCTGCCCATATCCCCACCTCCCGGAGCTCCTGTCCAGGGTGAGTGGAGAGTCCACAACTCTGCAGCTCCTCTCAGCTGCTCCTGTGGCTTACCCTGAGGCCGGGATGGGGATTCCCAGCCTACGCTGGGTCAGGAACAGTCACCCAGGCAGATGTGAGAAGCTGCAATCGAGGACTCACCTCCTGCCCCAGAGGGCCCAGAGCCCTGAGGGCAGGAGCAAGGACCAGGAACTGCTCTCAGGCCCCCGCATCTCAAGAAGGGGGAAGCTCCGCCGTGGCTCCCCACAACTGCTGGGGTCCCTGGCCAGGCTCTACGCTGGCCTGGCAAGGGAGTGGGACCCTGGGGAGCAGGGAGAGGAAGGGGGCTCAGTACATCCCAGCCAGGCCTCCCCACTTCACTAAGCAGGAAGAAGTTGGCCTCCCCTGTTTCCACCCCCGGATTCCCAAGTGCCTGGGGCTGCAGGAGACGCCTCAGGAGGTGCTAGTCCCCATGTCCCTTTGCCACCAAGCCCCAGCTGCCACGACAGGCCTGCCAGGGTGCTGAGGGGCCCGTCACCAGCAGGGGGAGGAGTCCCGGGCAGCAGCAAAAAAAACACCAGGCAGGAGAAGACAAGATGGCCGCTCTTGCTGCTCCCCCGGACACACTCACTCGCGGATCCCCCATTGGCTTATCCAACAATCCTGACCCCCAAGCAAGCCCAGCAGAAGGGAGCGCGCAGCCGCTCTATCATCCCGCTGGAACGCGTTGAGATTTTTCCAGGCCTCCCCATGAGGCCTGGGCCCCCTTGCTCCATGTGTCGCTCGGCCCCTGCCTGGAATGCTGGGTGCAGCTGGAACACGCGGGCGCTGCCCCCGGCCAATCAGAAGCCAGAACACAGGCAAAGGGCCTGGTTTACATTTGTCCGGCGGTTGTTGGGGCAGCGCGGCGGCGGGAGAGCAGCGCACCTGGGAGGGGCCAACAGGACTTCCTACCATTGGCCAAAACCAGCCGCGGAGCCTCTCGCAGGCCTCTGGGCCACACCTGCCAGACTCAGACAGCAGCACCCGGAGGCGGAGGAGTCCGGCTACCGAGAGCCGCTCCAACAGCACCTGGGATTGCAGAGCATGGAGACCTGGTAAGCGCCCCTGTTGGCTCGTTTCACGGGTGCGTACCAAGCCCCCCAGTGAGCTCAGGGTCGCCTCCTCCCTAGAGACTGAGCCACAGCTCCGATTGCCCCGGGCAGGGGCTGGTGCCAGATGGGGCCGAGGGCTGGGTCCCTCCTCTACCCTGGGGGGCAGGAGTTAAAGTCCCACTCGTCCATTTCGTGTAGTGCCTGCTGTTCTGTCCTGAGTCCCGTCTCCTCTTCCCTGGCCCAGCACACTCTGCCTCTGGAGTCCCTGCCATTGTGGGTGAAGGGAGGTTTGCTCCTGCCATGGGGGTGCCGGGGAGCTTTGCGGCAGCCTGTCCTATCAGCTCCTGCTGCATCTGCAGAGCCCAGGACAGGTGCCCCACAGGGTATGTGGGGAAGGGGAGTGAGCCTAGCTGGGGGGGCTGAGAGCCCATGGGCCGGAGGCTGCGTTGCCCACACTCACGGCTGCTCCTGCTTTGGTTGCAGGATGGAGCTGCTGAGGAGGTTCTTAAGGGGAAAGGCCGGGCGGGTGGCCCCGCAGCCAGAGGGGGGCAGCTGCCAGCGTCCCCAGGCAGAGAGCTGCCCCACCACCTCGTCTGAGAAAGAAGCGTCCCCACCTCGGTGCAGGAGCTGGCTGTGCCTGGCCCCACTCATAAAGAGACCTGCTCCCGGGGCTGGTGTCCAGGGCACAGAGACCGGACGAAGCCTGTGACTCAAGTGGCCGAAGCGCTGCTGGTCCAGGCGGGACCCAGCCCCTGGGGGGAGCCAGACATCGTGCCTGTGGGGCCCCTTTTGCTGGCAGGCCCGGCCCCAGGCAGCCAGCCCCACGGCACAGCAGGAGGCACCGCCCTGCCAGCTTTCCAGAGACTGAGCCATCTGCCCTGAGCCAGAGATTGCTGGTCCTAGCCTCAGCCCCACGGCCGAGACCATCGGGAGCCACCCTCATTCCCCAGGACTGTCCAAGGACAGGAATTCTGAGAGCTGCCCCACTGCAGGTGAGGAGACCCTGGGCACCAGGAGGCAGAAGGGGGCTGTTAACCCCTGTGATCCCTCGCCCCTCAGTCACTGGGGGTCTGCCAGCCCGGGGGTCTGCCCTGAACCGTTCACTCAGTGAGACCCGTGGGAGTCACACTGATGGGTTCCATATGGGGTGGGGGGGGTCTGAGAAAAGGGTCACTGCTGCTCTGTCCTTCCCCTTCCCCAGCAGCAGGAGAGGTCACGTCCTCCCTTCTCTGCCCCATGCAGCGGTCCCCAGTGAGAAGGCTGATGGCAGCAAGGGCCTGGCCAGGGCAGAGATGCAGGAAGACCTGAGGGAAGAGAAGGAGGAAGCGAAAGACCAGGCAGAGGAAAAGGAAGCAGAGGAGAAGACGGAGGACTATGCTAACGACCTGCCCCCAGACGTGGACGAGAGCAGAGCGGGACGGAGAGAGGAAGAGGAGGACCTGTCGGTCGAGAGCTATGAGGAGAGCCTGTCCACGGAGGAAGGGGATGCAGCGAGCAGGGAGGAGGAGGAGAGCCGAGGAGAAGACGCGGGACCTGCCCACGGAGGAGGAGAAAGAAGGGAAGAAGAAGAAGCAGGGCCTAGTCACCGTGAACGAAGAAGAAGTCCCGAGCGCGGAGCAGGAGAAGGAGAGTGGCAGGTCCTGCTCCTAGAAGAGGACGAGGATGAGAACGAGGACGAGGACTAACAGCTGGCTCTGGAGAAGGAGGAGAAGGACGTGGTTTTTCCGAAGGAAGAAGAGGAGCAAGAGGTGGAGGTCTTGGCCGGGCAGAAGTCCAGAAGACGAAGAAGGAGTCCAGCGGACGGGATGCACTGCACGGGCTGGAGATGGACGTGGGGAAGGGACGAGGGCCCGGTGGACACGGGGTGCTACTGGGACGGGACTTGGGAAGTCGTTGGGGTACCAGATGGCATGGGGTGCTGCTGGGACCAGGGCCGGGGAGAGGTTGTGGATGCAATGGATATGGGGCGCGGCTGGGACTGGGTGCGGGGTGGGGGCGAGGATGCAGTGGGCATGGGTCTCTGTGAGGACCCAGTCTGGGAAGGGGCTGGAAGGGCGCTGTGGATGTGGGGGTGCATCAGCGACCGGAGCGGGAACGGGGTGGGCCAGGGCGGCACATCCAAAGAAGCACACGTGACTCGCTCTTGGTGCAGGAGACAAAACTCCCTATGCTCGTGGATGGGAAATCTTAGAGGGAAGAATTGCAGGCGGAGAAGAGGCCGGGGGGAGGCAGAGGTTGGGGGCGCTGCTGGGGCCGGGCACAGGGAGGGACTGGTAGGGCGTAGCCGGCGGAGGCTCTGTAGGAATGGAGGCCGGCACAAGGAGGGGTTGGTAGGCGTATCATGAGGGGCCCTGCCGGGGCTGGGAACAGGGAGGGGCTGGCAGAGCACAGGGGGTTGGCAGCGCTGCAAGGGCCAGGCTCAGGGATGGGCTAGTTTGGCACAGAGGTGGGGGGCACTGCTGTGCCTGGCCTGGCCCCTTAACCTCCCCCCAGGATATGCCCGCCAGCCCGTCCCCTCGTCCGACTCCTTCAGTGCCCCCTGCCTGCTGCAACCTGTCAGCCCCTGGCTGTTGCCAGGGCCGGGCGGAGGGAGAGGCTGTCGGGGTGTAGCAGGGGCCGGCGGGGCACTGCAGGGGCCGGTCCAGGCGAGAAGAGGATCCGGGGAAGGGCGGCACCCAACAGCTTCTCCCCCGGATCCTCCAGATTGCGTCAGCGTCCCTCGACTGTTGTGACCCACCAGCCCCACCCCCTGACTGGGTCAGCCCCTGCAGCGCCAATGCGGGCCCAGGGTGGGGCTGGCGGGCTGTAGCAGGTGGGGGGCAGGGAAGGGGTGAGGCCCAGGCAGGGACTGGTGTGGCACCGCAGGAGGGGCGCTGTAGGAACCGGTGCCAGTGCCGGGAGGGATTCGCGGGCGCAGTGAGAGGGCTCTACCGGGGCTGGGCAGGGGGAGGGGCTGGCAGAGCCAGCGGGCGGGGAGGGTGCAGGGGCGGGGTCAGGGAAGGGACAGGAGCGGGGCAATGGGCTGGAGATGCTGCAGGGGCCGTGCATGGGAAGGTGGCTTGTGCCTCAAAAACCGCCCCTCGTGCCCGACCGGGTCTCTGCAGAGCCTCCCGCCTGCTGCCTCCCGCCAGCCCCACCCCATGCCTGGATCAGCCCCCGCAGCCCCCCTGCCCGCAGATCCCCCACTGCCTCTCACCATGCCTGGCCCCTGCAGTGCCCCCCGCCCTGTGCACCCCCCCCATGCCTGTCTGGCCCCTGCAGTGTCCCCAGCCTGCTGCACCATCATCCGCTCCCCAAATCCACCTCAGTGCCTGCAGAACCGTCCCCCATCGGTGCCCTGCTTGAGCCCGGCCCAGCCTCTGCACCTCCCCTCCCCCGCTACCTGGGCACCCCCTGCCGGCTGTACCCTGCTAGACTCTCCCTCTCCCCAGCTCCTACAGCGCCCCCACCCACTGCTCTGTACCTGCCTCTCCCCATTCCCAGACCAGGCCCTGCAGTGCCCCCACCCGCTCTGCCCCCAGCCCCTCCCCATGCCCGGCCCCTGCAGCACCTGGTGCCCACTTCAGCCCCAGCCCCTCTTCGTGCCCGGCCCCAGCAGTGTCCCCTGCCCGCTGTGCAGATTGGGCTTGTGGTGACGATTTAACGTATTCTATTGAGCAACAGTCTGTGGTTGTTCAATACATGATGGTGTGAAGACAAGTAACGCTGGGGGGGTAGAACAGACGGGGGTTGTTAGAAGCAGACTAGCCAGTAATAACACGGCACTAGTGGCAGGTTGTTATCTCTCTCTCTCTCTCTCTCTCTCTCTATACATGGTGACTGCGTCTAGACTGGCATGAATTTGCGCAAATGCTTTTAACGGAAAAGTTCTCCGTTAAAAGTATTTGCGCAAGAGAGCATCTAGATTGGCACGGACGCTTTTGCGCAAAAGCGTCCGTGGCCAATCTAGATGCGGTTTTGCGCAAGAAAGCCCCGATTGCCATTTTAGCCATCGGGGCTTTTTTGCGCAAAACAAAACTGAGCTGTCTACACTGGCCCTTTTGCGCAAAAGGACTTTTGCCCGAATGGGAGTGTCAAAGTATTTGCGCAAGAAGCACTGATTTCTTACATTAGAACGTCAGTGCTCTTGCGCAAATTCAAGCGGCCAGTGTAGACAGCTGGCAAGTTTTTGCGCAAATTTGTGGAAAAACTGGCCAGTCTAGACACAACCCTAGAGAGCTCCTTGCCGGGGGGCAGGTCTCATTTTCTCCCCCACTGGGTGAAGATCGCTTTCTGGGGGCAGGGCTCAGTTGCCCCTCAAGGAGGGAGTCGGGCCTGGGTCTCTGCGATGGGAGACAGGGGCTGGCCAGGGTCGCGAGCAGGGGGGCGCAGCCCCTTTGTATTTTCTTATAGTTAGTCATCTTGACTACATTGGGATCCGTGCTGTTTTTATTTGTATTGGTAATGTTTGATCCCGTGTTTTTTGTATTTTTGGTATTTGTTGTAAACATTGGGTGACATTGGTGGGTTTGCAAACAATTAGCCACATTCGGTTAGTTTAGTAACACAGACGTTTCCTAAAGTGGTAGTTCTAATTTGTTGTGATTTGTAATTGCTCCTAAATAGTAAGTGCGGGTGGAGGGTGTTTTCAGGGCTGGGCATGGGGAGGTGCTTGCACAAAGGTGACACTCCTGGTTAACATGGTGCCTACATAGCTCCATTAATTGCAGTTTCAATTACCCATGTGATGTCAGGGAGGGTACATCTACACTGAAAGGCTATTTTGGGGAGCCAGAGGTATCCCGAAATAGCTACCCCGCTCATAAGGAACACACCCGTCATTTTGAAATACTTTTCAAAATAACGGACGCGCTATTTCGCCCTCCCGGTAAACCTTGTTGCACGAAGGACAAGAGATGGCTCCAAATAGTGCTTTATTCCACATTCGGTGCAGTGTAGATGCGCCAAATTTCGAAAAAGCCTATTTCGAAATGAAATTGAAATAAGAAATGCAACTTGCATAGCATAGCTTATTTTCAGTTTCGGGTGCAGGATCTTAAATGACTTTTGAGTCTAAGGGTGCATCTACATGGCAAGTCTTAACTCAAAATAAGCTACGTCTACACAGCACTTATTTCAAAATGGAGCACTTTTTCTCTGACTTGCCTTGCTAGTTATTTGCAAATAAGGTATGTCTGCGCTGCTGATTATTTTCAGGCATAACAGCTTTGCGCAAGAGGGTTTTTCTTGCGCAAGACAGGGCAGTGTAGACAGCTCCGTCTTGCGCAAGAGCCTCTTCCGCAAAATGGCAGCTCATTAGTTATGCAAATGAGGCTTGGCAATATTCCACGCTGAGCCTCATTTGCATAGCTCTGGCACAAGATCGTGCCAGTCTAGACACAGCTTCTGTGAAAAGAAAAGGACAACTTGCCCATGCCTGGAGAATGTAGGCATCACTCCCACAACCTCCTGCATGCAAAGCTGCTTGACCTAATTCCCCTGGGGGGGGGGTGTCTCTTTTCTGACACACCCACCTTGTTTCAGAGGCCACAATATCCCCACAGCTGCACCAGGCTCCTTTCTGAAAGAGCTGCTCCTGAGCCACCTGCCTGGGGTCTGGCTAGCTCAGCTGGGTAGTGCATGGTGCTAATAACACCAAAGTCACGGGTTCAAGCCCCCTGCTGGTCAATCTGCCATGGGCAGACTTGGCTTTCTTCCTTTAACTGACAAGGAGCCAACAAGCAAAAGCCTCAGGGCTGGGTCCAAAGCAGGCTAGAGAGCTGCTAGCAGGAGGCTCCAGCATGCACAGAGCCGGTGTGGGACCAGCCTGCTGGCAGGAGGCTCTGGCCACGGCCTTTCCTCTCTTCTCTCTCAGCTTCCTCCTTCACCCATTGCCCAGCAAGCAGGAGGCTCCCTGGGGGAGGGGCAGCCCCAAGGCAAAGGGCAGGAGAGGAGCAGCAATGGGGGGAGGGGCAGCTGAAGTTTTAGCACTTGACAGCCTCTTGGCCAAAGCAGCCAGGGCCACCTGTCAGAGGCTCCAGGATCTACCACGGATCCCAATTGACTGGTTGGTGACAACTGGTCTAGCCCATCCCTGGCAGGTGTCTGTCCAACCTGCTCTGAAATATCTCCAGGGATGGAGATTCCACAACCTCCCCAGGCATTGCTCAGTGCTCAGACACCATTGTGATGAGTTTGAAAAAGACAAAGTTACTCCCCTTGGGCAGTCACAGGTTCTCCCAGACGCGTGTCCCCGGGGGCGCTCTGCTTCCCATGTGTGAGCGCCCCTGTGCGTGCCACCAGGCACGAGGGGGAGCAGAGCCTGGCTGGGAGGGAGATGCCCAGTCCCCATCTTGCATGACCTCAGGCAGTGAGCTGGTGCTGTGTGACCAACCCCCCCGCCTCTGGCTTGAGTTGGAGAATCCAGCAGGCCTCAGAGCTCAGTGTTTTATCTCCTCTCCACTGGTTCTACTTGGACTAGAGAGTTTGTCTGCCCCATTTGTCTCCCCACTTGTTGTTTTTTAGAAAAGAAAAGAAAAGAAAAGTTTCTGTTTCCCTCCAGCAATTCCCAACCTTTTCCAGATGGGGACCCATTTTGACAATTCAGGAAGACTTGGTGACCCAAGGCAATTCAAAAATGGGGGGAGGAGGGAGGGCAGAGCCACCTGGGGAGACACTTGACGACCCTTTTGAAATGTAATGGCGACACATATTTGGGTCCTGACCCATAGGTTGGGAAACCCTGCAGGTTAGTGGAAGCTCGGGATCCACTGAGCTCTCAGGGCAGCACTGAATTCTCCCCCCAGGGCCAGGCCCCTCTCACGAGGCTTTAAACCCCACATAGGCCAGGGGTCGGCAACCTAGGGCTTGCAGCTCAAGCTCAGGCCCCCTCATGCACCCCGCACCAGGGAGCCGGCGCTGCAGATCCAGCCTCACGCCCCCTGCAGGATTGGAGCCAGCGCCGGATACTTGGGGGAGGTTGGAGAAAGGCCCGAGCTTTCCTGGGTTTTAAAATAATCTTTTGATCTAGGAAGTGTCTCTCGTCTGGAAGGACACGGATGCCGAGATCCCCTGAGCAAGCGCCCCCCTTCCCCTTGCCCTGCTGCTGGCGGTGGCGCTGACTTCAAGCTGGACGTCCTGTTAGTACCTGCCTTTCTCCTGCCCCTCAGGGTGCTGAGCCAGGCTGCCCCCAGCAGTGGCACAGAAGGAAGGGCAGCAGTCCCAGACCTTCTGTGCCTGTGCCGGGGGCAGACGGTCTTGTGCACATGGTGGCTGCGATCTTCTACCGCCCAGCTTAGACGTGAGAGGCACGGCCAGCAGTAGCACAAAAGGAGAGTGGCGATGCCAGACCAGGCCTCCCTCCCTCCTGTGTTGCTGCTGGCGGTGGGGTTCCATCTAGGTTGGGCACCTGACCACTGCCACGCCCCCCCCCTCCATCCTGCCAATCCTTTAGTAAGCAGCGCAGCCACCAGCAGTGTTGCAGAAGGAAGGGGGGCAATGTCACACCAGGCCACCCTCCTTTCTGCACTGCTGCTGGGGGTGGCGCTGCTTTTCCAGCTGCCCACGTTGGCAGACAGAGCTGCCACCAGCAGGGGTGCAGCAGGCAGGGCAGCAATGCCATCGAATGCCACCCTGCATTCTGCGCTGCTGCTGGTGGCTGTGCTACCTTCTGAGCCAGACGCTTGGCAAGGGGCTGCCGCCCTGCAGCCTCCCCGTGTGGAATTCAGCGCTGCCAGCAGTAAGGACGTTAAGGACCAGTCGACTATCTGATGAGAAAATGCTTATCAGACAGTCGAGTCAACTAGTTGATCTCCCCTCCCACTGCCTCTATCAGATATCAGATAGAGGCAGCAAAGTCGCGGGGGAGAAGGGGTATTTCAAAGCAGCAGCACCATGTGAAGCCGGGGGTCAGCTGGGGACCCCTAGCTGGCCCCCAGCTTCCTGCAGCATTTCTGCAGAACCTGGAGTCAGCCGGGGAGTCCCCAGCTGATCCTGGGCTCTGTGGGGTGCTGATGGTTTGAAATGCCAAGCGGAGCCTGGGATCAGCAGTCTGCAGCTGGGGACTCCCCAACTGAGCCTCTGGGCTCCACATGGCGTTTCAAAGCGGCAGCGCCGCATGGAGCCCGGGGTCAGCCAGGAACTCTGAGCCCCCCGCTGACCCCAGGCTCCATGAGGGCGCTTCCGCTTTGAAATCCACAAGAGCTTACGGGCACTTCCTGCCGGCCCCAGGCTGCACACGGAGTTCCAATTTTCAAATGCACAAGAGCCCCCGCTGTGGCTCTCGTACATTTCAAAGTGCAGAAGTGCCCGTCGAGTAGTGAAATAGCCGTAGCAATTCCACGATTATTCAATAGTCCGTGGGGAGCCGCCTGCCAACCTGCGCTGCGGCCTCTGATCACGAAGAAGCCCTGTCCACAGGGGGCTTGAGCTCTGCACAGGCTAAGGCTACTCTGTAGTGAGCCTGGGCCAGCCGTGGCAGCAGCGCAGGGATAGGAGACCAGACAGCTCTGTGGGATCTGGTCCTCATGGGGAGCTGACTTAAAAGCCGGCTCCCCACAGACACCAGCTCCCACCTCCCCTCTCCCTTGTGGTCTGTGATACTGAGGCAGCCAGGGGAGCGGTGTGTGTAGTCAACAGAATTAACCAATAAGCCCAGGCATGTCGGTTAATCATGTAGTTGACAACACGTTGACATCCCTAGTTTGTGCTGCTGCTGGTGCCGGCACTACCCTCTGAAGTAGGCTCCTGGCCACTGGCACCCCGTCTCTGGTTACCCCGTTTGGGAGGCAAGACTGCCACTAGCCGCGGTGCAGAAGGAAACGCTGCAATCCTACCCCCTGCTGCCCTTCCTGCTGCACTGCTGTTAGGAGCAGCGCTGACGGCCGAGCAGGGCAGCAAGAGAGTCATGGCTGCTCACAAGACACCTAGTTCAGAAGACAGGGCCACCGCCAGCAGTGGCGCAGAGGTAGGAGTGACAACACCACACAATGCCACCCCTCCTTCTGTGCTGTGCTGGCAGGGACGTTGTCATCTGAGCTGGGCACCTGGCCAGCAGCCACTGCTCTCCAGCCACCCAGCTCAGAAGGCAGCCACACCATCAGTAGCAGTGCAGAAGGGAAGACGGCAACACCATATTATGCCACCTTCCCTCTGTGCTGTGGCCAGTGTTGGCACTGACTTCTGAGCTGGGTGACCTGCCAGCAACCCCTACTGCTGCTGCCCAGATGGAAAGGCAGCCCCACCACCACCAGCGATGCAGAAGGAAGGGTGACGATACCGCACCATAACTCCCTTCCTCCTGTACTGCCGGTGGCGGTGGCACTGCCATCCGAACTGGAGTCCCAGACAGTGGCCGCTGCTCTCCAGCCTCTCAGCGTGGAAACCCAGGAGAAATCTCACATTTTTTAATATTTCCAAACATCTGCCCAGAGGAAGACTTGAGGACCAAAGAAGAGGTCATGGCCAGTAACCGTGCTCGCGAGCCCCCACCCTGGCCCTGTGACCCCCTTTTGAGTTGGGAGCCCCAGTTGGAGAAAAGGCTGCACTAGGGGATTCCCCAATGACCCTGAGGACCAATAGGACCAAGAGTTTCTGGCAGGCCATTTCCCACAACTTCCATGGAACACGCCAAAACTAGGGCCCCATCGTGTCCCCCTGCACCCTCGCCCATTCCACAGCCAGAGAGCTTCCACATTGCTCTGTGTCGCACTCACAGGTGTTTCCGTGGGAAATTCCATGGCGCTCTGACCATGCGGGTCATGACCCGAAATAGGATTGCGTGCAGTGGGGCTGGGGGATGTTCCAAGAATGCCTCTTTCACTTCCAAGCAGCCTGCAGAGCAGGGTTAGAGCAGTTCCACCCTCATTTCTCCCTGCCCCTCACAGTGGCTCTGCTCTCCTCACCAAGTGTGGCCCGTGTTGGGGGAGGACAACTCCTGTCCCATCCTGGCCTGGCCAGGTTTGCAGCTGGCACCCCAGGCTCCTCGCTGTGTGGGGAGATCAGACTCCACCCCCCATCAGACATCTCCTGGCTGTGAAATGGGTGGGGCCCTAGTCAGGTTCTCAGGGACCTTTACCCCCCACAGAGCAGGGGTGGGGAACCTTTGTTGGATTGGGGCCATTGACCCAGAGAAAAATCAATGGGGGGGCTGCACACATTGAGAAACAGCCCCCCCTCCTCTCTCCAGTGTGGGCTCCTCATTGCAGTGGGAGCCCCGAGCTTCAGGGCCCAGATCTGTGCAAGCCGGGGCTGCATCCGGCCCCCGCACCTGGGGTTCCCCACCCCTGCCATAAGGCTCTGCACTGGATGGGAGTCTTCCTCCAGCGGCCTGGCCAGGAACCAACACCCAGGGCAGGACTTGTTTGCTGTGACTTGCTGTGACTTCTCCGCCCAGCGCCATGGCTGAAGGCACCGGCAGCCGGAGCCTGGGGCCTAGGGGAAGTGGTGCAACGGGGAGGCCCCTTGGTCTGTTGAAGGCTTCAGCAGGTCGGCATGGTGCAGCCCCTGTCTGGCGTCTCTGCTCTAGCCGGCAGGTTTCCTCCCAAACTGCCCTGGTCCCGTGTGTGACCTCGCAGGGCCCTGGCCACTGGGCCAGTTGTTCAGCCTTCAATCTGTGCAGCGACAAGCCCGTCCCTGGGCTGGAATTGTCACTGTCAGGCCGCTGGGTCCAGCCCGCGTCTGGCTCCGAGGGGACGGCAGCTTCTCCTGCCACAGAGCCTGTGGGCTCCAATCTTCCCTCTGGCAGAGCCCGTCTGGCTGAGACGATCATGAGTTTGCGGGGCTGCCTCCCATGCAGCAGCGCCATTACGGGGACAAGGAGGCGGGATCAGCCCAGCTCACTGATGGGTTCTGAGGCCTAGGCCTGTGTCCTGCTCCCCAGGTGAGTTCCAGATTTCCGGTGCGCACAGTCAGTACTTTGCCCCTAGTTGCAGGGCAGTGTGGCCCAATGGCCAGAGTCAGTTCCTTGCCTCTTTTTTGGGGGGCAGTATGGCCCAATGGCCAGAATTGGTACCTTGCCCCTAGTTGCAGGGCACAGTGGCAATGGCCAGAGTCAGTTCCTTGTCTCTATGTGCAGAGAGCAGTGTGGCCCAATGACCAGAATCAGTACTTTGCTCCTTTTTCTCAGGGCAATGCAGCCCAATATCTACAGTGAATAAGGGCTGGGTCGTGGCTGTGACTCCAGTCCTGGTGTGAGCAGGAAAATCTCCAACCGATGCGCTGACTCCTGCCGGCGTCTCCCTCCCCAGCAGCCATCGCCTGCCCTGGTGCAGCCTCTGCTGAGCCGCGGGCACCTGGTGCCAGGTTCAGATGGGGGGAGCTGGCGCTTTCCCATGGCTGGGATCCTCCTGTCCCAAGAGAGCAAGGGCCTGTCAGGGAACGAGGGGGTCAGTGGGAGCTGGGCCCTGGGATGGATGCGGCGCCTCTCTAGGGCTCCCCAGGTCCAGACCCCTCCCGGCCTATTGGTGCAGGAGCTGCTGCGGCCACCCCCCGCCCCCCATGCCAGCTGTTCCCCTGCAGCATTTGGCTGCCTCAGGGCCCTGGCTGGGGCTGGGTTCCCAGTGGGCTGCATCCCTGGCCCCACAGAATGGCCGACGCCTTGGTTCCTGGGGAGGGGCTTGGAGACGTGGGGGTGAGAGACAGACTCACCCTCCCATAGGGTCGGTCCCAGAGGGTTTGGCGCGTTGCAACAGGGCCCCATTGCCCAGGGGTAGGGAACAGGCTCGGGGGGGTCATTTCTGCAGGGTTCATTCCCTTACCTCTGACGCAGCAGCAGTGGGGAGAGGGGTCAGTCCCCTCCCTGGCCGGCCGGTATCCTCAGCTGGGCCCGAGGGACAGTCCCAGCTTGGGTCCCAAGCTCCTTGGTGTGGGGGGGCTGTGCTGAGCTGTGATGGAAGGGATGAGATGGGGCCCCATCAGTGCCTTGCTGCCGGTTCCCAACCCCCCTGGGCCAGGAGCCTCCCTCCCCACGTCCCTCTGCTGGAAACACTGGGGTGAGGAGCTAGACAAGACCCTAAGCTTCTGGGGCAAAGGGCTGTGGGCAGGGCCCTCCATGGGGACTTGCACCCCCAGCTGCTCCAGGGGGACAAGGAGGGACCCAGGGCCAGGCAGGCACCTGGCTGGAGCCAGGGCTGGAACATGGGCCCTTAAAGCTCCAGGGTCTCTCCTGAGCCAGGAGAAGATGAACTGGGCCCAAATCTGTCTCAGGCCCGGCTCTGACTCTGCTCAAGGGGTCACTCCCAGCCCACAGCCCTGCAGCTGCTGGCCCTGTGGCCTGTCGGAGCCTCCTCCCCTTGCTGGAGTCAGGGAGCCGGCTCAGAGGTCACTCATGTCAAGTTCCAACAGGCTCTGCTGCTCCCTGAGGCTTTGCGTCTCCCCTGGGACACTCTGGACATGAGGCAAGAGTTGATGCTCTGTGGGGGAGAGAGGCAGGGCAGGTTCAATAGACCAGTGCCCATGCTGTGCCAAGGAGTCCTGCCCCCCCTCCCAGGGTGTGTGTGATTTGAGGTTCCTGTTTCCAAAGCCAGTTAGGTCCTGACTTACATCCATCTCCTAACCCTGTCCCTGAAGGAGGAAGGGCCCAACACAGCCCTGCCCTGCTGGCCTTGTTCAAGGCTTTCCAGTCTCGCCTTTCCTGCCCTCCCCCAGTGCTAAGGGAAAACTACCCTCCCCTCCACCCATGCTCACCTCCCAGCTGTACTGGCGCCTGTGTGGGGCTCTGCCCGCAGGTTCCCCCACAGGGCTGGCCCGAGGCCAGACCCCGCCCGTGCAGAGCCTGCAAAGGAAGGGCAGGGGGGTCACAGCCAGGAAACCTCCTCCCTGTCTGTGGCCCTCTGCTCGGCCAATCAGCAGTGAGACTGGGAGGGGCAGCCAGCTGAGATGTCTCGGGGACGTCCCAAAGGCTGGCCCAGGTCACCACCCAAGGGGTCGGTCTCAGAGCAATTCCAGCCCCGCCTCTTTGGGAGGCTCCCACACAGCCAGAAAGGGTGCTGGGAGGGGGTCTCTGAGGCTGCCCTGCCTTGCAGCTGATGTCAGGGGATCTCTGTGAGCTCAGCCTCCCCCCCTCAACCTCTTCTCCCCCCACAGGTCTTTGTGGTGTCATCGCCACCCCCCCCACTCACCCACCCACAAGGCTGGTGTCCTGCCCCCAGCCAGCCCCTTGGGACACACGGACAGTCAGAGCCCAGGGCTCTCTCATCAGCCACAGTCCAACCCCCTCTCAGTAAGTATGTGAGCAGCCCAGGCCCCTTAGAGCAGGGGTGGCCAACTCGTTACAGGCAAAGAGCCAAAATAGCGGTGGATGCTGTGTGAAGACCCGAACCAAACTTGTTGAGCAAAGCCGCGGGTTGGCCACTCCTGCCTTAGAGAGACTCGGGAACTGCGCCGGGACAGGAACTGCAGAGAAGCAGCTCGACCCCCCAAACCCTGCTGATTTGGGACTGATCAGTCTGGTCTGTGCATCACAGAACTGTAGAACTGGAAGGGACCTTGAGAGAACATCGCGTCCAGTCCCCTGCCTTCACAGCAGGACCAAAAACCATCTAGACAATCCCTGTTAGATGTCTGTCCAGCCTGCTCTTAAATATCTCCTGGGATTGAGAGTCAATTTATCTCCTGGGATTGAGAGTCAATTTATTCTAGTGTTTAACCAGCAGAAGAGGCAGGAAGTTTTTCGTCATGTCCAACCTAAACCTCCCTTGCTGCAGTTCAAGCCCATTGCTTCTTGTCCTGTCCTCAGAGGCCAAGGAGAACAGTTTGTCTCCCTCCTCCTTGTAACACTCTTTTAGATACTTGAAAACTGCTCTCATGTCCCCTCTCAGTCTTCTCTTTTCTGAACTAAACAAGCCCAATTCTTTCAGTCTTCCCTCATAGCTCAGCAGTGAGATGCTGGGAGGCAGGGGGGTCTCAGCAGGCATCCAAAAGGAGGGCCCAGGTCACCTCTGGCTCCCAGTGCTCTGCCAGCCCCAGCTCTGTGTGAGGCCTCCCACCGCCCCAACCCCCCAACCCCCACCCACCCTGCTTGGTGGGGCAGGGGCAGGGAAAGACGCAGGAGAAGGTGAGACGGAGGGAGGGGAGGGGCAAAGGGGAACCAGACTGAGCAGGCTCCAACTGTCTCACCGGGCCTGACACCACCGGCTGCAGGGAAAGAGAAAACGCCCATCGGTCCCAATTCTTCATCCGGCCCTCTCAGAGCCCCTGGGAAGGTGCCGCGCTGCTGCCAAGCTGCGGGAATCTCTGAGCTTGCCCTGGCCTTGAGCATCTGTTCTGATTGGCTGTTGTCAGGGTGTCTTTGTGAGGTCATCACAGTCCCCCAATTGACTGAGGTCCTGCCACAGGCCTTTGTGATGTCACTGCCACCCCCACTCCTCCCATGCAAGGCTGGTGTCCTGGCCCTGGCCAGCCCCTCAGGCTGTTTGAGAGGTTCTCCTGGAGCACCACACTGAACGGCAGCTGGGCCTGGGACCGAGAAGGCTGAACAGTAATGCCCCAGGGGCTGCTCCCTCGGCCCCACCCAGCTCGTTAGTTGTTAGCAGAGTGTAAGGCCAGATGGGCCCATTAACGCATCAAATCATCCCCCTGCACATCCCAGCCCCCTGTATCTCCCAGCAGCTACGTTCTGACCTCCCCCGCACCAGACAGGCAGCTCGTCTGCCCTGCAGGGCACCAAGCAATGGAGAATCCGTCACTGGCTTTGGCTGTTTGTACCAATGGTGCATCAGCCTCCCCGGGAAATATTTGTGCCTCCTTTCTCCCATGGGTTTGTCTTTTTGCCCCTTCTAGCCATGGGCCTTGTTCTGCCTCTTTCTGCAACACAAGCCAGCCCTTTAATCCATGATGTTTTCGCTCCAGGAAGCACTTAGACACGTCTGTGAAGTCCCCTCTCAGCCTCCTTTGGCAGACGCTGAACAGAAGGTGTTTTTCTTCAGCCCTCAGAACATCGGGCTCTTTGCTGCCCCAGCTCCAGTTTCCCAATATCTGTTCCAATGTGGCCCCTGAGGCAGCCGCAGCCTCCAATCTCCATCTCCGGGATGCTGTGTCCCCTCCCGGCCCTGCTCATTCCTGTGCCCATGTGTCTAGTGATGGCTGGAGCCGCATTCCCCAAAGCAGTGCCCTGTGGGCTCCCATTGAGAAGCTTGTCCTGCGTGACCCCGAAATCCTTCTCACAGTCCCTGCTTGCCAGGGACAGATCCCCACTCCAGGGGTGGGGCCTGCCCCCTTTGGCATGGGGCTGGGCCTTGCCTTTGGCTCTGGGAAAACCTGGTTTGTTGGCCTGGGTCCAGCTTCCCAAGGGATCCAGATGGCTCCATGTCACTACCCTGGTCTCAGCGTGATTTGCCCTGCTCAGGTTTTGTCACCTGCCCATGCTGGGGGGGGCTGTTTGGCCCCGAGGGACTCATCCAACGTCAGACCGGGAGGCAGTGGAAGAGCCGGGTGTCCCAAATCCCAGCCTGGAGCTTTAAGCACCTTGCACGGAGAAGTCAAATGCAGCAGCTAGTGCAACAATCGCAGCCACCAAGCACCCACAGATAGGGCCGCTGGGACCCTACAATGCAGATGCCAGTTCATTTAGCCTCTCCTAGTGCTTTGCATGTAACAAAAGGGGAACCAGGCAGTGGCCCACCCTACAGGCATTGCCAGGTTGTGCTCAAAGGGCTTGTCTTTGACCCCAGAGAGCTCCCCAAGGGAAGCCAGTTTTGCTAGAGGAGGCCTGAGCAAAATACAGCCCATGGGTCAGATGCAGCCTGCCAAGCCACCAGATCCAGCCTGCAGAGGCAGCGGGGAGCCCCAGGCAGGCTCCGCAGATCACCCCGCAGCCCCACGCGCCACACGGCTGCAGGGCTCCACTGGCTTTGAAACTGGAAGGGAGAGGGGGATGTTTTAGGAGCTGTCCCACCCCTAGCACATTCTCATTGGCTGGTTTGTGGCAGAAACCAGCCAATGGGAGCTGCTTGTTGGAATAACAGGCAGCCAAAAGAATCACGCCCCCTCTCCTTGGCTGAGTTGTTCCTGAAGCACATGGCCAGGGAGGCAGGCTGGCTGGCTGGGAAACATTTCAAGCTGGGCAGGCAGGCAGGCTAGTTTGGCAGCTGACAAGTAAGTCTCTTGGCCACAGCCTGTAACTGGCACCCCAGCCCTTTCCTGCCCCAACTCTCTGCCTCCCCCCCACTCAACATACCCAAACCCTCTATCCCCCTCTTACACCTATACCCCCTCCCAGATCTGGCATCCCAGTCTCCTGCCCCAGATCACAATCCCCTCCTAGCCAAGCTCGCATCCCAACCCTCTGCACTCCAGTCCCCTGCCCTAGGTCACAACCGCCTGCTTCATCCCAACTCCTTCCCAGACTCCAGTCTTCCTCCTGCACCTCAGTCGCTTGCCCCAGGCTCCTCTCTGCACCCAAGCTCCATCCCAGATCCCACAGCTCCTCCATGGAAGAGTGTGGCCCTCGACTAGTTTTGAAAAACTTGGAGTGGCCCCCTATCAAAAATGATTGCCCACCCCTGTACTAGAGGACACGGAGACAGCCCCTCCACTCAAGGATGGACACAAGCAGCAATTCTTCAAAAACCCAAACAAGGATTTAAAAGGAGCACGTGGTGGCAATGTGTTTAATAAAGCACCAAAGATTTTACAGAAGAAAGGAAAATACAACACAGTCCATGACCACCAAAAGAAGGAGAGAATGAAAGTGGCAGAACAAAATGAAAAAACAGCGACATAGGATATCTCACACATGCAGAAAATGCAGGAGTTATGTAACATGCACACAGAAAGCCTGTATACACACAGGCTTTTAGTGCTAAGGAGACAATTTAACCCCATACTTCCTACAATGTGATATGTGTGACCTATATGGGAACAACATCTACCGGAAGGCATGGGATGCATAGTCCTAGGGATGGGGGTTCCACGACCACCATCCCCAAAAGAAGAAGACGGGTGGTGGTGGTCAGGGACTCCCTCCTAAAAGGGAATGAGTCATCCATCTGCCGTCCAGACCTGGAATCTTGAGAAGTGTGCTGCTTACCAGGAACTTGCATTCAGGATGTGACCGAGAGTCTTCCAAAACTGATCAAACCTTCGGATTGCTACCCCTTCCAGCTTCTCCATGTAGGAACTAACAATATGGCCAAGAATGACCTTGAACGGGTCACAGCACATTATGTAGCACTTGGAAGCAGGATCAAGGAATTTGACGTGCAAGTGGTGTTCTCGTCCATCCTCCCTGTTGAAGGACAAGGTCCAGGTAGGGATTGTCGAATTGAGGAAGTAAATGAGTGGTTGCGCAGGTGGCGTTGGAGAGAGGGCTTTGGTTTCTTCGACCATGGAACTGTGTTCCAGGCACAAGGATTGCTAGGAAGAAATGGGATCCACCTAACCAAGAGAGGAAAGAGCATCTTCATGGGCAGGCTTGCAAACCTAGTGAAGAGGGCTTTAAACTAGGTTCATCGGGGGACGGTGACCAAAGCCCTGAAGTGAGGAAGTCGGATACTGGGAAGAAACAGAAGGAGGAATGAGCAACAAGGGAGGACCCCTGATTCGGATGGAGAAGGTTATCTAAAGTGATCAGCTGGTTATCTAAGGTGTTTGTGAGAAGCCTGGGAAATAAACAGGAAGAATTGGAGCTTCCTGGCCTGGCCCAATCGAAGAACTGTGATTTGATTGGAATAACAGAGACTTGGTGGGATGACTCGCATTACTGGAGCACTGTCATGGAAGGCATAAACTCTTCAGGAAGAACAGGCAGAGGCGAAAAGGAGGAGGAGTTGCACTGTATGTAAGAGAACAGTATGATTCCTCGGAGCTTCAGTATATAGAGGGAGAAAAGACTGTTGAGGGTCTATGGGTTAAGTTTAGAGGTGGAAGCAAGAGGGTTGATGTTGTGGTTGGTGTCTGCTATAGACCACCGGATCAGGTGGATGAGGTAGAGAAGGCTTTCTTCAGACAACTGACAGAAGCTTCCAGATCACAGGCCCTGGTTCTCATGGGGGACTTTAATCACCCTGACATCTATTGGGAGACCAATACAGCAGTACACAGACAATCCAGGAAGTTTTTTGGGAATGCTGGGGATAACTTCTTGGTACAAATGCTGAAGGAATTGACCAGGGGCCATGCACAGCCTAACCTGCTGCTCACAAACAGGGAGAAACTAATAAGGGAAGTAGAGGTGGATGACAACCTGGGAAGCAGTGATCATGAAATGATAGATTTCAGAATCCTGACCAAAGGAAGGAAGGAGAGTAGCAAAATATACACCCTGTACTTCAGAAGAGCAGACTTTGACTCCCTTGGAGAAATGATGGACAGGATTCCCTGGGATGCTTACATGAAGGGGAAAGGAGTGCAGGAGAGCTGGCAGTATTTTAAAGAAGCCTTATTAAAGGCACAGGAAGAAACTATCCCGATGCACAGCAAGAAAAGCAAATATGGTAGGCGACCAGATTGGCTTACCGGGGATATCCTTGGTGAGCTTAAACACAAAAAGGAAGCTTACAAGAAGTGGAAACTTGGACGGATGACTAGGGAAGAGTATAAATATATTGCTTGAGAATGCAGGGGAGTTATCAGGAAGGTGAAAGCGCAATTGGAATTGCTGCTGGCAAGGGATGTGAAGGGTAACAAGAAAGGTTTCTACAGGCATGTTAGCAATAAGAATGTGATCAGAGAGGGTGTGGGGCCCTTACTGGATGAGGGAGGTAACCTAGTGACAGATGATGTGGGAAAAGCTGAAGTACTCAATGCTTTCTTTGCCTCTGTCTTCACAGACAAGGTCAGCTCCCAGACAAATGCACTAGGCAACACAGTATGGAACGGAGGTGGACAGCTCTTGGTGGGGAAAGAACAAATTAGGAACTATCTAGAAAAGCTAAACATACACAAATCCATGGGCCCGGATTTAGTGCATCCGAGGGTACTGAGGGAGTTGACAAATGTCATTGCGGAGCCTTTGGCCATTATCTTTGAAAACTTGTGGAGATTGGGAGAGATCCTGGATGACTGGAAAAAGGCAAATGTAGTGGCCATCTTTAAAAAAGGGAAGAAGGACAATCCAGGGAACTACAGACCCATCAAGCTTACCTCAGTCCCCGGAAAAATCATAGAGGGGATTCTCAAGGAATCCATTTTGAAGCATTTGGAAGAGGGGAAAGTGATCAGAAATAATCAATATGGATTCACGAAGGGCAAGTCATGCCTGACCAATCTGATTAGCTTCTATGATGAAGTAACTGGCTCTGTGGACATTGGAAAGTCAGTGGATGTGATATACCTTGACTTTAGCTTGACAATATTCTTGCCAGCAAGTTAAGGGAATATGGATTGGATAAATGGACTGAAAAATCGATAGAAAGCTGGCTAGACTGTCGGGCCCAACGGGTAGTGATCAACAGCTGGACGTCAGGTTGGCGGTCGGTTTCTAGTGGAGTGCCCCAAGGATCTGTTCTAGGACCGGTTCATCATCTTTATTAATGACCTGGATGAGGGGATGGATTGCACCCTCAGCGAGTTTGCAGATGACACTAAGCTAGGGGGAGAGGTAAATATGCTGGAGTGCAGGGATAGGGTCCAGAGTGACCTGGACAGATTAGAGGATTGGGCCAAAAGAAATCTGATGAAGTTCAACAAGGACAAGTGCAGAGTCCTACACTTGGGATGGAAGAATCCCAAGCATTGTTACAGGCTGGGGACCGAATGGCTAAGTAGCAGTTTGGCAGAAAAGGACCTGGGGGTTACAATGCATGAGAAGCTGGATATGAGTCAACAGTGTGCCCTTGTAGCCAAGAGGGCTAATGGCATATTGGGGTGCATTAGGAGGAGCATTGCCAGCAGGTCCAGAGAAGTGATTATTCCCCTTTATTCGGCTCTGGTGAGGCCACATCTGGAGTATTGTGTCCAGTTCTGGGCCCCCCACTACAGAAAGGATGTGGACGCATTGGAGAGAGTCCAGCAGAGGATGACCAAAATGATTAGGGGGCTGGAGTGCATGACCTGTGAGGAGAGACTGAGGGATTTGGGTCTGTTTAGTCTGCAGAAGAGAAGAGTGAGGGGGGATTTGATAGCAGCCTTCAACTTCCTGAAGGGAGGTTCCAAACAGGCTGGGGAGAGGCTGTTCTCAGTAGTGACAGATGGCAGAACAAGGAGCAACGGTCTCAAGTTACAGTGGGAGAGGTCTAGGTTGGATATCAGGAAAAACTATTTCACTAGGAGGGTGGTGAAGCACTGGAATGGGTTCCCTAGGGAAGTGGTGGAATCTCCATCCCTAGAGGTTTCTAAGTCTTGGCTTGACAAAGCCCTGGCTGGGTTGATTTAGTTGGGATTGGTCCTGCCTTGGGCAGGGGGCTGGACTTGATGACCTCCTGAGGTCTCCTCCAGCCCTATGATTCTAAGGACAACTCCTGTCCCATCCCAGCCTGGCCAGGCTGGAGCTGGGTGTCCCAGGCTCCTCGCCACAGGGGAAGATCAGATTTCATGATCTGCCACACACCTCCTGGCTGTGAAATGGGTAGGAATCTAGTCAGATTCTGAGGGACCTTTCTCCCCCCCCCCGCCCCCCCCCCACAGAGCAGGGGTGGGGAACCTTTATTAAGTCAGGGCCACTGACCCACAGAAAAATCAGTTGGGGGCTGCACACAAGTGAGAAGCAACCCCCTTGTCCCTCACCAGTGTGGGTTCCCCAATGCTGGGGGGAGAGATTCAGGGGCTGGATCCAGGCAAGCCAGGGGCTGCATCTGCCCCCTGGGCCTGAGGTTCCCCACCCCTGCCATAGAGATCTGCACTGGATGGGAGTCTGCCTCGGAACGGCCTGGCCAGGCCATGGACACCCAGGGAAGGGCTTCAACACATTGTATTTGTGGTGGCTTTTTGGCCCAGCACAATGGGTGAAGGGCACCGGCAGCCCGAGCTCAGGGTCTGAGGAAAGAGGCTTGACGGGGAGGCCCCTTGGTCTGTTGAAGGCTTCAGCAGGTCCCTGAGGTGCAGCCCCCGTGTGGCATCTCTGCCCTGGACGGCCGGTTTCCTCCTCCGCTGCCCTTGTCCCGTATGTGAGCTCACAGGGCCCTGGCCGCTGGGCCAGCTGTTTAGATTTCAGTCTTCGCAGCAGCAGCAAGCCCTGTCCCTGGGTTTGAACTGTCACCTTTGGGCCGTTGGTTCCAGCCCGGGCCTGGCTCTGAGGTGACGGCAGGTTCTCCCGCAACAAAGCCCGCGGGGCTCTGAGCTTCCCTCTGGCAGAACCCGCCTTGGGCCAGGCTGGGTCTGGCTCCTCCCACGCCTGGTGGAGGAGATCTTGTGTCCTGTGGGGCTGCCTCCCATGCAGCAGTGCCAGTGCGGGTACGAAGAGGCGCGGGATCAGCCCGGCTCAGTGACAGGATCCAAGGCCTTGGCCTGTGTCCGGCTCCCCAGTTGTGTTCCAGATTCCCAGAGCGCTATACCGTGCCCAGTCCACGGTCCCCACAAGGGAAAGGGGCTGCAGCCCCCTCTGGCTCCTGGGAAGGGCTCAGAGCTCAGCCTGCCCACCAAAGTCAGAACCCCACCCTGACTGCAGAGCAGGGCAGCCTAGTGGCCAGAGGCCGTAACCTGTCCCCTATTCAAAGGGCAGTGTGGCCCAATGGCCAGAGTCAGTAACATCCCCCACCCCCATTCTCAAGGCAGTGTGGCCCAATGGCCAGAGTCCAAAACCCACCCTTATTCCCAGGGCAGTGCAGCCCAGTGGCTAGAGTCAGTACCTTGCCCCTTTTCAAAGGGCAGTGCAGCCCAATGGCTACAGGCAATACGCTGGCCCCGACTCAGGGGGCTGTGCAGGTCCCTCTCCAGGGACAGAGGACAGGGGGTGCTTTCCATCTCCCATGGGAGGCAACTCCTCTCTTTCCCCTGGGGCCTGTCCCAAGGCCGGGTCGTGGCTGTGGCTCCAGTCCCGGTGTGAGCGGGGAAAAGCTCTGACCAATGAGCTGATTCCCGCCGGCGGCTCCTTCCCCAGCAGCCGTTGCCTGCTCTGGCGCAGCCCCTGCTGAGCTGTGGGCACTTGGTGCCAGGTTCAGACTTGGGGACCTGGCGCATCCCCGTGGCCGGGCTCCTCCTGTCCCAAGAGAGTGAGGGCCAGTGAGATGCGGGTGCCCCTGGGAACCAGGGGAGTCAATGGGAGCTGGGCCCTGGGATGGACGCGGTGCCTCTCTAGTGTCCCCAGGACCAGACCCCTCCCTGCCTATTAGCACAGGAGCTGCTGCCGCCTCCCCATCCTCCCGCGCCAGCTGTTCCCCCGCAGCGTCTGGCTGCCCCAGGGCCCTGGCAGCCAGCCAGTATCCTCGGCTGGGTCCCTGATGGAAGTATATTTGGACTAGAACAAACACTGATGTGATTCAATTATGGCAGCTGTGATGGTCTGAGCTCAATATATTAATGGTGAGTTCTGCAATAGCATCTCTCTTTTTGTACCATCAAATAACAGAAAATATTCAGCTGGAGCTAAATTCTGCATATAGGTCTTGGGGATTAGTTAGCGTGCTAAATCCTGAGTTAGGAAATGAAACAATACGCAAAGAAAATGACCATTTAAAATAGAGCTGCACATTATTTTTACAATATGCAAGTATTGTGTTGGCAAATCAGGAATACCAAGCAAACACCGTAAAATCACAAAGCACACCCACAATAACAGGGAAACTTCACTAACATACTGATCACTAAATCTGTTTCACAGATTGAGATAACAAAATCAACACTTCAAAAACCTGGACATTAAACTGATAGCCTACGTCTACACTGCAGGCTTTTTGCACAAGAACAGCTGTTTTGGCGCAAAAACGTACAGAGCATCTACACTGCATGCATGTTCTTGCGCAAGTAAATTTACAGTACAGCGTCAGAAAAGAGGGCTTCTTGCATAAGAGTTATTCCTCTCCCCACGAGGAATAAGCCCTCTTGTGCAAGAGCTCTTCCACAAGAAGGCAGTGTAGACAGGCAACAGGGTTTTCTTGAGCAAGAAAGCCCTATGGCTAAAATGGCTATGAGAGCTTTCTTGCACAAGAGAGCGTCCACACTGCCATGGATGCTCTTGCACAAAAGCACATCTCTCCCACAAAAGCACATGGCAGTGTGGATGCGCTCTTGTGGAAGACCTTTTGCACAAGAACTCTTGCATAAAACAGTTCTTGCGCAAGAAGCCTGCAGTGTAGATGTAGCCTCGGGCTATGTCTACATTGGCGGGTTCTTGCGCAAGCGTTCTTGTGCAAGAACACGTCCACACTGCCATATGCTATTGCACAAGAGCATCCATGGCAGTGTGGACGCTCTCTTGTGCAAGAAAGCTCTGATGGCCATTTTAGCCATAGGGCTTTCTTGCGCAAGAAACCCCTGCCCCGTGTCCACACTGCCCTCTTGCGCAAGAGGACTTACACTTGTTAGAAAAGAGCGTAGCTCTAGAAGCCCTGTGTTCTGACGCCGTACTGTAAATCTTCTTGCGCAAGAGCGGGTGGGCAGTGGGGACGCTCTGCGGGTTCTTGTGCAAAAACCCGCCAGTGTAGACATAGCCCAGGAATCCTGTGGCATCTTATAGACTAACAGATTTATTGGAGCATAAGCTTTCGTAGGCAAAGACCCACTGCCTCTCAGAGGCGCCCAGGGCTATGTCTACACTCGCGGCTTCTTGCGCAAGTATGGCCGTTCTTGCGCAAGAATCCACAGAGTGTCCACACTGCCCGCCCGCTCTTGCACAAGGAAATTTAGAGTACAGCGTGGTAAGAAAGGGCTTCTTGCTCAAGAGTTACGCTCTTTTCTAACAGGTGTAACCTCTCTTGTGCAAGAGGGCAGTGTGGATGCTCGGCAGGGATTTTTTGCGCAAGAAACCCCTATGGCTAAAATGGCCATCAGAGCTTTCTTGTGCAAGAGAGCATCCACACTGCCATGGATGCTCTTGCGCAAAAGCACAGCTCACACATGGCAGTGTGGACGTGTTCTTGCGCAAGACTTCTTGCACAAGAACCTTTGCGCAAGATGTTCTTGCGCAAGAAGCCACCAATGTAGACATAGCCCAGGGGTGTGTGAATTTCCCAGGCTACTGGGTGGGGCTCAAGCCGGTTTTGTGTGAGATGGATGAAAAGGGACCTCCAGATATTGAACCCGGCCCTGGCTGCTGCTGGCACTACCTGGCAGAAGGGTTACATAAATGAAACGTGTTTATTTTGTGCTGTTTTTATTTCACTGGTAATGGTCCCAATGTGGTGCTTGCTCACGGGCATGTTATGCGGCTTGTCATAGGTGATGGTGATAAATTCGTTGTTGCTGCCTCGGGATGGGACACAATGCAACAGCGGCATGTAGTAGTGCCCCAGTAACTGATGTTCTACTGTGTCCGTAAACATGTATAAAGAGTTGAACCACCCACCGCCCCCATGATGGCTGTGGAATATGGCACTCCCTCACAAGGCTGATTCTCAATATTGTGGCCAATTCTCCTTTTGCAGACAAAGGGCACTTTTCATCAATTGTTTTTAACCAAACCCTTCTGGTGTCTGCCTCATAAAAGAGTCACACCTCTGGGTTCTCGACCTTTGTTGATGCTCTTTACTAAATGTTGAACGGATGACTAATAACCAGGTTGTACATAGCAGTACAGTGTTTCTTTTTTTGATGACATCATAAATGGTGCCTCATAAGAGATTACGTTACACGAATGACAATAACGAATTTCTGATAAAGCAACTTCCCAATCTATTCACATTTAAAGGCTTGGCCAAAGGTATTGTGAAATTGGAACTAGTATTTTGAGAAAAAACCTCCGCAGAGGTGTTGCTAGGTAACGTAAAACCTCCCTTCAACCATTTTTCCTTTATTAAAGGTCTTGTATATAAGCCACTTTAACCCAGCTGTTGAATTTTTCAGGCCAGTCTTTCCATTTCACCAAAAAATACTCATTCCTGCCCTGCCCCTTTTTCACTAGAATGTTTTCTATCCTGTAAACGTGGTCCTAGTTAGGGTTTATACTTGTCATTCTTTGGGATGAAAAGACCCTGCTACTTCCTCTTCTCCGTAATCTTTTAATGGGTACACCGGCCTTCGTAATAAAATACCAGTCACAATAAATATTTCATCAGTAAAGGTCTGCTGATACCCCTTTTCAAAAGCCCCCTTTTTTTCAGAGACTGTTATTCCTCGTGGAATGAGGTTTAATAGTTAATTCGAACTAAGGGGTTTATCTCAGAATCCCTCTTCTCTGCCGCGTGTAGACGCGGGCAGTTACTTCGGGCTAGTCAGTTTCCAAAATGGTGACCGGCCGGGAATATGCTAATCAAGCACGAGATATTTAAATCCCACACTTCATTAGCAATTTCGGTCACTCTCATTAGCCTCCCTAGTTCAAACTAGGGGGCTAGTGTATATGTACCCACAGAATATCTATCATCGTTAAAATATATTTACGGTCATTGTTGTGCTCAGAATAGGGAGCCATGTCAACCAAATCCACCTGCCGTTGCGCATTCACATCAGACACAACTGTTTCATTTCTTTTCAATGTAATTCTTGCTCGTTTATGCAAAGTGTAAGGATCTTGACCTGCAACTGTTGAAATGAAAAATAAAATATGCCACCATGTACGTCTTATAACAACATCACCTCTCTCATTGTGATCATGTGTGAAACTGATTGTTCCTTCCTAAGTGGAGTACTTTACATTACTCCTGATTGAATAACATCCTCTTTAGCTCAAATAATTTGCTATCTTTGGGTTCAGGGAGTTGGGTTGAGGACTGGTTCTAAGGTAAATTGAGTATAAGACCCCTGCTTAACTGTCTTTGCTCCCAGCTACCAGCAACCTCTGTACTTGAGCTGTCTAGTCCAGCATCATGTGAGAGTCCTGGACCGGAGGTTCTACCTGAACATTGATTTTGTTTTAGATAACTTGATTTTTACCAGTTTTGGAAATAGTACATAACACTCATTGTCTATGTCAAGCTGCAGATGCTACAGCAGCACATTAGGGTTACATCTAGACTACAGGCTTTTGCTGACAGAGGCTTTGTCGACAGATGCTGTCGACAAAGCTTCTCTCGACAAAGAGTGTCTAGACTGCATCCAGTTCTAGTGTAGACGCAAAGGACAGTGTAGATGCAATAACGCCTTCTGTCGACAGAACTCTGTCGACAAAAGGAGTTGTTCCTCATCAGATGAGGTTTACCGCCGTCCACAAAACTGCCAAGTTCTGTTGATGTTATGTTGACAGAACTCAGCGGTAGTGTAGACGCAGGTACAGTTTTGTCGACAAAAGTCCACAGTTTTGTCGACAAAAGTCTAGACACACCCTAGGAATGATAAGAACTAAATCACACACACAAATACAATAGCAGTTACATTTTATGATACTACATTTTAAATGTCAGAAATTCACATTTGCAATTGCAGCAGGCTCCTGAGTTCTCCTGTATAGTGTAGATATGTCCCTATAGGGCTATGTCTACATTGCAGGCTTCTTGTGCAAGAAGCTTTCTGTGGAAGAGATCTTCCGCAAAAACTTCTTACGCAAGAGCGCGTCCACACTGCAAAAGCGCATCGGAAAAGCGATGCGCTTTTGCGCAAGAGAGCATCCAGACTGCATGGACCCTCACTCACAAGAAAGCTCTGATTGCCATTAACAGCATGGCCACCAGGGCACCTGTGCTTCTTTTGATAGGCTGTTTTTGCCTTTTTGTTTCCCATCCACACACACCTTTTTGCGCAAGAGCTCTTGTGTAAAAAGGCTTATTCCTTGGAGAAAGAGGAATAGCTACACCGCAAAACCCCCTCTGTTCTGTTGATTCACTGTAAATTTTCTTGCGCAAAATGCGCTTGAGGTGTGGATGCTCCACGAGTTTTTGCACAAAAACTCTGCAGTGTAGACATAGCCTTAGTGGGGGCTAGATATACTGAACACTTAATAGTATTTAAACATCTTTAAAATAAAATCAAAGCAACCCAATTAAAAAAAAACTTCAAAAAGGATAAGCCCTAGGAATACAATGAGAATGCAGGAAGAAGCCCATCGCCAAGAGCGGAGGCTAGCCTATTCATTGCACCCAATATAGCATGTCTGATTACCTGATCTATACACAGGTGCAAGGAGCTCCTGGCCCTCAGGGGCCTTGTATGGGCTTTGGAGACCAGGGTGGCTGAATTGGAGGAGCTAAGGAAGGCAGAGAGGTGCATAGATGAGACTTTCCAGGACACAGACACACAGAAGTATTTATCTAATTTTAAAATCTTTATTATTTTATGCTGATGTCTAAACCCAAAGGCTGTGTCTATGCTGATTATTATTTTCAGGCATAACGGCTTTGCGCAAGAGGGTTTTTCTTGCGCAAGAAGGGGCAGTGTAGACAGCTCCGTCTTGCGCAAGAGCCTCTTCCGCAAAAATGGCGGCTCATTAGTTATGCAAATGAGGTTTGGCGATATTCCATGCTGAGCCTCATTTGCATAGCTCTGGCGCAAGATCGTGCCAGTATAGACACAGACAAACAGTTTGTTTTTGGTTCCAAGATGTTTTCAAAAACAAGCATTTCACCTTCTGCATAGATACAAAGCCATCGTTTGATTTCCCCTACTCATATGATATGCCCAAGTTTGGCAATGTGGATAGGTTATACCAGTGGTCCCCAACCTTTTTGTGGCCAATAGCACATTCATGTTTTCAGAAGAGTGTGGCGGGCGCCAACAATTTTTCAAGGCTTATTTTGTATTTGTACATTAAATAATATGAAAAACATCCTATTTAATATTACATAATATATGAATCCATAAGATAAAAAAGGTAATTTTACATGTAAAAGGTATTAATTAAATTATTCGGCAATTACTCTTTCACCTTACCATGTGAATTTGCTCTTTTTTATCTACCTGTAAGAAAAATTAAGGAGTTTTTACAAAATAAATATCATAAACAGTTTTCATCTTATTTATTTTAAAAAAGTAAAATGTTGTTGAACTGCTGGTCCAAATATATTTATTATTCTTACTTTAACATAGATAGTCAGTAATGGTTAATTAAAAAATATTCTTTGTATTGTTACTTGTATCTGGATTTCAATAAACAAACAAACAAATGTGAAAAAAAGTTAAACACAAGTTAATCGTATGCGCTCATCAGCACTTAATGGAAAATAGGTATAATTAATTCACATGGTTTTTCAAAAGCCTGTCAGCGGGAGGTGGCAGCTGAGGCCCCAGTCCGGAGGGGAGAAATGGAAAGGATTACCCAGAGGTCATTGGTAGGAAGTAGCCAGGGTGGGGAACTGAACCCTGGAAGCTTGGCATGCTGAGGTGGGATTCCCAAGTGGGGGGTCCATTCCACCACTGACAGTGCCCTGAGCAATACTTTTAGTGACTCTTTTTTTTATGGTGAAGTCACTAAATACCATCCTCGCCATAACTGCCAACCACGCTGTATCCGATATATCTGTCGACTCATCGAACTGAAGTGAAAACCAGTCACATATTTCCAAGTCATCCTTTAGCTGAGGTTGCATGTTGCCTGAAATTGCATGTATCCTCCTCGTAACTGTGTTGACTGATAACTGCAAGTCTTGTATTGCCGACAAAATCTCAC
This sequence comes from Pelochelys cantorii, assembly GCA_032595735.1. NCBI lineage: Eukaryota > Metazoa > Chordata > Testudines > Trionychidae > Pelochelys > Pelochelys cantorii. The sequence continues at coordinate 15,548,212 of CM064345.1, forward strand.
GCTTGTTAGAAAATCCTTGAAACAGGCAATCAGCACCAGTCAAAAATGCTTCCTTCAACAATTCACCATCTTGAAAGGGTTTTTTCTTCTTTGCGAGCAGATGATCAATTTTAAAGGAAGCAATAGTAGCACTTTTAGACTTTACCCCTTGTCTAAGTGAAAACAGATTTCTGGGCAGATAGGTTTGATTTGAGTTAATTAATTTTCTTCTTTCTCAACTCAGATTTAAGTGGATGGCTAATGTCAAAAGAGCCGTGATTAGTTTGGAAATGGCGTTCAACATTATGTTTTTTCGGCACTGCAACAGTACCACCGCACAATAAGCAAACACATTTCCCTGTATTGTCAATAAAACAATAGGATTCTTCCCACTCTGTGTTGAAATAATATGTACGTTGTCTTTTATTTGAACCACTCATTTTGGGTCAAAATGTTACCTCTCCCTCCTCACGTTTGACCGCCCAGCTCTTTCTTTTCACTGCCTCTCTCCTGTGCACCTCCCCCGGCCATTTTTAAATCTCCTGCTGCCCGTCCCAGTCCCAGTGATGTCACCCCCCATCGCTCCTCAGTGCCCCGCCCCCTTTTGCGTAGCTCCATCGCTGCCGCCGTTTCACACCATCTGCCCTCTTTCTCCCCTGCCGCTTGTGCTCCCCGGTGCTTTAAAGCGGCGTGCCAGACTCCGGGCGTGCGAACAGCCGGCACACAGTCGGTACCTGACCCCTCGCACCGTGAGCAGCGCAGTAGCAGGGGGGCCCGGAGTGCGGGGCAGCAATGCCCCATCACAAACGGCGATACACGAGTGATAAGAGGTTGTCTCTAGGCGGGCACACATAAATGCCCTGGCGGGTGCCATGGTACCTGCAGACACCGCGTTGGGGACCACGGGGTTATACATTCCAATTTGGTTCTATGTTCCATTACCCATGGAATGTAGCAACTTGGCTTTTGTCAGACAGAGATGAGAAGGGCACACCCATAGTGTGGGAATATTTTGTATGCTCCAGCCCTGTGGTGGGGTGTTTGGGGGGGGGGGGGGGCTTGAGTGCCAGCATGGGCTCCACAATGCTGGGGGGGAGGACCTTGAGCCTTGGAGGCTGGATCTAGGCACCCAGACCCTGGGCCTGAGGTACCCCACTCCTGGCTAAGTGCTTCCCAAATTCACTCTTCTGGGGTTCAGGGTTGATAATAGATTTTGTGGTACCCTCGGCTCTGGGGTTTGGTAAAAAACAAGGGGCTCAGTGTATTAATTTTATTCATTGCACATGTTGTTAATTGCACATATATTGGGATTGCAAATAGATGATAGTAAAGATATAAATGAAATAATATTTTAACTTTCTAATTTTTAATTTTGCGCCCTAAATGTACTGTAAAATGTAATTTTGTGCCACCCTTATTACGGCTCTGGCAGGGGGCGGGAGGGAGTTCAGTGCATCCTAGCCTGTGGGCCATACACTCTCTATCCCTGCCTTAGAAGGACCTTATAATTCAATTAAGGAGCCTCAGTATTTTGGATCCCATAGAGGACTTTTCCCTAGAATTGGCCTGATAATTAGTGATCTGGGTGGAGGCAGGCGAGGGGTCATTAGCATCTGGAGCAGGGATTTCCCATCAGGCCATGCTTCCCTGCTTTCTGAGTCCCAGAGTTCAGTGCAGTTCCGGTGTTGGACTTTCTGTTCTCCGTTCTGTATAGGAATGGAGTGATGCGCATGAGGCTAGGGGAGCTTTCGGGGGAGGGCGGGGGGAATGTTGGGTGGGTCTTCCCCCTGGTCTGCTGATCTGCTTTGGTTCAAGTAAACAGGGGGGGCGGTGGGAAGGTTTTTCATTACTCTGAAAGCATGGATATTATGCCCTCCAGAAGGCAGGGCTATAACAATACAAATAAAAGGTAGCAAGTGCTATAGGAGAATCACAGAAAGAATTGCTATTGACTTAAGTGTTTTTGAACAGTCGCTATTAAAACAAAAACAAAAACAAATCATTCAATGACGTGCATTGCACAGAGTAAACCAAGTAACACAAAGAATATTTGCAAAGGAGTAAAGCTACAATGAAAACAGGTGACAGTGGAGGAAGTGCAATTCGGGGATTCAGGGGCAGCAGACAACACAAAGGTGTTAAATGTGATGAGACACTGGTGGGTTCTTGCGCAAGAATGGCCATTCTTCTGCAGAGCGTCCATACTACCTGCCCGCTCTTGCGCAAGAAGATTTACAGTAAAGCGTGGGAAGAGAGGGCTTCTTGCGCAAGAGCTACGCTCTTTTCTAACAAGTGTAAGCTCTCTTGAACAAGAGCTCTTGCGCAAGAGGGCAGTGTGGACCTGTGGCAGGGGTTTCTTGCGCAAGAAAGCCTTATGGCTAAAATGGCCATCAGAGCTTTCTTGCGCAAGGGAGCATCCACACCGCCATAGATGCTCTTCTGCAAAAGCACATCTCGCAAATGGCAGTATGGACGTGTTCCTGCGCAAGGGTTCTTGCACAAGATGTTCTTTCACAAGAACCCGCCAGTGTAGACATAGCCCAGATGTCCTCTCTTTAGACCCCTTTGGCCATCGTGTTAACCCCCTTTTAAAGTGTACTAAGCAAAAACTTCTACATAGTGGCTGTAAGGGAAGGGAGCAGAGCAGGGGGCGTCTGCAGCCCTACTGAGCACGCTCAAGGCCTCTGATTAGCGTGAATTATATATAAAAAAACCCAGGTTTAATCAAATTTAAGAAGTCCCGTGTCCCCGCCCTCCCCGCCACGGCCCCCCTGTGTGTGTTGCGGAATTTACCAGCTGTCCCTCCCTGAATTTGCCCCAGCAGTGATCCTAACCCAGCCCGCAGCCACTTCACCCCCCGCCCGGTCAATTTTCACCCCCCTGCTCTGTGTGGCCCCGCCCCTCCCTTTTCTTCCCGTTTCAAAACCAAGTCAGCAGAAACTTATCCATGGAGCGGGCAGCGCAGAAAGCAGGGGCGTCAGCAGAGCTAGTGCGCATGCGCGGTGCCGCGAAGGTCTCCCGAAATAGCGCAGTCTGGCAGGGAGCTGCTTGCTACGCCCCAGCCCGGCGCGGGCAGCAGCTGGTTCCTGCCTCTCTCTGCGCAGCCCCGGGCAGGGGAGCCGGGCCCCGGGCAGCACCCCCGAAAAGGAGCAGGGGTGAGGCTGGGAGGGTGCAAAACGGAGGGCCCCAGCAGCTTGTGGGTCGCGGGGTTGCGGGGGCCGGGGGCTGATTAATTGCTGGGCAGGGTGGTGGGCGGAGAGTTTGGACGGGGGGCGGGGCAGGAGACATTCTGGGGGCAACTCTTTGTCACTCCCTCCCACTGGGGGGGGCAGAGGGAAACCACCCCCGCCGCTCCCCACACACACCCACCTGTCTGTTGGTTCACACGGTGGGGGGCTCATGCTGTGGGCGAGGGATGCCGCCGCTGCCACCACTGCGCCTTGTCTAGCAGCCCCCTGCACACCTGGCAGCCCCGCAACCAGCCTGACCCCGGGCCTTGCTGTTCTGGGAAAGGCAACACCTCCTTGCTGCTGCTGGGGCAATATAAGGGGCCACCTGGCCCGGATTTAGGGCAAGGCAAGCAAGAGCGTTGTGTTGGGCCCTGCTCCTTCAGGGCCCCATGCTACAATCCAGCCCCACCCCACCCCAGTGGCTGAAGGGACCAAGGTGCTGTCAGCGTGCCACCTTGGGCTCCTCAGACTCTTTGGCCAAGTCTGGGGGCCACTTCCTGAACTAAACCCCGAGCTACACAGGCAAGCCAGGGCCTCAGGGGTGTGGGTCGAAGTTGCCAGCTGGAGGAAGCTACTTGCCCAGAGACGAGACCAGTTTGACATCTGTAGTGTGTAGAGTTGCCAGGTGTCCGGTATTGAACCGGACAGTCTGTTTTTTGGTCCCTCTGTCTGGTTAAAAAATTCAGAAACGTGTGATGCCTGGTATTTTCTGGTTTTCTGGCTGGGTGCCCGACGGAAGCCTGGCGAGGGCAGGGGGTGTGGCTGGGAGGCAGGGCACGATCGGCGCTGGGAGCCTCTGGTTGCGTCTGATATAGGAGTGACGCTTTGGGGAGGAGGAGAAGCCCTGTCTGTACTCCTGAGCACTGTTCAAGCGCGTTGTGGAGCCGTAGCCAGACTCGCTCATGCTTCGCTGGGACCGTGTGTGGGATAGACAGTGCCCTGGGATCTGCATGTGGCCAGGTCAATCCCGCTCCCCGATGGCCAATTCTCGTCCCCCCCCCCCCCCCCCAGCCAGCCCCGCTCCCCCCGACCCCCTCCCGGCCAGCCCTGCTTCCTGCCTGCCAGTTCTCCTCCTCCCGATCTCCCCCGGCCAGCCCCGCTGCCCCCGACCCTCCCCCTGACTAGCCCTGCTTCCTGCCGGCTGCCCCCCTCCCCGATCTCCCCTGGCCAGCCTGCCCCATTTCCCCCCCCCCCCCGCCAGCCCTGCTTCCCATCCCCCCTGCTCCCCCCCCCCCCCCCCCCCGCCCCTGGTCAAGTATTTTTTTCTGAAGCTACCTGGTAACCCTATGGACCATGCTGTGCTCACCAAGCCTGGGCAGGGCTCCCAGCGGACTCTTCCAGAGGCTAGGCAGGGTTTTGAAGCCTGTCGATACCCAGAGCTGTCCCAATCATGGGACGATTCGGGGAGGCCGCCCTAAGCCCCAAGCTTTGGGGAGCCCTGTAGGGGCTTCCTCCATTGTGCTGTGGATGGGAGGCATCTGAGGGATGACGGGGGGCCTAGCCGGGGGCAGCAGCAGTGGTCTCCTCCCCGCGCTGCCCTGTGCTCAGCATGGTGGGGAGATCCAGAGGGGGCCAGGCAGCCTGTTCTGCTCTGCTTCAGCACGGCCGCAGGAAGGAGAATGCTCCGGCTGCAGCCCCAGGGTACTCCGCTTCCTGCCGCCGCAGAGACACTGAGGACAGCAGCTCAGGAAAGGGGGGCACAGTGGAGTGGAGCTGGCTGCCCGGCCACTCCGGATCCCCCTGCATGGCTCAAACCCTGCTGCCTGTCTGCGCCAGGCCCCCAGAAATCCCCCGGCTTGTGTTGCTTCGGGGGCGGGGCGGGGGTTTCCTCCCCAGACTTGAGTACGGGGGAAAAGCAGTATGTCATTTCCCACCTTTCCCGCGAACCCAGGTGTACCAAACCTTGCTTTAAAACCAAGGGCTGCGTCTAGACTGGCATGATTTTCCGCAAATGCTTTTAACGGAAAAGTTTTTCCGTTAAAAGCATTTGCGGAAAAGAGCATCTAGATTGGCATGGACGCTTTTGCGCAAAAGCATCCGTGCCAATCTAGACACAGTTTTGCGCAAGAAAACCCCCATCGCCATTTTCGCGATCGGGGCTTTTTTGCGCAAAACAAATCTGAGCTGTCTACACTGGCCCTTTTGCGCAAAAGGTTTTGCGCAAAAGGACTTTTGCCTGAACGGGAGCATCAACGTATTTGCGCAAGAAGCACTGATTTCTTACATTAGAACGTCAGTATTCTTGCGCAAATTCAAGCGGCCAGTGTAGACAGCTGGCAAGTTTTTGTGCAAAAGCGGCTGTTTTTGTGCAAAATCATGCCAGTCTAGACGCAGCCAGGGTGTTCTGCTCTGAGAAGCGGGCAGCTGCTGGGACAGGCAGGCGCAGGGTCTGGCAGTGTGTTTGCTTGCGTCACACGGTCTCCACTTAGCAGTGGATGGGCAACAACGTGGGTAGTAGGATGTGTGGGCGTGGGCCAGGCTGGAGCAGGGGCTGACTAGTAATTGTGTCTGCAGCTCATTAAGTCGCCCTTACTCTGGATGACGTTAGGGTGATGCCTTGGAGAGTTTCTAACAGTCTAATTAGATCAGACAGCTCCACATACACCGGCGGCTCTGGGGTGTTACTGCGGCGACCACTAACCCTGCTCAGAGCTAAGGCAGACCAGGGCTGCTGGGGGATCCCTTCCCTTTGGGGTAGGCCAGGCAGCAGTGAGGGTTGTTAGCTCCTGCGGGGCCATTACTGCCTGCCACTCCCTCACCTTCCGGCTCCTTCTTTCTCCTGTTCCCAGGCCCAGCGACGATGACGGGAAAGATTCCCTCGTGCTCCCGCCGCTCCTCGGTGAGCCCCGCTGTGCCCGGCTACCTCGCGCTCTGCCTCGCTCTGCAGGCTCCCAGGCTGGAGTCAGGTAGGCGCTCTGGCCTTCTCGCTGGGTTTGCTGCCCTTGCTACGGCTGCCTATCACCATCCTCCTGCCCCACTGCCTTGTCCTCTGCACCCCTCCACTCCTCCCAGGTCCTCGCTCTTCAGGCAACACGGAGAAACCTCAGGGGCACCGCTGGGTCTCCAGTGACCACATTTGCTACCTTTGTGTGGCCTTGCCAGGCGTGGATGCTGCATCTGTCCTGCAGCTCTGGCTAGTCCCCAGCAGCTTCCAAAACACACAAGACAGCGAGGACCGTGGCAGGGCTCACAAGCCCTTTAAAGCAACATGACCCAGTTCCGGGTCGCTGTGCCTACAGCCTGTACGTGACACCAACTGGCCTCTTCAGCCGTGAAAGAGCCCTGAATCCTGGACTCTCCGGTTACAAAGTAATAGCCCACTTAGTCTCCCTGGCTGCACTCGGGACCGTGCAGATTCGGGCTCAGAGCTGGGTCTCAGCCAGTTTCCTCATTCCATGCCCTCAGGGAAGGAGTGGGGAACCTTTTCTCTGTCAGGGGCCGTTGGCCCATAGCAGCTTCCCCTCTCAGTGGTGTGAGCTGGAGGAGAGAGTTGCCGGGTGAGAGGGGGCTCCGGTTGTGCAGTGCTTATCTCAGAGGGCTGCTGGGCAGTGTTGTGGAAGGGCTATGGCAGGCTCCCTGCCTCCATGGTACTCCTAGAACCAGCTGGAAAGTCTGGCCTGTAGGCAGAGTTGTCTGGCAGCTCTGCATGGTGCACACTTCCGGCTCCCATGTGTGCCCCAGCCCCGCACCTCCCATTGGCTGGGGTTCCCAGGCAACAGGAGCTGCAAAGGCGGTGCTGGAGATTCCCTGATCCCCCTAGGGTCCCCAGGAGCATGCTGGTGAGCCAAGCTTGGGGGAGTAAGCTGGGGGGAGGGGTGCCAAGACTCTTGGTTTCTGGTCTGCAGAAGGGAGACTTGCCATGGGCTGGATGAAATGAGGCAGTGGGCTGGATCTGGCCCATGGGCTGTAGGTTCCCTGCTTCCCCACCCCTGCCCTTTCCTATCCCGCTCCACCCCCCCCCCTCCCCCGGGGCTGGCTTTACAGCTACTCAGACATTTCGGTTCCCTCCTACTGTGGTTTTCATCCTGTTATTTTAACCAGCCCTCTCTTAATATTGGATCTTTGCATCGAGGCCCCTCCCACCTCCATTCTGTGCAATTCCAGTGACCGGTTCTCTGTTTACTTCATTTTTCTAGCTGCTTCCTTCTCTCTCTCTCTAATCCAACCCCTGACTTTAGCTTTAAAGCCATCACCTGCGTGGTGGTGATTTGCTTTTGTCTTTTTACACCCTGTCAGCTTTACACAGAGGTGAGTGACCTTTCTTGGGTTGGGGGCCACTCACCCACAATAAAATCAGTCACAGGTCACACACAAGTGAGAAGAAAAAAAACCACGTCACTGACCTGGCCCCCCGCTGAAAAGCAGTAAAAAAGAGACACTCACCTCGTTCATGCAGAATTCCTCTCACACTACAGCCCCATGATGGGGGAGGCTTTGGGATTCCTCCCCTGGGCCAGATTAAGTCTTCTGAGGGTCTGGGGCTAGTAAATTTGTTGGGCCCTCCCTAGGCTCTGGGGTGGGGTCAAAAATAAGGGGTTCAGTGGGAGAGGGCTGGGGTGGAGAGGCAGGCTCTGAGTGGGAGGGAGGGTGCAGGAGCAGGCTTGAGGTGGGGGTTGGGCAGGAGGGAGGGTGCAGGAGCAGGATGAGAGTGGGAGTGTGGGGTCTGGGAGGGAGGGAGGTACAGGAGGACACACACTGACTCTCTCTCACATGCACATACGTGCCCCCAATGCACATTTTGTCACCCTCTCTAACACACACACACACCTCAATGCATATGTGTATTGCATCCAATTTTGGGACCCCCCATTATATTGGGATGTGGATGCACTGGAGAAAGCCCAACAGAGGGCAACAACAATGATGAGGGGGCTGGAGCACATGACTTATGAAAAGCCACTCCGGGATTTGGGCGGAGGGATTTGGGTTTGTTTAGTCTGCAGAAGAGAAGAGTGAGGGGGGATTTGATAGCAACCTTCAACTTCCTGAAGGGGGGGTTCCAAAGAGGATGGAGAGAGGCTGTTCTCAGTGGTGGCGGATGGCAGAACAAGGAGCAGTGGTCTCAAGTTGCAGTGGAGTAGGTCCAGGTTGGATATTAGGAAAACTATTTCCCTAGGAGGGTGGGGAAGCACTGGAATGGGTTCCCTAGGGAGTGGGTGGACTCTCCATCCCTAGAGGTTTAAGTCCTGGCTTGACAAAGCCCTGGCTGGGATGACTTAGTTAGGATTGGTCCTGCTTTGGGCAGGGGCCTGGACTCGATGACTCCTGAGGTCTCTTCCAGCCTTGGGATTCTATGACTTTGGGCCCTGCCACCAGTGAGTCACATGTGCCAGAGGAGAATCCTTTGGATAATGTGTAATGTGTTCAGACCTCTTATTGGTTTATGGTAACTTTTCTCTGCCAGGCTTTTGTCCTTCAGTGTTCTCTGCTTTGGAAGAGCCTTTTGGTTACCGGTAGCTGCTGGCACAGCCTGCTCATAGTGCTGGGAAGGAAAGGAAGGTGCAGGTGCTGGTCTTTGCTCGGGCCTCCTGGGGGAACCCCAATGAATTGCATTGAGGCTGCAAGCCTGAAATCCCAGTTTGGAGGGAGAGGGCCATGGATCCCTGCCCAGAGAGAGGTGATGGCTGGAGGCCTGGGACCAAAAGGAGCATTCCTTGAGCAGACCACAGAGGAAGTCTGAGACTCACCTCCCCCAAGCCTGTGACTCTCTGCATTCCTAGACTTGTCCAGGGCACTGTATGGGGATGGGGTGTTCAGTTCTCACACAGGGCTCTCTTTTGCTGGGTGTCCAACTGCTGAGTTAATGCCACCCCCGAGCCCCTCACCGATTTCACTTTTGGTTTGCATTGTACATTTCACAGCACAGTTCAGAGTGACAGGACCTGACCACCCAGTCACTGCCCCCCTAGGTGGGGAGGCCGTCCTGCCCTGCCACCTCTCCCCCCAGATGAGCGCTGAGAACATGGAGGTGAGATGGTTCCGGTCCCAGTTCTCTGCAGTCGTGCACCTGTACCGTGACGGGCAGGATCAGTATGGGGATCAGATCCCGGAATATCAGGGAAGGACTGAGCTCTTGAAAGACGACATCGCCAGTGGGAGAGTTTCCCTGAGGATACGCGACGTCCAACCCTCCGACGATGGGGAATACAATTGTCTTTTTCAGTCCCGTGTCTTTTTTGAGGAAGCTTTATTGGAACTACAGGTGGCAGGTCAGTAACTTGTTCTGATGCTTTGACGTCTTCAATGGGATAATTGGAGTGAGATGCCACACCACAGGAGGTAACTATTGTCTAGCAGCATTACCAGCACTTCCACTGCTTACTGAGCTCTTAGAGACATTTAGGGGTAAATTAGAGCTAAGTAACAGCACAGAACCCTGAGAGCTGGACTGGTGGCTGCAAACAAACTTTATGGGACCATGGGAAACTTGGCCACACCCATGGTAAGTGGGCATCTGACTAACTAAAATCATGCAGGACCATGGATGTTGCCAGAGTAAAGAGTGCCAGACTGGAGAGGTTCAACTGTGTAGTAATTTATTAGGAAATGGCTTTTGTTGACAGTGTAATAAAGACTTTGGCTCATCACTGGGCACTGTAGGATTTTCACACATTCATTTATTTCATCTGTAGGTCTGGGCTCTGCTCCTGACATCTCTGTGGAGGGACGTCAGGACGGAGGGATCCGGGTGGTGTGTCGATCATCTGGATGGTATCCAGAGCCCCAGGTGCTGTGGAGAGATCTCCAGGGACAGCCCTTATCCGCAGCCTCTGAAAAAATAACTCTGGAGGCTCGAGGCCTGTTTCGAGCAGAGATTGCCATGGTTATAACAGAAGAGTCCAACCAGAAAGTGTCCTGTTGTGTTAGGAACCCCCGAGTTAACCTGGAGAGAGAGTCGGTGATTTTCATAACAGGTCAGTGCCCGTCTATGCCATCTGTGGGCAGACTGAGATGCTGCTGACATGGGTGGAGAGTATTTATCAGTGTGTCTCCTGTTCATTGGCCTGAGCCTTCAAAGAATTGAGCAGGTCTTAGAAAGCCCTGAATAGCTTTGGAGAGATCTACGCTACAATTCAAAGCCCTCTGGTGGTGGCCACTGCTGTTAAATTGTGGTGTACCTTTGGGCTTGGGCTGGAGACCAGGATCTAGGTCCCTCTGAAGTGGGAGGTTTATACCAGGGCAATGCATGAGAGGGCACAAGGGGGCACATGACCCCAAATGCCATGGGCAGGTTTTGTTTCTCGCTTGTGTGTGGTACCCAACTGATTTTTCTGTGGGTCAGCGGCCTCCGACCCAAAAAAGTTTCCCCACCCCTGCTCTACAGTAAAGGAAGCTGTCGTGGGATAAGAGGGAAGGTCCTTCCATGGATCAGGAACTGATAAAGACAGGAAAGAAAGGGTAGGAATAAATGGTCAGTTTTCAGAATGGAGAGAGGTAACTAGTGGTGTCCTGCAGGGGTCCATACTGGGCCAGTCCTATTCAACCTATTCATAAATGATCTGGAAAAGGGGTAAACACAGAGATCTGGCCCATGGGCTGGATCTGGCCGGGGGGGCTATAGATTCCCCACTTCACTACCCCTGCCTTTTCGTGTCTCACTTTACCCCCAGGGCTGGCTTCACAGCTACTCAGACATTTTGGTTCCCTTATTTAAGTCGGGGTGGGGAACCTCAGGCCCGGAGGCTGAATCTGGCCCCTGAAGCACAGGACCGCCCCCTCCTCCCCACATTGTGGAACCCACACTGGCATGCCATCCCCCCCCTCCCACCTCCTGCAGAGCTGGAACACACAAAATCTACTAGCCTGGGCCCCCCAAGGTTCTGGTGTCGGAGGGGAATGTGGGGAGAGTCTTTCTTCTTCTCAGTCAGGGGCCACATCAGCGAGGGTTTGTGTTTTGTTTTGTTTTTTGCTTCTCACTTGCGTGCGGCCTCTGACTGATTTTTTTCCAGTGGGTCAGTGACCCCTGACTCAAAAAAGATTCCCCACCCCTGATTTAAATCCATTGCAGACTGTGAAGAGTTATAAAGGGCTCTCACAAAAACTGGCAACAAACTATCAGATGAAATCCACTGTTGCTACATGTAAGGTAATGCACATTGGAAACCATAATCCCAGCTATGCATATAAAATGAAGTGGACTAAATTAGCTGTTACCACTCAAGAAAGAGATCTGGGAGCCACTGTGGAAAAGTTCTCTGAAAACATCCATTCAATGTGCAGCAGCAGTTGTGGGGAATCATTAAGAAAAGGGGTAGAGGATAAGACAGAAAATATCATATTGCCTCGGGTTGCCCCATCTCAAAAAAGATATATTGGAAATGGAAAAAGGTACAGAAAAAGAGTGAAAAATGATTAGGGCTATGAAATAGCTTCCATATGCGGAGAGATGGGGAAGACTAGGATTTTTCAGCTTGGGAAAGAGATGACTAATGAGAGATACAATAGAAGTGGAGAAAATAAATAAGAAACTGGACACAATACTCCAATTGAGGCCTAATCAGCACAGAGTAGAGCGGACGAATGACTTCTCCTGTCTTGCTCTCAACACTCCTGTTAATGCTAATTTATTCTAAGCTCTAAGTAGGCCTGTGTTACAGAATTAATAAGTACACTTCACTTCTGTAGCCTAAATATTCCTGATAGCTTTTAGCATAGAAGGATAGACTGAGCATAGTTCAGCTCCACCCTGTGCCCTTCCCCTATTTAACCTTGTTGAGTAACCAGGCTCAAGCCTGGACTTACATTGGCTTCATAAGAAACAGATAAGCCACAGTTCCCTGTGGCTACATCTACACTGCGCAATGAATATCGATGCGCCTCATTTGCATACCTAATGAGCCGCCATTTTGCGGAAGGGGCTTTTGTGCAAGAAGGAGCTGTCTACACTGCTCCTTCTTGCGCAAAACCCCCCCTCTTGTGCAGGTGCCATTCTGCCTCTTATTTTCAGGAAGAATGGCTCCTGTGCAAGATGGGGTGTAGACAGCTCCTTCTTACGGAAAAGCCCCTTCCGCAAAAATGGCGGCTCATTAGGTATGCAAATCAGGTGTGACGATATTCATTGCCGCACCTCATTTGCATATCATCTTGCACAACAATGCGCAGGTTAGATGTAGCCTGTGTGTTTCCCCATGAGTCAGTGTCCTGCCTGTATTCTGCACGTGTTTGCTCCCAAATCATTAAATTAATAGGCAGCAGGTTTAAAACAAACAAAAGGAAGATTTTCTTCACTCAGCGCACAGTCAACCTGTGGAACTCCTAGCCAGAGGATGCAGTGAAGGCTAGAACTGTAACAGTGTTCAAAGAAGAGCTAGATAGATTCATGGAGGTTAGGTCCATCAATGGCTATTAGCCAGGATGGGTAGGAATGGTGTCCCTAGCCTCTGTTTGTCTGGAAATGGATGACAGGAGAGGGATCAAGTGAGGATTACCTGTGTGTTCCCTTCCTCTGGGGCATCTGGCATTGGCCACTGTGGGCAGAGAGGACACTGGATTAGATGAACCTTTGGTCTGACCCAGTCTGGCTGTTCTTATGTTCAAGCCAATGACACTTTTTCTTGCAGATCTCTTTTACCCATGGTTCTCCCCCTGGATGCTGGCTCTGGGTGGGATCCTGGGTATGATGCTGGGTGTTCTCATTGGCTTGGCCTTCTGCTCTAGGAGGCAACACAGGCTGAAAGGTAAAGTAACCAGAAGGGAGGATGCTGCCGACTGGGGGGGCAGATTTTACAACAAAATGGAGGCGTAGGACTTGAGGGGCTTGGGTGTAATGGTGGGCAGGGTCTGGAACGGTGGCGACGGGGCGGCGGGTGAAGAGGGAGCTGAGCGAATTGTGGCTTCATGCTTGAACTGAGAATTGTCTGATGGTTGCCATCCTTCGAATCTCACTTGGGGATCCCAGCTGAGTGTTTCTTGAGGATCAGCACGGCCCCATGTGAAGCGCTGCGTGCGGCTCAGGGAGCAGGGCCAGGCCATGTGCTGACCTTTGTCCCATGGCTGCAAGCAGAAAAAAACAGAACATGAAGTTGGGGGCGGGTAGAGCTACATTCTGGCCTCCAGTCCGTGCATCTGCCCCTCCTCCCCTCGTGGTACATAGGAGCTGCGGATGGGCGAAGCAGTGACTGCACAGATGGAAAGAGTAGCCGTTACTGTGTCTACCCTAGGGTTAGGTCCACACCACAACAAGAAACTTGCAGGTGGCCCTGCCGGCTCCCTTCAGGCTACTACAGATTTCCTGTTTTCACCCAGAGCAGGAAGTTGCTACCCATTGGTGTCTAGAATGTGCCCTGAAATGGTGTAATTCATAGTTTTCAAAAGTTATCCCATTGCAGACAGGCAGAAACACCATTAAGTTGGGGAGGGGAGGGGCTTGCTTGTCTAAGCCAAAAGGGAAAGAGCCATTTACTCAGCATTTTAACTGCACCGGGCATTGTGTCTAGGTACAGTGTTGGCAGTGGGAATGGCTAGGCAGTGCCCCCCTGTGTGTGCCACCAATAGAAATCTTGCCCTAAGTTTGCAATAGTGAAGTCTGCTGCCTTGTAACCCCCTTCTCCTGTTGTTACTTCCAGCAGCACATCAGGCAGAGAAAGGTGAGGTCCCTTTGTTCTTTGCAAAGAGGAGGGGTGGGGGATGTCTTAAACTTTACACCCAGCCTCACAGACCTCTCCGGGGCACGTATCAAGAGCTCTTCCTAGGAACAGAGTCTGTCTGGCGCAGTGCACGCAGAAACGCGGCCCCTTCTCCCTCGCCCTCAGGACACGGAATGAACAGACACGAATCCGCACCACGCACGGGGGGCTTGTTGCTCCCACACAACCAGGGAAGGAGCAAGTTTGGGCTCACTTTGCCGCCGGTGTGGCCAGCACTGGGACCATGCAGTGAGCTGGCTGCAGGACTTGTCACCCCTCTCAGTGTAACCCTGCCAGGCAGAGGGTGGTCAGGGATCCGGAGAGTGGCCGACTCTTTCATCGTGTTGCTTGCTACAGTGTCATTGTGCCCTGTTTGTGCCGGCTTCAACCTCTTCCCAGTGTCCCCAACTTATCTCGCTCTCCTCTTCCTTCCTGCTTCCCGCCCTTCCATGCAGCTCAGCCCCTCCCCCCGCACAGCGCAGGGTGACTGTTCAGTGGTGGCACTGACCTGCCATTTGCACCATCCCTTCACTAGCTCCGCTTGTGCGTCCTACCCCAGTGCCTGTCTTGTCTGGTCAGACTGGGAGCTCTTTGGGCCAGAGTCTGGCAGCTCCTCTGCATCTGTGCAATGCCCTCACGGCACTGCCGTAACACAGCAGGCCTGACGCAGGGGCGGGTGAAGGGTGCCAGAGCACCCTCCCATGGTTCCCCATGCTCTGGCCGGTTGGGGCAAGACTGGGCTGATTTCCCCACTAACTTGAGGGACCATGGCGGGTGCATTCACACCCTTGTCATCCACATTTACAGAAAAAGCAACCCCCCCCCAGAAATCCCTGCGCACGGGCCTTCACAGAGAGGGGCACATACTTGGTTACTCATGTAGGTTGAGCTCTACCCCCCAAATGAACCCTGAGCCCCACTGCAGTCAGGACGGTCCTTCACCCCATCCCACCCTCCCTTCTGGGCAGGTCCCTGTTCAGCCGGGTGAAAACTGGAAAAGCACATTCCACAAAAAACCTGCCATTTCCATGTTTCTGATTTTCATCCAGATCAATGGGGCTCTGACCCTGGGGTGTGAAGAGGCTGAAGGGTGGCAGGGTTGGGATGAGCACCCCACTAATCTAACCCTGGCCCGAACCCATGAGATCACTGCCTCCCTTCTCCTCTCCTCCCCCCCCCCCCCCCCCCACCCCCGGTATCCGGAAGGATCGTTACCCAGTGATTTGACTGGAAATGGAGGGTTTAAAGTTTTCCAGTTTCACCAAAATCAGGAGGCTTCTGTTCTGCCCACCAATTCCTAGAGCATAACCCTGAAACAGGGGAGTTGCAGGGCACATGGTTTTCAAAAATGACCCCTTGTAGAAAGGCAGGAATCCCACCAAGTGCAGTGTGCAGCCTTGCTCCCCTAAACCAAGAATCACACTCGGTTTTCATAAACGCTTTAAGATAGCCATGTTTCAATGCCACTACCCTGTTCCCCCCCCCCCCCATCAGCGGCCTGTATGCTCCTTTCTCCTGGCTTCATCAAGTTAGTATTTTCCATTTGCTGATGGGTGCCTGTTTGGCTCTAAAAAACCCTTGGACCAGGCCAAGCAGGGGAGAGGGTTCCTGTGTTTCTTCTCTTTTGCTACGTCTACACTGCACGGTTATTTTGAAATAAGCTGTTTCAGAATTTTTTTTTTCCGAAATAGCACATCTACACTGTAGGGAAGCCTCAAAATGAGTCCGAGGCAGGTTTCCCTAATGTAGATGCGCTACCTCGATTCAGATCCCCAGGAGCCTTGGGGAGGAATAACTGAAAATGGCCCTGGGGAGGAGCTATTTCGACGTAGCAGCAGTGGAGCGTCCACACAACCTACCGCTATTTCAAAATAGCTATTTCAGAAGAGGCGTTATTCCTTCGTGGAGTGAGGCTTACAGAAGTTGGAATAAGCCGTCCGTTATTTCGAATGTATTTCAAAATAACCAAATTGCTGCGTAGACGCTCATGTTATTTTGGAATAGCGGCCGTTATTCTGAAATAACACTGCTGTGCGTAGACGCATCTTTGCTGATTCCAGGTTGTGGCTGCTGACGTAGCCGCCAGGGCCAGGCTGAGTCTCAGGATTTTACACTTCCTTGATTTACGGTCTTTTTGACTCACTCCTCTTCTGCAGGACAGTTATAGAATTGCAGGGCTGGAAGGGACCTTGAGAGGCCATCGAGTCCAGTCCCTGCCCTCATGGCAGGACCATGTTTTATCTAAACCCTCCCTGACAGGTGCCTGTCCAACCTGCTTTTAAATCTTTAACCTGACTGCAATTAGAGCCCATGGCTTCTTGTCCTAGCCTCAGAGCTTAACGAGACTCCTCCTTACAATAACCTTACAATGTCCTCAGGCCGTGGACAGGGATTCCAGGCCGCAGAACATCACAATCAATGGGGAGCTGGCCCCGTCCCTGGGACAGAGCCACACGAGCCCCTCCCCCACCGAGAGGAACCCCAAGCGCCACCCCTCAATCAGAGAACCACCTGGCTGGCCACAGCCCCATCCTCCACATGCTGTAGGGTGCCCCTCCCACCCCTCCCGGTCCCCCCAGGTTCCACTGGCCCAGCTCTGTCCCCCCCCCCCCCCCGCTCAGTTCCTTCTCCATCTGCCCCTCATGCCAGTTCTATCTCCCAGCTCTCTGCCCCTTTGTGACCCCAGTGGTCCTGTGTCCCCACCCCTTACTTGGCTCCTCTCCTCTGCCACCCCTCCCTCCCCCGCTCTTTTCTCTGCCCCCCCTTAGCCCTTGCTCCCTGCAGTCCCGTTCCTGGTGCTCTGTAGAGAGCTGCTCCCCAGCCGTCTCTCCTTCTCTTCCCCACCTGGCTCTCCCCTCCCCGCTCGCTCACATGCTGGCCGGCTCCTCCCAGCTCCAGCTCTGCCTCCCCACCTGCTGGGGCTGCTGGCTTGACTCCCTGTGGGCTGCCCTGGGCCCCTCCTCCCGCAGCCTGTCTGGTGGGCGCCGGCCCGGTGGAGCTGCTCAGCAGTGTCTGATGGGCGCTGGGACTCGGGAGAAGCCCTGCAGCCCACCTGGAGAATTTAAAAGGGCCCAGGTCTCCCAGCCGGTGCTACTGCGGCAGTGGCAGGAAAACACCAGGCCCTTTTAAATCTCCCAGGCCCCTGGGCAATTGCCCTCTTTGCCACCCGCTGTCGGCGGGTGCATGTGGGCTGGTGGCACTGACTCCTGTCTCTGTGCTTTGCTTTCAGACAAACTCCAGGCGGAGCTCAGTAAGTTCCATCCCCCACCCCCCTCCAACCCTTGTGTGACCCCATCTCCTGCTCAGCGTGTCTGTGTGCAGAGGCATCTCACCCCTCTCTGTGTTTGGTTGCAGGGTGGAGACACGCCCAGCTCTGTGCAGGTACTGTACATCTCGCCGGTATCTTAGCCCATCCCGGGAGCTCAGCTCCCTTCCCTGCATGGAACATTTTCCTGTGACAGCCAACAGGCTGGAAACCGCAGTGCCCTGCGGGGAGCGATGGAAAGGGGCCAACAACACCCCTGGTGTGCTGCAGCGCAGGGACCTGTCCCCGCTGGGAAAGGGATGATGCCTGAGGTGAGGAAATGCTGCCCCCGATGGCACCGTCGCAGGGCGGTACCCGGGCTCTGTGGGATGGTGGTTCTCCTCTGTCCATCACTGGTGCTGGGCCGCTCAGCTCGCTTGTCCCCGCAGTAGCATCAGGCCCCAGTTAACACTTTCCCTCTCAGAGGGGTAGCTGTGCTAGTCTGTCCTCGCAGCTCTGGGGAGTGTCCCAAGCTGGTGCTAAAGCCTGTCTGCCTGTCGGTGGGGACAAGGCCCACCTCCCCCAGAGCGGGGGCACTGAACAGCACCTCTCTGGGCAGGAGACGCGAGAGGGAAAGCGACAAGGAATGTGGTGTATGTGGAGCAGGGCGCATCTGACGAAGCGGGTCTTTGCCCACGAAAGCTTATGCTCCAATACATCTGTTAGTCAGTAAGGCACCAGAGGACTCCTTGTCACTTTCCCTCTCGCGTGTCTTGCCCAGAGAGGCGCTGTTCAGTGTCCCTGCTCTGGGGGAGGCGGTCCCTGTTCCACCGACGGGCAGAGAGGATTTAGCACCAGCATGGGACACTCCCCGGAGCTGCGAGGACAGACTGCACCCACAGGGCAGCTGCGTCCCGGCCTCATGGCACTGGCTGAGCCGTGTGCGCCTTCACTCCCCACCTGCTGCCTGGCTGTGGGGGCGCTGGCCTGTGCTGGGAGGGTCCGGGCAGCTCCGGGGCTGCGTGCACCCCGGCCCAGGCATGCTGCAATGTCCAAGGGGGGCCTGTTAGGGCTGCCATCCCTGCTCCACATACACCGTCCGACCCCGCATCCAGGCCACTGTGTCCCCATCCCGCCCCGGGAGAGGCCACCAGCCACCACGGGCTCCTGCTCCAGAGCAAGCAGGGCGTCTCACTAAAGCTCCCTCAGCGCTTAGCCCACAGCCAGTCCCGGCGCGGTGTGACTGGGCCCTGCCCTGCCCCCGGGGCTCCCAGGCACTCTGGACCCAGAGCTCCCTCGGCGCAGGCACTGTCCTGCAGCTCCCCTGCTGCAGCCCCCGACCCACCCGGGGCTTGTCGTGTGCTGGGCAGACTCGCAGATTTCCCAGGAGAGCGACCTGAGCGAAGGGGCCACCCTGGGAAACGTGGGCCAACCCAGATCCTGCCCCCATAGCGCCCTGCTCCGCTGGGCACAGGCAGCCGCCTGCCAGCTGGGGCCCCTGGCAGGGATGCTGAGCCGCCAGCATCACTGACAGTTCAGCCCCGCTCTGTGCCACGCGCTGCGCTGAGGCCAGGGGTGGGCAAGAGCCTCTAAGAGGGGCTTTGATCCGGCCCGCAAGGCCGTTCCAGGCCCTGCCCGCTGGCTCATTGCCTGGGAGCGTGGGGGAAGGCACGAGCCCTTTTAATAGAAGCAGTGAAAAAGACTTGCAGCACTCAGCCCCGCTGGCTGGTGGCCTGGGAGCTGCTCGGGAGGTGCGAGTCCTTTCAACTGCTTCTGTTCAAAGGGCTCGTGCCTGCCGGGCAACAGCTTAGCAGCAGGGGCCAGGAGCTGCCAGCCCTGTTACGTGAACTCCAAGCCTCCAGCCCAGACAACTCTGGGAGGAGACTGGCCCCCAGCACCCTGCCCTCTGCTCCAGATCCCACCTACGGGCCAGAAGTCAGGGGGCAGGGACCCCAGGCCAAGCAAACCTCCCGGTAGAGTAGCTCTCAACCCCTCCCCCTTCCGCCCAAGGCCCCGCCCCTTCTGGTTCGGCCCGCATCCAATTCCAAAATTTGTGAAGCGAACCCCCTTAAAAAACTATTGCCCGCTCCTGTCCTAGATCCCCTGGGCCCAGCCCCAGAACAGCTGTGACCTAGACTCACTACAGTGTAGGGCTGGAAGGGACCAGTGTTCCCTGTAAGCTGGGTGCTTGTGCGGCCTCGCAGGACAGATTCAACAGCTGCCCTGTTGACTAGCAGGGTGCCCAGAGCCAGGTTTGTTGTTTCTTTTGCTGGTGCACATTTGCACAGGCCTTGGAGCACATAAAAAATTTTATTCTGCACCTGAATGGAAAAAAAAATCTGCACCTGGATGGAAAAGATCGGAAGGGATCTCCACAGGTTGTCCCTCCAGCCCCCTGCACTGTCACAGGACCTAAATTATCCCTCACAGGAGTTTGTCCTGTTCTTACAAATCCCCAGTGATGCTGGAGCCTGGCCCAGAGCGTCGCTGCCCTGGGAGTCGCCTCCTCTCCAGCCTCAGTCTCCCCAGCTGCAGAGTGGGCCCATTGCTCCTTGGACAGGTCTCGCCCTGCCTGTTGGGGCGCTGGTGGCATCCCCATGTGTGAGCACCGTGAGCGTCAGACTGGCCTGGAGCAAGTCTGTTGGCTGTGGGCCCTGCACCGAGCCAGCCACACCGAGATCACTGCCACCACAGCCCAGCTGTGCACACAGTCCTCAGCACTATCCCAAAATACCCCTCCCCCGCTCGGGACACTGGCTCCGGCACCCGCCTCCCAGCCGAGAGCTGCGTGCGGTCTGGGAGGGGGGTGAGTCCGGCCCCGGATCCCGGGGGCCCAGCTGTGTATGTGCCGGTGGCGCAGAGCTCTCCAGGGGAGACACTTTCACGCTGACCCAGGAATCGGGGCTGGGAGGCCCCATTGCCCAGGGGGCTGAGAGGTCTCGCCCCCCTGCCTGGAATAAAGGGGGGGGACTGGGGCTGCTGTTCCCCATCCTAGGAATGGGGTGAAGGGGACATGGACACAATGTCCCTCCACACGCTGGGAGGGGCAGACCCCGGTCTCCCAGTGGGTGAAGCCTGTCAGCACCGCAGGGGCAGGGAGAGCTGGGCCAGGACAGAAATGCCTCTGCCCCCTGGCACCTTCTCTCTTCCTCCCTTAACTTCTAGCAACCTGCAGCCTGCCCTCCCCTCTCTGCCTCCCTAGCGCCTGTCCCCTTCCTCTGCCTGGGCCAGGCCTACCGCTCTCCACGCCTCCCCCCTCCACTCCTCCCTGGCTCCAGTGGGGGTTGCATTCACTCTGTTCCCTTTCTGATGTTGCATGGGATTTCCACTGCCCTGTAGTAACCCTGTGTGTGTGCCTCAGTTTTCCTTTGCGCTGCACCACAATCTAGATGGGGGTGGGAATTTGGGGGGGGGGGGGGATAGCCTGTCCCCACGGACACAATGGCTGCTGCTTTCTGTAACCTGTGCCTAGGAGAGGGTGTGACACCGGGAAGTGGGGCAAAGGCCATAGGCAGGGCTGGCTGCAGCACTGGGGTGGGCTTCAGAGTGTCTGAAAGAGTCTCGCTGGCTTGGGGGGGTGGGCAGAGATGGGCTACAGGGGCCCTTGGCTCTGGGTCCCTCCTTTCCCCAGGATGAATGGTACTGACCCTGCTCCTGGCTTCTGTGCTGATAAGTCTGTTCTACGCTGTGTCCCAGTCGGCTAATAAACCTCCTCTGCTGCCTGAGAATCACCTCTGGCTGAGGATGGAGGTGCACGGCCCGGTGGCTCCCCACCCCTTGGTGACCCTTCAGCAGACCCTCTGCCACCCCCCTCCATCCCTGCACCCCACCCCCATTTCTCCCCGTG
This sequence comes from Pelochelys cantorii, assembly GCA_032595735.1. NCBI lineage: Eukaryota > Metazoa > Chordata > Testudines > Trionychidae > Pelochelys > Pelochelys cantorii. The sequence goes on from CM064345.1 coordinate 15,569,137, forward strand.
ACTCCCACCCGGTCACCTACCCCTCCCGCATTTGGTGTTCCCTCTACTCCCTGGGTGTCCTGTCCCATCCCCAGGACCCTATTTTTCTTCCCCCTCTGATTCCTTGGTGATTGCCTCACCCCTCCTGCTGCTGCTGCCTGGATCTCTCCTTTTTTCCTTCCTTTCCACTCCCTCGCCGCACTCTTCCCTTCACGTGACCTCCCCCAGCCCAGCCCTGCCCCCCCAGCATTAGCTGAGCTCCTGACTCCCCTTGGAAGGTGAAGAACATCAAGTCACAGTGATACCTTCTCATGTGAGTTCATTTCCCGTTGGTCCTAGGCTCCTACCCCCGGCCCTGACTCTGTCTCTCTCTCCCCAGCGGACGTGACTCTGGACCCAGACACGGCTCATGCCAACCTCGTGCTGTCTGCGGATGGGAAAATGGTGACCTATGAGGACGGACAACAGGATCGACCCGACAATCCCGAGAGATTCCGTACCTATCCCGTCGTCCTGGGCGCAAGCGCCTTCACAGGCGGGAGGTTCTACTGGGAGGTGGAGATGGGAGACAAAACAAATTGGACGGTGGGGGTCTGCAGGGAACCTGTGATCAGGACCGGGAAGGTCAAACTCACCCCTGGGAATGGATACTGGACAGTGTGGCTGAAGAATGGGAAATATGAGGCCTGCACCTTTCCCCCGACTCCCTTGCCCCTGGGTGTCAGACCCAGGCGGATGGGGATTTTCCTGGACTATGAGGCGGGCGAGGTCTCATTTTACAGTGTGAATGACAAGTCCCATCTCTTCACTTTCACTGACACCTTCTCCGGGACACTCCGCCCTTATTTCTATACTGGTTACAAAGATGGGGGTAAAAACACGGCTCCACTGATAATCTGCCCGGTCCCAGGTCAGGCTGGAGAGTATCATGATCCCTGACAGTGACACCTGCATCAGAGATGGTCCTGTCCCAGTGCAGGCCAGGGGGGGTGACAGGAAAGTAAGAATTGGCAGAAGTGGGGGGATCCAGCAGCAGGGAAGTTTGGATGCTAAGGAGGAAGGGGTTTGAGGGGAGGGATGGGCCTTGCCAACCCTCTGGCTCAGGCCCTGCCAGCACTCTGTTCCTGCAGGAACCATGGAGTGTACGGGGGCTGCCAGCACCCTCAGAGCACACTTGGGGGCACTGTCGTGTAGACAGGACTGACCTCGGTCTCAGCTGTGCCCTGAGCCAGGCTGCAAAAATGAACAGAGCTCAGAACCACGTTGTATTGCATTAGCTAGGATGGTGCAGTGACTAGATTCCAAGACAGGTGGTTTAGTGGTGGAGAGGACAGGCCCAGGGGGCAGGAGGGTGGATGTTGGGAAGTAGAGATGGGAAGTTAGAGGGAAAACAGTTGCTGACAGTGGTGGTGAAAAGGCAGCTGCCAATGGGGTCGGGGTGGGAAAGAGAGAAGGGGGTGTTGGGGGGCAAGGAATGGTGTTGGCCCCTGGTGTTTCTGTACAAAATATTCCCAAAGTGCCCCATGAGCCCTTCAATACCAACTGCCAAAGCCATTGTACTATAACTCATCAGGTCTGACACATGCACTACAGTGTCATATGTGAAGTGGTGACATGCTGGTCCCCAAAATCATTGTGTGATCTGTGTGTCAGTTGTGTACAAAGAGTAACACGTGAATGCTGGAAATAAATTCTTAAGATGCGTGTGAGAGGCAGTGCTTAAACCCAGCCAGCCCTAGCCAAAGGAAAGTCTGCCTGTCTTGAACACAGCCAGAGAACAACGAAAGTACATTTACATATAAGGTAAATAAAGCAATCAAGCCAGCAAACTACAGGGCTACGTCTAGACTGGCATGATTTTCCGCAAATGCTTTTAACGGAAAAGTTTTTCCGTTAAAAGCATTTGCAGAAAAGAGTGTCTAGATTGGCACGGACGCTTTTCCGCAAAAGCACTTTTTGTGGAAAAGCGTCCGTGCCAATCTAGACGCGGTTTTGCGCAAGAAAGCCCTGATCGCCATTTTCGCGATTGGGGCTTTTTTGCGCAAAACAAATCTGAGCTGTCTACACTGGCCCTTTTGCGCAAAAGGACTTTTGCCCAAACGGGAGCGTCAAAGTATTTGCGCAAGAAGCACTGATTTCTTATATTAGAACGTCAGTGCTTTTGCGTAAAATCGAGCGGCCAGTGTAGACAGCTGTCATGCCAGTCTAGACGCAGCCCAGAGGAAAGAGTTCAGGTGATGTCTACACTATCAGGTTATTTCAAAATAATAACGCCCAAAATAACTATTTCGAAATAAGCTTATTCCTCTTCACAAGCAGGAGTTACTATTTCGAAATAACAGGCTGGACAGCGTGGATGCTTGTTATGTCGAAATAAGGGGAGCCATTTCGAAATAACTCCTTGGTGTAGACATGTCCTTAGCGAGCATTCTGGGGAACAAAGTCTGCACCCAGAAGAAGTCTTCCTTGCTCTTGAGAAAATCCAATACACTTCCAAGACGCACCCATCATCACTGAGCCCTGGTCTACTCTAGAGAGTTGTTTCGAAATAACTCCCATCATTTTGAACGTATAAGCGGAGTGTCCACACGACCATGCTTGTTATTTCATAATAAGGGGCTGCTTGGTTTGAAATCTGAACCTCTGCCTTCCTGGGGGAAGACGCTAATTTTGAAATAGTAATTTTGATAAAAAGAAGACAATAAGGAAATAGATAACAAAGAGACGACAATATAAGGAAATAGGAAGGAAGATCAGTGTAGATAGGATTGAACTAAAGAACGAAGAGAAGTTCACGTATCTGGGGAGAAATATGACGTATCATCTAGACTGTAAGAAGGAAATAGCAACTAGAATATTGAAAGCAAGAGTGAGTTTGAAGGTGATAAGATCTGGAAAAATAAAGTGATTAGCTTACGAACGAAGCTGAGCGTCTTGAAAACATGTATTTAGCAGCATGTTGTATGGATGTGAGACATGGGTGATAATGAAAGATTTGAAGAGAAGGATATTGGCATTTGAGAGGAGCTGTTATTGGAAGATCCTGAGAACAGGATGGATGTAGAAGGTCACCAATGAGGAATTATATAGGAAGATACAGCCAAAAGAGAACCTACTGCAAAAGGTTATACAACGGAAGCTACAGCTATTCAGGCATATCTGGAGACTGAACAACGAGCGAAAAGTTAAGACCCTGGTATTCGGCATAATGGATGGTCCGAATAGAAGAGGCAGACCCCACTGAGCATGGGGAGCTGATATAGTAGATTGGTGCGGAGCTAGTGTACAGAAACTAGCCACTCCACACTGGACAGGGAAAGATGGAAGGAAATAGTGAGGGAGGCATCGGACACCAACGGGCATTGAGCCCATGGTTGATGATGATGAATTTTGCAATAGTGGTAGTGTGGATGTTCCGGTGCTGCTATTTCGAAATGACTCCTCCCCAGTGGGAGATCAGTGACAGAGAGGTCGCCATTGCCCAGAAACGAGCGTGGGGAGTTTGTAAAATCAGTACTGAACACATAACTGGTGCTGGTTTCCCCCAGCCCTGCCACGGACATGAGCAGCCCTGGATGACTCTGCATTGACAGGGGCAGAGAGGCGGATGGAGCCGGAAAGTCCCTTGGTGGCTGGAGGGCCAGTGGGTAAGGGGTGGGTGGCTGGCAGCTCACAAAGGGACTAGGGAGTTAGGCTGCGGGGGGCAGCAAGGGGGACTCAGTGGGATCTGGGCAGTCTCCATGGCAAATGTGGTTTTTCCATTCACCTCCTGTGAACAAGCTGTGCCCTGTCTCTGGCACAGAACAGCCACCATGTTCCCCACCCCCTACCCACGGGTGTGGCTGTGTCTGAGCATTGGGAGAAGTGACCTTTCCAGGGGCCATTTGTCCTGAGCTACTGGTAATGGTGGGGAGGGGAAAGTGAGGGGCCAGGGCAGCAGTTTGCTACCACACTGGGACCTGCCAATGGGAGCAGGGCCAGAAAGCAGGAGCAGCCCTTGAGCATCCCACTTTTCTGCCCCATTTCGGACAGTGAAACGGCTTGTCAGGGTTTGGCCAGCTCTGTGGTTGGCAGCTGGCGTGGCACCCTTCCCCAGACAGGGCCTGGCTCCTGGCTCTGACCATGTTCTTCAGGAGCAGGTTGGTGTTACTGGGTGTAAAAGGAGAAACAATTCAGTTCTGAGATTGGAGGGGAGGGAGTTGGTCACTGGGGGCGGGTTGACCCCCGCTCCTTTCCCCATGGACCTCCTCCCACAAAGCAAATGACCCAGAGCTAACGGCTTCCCTCCAAAAAACAATTTACTGCAAATAAACCATGTGAGGAAATCATTGAAATTAGAGGGGATTGTATATAAAAAGCTGGAAAGCAGCAAAACCTGAGATTTGACACCACTGGTCAATTATTAAAAAGAAAAAGGTAGGATTGAACGGATATGAAGGGGAAAACAATGGGTTTCTCTGGCTATGTCTACGAAACACTGTTCTTCCGGAAAAAGCGACGCAAATTGTGAACCATAATTTGCGTCGTTTTTTCCACTTCTTTTTTTCCAAAGAGGCTTTCCTGACATTTGGCCCATCTACACTGGGCCAAATGTCAGAAACCCCCCCTTTTTGCGGAAGAGCAGACGTGTTCCCTGGACGTGGTAGAGTTTTTCTGGGATGCCAGTGTAGACATACCCTCTGACATGAGGGGAAAGTTGGTCCTTTGAGAATTTAGCTCCGCCCCTGCACTGGGGTAACAACTCAGGGCAACCATATCCCTCCAAAACAAGTGGCTACACATAAGGATTGATAAGGGATTGGCATGGAGCATCTGGGAGGGAATCCGGGTCCAGGAAGGGGTTTTGACTTGGGGCAGGGGCACAGAGACACCCTGCCCCTGGCAGCCAGCTGTGCTGTGTTCAGTAGCGCTGTAGCTGGAGCAGGCAGGCAGTGTGACAGCCGCTCCCTTCAGTTACCCCACTTGAGACAGGGCTCCTGCTCCAAACTCCCTTGTATGCTGAAGCCAGTTTCACCCACTCCAAGCTTCCCCCCACCCCGCCCCCCTCCCTGGACTCTGTTTGATATAATCCACCTCCAACCCCCTCCCCCCCGCCCGCCCCATTGCCTGGGCTGTTCTCTTTCTCCCCCCAACCTGGCAGGCTCAGATTCAAGGCCCAGTACTGCCCGGGAAGCAGCCAGTCCACTGGCAGCAGAGTGTGGGCTTGGTGGGGCCACCAGCCCAGCCCTGTTGCTGTAGTGAGCACTGAGCTCTGCCCTGAGCCTTCCTCAGTGACTCCACGAGCTCAGTGATTTCTGCTAGGATGTGACCACCCTGAGCCAGGGGCTTCACCTCACAGATGCAGAGAGAAGGGCCACAGAAGGCGTCGCAATTACACTGACGTGTGATTAAAGTAACAACAAAATTCTTGAATATGAGCTGGGGATATTAAATATCAGTTAATTGAATAGTCGAGTAACCTCAGGAATTCGTACTGATTAGTTGACTGTTCTATAGCCCCGGGAGGTGGGGCCGGCAGCCAGTGTCAGAGGCAGCAGTGAGGGGTGCCAGGCAGGAGCTGGTCCGTGAGGGGAGCCGGTTTAAAAACCAGCTCCCCTCATGGGGTGGCTGCTTGTCACTCTCTGCTGCTGCCCGTGATAACGAGGCCGCAGTGCGGGGGTGGCAGCAGCTCCCGTCTGGGGGGAGGGGAGGGCCTGAGCTCCTGGACCTGGCGCGAGCTGGAAATGAGCCTGGTTGCCATCTTGCCCGGCTCATAATACCCTTTAAATTCAGAGCTGCAGCGGGGGTAGATGCCAGACCTGTCGCAAGCCAGGACTGAGCCAGGCTGCTAGCCAGCTACAAATATTTACTGGCAGGGGCTGGGGGAGAGGGAGGGAATAGGTGTCATCTACAGCATTAACCTATCAGCTTTTGCTTATTGGTTAATTAAGCAAAATTGGTTAATTAACTACACTATTACATCCCTAAAGAACAACTGATCAGCAGTGTTCCCTGTGCACTTGTGCAAACACAGGATTCAAATGCTTCCCAGCTGATGAACACAGCTAGGTTTTTTGTTTCCACTTGTAGTGCACATTCACATATGCCTTGGTGCACATAACAAAATTTGTTCCACACATGGATGGAAAAACCCGCATGTGGATGGAAAAGATTAGAGGGAAGGTGGCTGACCATGGATTCTGGTAGTCGGTTAAATGCCAGTTGGAAATATCAAAAGTCTCTTTTCCATTTACTGACACTTTGCTAGCTTCAATGAAAAAATGAGAAAAAAAATCAGTTGGAATTGATATCTTTCTCTCCTGGATCTATTCTGATCCTAGGTAACAAATCCCAAAGAGGACAGAGATGAGACAAAAGTTTGTTTCGCCAAATCATGGAAGATGATGGAAATGCAGAATGCAGAGTAACGACATCACAGAATCAACACCAGACACATCTGCAATTGAAAGATGAATTGGAAGTTCTGAAAGCTGGTGAAATCTCTGAAAGGGAAGTGACATCTGGCTCATGGGCAGCTCAGAAAAGGACTGGGCCAATTCTGGGCTCATTTGCAGATGATCTACATCTCAATAAGGAAAACAGATCTACCAAACTAGTAGGCATGTAAACGGTCACCAGGAGTACAGTTACACACAGGCCACTTCCCAATCCCACCCCACTCCGCTGCCTCTGATACAGAAATGCTGCAACTGACTTCAGTGCAGAAGAGAGTTCAGAACATAAACCCTGCCTCGGGTGGGGCCACTGGAAGAAGGTGTCACCACTGGGGTGGTGGGCTGGGTAAGGGGAGAAGGGTGGGGAGCAATGGTCCTGCTAAATTTTTCCTTCTATGTGCAGGACAAATTTTGTTATGTGCACCAAGGCTTGTGCATATGTGCACCACCAATAGAAACACAGGCTGCTGGCTGTGGGCACTCCGCTAATCATCTGGGCAGCACCCAAATTTCTCCTGGGTGGCCACCCAAGTGCTCAGCTTATGGGGAACATGATTGGGAGGTCTTAACTTGAACGTCTCACTGACCCGGACCCCAGCTGAGAAGTAGGAAAAAAGACACTCCTCTCATTCCCCTCAAACTCCAGCCCCAGGGGCCTCAGTCGCCCCCAACACAAAAAAGATTCCCCACCCCTGCCTTAGGAGTAAGTCCCCTGACTCCCCCCCCATGCTTGTTTGACCATTTCTCTCCTACCCCAAGGGCTGGGGCCAGTGTCTCTCTCACCATCCCCTCCCTTCCCCTGCCCCTCCCCAGCCAGGCTGTGCTTGCTCCCATGTTCCCCCTCCAGTCTGCCCACAGCCCCTCCCCACAGCCACTTTGCTCCCCTTCATCCCCCCACTCAGAGCGTCCCTTGTCCCAGCTCTGCCCCCACAGCCCCAGAATTCTCCCCCCCCCCCCGCTTCCTCTGTGTTCCCCCAGCCCGCCCCCCTTGCATTCTTGCTCCCCCCTTCACTGCCCCTCCCACATCCTTGTTCACCCCTCAAAGTCTGTTGGCTCTCTGGGCCCCTTCCCTCCCCACGTGGGGGTGGGGGGCTGCCAGGGGGCGGGGCTGGGTCAATGGGACGCTCCTTGCAGCCCCCCCCGCCGCCGCCGCCGCCCGCAGCCCGGGCTCGGGTCCCAGCGACAGCAGCCAGGCTCGGGGGCTGCAAGGAGCGAGGGGCGCCCCGGCAGCGCCTGCAAGTCCCTGCCTAGGGCCAGGCTGCGGGAGTGGGGCTGCTCCGCCCGGCGCCCCCTGGGTCCTACCGCCCGGAGTGTATCGGGGCGGGCGTTGTGTGTCTGGTGCTCTTATGGGCACTGGCCCCCCTAGTCTCCATAGAATCCCCTGGGCGCTAGGACCCAGCAGCGGCCGGGCTGCGGCGCTGGGGGCCAGGCTGGCTCGGTCCCGGCCGCAGGAAGCGACTCGCTTGCTGCAGCGACCGGGGACACGTGGGGAGCCCCCGCCCCTGGCCAGAGCCCGAGCCCCGGCGGGTTGCAGCCGGGAGGGGGAATCTCCCGGGGGGACCGTCCCGCTGCTCCCCGGGAGCCGCTCCCAGGGTAGCGCCCCCAGCCCCTGCCCCAGGGCGGGCAGCGCTTGGGGGGCAGGTAAGAGAGACCCCCCGGGAGCGGCGCCCCGGTGCCCCCGGGCTGCAGGGGGAGGGTTTGGCGCCGGGCTGCTCCCAGCGGAGCTGGCTGCGAGTCCTTGCCCGGGCCCAGGGCAGCTGCCGCCAGCCCCGGGGGGGAGGGGGAGGGGAAGCAAGGCTGGGCCAGGGACCCTGCGGGACAAGGGGGATGGGAGCCGCCGGGGGGCTGGAGAGGGGCCGGGCTGCGAGCGCGGGGGGAGATTTACAGGCTTGTGTCCTTTGCTGCCAGCAGCAGTCCCTGGCCTGGAAGGCTCTTTGCTGGCAAGTCCTCGCGCCTGCTTCCCCTTTCCCCTGGAGTGGCAAGTTGTGCCCCGGAGCCGTGACCGCTGCCTTGCTTGCTGGATGCTTCTAATGTGCTAATTGGGCCTTGCCTGCCCTGTGCTCCAGGGCAGAGAACGGGGGGGGGAGGGGACACCTCTGGTGCCAGTTGCTACCTCTCCCAGGCTGCGTCTAGACTGGCATGATTTTCCACAAATGCTTTTAACGGAAAAGTTTTCCGTTAAAAGCATTTGCAGAAGAGAGCGTCTAGATTGGCACGGACGCTTTTCCGCAAAAGCACTTTTTGCAGAAAAGCGTCCCTGGCCAATCTAGATGCGCTTTTGCGTAAGAAAACCCCGATTGCCATTTTAGCCATCGGGGCTTTTTTGCGCAAAACAATTCTGGGTTGTCTACACTGGCCCTCTTGCGCAAAAGCATTTGCGCAAGAGGGCTTTTGCCCGAATGGGAGCAGCATAGTATTTGCGCAAGAACACTGACGATCATACATGAGATCGTCAGTGTTCTTGCGGAAATTCAAGCGGCCAGTGTAGACAGCTGGCAAGTTTTTCCGGAAAAGCGGCTGATTTTCCGGAAAAACTAGCCAGTCTAGACACAGCCCCACTGTACAACCCTGGGGGCCCTCCTTTGGTCATCGCTAACTAGTTTTTCTACCCACCCAAGCAGAAAACACTTGGCTGTGATGTGGGACAGCAGCAAAAATCCTTCCCTTTCCAAACAACCCGGCCTGGTGCACGTTAGCGATGTGATAGTGTAGTCTATTAACCAATTAACCCATAAGCAAAATCTCATCAGTTAATGCTATGGGCCACACACATTCTCCCCCACCCCCCAATAAATTTTTTAGCAGGCTGGTCAGCATCCTGGCTTGTGACAGGTCCAGGACCTATCCCTGCTACGGCTCTGCATTTAAAGGGTATGTCTACACTAGCCCCCTAGATCGCTAATGATGGCGACCAGAATTGCAAATCAAGCCTGGGATTTAAATATCCCACGCTTGATTTGCACGTTCCTGGCTGGTCACCATTTTAGAAATTGACTAGCCCGAAGTAACTGCCTGCGTCTACACGTAGCAGTGAAACGGGATTCCGATTTAAAGCCCCTAATTCGAATTAGCTGGTAAACCTCATTGCAGGAGGAATGAGGGCTGGCAGATGTGTAGACACGGACAGTTACTTCAGGCTAGTCAATTTCTAAAATGGCGACCTGCCGGGAACATGCAAATCAAGCGCGGGATATTTAAATCCCGGGCTTGATTTGCAATTCCGGTTGCCCTCATTAGCCTCCCTAGATCGATCTAGGGGGCTAGTGTAGATGTACCCAAAGTGTATTAGGCGGTAGTGGGCAGGCAGCCTGGCTTAGTTCAAACTCATGCCGGGTCCAAGACTCCGACCCCGCCCAGACAGTGATTGCTGCCACCCCTGTACCAGAGGCAGCAGCACAGGGTGACAGGCAGACGGTCCATGGAGGGAGCTGCTTTTTAAACTGGCTCCCCTCGCAGACCAGCTCCTGCCTAGCACCCTGAGCTGCTACCTCTGTATCAGAGGCAGCAGCGCGGAGTGGCAGGGGGCTCCTTGGGAGTGGGGCCGGCTTGCACTGGCTGCCTGCCCTGCCTGCATGGATTATAGAACAAATGAGTAACCGATAAGAATTCATGAGGTTACTCGACTATTCAATTAGCTGATATTTAACATCCCTAGTGTACTTGCCTACCACTTACTGCTTAACAGAGCAAGGAATGTCTGCATTATGACATAATCTATACATATTTTCAATGCCTATTTGTTATCAAGCTGTAAATGAAATAGGTCAAAGATGAGCCTCTGCACAATGATAACAAAGAAGTAAATGAGGAGTCATGAAAATGACATTCCAAAAAAAAAAAAAAAAGGAATTAAAAGAAGCCAGAGTATATTCCAAAGGGATTACAAGGAAGGGAGCTGGATTCCAGGCCTTCCAGCAGCAAAGGAGGCACATTTGTGAATGGCTCTGAGGCTTTATTGCAGTCACATAAATGGACAAGGGATTTATTGTCTCTTGGGGAGCATATATCAAATATTGCACTGATTCAAGTCTCCTGCACATCTCAGTAGGTTACAGCGGCAAGAGAGGGGTTGGGTTGATTAGGCATTGGGGTGCCTTTAAGAATCCAGCCCTAGGAAGCCTAGGCTGACACTCACTGTCCAGTGAGAGGGGGAATTAAAAGGCCCTCTGCTCCCTCCCTCTATTTTTGCAAACATAGATAGTAACTGTTATGCACCTCTGTCTCTGCCTGCACTCCTGAGCTTAACCCCAGCTCCTAGAACCCCCCTTCCCTGATTTTGCCCCAGCCCTTATCCTAACCCTGCCTCTAGCTGCTTAAAAGTCCCCCACCCCCCAGGTCAGTGAGTTCCTCCCCTGCTCAGACTCTGGCCTGTAGTGCAATCTGGGAACCAATCGGGGGTTCTCACAATAGCCAGTCTCCCTGTCGTTGTCTTCTGTGGCCCTTTAGCGAGGTCCCACTCTGGGGAAGGTGGGTCAGGAACTCACTGGTCACCTGGGGAGTCCCTGGGACCAAGATGAGGTGCAGAGAGAGATAGTTGTTAGGGGGACATGTTGCCTTCGGGACAGTGTCGGGGGGTCCCCAGGAGCGGCTCTCTTCATCCGGCTCTTTTCTGGCATTTGCTTTAGTGCCTCTTCCTGGGAGGCTTTAAAGTTGTCTCAAGGGTTTTGTCCTGGAGGGAACATCTGTCTGCAAAGGAAAAACCAGGGGCTAATCAGAGAGTGAAGTGAACCAATCCCCTCCCCACCCCCCAATTCCCCTTCTCTCACTGCCAGGTTGAATATTAACATCGGTTCCCTTGCAGATCATCCTCCCACCGGGAGATGGCTGAGGTGAAGCCCGCTCAGGTAAGGGATTCTCAGGGAGCTGCTGGTGGTTTGTTCTAAAGGGGGAGAGGCAGGAAATACACAGGCCCAGAGCAGGGTGAGTTAAACCTGCTGCGACGTGTTCAGCCAGGGCCTGACTTTCTGACCAGGCCCATGGAGGGGGGAGAGTGTTCCCCCAGTTCTGATATGAGAAGGGAACTCCTTGCACAGGGCCAGGAACATGTCCAGACCCCCGGTGCTGGAGCCGACCCCCCTAGCCAGGAGGTGGTATTTGTTGGCTTTGCAAGGACCCTTCCAGCTCCATGTTTCTGTGATTCTAAGAAACGTTAGAGTGGGGGTCGGCAATCATTGTTAATGGGGGGGCCACTCCCAAGATTTTGACAAGTGGTCAAGGGGTGCACTTCTGTGTAGGGCATGCAGAGTCTGGGGTGGCAGGTGGGGTGTAGAGGGAGCTTGGGATAGAGGACCGGGATATGGGAAGGGGTGTGGGGTCTGGGAGGGAGTTTGGGTGAAAGAGGGGGTTGTGACCTGGGACAGGAGATTGCGATGCAGGGTCTGGGAGAGGGCATGGGTGCAGGAGAGGATTCTGAGCTGGGGGAGGGTTGTTAGAGGGAGTGCAGGGTCTGGGAGGGAGTTGTGACCTGGAGGAGGTGGGGAGAGGGGATACAGCGGATTTGGGTGATCTCGGGGAGTGGCCTGTAGAAGGAAATTGGGGGAAAGGAAGGGGTGGGGTGCCAGAGGGACATACCAAGGTGGCTCCCAGCCAGCAATCCTGCAGGAATCTGAGGCAAGCTCACTGCCTGTCTGCTGGGCTGGCTACTCCACATGGCGCTGCTCCAGCATGAGGAGGGAGGAGGCTTCGCTGGCTGCCACTGCCTCTAGCAAAATTTCTCAGCTCCCATTGACCAGAAACTGGCCAATGGGAGCTGAGTGATTTTGCTAGGGAGGCGGGGACAGTGCGCAAAGTTTCCCCAGCGACCAGAGGAATTAACAATAGGCTGTTGAAAAGCGGCGTGAGCTGCCGTGTAGTAAAGGTGCCAGCGAGGGGGCTGTGGGCCAGATCCAATGGCTTGATCATAGACTCATAGAATACTAGGACTGGAAGGGAACTCGAGAGGTCATTGAGTCCAGTCCCCTGCCCTCATGGCAGGACCCAGTACTGTCTAGACCATCCCTGATAGACATTTATCTAACCTCCTCTTAAATATCTCCAGAGACAGAGATTCCACAACCTCCCTAGGTAATTTATTCCAGCGTTTCACCACACTGACAAGTAGGAGCTTTTTCCTAATGTCCAACCTAAACCTCCGGCCCGCTAGCCGCCTCTTGCCCATCCCTGCGTTAGAGGAAGCTGCTGAGATTCCTGTCCCTGTTCCCTGTGTGGACTCCCCCCCCCCTTTCCCTTATCAGACTGTGGCTAGGTGGGTGGGAAGTGAGAAGACCTTGGTCTCTTCTGTCTGCTGGGAGGGACACGGAGCTCTCACATTCTCACCACCCCCTCAAAGCTTCCTGGTTGTTGTGAGCAGAGTGGGAGTTTCCATTCTCTTTGGAAACCTGCTACTTCACATGGAATTATAGAGCTGGAAGAGACCTCAGGAGTCATTGAGTCCAGCCCCCTGCCCAAGGCAGAACCAACCCCAACTCAATCATTCCAGCCAGGGCTTTGACTTCAAAACCTCAAGGGATGGAGAGTCCATCACCACCCTAGGGAACCCATTCCAGTGCTTCCCCACCCTTCTAGGGAAATAGTTTTTCCTAATATCCAACCTAGACCTCTCCCACCACAACTTGAGACCATTGCTCCTTGTTCTGCCATCTGTCCTCGCTGAGAACTGCCTCTCTCCATCCTCTTTGGAACCTCTCTTCAATCAGTTGCAGGTTGCTATCAAATTCCCCCTCACTCTTCTCTTCTGTGGACTAAATAAGCCCAATTCCCTCAGCCTCTCCTCATAAGTCATGTGCTCCAGCTCCCTGATCATTTTTGTTGTCCTCCGCTGGACTCTGTCCAATGTGTCCACATCCTTTCTGTAGTGTGGGGCCCCAGAACTGGACTCAATACTCCAGATGTGGCCTCACCAGTGCTGAAAAAAGGGGAATAATCACTTCCCTAGATCTGCTGACAATGCTCCTCCTAATGCACCCCAATATGCCGTAAGCCTTCTTGGCCACAAGGGCGCCCTGTTGACTCATAGCCAGCTTCTCATCCACTGCAATCCCCAGGTCCTTTTCTGTCATCCTGAGCTTCCTTCCTTCCTCCCATTACTAGAGGAATTATGACTAGGGCAGTTGGTACTGAGAAAAGGAAATTTGTTGTTTCAGATGTGGGTGACCTTCGAAGAGGTGGCTGTGTATTTCACCGCAGGGCAGGGGGTGCTGCTGAACCCTGCTCAGAAAACCCTCTACAGGGACGTCATGCAGGAGAACTATGAGACTGTGGCCTCTCTGGGTAAGGGATTCCTGCTCCTTGGTTATTAGAAGTCGTGAGGTCTGTATTTCGGAATCTGGTCATGGGCTTCCCTGGAGGTTTAAAACAAACAAAAGGAAGTTTTTCAAAGTTGACCGTGCACAGTCAACCTGTGGAACTCCTTGCCAGAGGATGTGGTAAAGACTAGGACTTTAACAGGGTTCAAAGAAGAGCTAGATAGATTCATGGAGGTTAGGTCCATTAATGGCTATTAGCCAGGATGGGTAGGAATGGTGTCCCTAGCCTCTGTTTGTCTGGAAATGGGTGACAGGGGAGGGATCATGTGAGGATTCCCTGTTGTGTTCCCTCCCTCTGGGGCACCTGGCATTGGCCTCTGTGGGCAGATAGGATACTGGGCTAGATGGACCTTTGGTCTGACCCAGTATGGCCATTCTTATGTTCTTACGGAGAGGAAAAAGTCCTATACATCACAGCTGCTGTGTGAGAATGACTTACAGCTACATCCTTCTGTAGAGCACAGCTGTCAAAACCAATTGGGCATTCAAACTCACCCCTTCCACGCAGCTTTCAAGGGGTCTGAAGCTGTGTGTTGTCCTGTCTGTGTTGTTTCTCAATCACAAACAGCATCACTCTTCATCTCCCTTGTTGGGACTAGCTCCAGAGCTCTGTGTGTCAGCAAAGCCCCCAGAGTGCACAGATACTGAAAACTCACAGTCAGGGTGTGACAGTTCCCCTCTTCTCCCTGGACACTGCCTCTCCCAAGGGGGCTCAGTGGCCATGTTCCCCGGTTCTTGGAGTCCGTGTTCCCCCCTGCGCCATCCAGGCACAGGTTCAGTTCACGGAATGTCCTTTGTGACAAAAAGTATTTAACAATCTTCCCTGCACCCAGCACTTCTCTCATTTCCCTTCTTGAGCAGGGCCTCCCATTCCCAAACCTGACCTGATCACCTGGCTGGAACAAGGGGAAGAGCCGTGGGTGCCTGATCTGCAGGCCTGCGAGGAAAGGAAAATTCTGAGAGGCACCTGCCCAGGTGAGAACTCTTATTTCACCCAGATCAGGACTATTGGGCAGCAGATGTCACACGTGCTTTCCACCCATCCTGCTAGCTGCAGGAGTTTCCTTCCCTGTTTTCCTTCCTACTGGTTATAGGATCTGGAGGCAGAATACAGATGCTCAGTCTTTGAAACTTTATTGTGTTGGATTTTTCCTTTGCACTCTCTTACTCTTTCTCCCCAGCACAGGCAATGACTCTTGCCTGGATTGACTCTGTCTCCCTGCAGGTGACAAGAGAACGAGTGAGAGTAAGGAGGAGAATCAAACTCTGGAAGTTCCTGGGAAAGTGGAACCAAAGTTGGCCTCTGAAGGGGATTATCCCCAGTGCTTAGAACAAGGAAAAGCCTGTGGAAATCAGGGCAAGTCAGAGAGGCTGGCTGGAAACCACCCCAGGAAGAAATTGTCTGACTCTATGAACTGTGGGGGAGGAGGCAAGGACCCTGAGGAATCAATAGTCCAGCAGACAAACCACAAGAAAGAGCAGCCCAATCAGTGTCTTAAATGTGGGGAAAAGTTCATTCGGAGATCACACCTCGGTACACATCAGGCACTTTGTGTGGGACAGGAGCCCCAGAAATGCCTGGACTGTGGGAAAAGCTTCAGTAACAGCTCAGACCTTGCTAAACATGGGAGAATCCACACGGGAGAGAGCTCCTCTAACGGCCTTTACTCTGAGGATTCTGTCAGTCAGAATACAACGCTTACTATGCACCAGAAAATCCACACAGCAGAGAAACCTCATACCTGCTCTGAGTGTGGGAAGAGCTTTAGTCACAGCTCATACCTCGCTGCACATTGGAGGACCCACACAGGAGAGAGACCCTACGTATGCCTGGACTGCAGGAAAGGCTTCAGTAACAGCTCAAACCTCTCTAAACATCGGCGAATCCACACGGGAGAAAGACCATATCAGTGCCTGGACTGTGGGAAATGTTTTGTTCAAAAGTCAGCCCTTGTGACACATCAGATAACCCACACCGGAGAGAGGCCCCATAAGTGCTTGGATTGTGGGAAAAGCTTCAGCCACAGCGCATATCTCACTAGACATTGGGGGACCCATACGGAGGAGAGACCCTATAAATGCCTTGAGTGTGGGAAAAGTTTCATTCGGAGCTCACACCTTGTTAGACATCAGAGAATTCATATGGGAGATAAACTTCATGCATGCCTCCATTGTGGGAAAAGTTTCACTGAGAGACCAAACCTTATTAGACACCAGAGAACCCATGTAGGTGAGAGACCCCATCAGTGCTTGGAGTGTGGGAAAAGTTTCACACAGAGATCAGCCCTTGTTATACATCAACGCATCCACACAGGAGACAGACCTCATAAGTGCCTGGAGTGTGGGAAAAGTTTCATTCAGAGAACAAACCTTCTTTCCCATCAGACAATACACACAGGAGAGAAGTCGCACAAATGCTTGGACTGTGGGAAAAACTTTGCCCACTACTCAGGCCTTATTGTGCATCAGAGAATCCACCGAGCAGAGAAACCCTACGTGTGCCTGGACTGTGGGAAAGGCTTCAGTCACAAATCAAACCTCACTAAACATCGGCGAATCCACACGGGAGAGAGGCCCTACAAGTGCCTGGACTGTGGGAAATGTTTCATTCAGAAATCAAGCCTTGTGACACATCAGACAACCCACACTGGAGAGAGACCCCATAAGTGCTTGGACTGTGGGAAAACCTTCAGCCGCAGCTCATACCTCACTAGACATTGGGGGACCCACACGGAGGAGAGACGCTATAAATGCCACGACTGTGGGAAAAGTTTCGTTCAGAGCTCGCACCTTGTTAGGCATCAGAGAACTCATAGCGGAGACAAACTTCATACATGCCTCCACTGTGGGGAAAGTTTCACTGAGAGATCAAACCTTATTAGACATCAGAGAATCCATACCAGGTGAGCAGGAGAGAGCCCCCCATAAATGTCTTGACTGTGGGAAACGCTTAAGAGCCCAGATCTTACTAAACATCAGAGAATCCACCAAGGTGAGACCCTAGAAATCCCTTGACAGTGGGAAAAGATTCAATTCATCCTCAGCAATCCACACAACAGAGCGACCTTGACAGTGGGGCAAGCCTCCATTGGTGCTCAAGTATCAGTCAATCCGCTCCGAGAAGAAACCTCTGAGATGTCACTAGGGTGGAAAATGCCCCAAGCAGCGCAAAGCCCATATTGGACGGTACTCCAGGGGGTCCGTGGAAAGTTTAAAAATAAGGATCGGGCCCATTGTAGTGTCTTTTCTTTTTCTTTTCCTTTTCTCTTTTTTTTCTCCCCTGGGGTGGGGGGGGAGGAGGTCCATGAAATTTTAATAGATTGAAAAGAGGTCCGTATGCTTGAAAAGGTTGGGAAACACTGGTCTAAGCAAACCACAGGCAGCCCCTCCTCCCTCCTGCAGCCCTGGCTGCTGGGCTACACGTGGGGGAGGGATGCAGAGAAATTCCTCCAGCCACTCCCTCTGCCTGGCTGAAATTCCCCCCTCCCTTCCCTTCGCAGACATGATGCCCGTTTCATGGAGATTGGCAGAAGGACATTTGGGCAGGGGCTGCTGGAACAAGGAATCAGAGTGAGCTGGGTGCTGGGGCTAAGGGATCATTTTTGATGATGGGAAAAGGAGATAATAGAAGAGAGAGTGTATGGGGGGCAGGGGGAAGATGCTGCCTCTCTCTGCCTTCTGCCTGCCCCCTCTGCAGTCAGAAAGTACCATTGAGAAGTGCTGATTCCTACCGGGCCTTTGGTGGGAGCGATCCCACCTCTGCACCCACAGAGTCAGCCTTGGAGGGTCTCTCCGTGGCCATCATTAGCCAGCGTCCCTGGGACCATCAACTGCCCCTGAGATGCCGGTGTGTCCTGATTCCTTCGCCCCCCCTCCCCCGCTGTGGCCCCACATTGTCTCATTTCCAGTAGGGATGTGAAGGACTAGTCTACTATCCAGTAAGTGGTATCCCCAGGTGACCTTGGGCTCCATGCAGTGCTGCCGCTTTGTAATGCGATGGAGAGCACGGGGCTAGCAGAAGACTGCTTGAGCCCCCCGCTGAACCATGCACCCCACACAGTTTGAAGCATAACAACAGCCCTTATCAACTAATCGAATAATCGATGCAAATTGCATCAACTATTTGATTAGTCAATTAATTGAAATTTTACACCCCTAATTTCCAGATAGTCTCACATGCTGGAGACGATTTATTATTTGTACCTTGTTTGCCGGATGGGCCAGGGTTAACTAGATGCTAAAACAGTGGGAGTAGGGACAGTGAAATGTGGTGTTTCACCTCCAGTGCTGTTGCAGGGGGATGGGTGAGTTTGAGGGTTCCCTCTTTCCCCCATCGCCTGCACGCTCCACCCTCGACACAGGAACATCTATTCCTGCCATGGAGAGTTTTATCCTCTCCCTGTTGTATCACTGCACCTCCCCAAGGCTACGTCTACATAGCACCTCTTTTGCACAAAAGCCTATGCAAATGAAACACAGATTAGCATATTGCTGTGCTTCATTTGCATAATTAGAGCCCATTTTTGCGCAAGAGTCTTTTGCGCAAAAAGGAGCTGTGTAGACAGCTCTTTTTTGCACAAAACCCCCCTCTTGCGCAAGAGCTGTTCTTCCTGAAAAAATGAGGAAGAACGGCTCTTGCGCAAGAGGGGGTTTTTGTGCAAAAAGGAGCCGTCTACACAGCTCCTTTTTGTGCAAAAGCCTCTTGCGCAAAAATGGCTCCTAATTAATTATGCAAATGAAGCATGGCAATATGGTAATCTGCACTTCATTTGCATAGGCTTTTGCGCAAGAGAGGTGCAGTGTAGACGTAGCCCATGAGTCACTGCCCACAGTGGCCTGGGCTCCCTGTGCTCAGGGATCCCAGTTTGATTTCTCTGATCCTAAGTCTTCTCCAGAGGACTGGAGATGAAAGGGTTGCAGATCTGGGATCAGGCAGGAAAATCCCAATGATCAGAGCCCTGCAGATATGTAGCTATCTGCTTTATACCCACGGGTACCTGCATCTGCCAATACGACTGTGGATATGTATCCAGGGCTCATTTTTGCTGGTGCAGATACACATTTTGTATCTAGAGCCCTGGAAATTAGTGGATATCCGCTTTATATCCGTGCATATGGGAACCGATATGCACAGCTCATTTCTCTGGGTACAGTGGTGGATGCAGCTACACATTATGTATCTGCACAGGGCTCTACCAATGGACCTCCAAGCACATTTTGAGCTTTCTGATCTCATAGCTCTATTTTCATCCATTGGTTAAATTGCTTCCAGGTCTTTTCTGGGCTAGTCCAGATAATTTGTAGATGGGCAGTTTGGGGGGGGGGGGTCCTCTTTAGGTGGCTGGAGCATGTGACTTACAAGGAGAGGCTGAGGGATTTGGGCTTGTTTAGTCTGCAGAAGAGAAGAGTGAGGGGGGATTTGATAGCAGCCTTTAAATTCCTGAAGGGGGACTCCAAAGAGGATGGAGAGAGGCTCAGGGGTGACAGATGGCAGAATGAGGCGCAATGGTCTCAAATTGTAGTGGGGAAGATCTAGGCTGGATATTAGGAAAAACAATTTCCCTAGGAGGGTGGTGTTGCACTGGAATGGGTTCCCTAGGGAGGGGTGGAATCTCCATCCCTAGAGATTTTGAAGTCAAAGCCCTGGCTGGGATGATTAAGTTGGGGTTGGTCCTATTTTGGGATGGAGTTGGACTTGAGGTCTCTTCCAGCTTTATGATTCTATCATTCTTTTAGCACCGTGGTCACCAGCCCGTCGATCACCATCGAAGGCTTGACCAGTCGATTGCGAGGCGTACGGGGGCCCCCCCATTTACCCCTACCCCAAAGAAGCCCCACTACCTACCTCCAGCGACAAGGGAGGTAGTGCCAGCTTCCTGCGGGGTAGACGGAAGTCCGGCAGCTGCGCGCCACTTCCGGGGGTTCCAGAAGTGCGCTGGCTGTTCCCCTCCCCCAGGTCTGTGGTGTGCTGGGAACTTGCAAGGGGGAGGCCCCAGAGGAGGCGCGCGCTGGGGCTTCCTTGCTCTGTGAGGGGGGGGTCATCCCTGGAGGAGATGCGCGCTGGGGCTTCCCTCCTCTGTGGGAGGGGAGGAGTCCCGGGAGGAGGCGGGTGCGGGGGACTCCCTGCCCCCAGCAACACCCTGTGCCCTGCCCCCACTGGCACCCTGTCCCCTGCTGCAGGACTGTGTCCTCTGCCATCCCTGGCACCCTGTCCCCTCTCTCCTGTCCCCCACTGGCACCTTGCCCCCACCCCAGCACCCTGTCCCCTGCCCCAGCACCCACTAGCACCCTTCCCGAGTACCATGTCCCCTGCTCCCACTAGCACATTAGTGAGGCTTGGGGGGGGAGGGTTGGAGGAGTTATTTTTTTGCATCTCACCTGTGTGGTCCCCAGCTGACTTTTCTGTGGGTCAGTGACCCCTGACTCAAAACAAGTTCCCCGCCCTTCTCATAAATAAAGACAATGCAGAAACTTTTTGTGTTTGACATAATATTTTATTTAAAAATGAAGCCTGGCCAACAACCCCCCAACTGGGGCCAAGCCCCCATCTGGCCACAGCATCTTAACACTCCTGCACCCCCCCCACCCGATATCTGAGCCTATCATACACTGGACCCCCTGCCTGAGCCCCTCACAGACCCCTACCCAAATTCCTGCACCCTCATATCCACAAGCCTGTGGCTTGCTTAGTACCACAACCCTCCATCTGACCCCAACACTCCCCAGCCTGGAGCCCCCTCCCTGAGCCGGTGTCCCCTTCTCCACCTCCTCCAAATGTCCTCCCAGAGCTTACACCACTCACCCACCCTTCCCACACCCAAATCCCTCATTCCCACCCCAGAGCCTACATATCCTGTTTCAACCCAGTGAGGGCACGGCTAGACTGCAGGAGTTTTTCCAGGATTCCAGAGATATCCCGGAAAAACTCTTCCATGTCCAGGGACACATTTGTTGTTCTGCTTTTTTTAGTGGAAGAGCAAACATGCTCTTTTGGTAACCCCTGTATTCCTCGTTCCATGAGGAATAAGGGGGCTTCCGAAAGAAGAGGTTTTTCTGACATTTGGTCCAGTCTAGACAAGCCAAATGTTCGAAAAACCTCTTCCTACAGAAGAATCCAAAAAAGGCAGCAGTGTAGAGTGTATAAGGGCTGGGGATAGCAAGTGCTGGAGATGAGGAGAAGAAAGAGGGTGGGGCTTCAAGGAAGGGGTGGGTTGGTGGGGGAAAGATGGGGCGGTAGATCTTGGCTTGTCCTGACATTTAAAAAGTGATCTTGGGTGTAAAAAGGTTGGAGACCACTGCTCTAAACTCTCTTCTGCACCGAAGCCAGTTGCAGCATTTCTGTATCAGAGGCAGCAGAGTGGGGTGGGACTGGGAAGTAGCCTGCGTGTAACCGTACTCCTGGTGACCGTTTACATGTCTACTAGTCTGGTAGATCTGTTTTCCTTATTGAGATGTAGATCGTCTGCAAATGAGCCCAGAATTGGCCCAGTCCTTTTCTGAGCTGCCCGTGAGCCAGATGTCACTTCCCTTTCAGAGATTTCACCAGCTCTCAGAACTTCCAATTCATCTTTCAATTGCAGATGTGTCTGGTGTTGATTCTCTGATGTCCTTACTCTGAATTCTGCATTTCCCTCATCTTCCATGATTTGGCGAAACAAATTTTTGCCTCATCTCTGTGGGATTTGCTGCCTAGGATCAGGATAGATCCAGGAGAGAAAGATATCAATTCCAACAGATTTTTTTTTTCTCATGTTTTCATTGAAGCTAGCAAGGAGTCAGTAAATAGAAAAGAGACTTTTGATATTTCCAGTTGGCATTTAACTGAGTACCAGAACCCATGGTCAGCCATCTTACCTCTAATCTTTTCCATCCAAATGCAGGTTTTTCCATCCATGCGTGGAAAAAATTTTGTTATGTGCACCAAGGCACATGTGAAACGTGCACTACAAGTGGAAACAAAAAACCTAGCTGTGTTCATCAGCTGGGAAGCATTTGAATCCTGCGTTTGCACAAGTGCACAGGGAACACTGCTGATCAGTTGTTCTTTAGGGATGTAATAATGTAGTTAATAAACCAATTTTGCTTAATTAACCAATAAGCAAAAGCTGATAGGTTAATACTATAGACTACACCTATTCCCACCCTCTCCCTCCCCACCAGTAAATTTCTTTTAGCTGGCTAGCAGCCTGGCTCAGTCCTGGCTTGCGACAGGTCTGACATCTACCCCCGCTGCAGCTCTGAATTTAAAGGGTATTATGAGCTGGGCAAGATGGCAACTTGGCTCATTTCCAGCTCGCGCCAGGTCCAGGAGCTCAGACCCTCCCTAGACGGGGGCTGCTGCCACCGCCACACTGCAGCCTCGTTATCACAGGCAGCAGCAGAGAGCGACAGGCAGCTAGCCCATGAGGGGAGCTGGTTTTTAAACCGGCTTCCCACACGGACCAGCTCCTGCCTGGCACCCCACCCTGCTGCCTCTGACACTGGCTGCCGGCCCCACCTCCAGGGGCTATAGAACAGTCAACTAACCGATACGAATTCCTGAGGTTACCTGACTATTCAATTAACTGATATTTAACATCCCCGGCCCGTATTCAAGAATTTTGTTGTTACTTTAATCACACT
Organism: Pelochelys cantorii; assembly: GCA_032595735.1. NCBI lineage: Eukaryota > Metazoa > Chordata > Testudines > Trionychidae > Pelochelys > Pelochelys cantorii. The sequence goes on from CM064345.1 coordinate 15,591,476, forward strand.
TCAGTGCAATTGCGACGCCTTCTGTGGCCCTTCTCTCTGCATCTGTGAGGTGAAGCCCCTGGCTCAGGGTGGTCACATCCTAGCAGAAATTGCTGAGCTCGTGGAGTCACTGAGCAAGGCTCAGGGCAGAGCTCAGTGCTCACTATAGCCACAGGGCTGGGCTGGCGGCCCCCAAGCCCACACTCTGCCCACACTCTGCTGCCGGTGGACTGGCTGCCTCCTGGCCAGTACTGGGCCTTGAATCTGAGCCTGCCAGGTTGGGGGGAGAAAGAGAACAGCCCAGGCAATGGGGTGGGTGGGGGGGGAGGGGGTTGGAGGTGGATTATATCAAACAGAGTCCAGGGAGGGGGCCGGGGGGGGGAGGCTTGGAGTGGGTGAAACTGGCTTCAGCATACAAGGGAGTTTGGAGCAGGAGCCCTGCCTCAAGTGGGGTAACTGAAGGGAGCGGCTGTCACACTGCCTGCCTGCTCCAGCTACAGCGCTACTGAACACAGCACAGCTGGCTGCCAGGGGCAGGGTGTCTCTGTGCCCCTGCCCCAAGTCAAAACCCCTTCCTGGACCCGGATTCCCTCCTGGATGCTCCACAGCAATCCCTTATCAATCCTTATGTGCAGCCACTTGTTTTGGAGGGAAATGGTTGCCCTGAGTTGTTACCCCAGTGCAGGGGCGGAGCTAAATTCTCAAAGGACCAACTTTCCCCTCATGTCGGAGAGTATGTCTACGCCGGCATCCCAGAAAAACTCTATCACGTCCAGGGAACACGTCTGCTCTTCCGAAATTTTTTTTGGAACAGCAGATGGGTTTTTTTGGCAGGCCTGTAAACCTCATTTTACAAGGAAGAAGGGATGTTCTAAAAAAGGGGGGGGGTTCTGACATTTGGCCCAGTGTAGATGGGCCAAATGTCAGGAAAGCCTCTTTGGAAAAAAAGAAGCGGAAAAAACGACGCAAATTGCAGTTCACAATTTGCGTCGCTTTTTCCAGAAGAACAGTGTTGTGTAGACATAGCCGGAGAAACCCATTGTTTTCCCCTTCATATCCATTCAATCCCAACTTTTTCTTTTTAATAATTGACCAGTGATGTCAAATCTCACGTTTTGCTCTTTTCCAGCTTTTTATATACAATCCCCTCTAATTTCAATGATTTCCTCACATGGTTTATTTGCAGTAAATTACTTTTTGGAGGGAAGCGATTAGCTCTGAGTCATTTGCTTTGTGGGAGGAGGTGCATGAGGAAAGGTGGGGGTCAACCTCCCCTCCATCTCAGAACTGAATTGTTTCTCCTTTTACACCCAGTAACACCAACCTGCTCCTGAAGAACATGGTCAGAGCCAGGAGCCGGGTGCCACGCCAGCTGCCAACCACAGAGCTGGCCAAACCCTGACAGGCCGTTTCACTGCCCCAAATGGGGCAGAAAAGTGGGATGCTCAAGGGCTGCTCCTGCTTTCTGGCCCTGCTCCCGTTGGCAGGACCCAGTGTGGTAGCAAACTGCTGCCCTGGCCCCTCACTTTCCCCTCCCCACCATCACCAGCAGCTCAGGACAAATGGCCCCTGGAAAGGTCACTTCTCCCAGTGCTCAGACACAGCCACACCCGTGGGTAGGGGGTGGGGAACATGGTGGCTGTTCTGTGCCAGAGATAGGGCACAGCTTGTTCACAGGAGGTAAATGGAAAAGCCACATTTGCCAGGGAGACTGCCTAGATCCCACTGAGTCTTAGTTGCTGTCCCCCCAGCCTAACTCCCTAGTCTCCTTGTGAGCTGCCAGCCACCCACCCCTTACCCACTGCTGCTCCCTCCAGCCACCAAGGGACTTTCTGGCTCCATCCGCCTCTCTGCCCCTGTCAATGCAGAGTCACCCAGGGCTGCTCATGTCTGTGGCAGGGCTGGGGGAAACCAGCACCGGTTATGTGTTTAGTACTGATTTTACAAACTCTCCACGCACGTTTCTGGGCAATGGTGACCTCTCCGTCATTGATCTCCCACTGCGGAGGCGTCATTTCAAAATAGCAGCGCCGGAGTGTCTACACTACCACTATTGCAAAATTCATCATCATCAACAACCATGGGCTCAACGCTTGCTGGTGTCCGATGCCTCCCTCACTATTTCCTTCCATTTTTCTCCGTCCAGTGCAGAGTGGCTTAGTTTCTGTAGACTAGCCAATCTACTATAGCATCTACCCATTATTTGTGGGTCTGCCTCTCCTATTTGAACCATCCATTATGCCGAATACCAGGGTCTTAACTTTTCGCTCGTCATTCATTCTGCAGATATGCCCGAATAGCTGTAACTTCTATTGTATAACCTTCTGCAGTAGGTTCTCTTTTGGCTGTATCTTCCTATATAATTCCTCAGTGGTGACCTGCATCCATCCTATTCTCAGGATCTTTCTATAACAACTCGTCTTGAACGCCAATAGCCTTCTCTTTGAATCTTTCGTTATTAACCGTGTCTCACATCCATACAACACGCTGCTAAATAAATACGTTTTCAAGACACTCAGATTCGTTTCTAAGCTAATCGCTTTACTTTTCCAGATCTTATCCAGCACCTTCAAACTCACTCTTTCTTTTGCTATTCTAGTCTCTATTTCCTTCTTACAGAGCTCTTTCTTGAGTCCTGTTAAAATCTTGGTCTTCACCAAATCCTTTGGCAAGGAGTTCCACAGGTTGACTGAGCTTCATGAAGAAAAACTTCCTTTTGTTTGTTTCAAACCTGCTACCTGTTCATTTCATTTGGTGACCCCTAGTTTCATGTATCCAGGCAGAGTTCCTCTGGGCAGCATCCACTGGCTCCCAGGACAGCTTCGAGGAGCAGTGGGCACTGTCCAAGGTTCTCTGTTTGGTGTCACCTTCTGGTTCCCTCATTTTGAACCTATGACCTGCTCCTGACCCTGTTTTTCTTTAGTTGTCCCAAGCAATCTGTGGTATCCCAGGCCCTATGGTCCCTCCGGAAAGGCTGGGGGAGGGCCTTTGAAATGGAGGACTTCAAATAGGCCCATGGTCATTGTCAAGGTTGATTCCCCACTCTGGCATGATGAATGTAGAAGTGGGGGCCTGCAACCCCAAAACCTTATCTTTCCAGGCTTTGGTATAAAACTTCCCCCAAAATCCTAAAAACCTAGGTTTTGGGGATAAAAATCCACTGCCCCCATCAAGTGCTTTTGAACCCACAAACAGGGGTGGACACTTGAAACCAAACCCAGGGCACCCCAAGCTCTTTTCCCCAAAGAGCTTGACAAAGAAAAGAGAAAATACCAATTGCAGTCTGTGGTAGCTGTCCCCTAGTCAGAAGCATGCAGATATCCACAGACAGATTTTCCAGGACGCAGAAATGAACCAATACCAGTTAATTAGGAAAAAAAAGAATACAAACTTTTATTATCAAAACAAAACTACAGTTACAAGCACAGGTGGATTGGCTAGATGGTAAGAGCCACCAATTAATAAACTCATGGGCTGTGTCTGTACTGGCGCGATCTTGCGCCAGAGCTAGGCAAATGAGGCTCAGCGTGGAATATCGCCGAGCCTCATTTGCATACCTAATGAGCCGCCATTTTTGCAGAAGAGGCTCTTGCGCAAGACAGAGCTGTCTACACTGCCCCTTCTTGCGCAAGAAAAACCCTCTTACGCAAAGCCATTATGCCTGAAAATAATCAGCATAACGGCTTTGCGCAAGAGGGTTTTTCTTGCGCAAGACGGGGCAGTGTAGACAGCTCCATCTTGCGCAAGAGCCTCTTCCGCAAAAATGGCAGCTCATTAGTTATGCAAATGAGGCTTGGCGATATTCCACGCTGAGCCTCATTTCCATATCTCTGGCGCAAGATCGCACCAGTCTAGACACAGCCATGGGGAATTTTCCCATGGGCTCAAATCTTAGTTACAAAAGAGGGAAAAAACATTTCGAACAGCACAGACATGAGATTCACAGTCTCAAGCCCGAAAACAATAAAACCTGACATATTTAGCTAGACTTTGCCCTACTTACAGATGGTTAAGAGTCTTTTTCTGGAGAGAGACATGTCCTCTGTCTCTCTCAGTACCTGGAGAGTCAACTGGCTCAAGAGACAAAGGAGGGAAAACCCCCCAAATTCCTTTGTCTCAGTTTGAAATCCCTACCTGCATTTCTATTGGCTGACTGCTACCTGGTGAGGTACAGTTAACCCCTTAGTCCCCAGGCCATCCCACAGATCCATGACAGTCAGAGACTGGGAGGCTAGAGAGGCTGATTTCAGGCTTCCGCAGTGGGGTAACCCTCTCCCCTTCAGGGACTCAACTGGAGCCAGAATCCCTGCCCACAGCCAGGGGCGGATTCTCTCCCCAGGGAGGGAGCCCAGTGGGAAAGTGAAAATCGGGGCCTCAGCACCAGCACTGATAAATGTCACCTGGCCCCGGTCACAGTCCAGCCAAACCCAGATCCTGCTGGGGGCCCGGCTCAGGGACAAGGGGGGCCCAGGGGAGATGAGAGCACAGAGCTCATCATGACAGTACTGATCAGCCTCAGGTCTAAGGCTGATCTCTCCCTTCCTGCTCACAGACTCTCTGGCCACCCCCAAAGCCCAGAATTCCCCATCCCCCACCTCCACCTCCCAGCAGTGTCTCCCTGAGGTGAATCCCTCACGGCCCAGCACACAAAGATCAGTGTCAAATCTCTCTGGGGTGTTGGGCAGTGGCTGCCATGTCCATTCCCAGCTCACATGTTTCTGATCCTCAGACGGGACGAGCTGGGGATGGGCTGTGTCTGGATCCAGAGTCACCGTCACTGGGGAGAGAGAATGAGAGCATGAGAGGCAGAGGGGGGAGGGCTTGATGGAGTCAGTGACAGAATCTGCCCCAGCTGGAGAGTGACTCAGGGACTCTCCTTCCTCCAGGGCGCACCCGGCTCTGAACGGGGAGCAGCTCTGAGACCTCAGCCCAGTGCAGGGGAGAGTCACGCCCCTGGCAGAGATGGGCCAGCCACGGAGCAAAAGGGTCAGCAGAGCCAGGCGTGGGACTCAGACACTCACATCCTGCTCCGCATCCCTCCAGTGAAGGGACTGGAGACCCAGCTGCCATGAGGGGCCCAACGGAGTGGTGGGAACCTCCTCTACTCAGTGCTCACTGACACCGCTTGCCTCTGCCTGCAGTTTCCCACCTTAAACCCTGCATTTCCAGGGGAGAGACACCATCACTATGGGGAGAGACCAGGCACCTCCCTTCCCTGCACCCAGCCTACATGACAGCAAGGGGCATGATGGGCGAGAAGATGTCAGGGGGACTACACTCAATGGCTCCTCCACAGGGGCAGTGTTACGCTAATAGGTCTGGCAAAAGTGAAAAGGCTTCTGGCTTAAGTGCTGTCCAGGGTTCCCTCTAAGCTGCGGGGCAACCCAGCTTCACAGGTGATTAACCAGCCCTGCCCAGCCCCTTGCTGGGGAGCCCTGACCTCTGCCTGGGCAGGGCTGATTAATGACCTGGGAAGCTGCTGCCACCCAGCTTAGAGGGGCCCCTGGCGTTACCCTCCCTTCCCCAGGAAGGCTCACCTAGCTCCTACAGCCTGCTATGGGAGCCTGCAGGAAGGGTCAGAATAGGGATAGGAAAAGAGGAGTGGTTGGGCATTAAGACCTAGGGGAGGCAGCACCACCTCTTGCTTCTATACCTGCAACCCATGGCTGTATGTCAGGCCCTGGCTACCACCCTCCCTGCCCTTGGGACATGCTGTGCAAAGCAGGGCACCTGCGAGCTCAGCCCTGGGCAATGAAGGGCCCCCCTCTCCCCCAGCTGCACTTAGGGGAAAGACACAAAACATTACAAAGCAGGTGAGATCAGGACATCGGCAGACTCTGAACTTAACTTACCTTCGTGTACAGGTGGCGCAGTGCTGCCCAGCCCTGAAAGCAGCACAGAATCAGAGAGGAGAACCCATCCCAGCAAATGCATTTACACAAGCGCTGTGCAGCGGGAGGCCACTTGTCCAGGGTTCAATGGCCAGGCCTCTTTTTGAAAGGTTTCTCCCCTGTCCAGCACAGGATACGTAACTGGATGTGATTTTGTCCAGTTTTGGATGGGGACATCGCCCCGCCCCCTCCAGCTCTTAGAAATGGTGTTCCCCATGCAGCATGACCCCACACACAGCCTCACGCTGTGGGGACGGGCAGGGGAGGGTGTGTGACATGGGTGGGGCACCAATCCTGGCTGTCTGGAAGTGTCCAGTTTCTGGGAATATGTGATTGGCCACCTAACTTGCACCACATGTTACACTGAGGGAAAAAATACATTTTAGAAGATCAGCATAAAGTAAATGACCCCCAAACACCTAGAAATTGAGCATTTCTCTGCCACCGGCTATAATTTCAACAGGCTCTTCCCCCCCCCCCCATCACAATTATGGGTTACTTTTATAATTGTCAATAGTAATACAGCCGATTTTTTTCCCCCTTTGGACATACTGAAGTGACATTGCAAGGCTGCTAACAAAGAGGGGTTCTTCTGTCACTGTTGTTAATCCACCTCCCTGAGCCACGGTAGCTGTCTACACTGAGCATTAGGTCAACTCAGCAACATTGCGTGGGGCATCCCTGTTTCACACACACCTTAAGCCACATTGCTGTGTTGACTTACCAAAGGCCACATCCACACTACAAATGTACACAGTATAATTACATCGCTCAGGCAGGGGAAAAATCCACACCCCTGCTGCATGCAGTTACACTGACTTAGCCCCTGGTGTGAACAGCCTTCTGTTGGCAGGACAGCCCCTTGGAGAGGTGGATTAACAACTCTGGCAGGAGAAGCTCTCCCATCAGCACAGGTAGTGTCTTCACTAGGCGCTAGAGCAGAGCAGCTGCACCGGGGCAGGTCTACACTGGCATGGCTTAGCTTGGCTGGGACCAGCTCAAGTCAGGTATGTTGCAGATAGCACCACAGCTCCACTTCACAATTGTTTTAGCTCTAAATGACACTGCTCACGCTCCTGCGTTTTAAGACCAATAAATGCACTGAACATTGCTCCAGTCCTATAAACTTGAGGAGCAGGCTTTTAAACTTGGCTATGCTGAACATTTATAATTTATTCCTGTTCTTTGATTTCCTTTTCCTTGCAAGGCTTTTACTGGGGACAGAACTTAGTCTGACTCCATTACCACTTCATTTCTGAAAGAGCCTCTTGGGAGGGACTTCATCAGAAGCCTTTTCAAGGTCTAACTATACAAAGTCACCTTATTCTCTTCCAGCCCTCCTCCGGGCTCCTACCCAAGTAAGATGGCGGCCCAACCAAGGCTCTGCGTCTCTCCCTCCCGCCTCTACCTGAGACACACTAGGGGAGGGAGGGGGAGCAAAGGAGGAGGGAGCACGCACATGGCCAATGGCCACTCCCCTGCATGCGTGGCAGCAACAGCCACGCCCCCTAGAGGGGGCAGCCTCCCACTGGGGAGTGTGGGCGTGGGGTGGGGTCAAAGAGCAAAGGGATGTTGGGTGAGGGCGTAGTGGGGTTATGGGGCGAGGGGGTGTTGGCATGGGCTGTTGTGGTCAGAGGTTAAAGGGTCAAAGGGCACAAGGTGTAGGGGTGGGGGCATTGGGGAGCAAGGGGCTGGGTTGGGTTTAGGAGTTAAGGGGGAGGTCTGGAGCTGAGGGGGGCAGGGATTAGAGATCAAAGGGAAGGGGGGTGGGTTACAGTGGGTCAGTGGTTATGGAGCCAGGTGTGGTGCAGTTTGCTCTTCTGTCAGGGGGCAGATCTGAGGGTGTCTGAGCAGGGTGGGGGCCCAGAGCTTGTGGAACAGGCAGGTGCAGGGTCAGTGGGGCAGGATTAGGTTTGGCACAACAGGCAGTCATGGAGTTTGGGGAGCAAGGGGCACTGGGATAGTGGGGCAGGATCAGGGGCACTGGGAGTGGTGGGGCAGGATCTGGGAGCTTGTCAGTTTAACTCAGGGATCACTGGGACACAGCGTGCCAAGGTGGGTAGTGACAGCGGATGCAGGACAGCCTCCAGGCAGGACAGAGGTGGTTGACAAAAGGAAGTTGGCAGCAGGGGGTGTTGGGAGGCAGGAGGCGGTGGGCACTGGGGCGACAGGCTTGGCAAGACAGACTTGTGGGGTAGTGAGGTTAGGGGGGTATAGGGAATATCAGATGATGGGTTTAGCAGGTTTAATACAGAGACACAGAGTACCAGGGCTGGCTGGAGAGGGCCAGAGGGTTCTGGGGTTGGAGGAAGAGGGATGTGCAGTGACCAGATGGGGTCAGCGGGTGACTGGGTTGGCGGACAGGTAACATTTTGTTTCCATATTTACATATTATCTGTAACATGAATATGCAAATCAAATGATACGGGTACACCAAAAGTTTGGGACTGGATTTGCCGGTCTGCAGTTGGGAAGCGCTGCTTTCAATAACCACCACCGTCCCGGGCAGTACACACCCAGTGGTGCTGAGGGGCTGTCTGGGGGAGGTCTGGCCCCATCCCTGCCCCTTCCACCAGAGCCCCCCCCCCTTTCCGGGGGCCCAAGGCGAGGTCTGGGTCTGTCCCCAGCATTGCCTGAGGCTCAAGCAATTTTTCTTTTTTTCACAACCTTAACAGAGGGCCTGGGGCTCTGAGCGGCCAGGCCCAGGGTGGTGGCCGCGGCTCACCCCCAGACGGCCTGGTGGCACAAACGAAGCTCTGGAAACAGGACAAAGCCTTTGTCGGAGGGCGGGAGGGAGAAGGTGTCTCCTGCAGTGAGTGTCCCCAGGGAATAGGTCCCTGGCTGCTCGGGCTCTGGGCCGCCCCTGGGGACCAGCCCGGCCCCTCCATGTGCTGGAGGATGCCGAGGGCTGGGGGGGGGGGGGCAATTTAATCTGCATTGGCAACGCCCCTCCCCCGTGGGGGCGTCTCCTGCCTGCTTGTGTTCAGGCCGGGGCAGGGGGGTCGCAGCGCGGCCGGTGTCCCGCTAGGACCCAGCAGCAGCAGCAGCAGGCGCGGGGGGAGCGATCGCTGGCTCGGGCCCGGCCGCAGGAAGCGACTCGCCGCCGCCGCTGCTGGCGGGGACTCTGGGGCCAGGCTCCGGGCCGGATCCCCGAGCCCCGGCGGGGGCTGCTGCGGGGCCCCGGAGCCCGGGCTGCAGCCGGGAGGGGGAATCTCCGGCAGGGCCGGTCCCGCTGCTCCCTCCCCAGGAGCCTCTCCCCGGGCAGCGCCCCCAGCCCGGCCCGGCCCAGCCCCTGCCCCAGGGCGGGCAGCGCTTGGGGGGCAGGTAAGAGAGACCCCCCGGGAGCGGCGCCCCGGTGCCCCCGGGCTGCTCCCACCGTGTGCGGGCGGGGGGCGCGGGAAGGGGACGGATGAGGGTCTGGATGGGAGGGGAGCAGGAATCTGTGAGGCCAGGAGCGGGGTGGTGGGGATGGGATGGCACTGAAGAGAGGATGGGGCGATGCCGGAGGAAGGGGAGAGGAGGGGAAGATGTGGGGGAGGGGGGAAGGATGGGGCGATGAAGGGGGAAAGGGGTGGGTGGGGCGGTCCGGGGGAGGGGGGGGGGCGATGCAAGAGGAAGAAGGAAGATGGGGCAATGCAGGGGGAGGGGAAGGATGGGGCTGAGGGAGTGAGGCTGGACTGGAGGGAAGATGTGGGGGTCACGGGGAGGGAGAGGGGGCGATTGTGAGAGCCAGAGCAGACCGGCAGGGGAAGGGAGAGCCGGGCAGGGAGGGGGCAGGGGGCTGGGGAGACACAAAGGCAGCTCTCCCACCCCAGGGGGCTAGGGGCTGCCCTGCTCCGCAGCCTGCGGGGATTTGTTCCCCTAGCGATGGTCCCAGCAGCACTGGGGGATGAGCATATCCCTCCTGACTGTCCTGAAATGCAGAGTCCATGTCCTGGGCCCCGTGACGCCAGGACAGCACTTGTCTCCGGCTCCCTGTGGCTGGGCCCTGCACCTGCTTAAGGCTCAGGGGCCGCCGCGCCAGCCTGTCCCCGCTGGGCAGGGCTGAGGAGGCCTTAGTTCTTTTTGCACGGTGGTCTCACCACCAGGCCAGGAGCGCGATCTGGGCTGTAGTAAGAGCAAGGTGAGAACACAGCGCACGTAGAGGCCTGGGGGCTCTTCTCCAGCCCGCTGCCTAGGCCAGGTGCAGGGTCTGGGGCCCCCTGCAGTGACCAGAGTTCCTTGGGCAGCTCTTACCGCAGCCTGGGCAGGGCTTCAGGGGGAGAGGAGGAGCAGGGGGCAGGTCAGCGGGTGAGGCTCCTGCATAGAATCATAGAATACTAGGCCTGGAAGGGACCTCGAGAGGCCATCGAGTCCAGTCCCCTGCCCTAATGGCAGGACCCAGTACTGTCTAGACCATCCCTGATAGACATTTATCTAACCTGCTCTTAAATATCTCCAGAGATGGGGATTCCACAACCTCCCTGGGCAATTTATTCCAGTGTTTGACTACCCTGACAGGTAGGAACTTTTTCCTAATGTCCAACCTAAACCTCCCTTGCTGCAGTTTAAGCCCATTGCTTCTTGTTCTATCCTCAGAGGCCAAGATGAACAAGTTTTCTCCCTCCTCCTTATGACACCCTTTTAGGTACCTGAAAACTGCTATCATGTCCCCCCTCAATCTTCTCTTTTCTAAACTAAACAAACCCAATTCTTTCAGCCTTCCTTCATAGGTCATGTTCTCTAGACCTTTAATCGTTCTTGTTGCTCTTCTCTGGACCCTCTCCAGTTTCTCCACATCTTTCTTGAAATGCAGTGCCCAGAACTGGACACAATACTCCAACTGAGGCCTAACCAGCACAGAGTAGAACGGAAGAATGACTTCTCGTGTCTTGCTCACAACACACCTGTTAATGCATCCCAGAATCATGTTTGCTTTTTTTGCAACAGCATCACACTGCTGACTCATATTCAGCTTGTGGTCCACTATAACCCCTAGATCCCTTTCTGCCGTACTCCTTCCTAGACAGTCGCTTCCCATTCTGTATGTGTGAAACTGATTGTTCCTTCCTAAGTGAAGCACTTTGCATTTGTCTTTATAAAACTTCATCTTGTTTACCTCAGACCATTTCTCCAATTTGTCCGGATGATTTTGAATTATGACTCTGTCCTCCAGAGCAGTCGCATCCCCTCCCAGCTTGGTATCATCTGCAAACTTAATAAGCATACTTTCTATGCCAATATCTAAATCGTTGATGAAGCTATTGAACAGACCCCTGCGGAACCCCACTTGTTATACCTTTCCAGAAGGATTGTGAACCATTAATAACTACTCTCTGAGTATGGTTAACCAGCCAGTTACGCACCCACCTTATAGTAGCCCCATCTAAGTTGTATTTGCCTAGTTTATTGATAAGAATATCATTAGAGACCGTATCAAATGCCTTACTAAAGTCTAGGTATACCACATCTACCGCTTCTCCCTTATCCACAAGACTTGTTATCCTATCAAAGAAAGCTATCAGATTGGTTTGACATGATTTGTTCTTTACAAATCCATGCTGGCTGTTCCCTATCACCTTGCCACCTTCCAAGTGTTTACAGATGATTTCTTTAATTACTTGCTCCATTATCTTCCCTGGCACAGAAGTTAAACTAACTGGTCTGTAGTTTCCTGGGTTGTTCTTATTTCCCTTTTTATAAATGGGCACTATATTTGCCCTTTTCTAGTCTTCTGGAATCTTTCCTGTCTCATGATTTTCCAAAGATGATAGCTAGAGGCTCAGATACCTCCTCTATCAACTCCTTGAGTATTCTAGGATGCATTTCATCAGGCCCTGGTGACTTGCAGGCATCTAACTTTTCTAGGTGATTTTTAACTTGTTCTTTTTTTATTTTATCTTCTAAACCTACCCCCTTCCCACTAGCATTCACTATGTTAGGCATTCCTTCAAAGTTCTCGGTGAAGACCGCAACAAAGAAGTCATTAAGGAACTCTGCCATTTCCAAGTTTCCTGTTACTGTTTCTCCCTCCTCACTGACCAGTGGGCCTACCCTGTCCTTGGTCTTCCTCTTGCTTCTAATGTATTTATAAAAAGTCTTCTTGTTTCCCTTTATTCCCGTAGCTAGTTTGAGCTCATTTTGTGCCTTTGCCTTTCTAATCTGCCCCTGCATTCCTGTGTTGTGTGCCTATATTAATCCTTTGTAATTTGTCCTACTTTCCATTTTTTATATGACTCCTTTTTGATTTTTAGATCATGCAAGATCTCGTGGTTAAGCCAAGGCGGTCTTTTGCCATATTTTCTATCTTTCTGATGCAGCGGAATAGCTTGCTTTTGGGCCTTTAATAATGTCCTTTTGAAAAACTGCCAACTCTCCTCAGTTGTTTTTCCCCTCAGTCTTGATTCCCATGGGACCTTACCGATCAGCTCTCCGAGCTTACCAAAATCCGCCTTCCTGAAATCCATTGTCTCTATTTTGCTGTTCTCCCTTCTACCCTTCCTTAGAATTGTGAACTCTATGATTTCATGAACACTTTCACCCAAGCTGCCTTCCACTTTCAAATTCTCAACCAGTTCCTCCCTATTTGTTAGGATCAAATCTAGAACAGCTTCCCCGCTGGTAGCTTTTTCAACCTTCTGAAATAAAAAGTTGTCTCCAATGCAGTCCAAGAACTTATTGGACAGTCTGTACCCTGCTGTGTTATTTTCCCAACATATATCTGGATAGTTGAAGTCCCCCATCACCACCAAATCTTGGGCTTTGGATGATATTGTTAGTTGTTTAAAAAAAGCCTCATCCACTTCTTCCAACTGGGTAGGTGGCCTGTAGTAGACTTCTAACATGACATCACCCTTGTTTTTAACCCCTTTTAGCCTAACCCAGAGACTCTCAACACTTCTGTCTCCTATGTCCATCTCCACCTCACTCCAAGTGTGTTCATTTTTAATATATAAGGCAACACCTCCTCCCTGCATGGGTCCTTTCGAAAGGTGGTCACCCCAGGGGGTAAGGCACCAGCCAGGAGACTTTCCCCAAAGGGCTGCAAGTGTCCACCCAGAGCCCCACTGCCCCCGTTCCTTGCTCCCCATTTCGCACTGGTGCTGAACGCATCTCAGCATTTCGGGCCCAGCTCCTGGGCTGGCAGGCGGGACCAGGGGCTGCTCTGACGTCTGTGCAGGAGTTGCCACCTGGCCGCGAGGGGCGGTGGTGGGGCTGGATTCCGTCCAGTGGCCATCACTGCCTTCGGCTCTGCTTGGAGATGCCTTACAATGAGCCAGTCACCAGGCCAGGCCAAGAAGGGCAGGGGGTTGGGAGCAAGCCCTGAGACTGGCTTCAGTGCAGAACTGAATTGGGGGCATGGGAACCGTCTCAGGTGGGGCAATTGGAGGCAGGAGCTGCCCCTGCGGGGTGGGGATGGGTAGGAAGGGGCCTCTCTCAGGCAGAGGATTGAGCAGCTTTTAAATGGGGCTTGGAGAGTTATTGTTAACTTGTGGGACCAGGGAGGACCCTCCCCCCCCCACTTCTCTTCCCCCTCCCTGACAGGCTGAGGAATCATCTCCATGAGTCGCTCCAGACTGGACCTGCTTCTAGGAGACTGGGCAGGGAAATGGCTGTGATGGAGCCAGCTCAGGTAGGGGATTTCCAGGGAGCTGCAGAGGGGATTTGCTATGGAGGGTCACTCTGGACCCTATCCCTGCCCTCCAGTATATCTACCTCTCCCCCCTGTCCCTGGCTCAGAGCTCTGCTTCCCACGTCAGCCTGTGGCAGGCAGGCGTGTGGGGAATGAGGAGACCCTGCCCTGCTCTTGTCTGTTGTGGGACAAGGCGCTCTCCCCTTTTCCCTCCCCCTGCAGCCTCCTGGCTTCTCTGGGCAGGGTAGGGTGGGATTCTGCTCCTCAAACCTCCTCCATTGTGACTAGTGGGGTTGTGGTGGGGGCGGCAGGTGCTGAGTGTGGGGGGCCCCTGTTGTTTCAGATGCGGGTGACCTTCGAGGAGGTGGCTGTGTATTTCACCGCGGGGCAGGGGGCTCTGCTGGACCCCGCTCAGAGAGCCCTCTACAGGGACGTCATGCTGGAGAACTACGAGGCTGTGACCTCGCTAGGTAAGGGAGTCCCGCACCTTCAGCTATTAGGAGCTGTGGGGTCTGCGAGTCCCGGTCAGGTTCTTCCCTGGTCAGTTGGATTAGCAGGGCTGGGATGTGTAGCCCACAGCTCCCGTGCGAGACAGACTTTAATCTCCAGGGGAGTCAGAAACCTCAGGGACATGCTAATTCATCACCATTCTCTCCTGCCCTCAGGGGGCCACAGGCAGGGTATGGCCCTGCCTGTATAATTTCTCCTTCACACACTGTTCACCTTCCTTCCGGGGACAGCTTCATCCCTGGGTTCTGGGTTCTTCAGCCTGGAAAATAAGCAGGAGTTTAACACTTGGGCTACGTCTACATTGCAGGTTTCTTACGCAAGAACTGTTTTACGCAAGAGTTCTTGTGCAAAAGGTCTTGCGCAGGAGCGCGTCCACATTGCCGTGTGCTTTTGCACAAGGGCATCCATGGCGGAGTGGATGCTCTCTTGTGCAAGAAAGCTCTGATGGCCATTTTAGCCATAGGGGTTTCTTGCGCAAGAAACCCCTGTTGCCTGTCCACGCTGCCTTCTTGCACAAGAGCTCTTGCGCAAGAGGGCTTATTCCTTGTGGGGAGAGGAATAACTCTTGTGCAAGAAGCCCTCTGTTCCAGTGCTTTACTGTAAATTTACTTGCGGAGCATCTACACTGCACATGCGTTCTTGTGCAAGTTTTTGCGCAAGAATGGCTATTCTTGCGCAAGAAGCCTGCAGTGTAGACATAGCCTGGCTTTGTGTGTGTGTCAGCAAGTCTCCAGAGCCATCTACCCTGAGCCTTTCTAGTGAGGGTGGAGAACAACTGCTCCCCTGTCTGCTCCTTCCCAGGCTCAGGCTAAACTCAGGAAATGTTCCTTGTGACACATACTCTGCCCAGACTCCGTGTACCTTCACCTTGCCTGATTTCACGCTCTTCACAGGATTCCCCATTCCCAAACCTGAGTGGATTGCCCGGCTGGAGCGAGGGGAGGAGCCGTGGGTGCTGAATCTCCAGGCTGCCCGGAAAAGAGAGAGTCCAAGGGGCACCCAGGCAGGTGAGGGGGGCAAAGAAACAGAAAGGACCATTTGGCGACAGAAGGAAAAAGCTGGGACTCCCAAAATGTGCTGCGAGCAACACGCCTCAGTTCTGCCCCATGTTGCCCACGTCAGAGCTTCAGATCAAAAAGGCAAAGATCAGTCCCAGCTTACCACCCAGCCTGTTAGTGGTCGGGAATTTCCTCCCTGTCTTCACTTCCCTGGGAGTGTTTGGGTGGGATGCGGGGGCAGAATCCAAGGTATCCAGCTCCAACAGTTACTGTGTGGTATTTTCCTTCTTTGGCTATGTCTATACTGCTTCTTTCTTGTGTAAAAGCCTATGCAAATGAAGTGCAGTTTAGCATATTGCCATGTGTCATTTTCATAATTAATTAGGGTCCATTTTTGCGCAAGAGGCTTTTGCGCAAAAAGGAGCTGTGTAGATGGTTCCTTTTTGCACAAAAACCTCCTCTTGTGCAAGAGCCATTTTTCCTGAAAAAATGAGGAAGAATGGCTCTTGCACAAAGAGGGGTTTTTTGTGAAAAAAGGAGCTGTCTGATGCAGTGCAGATATGCCTATCTCATAGAGCTGGAAGGGACCTTGGGAGGTCATTGAGTCTGTCCCCTGCCCTCATTGCAGGACCAAATGCTATGCTTGATAGATTTGCCCCAGCTCCCTAAGTGGCCCCTTCAAGGATTGAACTCACAATGCTGGGTTTAGCAGGCCACTGCTCAAACCACTGAGCTATTCCCCCCCCCCCCCAACTCCTTTTTGCACAAAAGCCTCTTGTGCAAAAATGGACCCTAATTAATTATGCAAATGAAGTATGGCAATATGCTAATCTGTGCTTCATTTGCATAGGCTTTTGCGCAAGAAGGAAGCAGTATAGACGTAGCCTGAGTTGTTCCACTTTTCAGTCCTTTCTCCCCAGCACAGACAATGACTCTTGCCTGGGTTCTCTCTCCCAGCAGGTGACACGACAGTGGAGGAGAATCAGCAGCAGAAAGGTTCTGGGAAAGTGGACCCTCGGGAGATGTTTTTGAGAAGAGCCGAAGGGAATTTTTCCCAGTGCTTGGAACCACGAAATGCCAGGGGAGATCAACACAGGTCAGAGAGGCAGCTGGCAAACTATAGTGGGAGGAAACTGGATGGATCCATTCAGTGTGCCGGAGGATGCCGGAATCTCAAGAAAACCGCAGTCCAGCAGACAAGTCATAAGGAAGAGAAATCCCTCAAATGCCTGGACTGTGGGAAAATATTCCATTTCAGTGCAAACCTTATTACAAACTGGATAGCCCCCACAGGAGAGAAGACCTATAAATGTTTAAACTGTGGGACAAGCTTCATACAAAAGTCACGACTTATGGTCCACCAGAGAATGCATGCAGGAGAGAGACCCTTTAAATGCCATGAGTGTGGGAAAAGTTTTATGGAAAGAAAAGCCTTTACTCAACATGGGAGAATCCACACATCCGAGAGACCATATCAGTGCCTCGACTGTGGGAAATGTTTTATACAAAATTCAGCCCTGACTAAACATGAGCGAATCCACACAGGAGAAAGACCCTATAAATGTCTTCAGTGCGGGAAAGATTTCGTTCAGCACTCACACCTTATTAACCACGAGAAGATCCACACAGGCTACAAACCCTACCAATGCCTTGATTGTGGGAAAAGTTTCTTTGACAGAACATATCTTACTCGTCATCAGAGAACCCACACAGGAGAAAGACCTTATAAATGCCATGAGTGTGGGAAAAGCTTTAGTGAGAGCTCCAGTCTTGCTAAACATCAGCGAACCCATGCAGGAGAAAGGCCCTATGGATGTCTTGAGTGTGGGAAAAAATTCAGTCAGCGCTCACACCTTACAAAACATGGGAGAATCCACATAGGGAAGAGGCCTTTTAAATGCCTAGCGTGAAAGACGCTTCAGTAAGAGATCAGAGCTTTCCATGCTGCAAAGCATCCACAAGTGTGAGAGACACTAGCAATAGCCTGTCTAAGAAAAGATTCAATCTGACTTCACACATCAGTGACTCACACAGCAAAGTGTCTATAAGGTGTGAGTGGCCACACACATGCACGAGAGATGCAAAAGCTGCCCAGCTGATTAGCAGAGTGCACATGGCTAGGTTTTTTGTTTCCACTTGTGGTGCACACTGGAAAATGCCTTGGTGAACATGAAATTATTCCTCACATGGATAGAAAAGATTGGAAGGAACATTGCAACAGAGAGACATAGAACGGGGGTGGGGTGTATCATTTAATACTCCCAGAGTATCAGGCATCTGCAAATCCACACAGGGAAGCAATCTCTGTGATTTTCTCAGTGTGGAAAACATTCCAAGGGGAGCTCACACGACGTTGTACATCAGAGACTCCTCCCCACAGCAGGGAAACTCTCTCAGGGCCCTGACTAGGGCTGGCCAGGGTGACAAGTCCACCCCTTCATTTCCACCCCCAGCAGGGGCTTTTGGCTCCCAGGGATCCAGCTGCCTGTGGCTGAGGTGAGGATTCAGCAGTAGCCAAACAGCAAGCCCCAGGCCAAGGAGAAGAAGCCTTGATCAGCCCTTCTTCCCTGACTGCTGAGCTGATGGGCCACAGGCCAGGGAGGGGAGAGAGAAACTCCTCCAGACTCTCCCTCTGCCTGGCTGAGGTTCCCCTGCATCTCCCTTCCCTTCCCAGCCAGGATCCCCCTGCTGTGGAGATGAGAGGCAGGGCTCCCCCACTAACATGGGGCTGCTAACTCCTCTCCTCCCCAAATTCCCCAGGGCTCTGGCGCATCAAACGCCAAACAGCCACAGGGAAGGGAGCCCTGAGGGAAGAGTAAGGTGGCGTTGAGGGAGAGGGCAGCCAAGGGGAAGTGGCTGTGGCCCAGTGGAAACAAAAAAACCTAGCTGCCAGCAGCGGCGGGAGTGAAGCTGCCAGTAGCTGCCATCACCAGGGTCCTTGATTTGGAATCCCCTCCCCCAACCCTCCCTGGTCTAGGGATATTGGTTAATTGAATAGCCGAGTAACCTCATGAATTCTTATTGGTTAGTCGACAATTCTGTAGTCCCTGGGGGCGGGGCCGGCAGCCAGTGCGCTCTGGCCGCCCTCCCGAGGAGCCCCCTGCCACTCCGTACTGCTGCACGGGGTGCCAGGAGGGAGCTGGTCTGTGACGGGAGCCAGTTTAAAAACCAGCTCCCCTTGCAGACCAGCTGCCTTTTGCCCTGTGCTGCTGCTGCCTCTGATAAAAGAGGCAGCAGCGTGGGGTGGCAGCAACCCTTTTCCAGGGGGCGTCTGAGCTCCTGGACCCGGGGCGAGCCAGAACTGAGCCAGGCTGCCCGCCTCCTAATACACTTTAAATGCAGAGCCGCAGCGGGGGTAAGTCCCAGACCCATCGCAAGCCAGGACTGAACCGGGCTGCTGGCCAGCCTGCTAAAAATTTTATTGGCAATCGGGGGGCGGGGGGAGGAATGCAAGTAGTCTGTAGTATTAACCTATAAGCTTCTGCTTGTTGGTTAATCAACTACACGTTTACATCCCTACCCTGATCCACTACTGTGATACCCCCGGAGAGGGGAGCCAGTGTTAGGAGAGGAGGCCAGATTGCTCTTATTAAATCTGAGGGGGCAACAGAGACTGAATTCTCCAACTAAGCCCCTTGATACCCTGTGATGGAAATTACTCTAGAGAGGGAAAGACTACACATCTGCATTTTTTGTTAGTCTGTAAGGTGCTGCAGGACTATTCATTGTTTTAAAAGTTTTTTCAATTACAAACTAATACGGCTACCCCTCTGAAGCTGAGGGTCGCAGTGAGCCTCTGGGACCCACCAGGAAGCATGGGACCCACCGGAGTAAGGTCACGCTGCCTAAAACAACATTTAGGATAAGAAATGACTGTCTTGTTTCTTGGTGTGTGAAGCTTAGTTTATGTGTTTTATTTGCTCAGTAATCTACTTTCTCCTGTTTGCTATCCCTTAAAATTACTTAACATTTCCCTTTTGTAGTTAATAAATGTACTTCTTTATATCAAAACCCAATTTGTGCAATTCATAACGGGGAGGGGCAAGAGGGGTTAAGCTGTGCATATCTGTCCATGTGAAGGAGAGGGGCATTTCATGAGCTTGTGTTATATGGATTTCTGTACAGTGTAAGACAGTGTAATTTGGGGGCTGCACTCCAGAGGGGGTGTGCACAGGTGGGCTGGCCACTCCCCAAGCTGAGTCCTCCCACAGAGCTGATCAGCCTGTGTGTAATTTTACAGTTGGGGGTTTTCCTACTGGTGTGCATGCTGGAAAGGGGTTTAAGAGCCAGTCACAGCATCACACAGTGATGTAAACCCAGGCTGGTGAGACCAGTGGGTTCAGTGTAAACCCAGCACATTCAGTGACACCCGAAACGGGGGGCCATCCCATCACACTCTGAAAGGACATGGTTTGCTCTTGCCAGCCAGAGAGCTGCAGCTGAGAATTATGAACTCAGCACGCTCCAGAGAGAAAGGAAGTGTCCAAGCGTTCGGTGAATTCATCCTTACATTCTAAAAGGCTGCCTGTGCAGCCCCAAGAGGACTAATGTGGAGATGGCTTGGCATCACCCTCGTTCCTGAGAAGGGCAAATGTTTCCTGCCTAGATTGTGAGTATTTTTCTACCAGCTTTTAACTTCTTTCTCTTTCCCTGGTGCACCTATGTGGAGGAAGCAGCAATGCACTGGGCTGGGGCTGAAATGCACCGTGACCAGCTGGGCGATGAATGGAGGACAATTTAGGTTTGAAAAGAATAAAGTCAAGTTTAGAGTCAGTCTACCCTGCACCGTTATTTCAAGATAACTACCGTTATTTCGAAATAAAAATGTGAGCATCTATACGGCCATTTGGATGGCTGAGTCCAAAATCTGTAAACATTCTACGAGGAATAATGCCTATTCCAAAATAGCTATTTCGAAATAGGGCGTTTGTAGACGTTCCACTGCTGCCATTTTGAAATAGCCCCTCACCAGGGTCATTCTCAGTTATTCCTCCCCAGTGCCTCCTGGGATTCTGAATCGAGATAGCATGTCTACATTAGGGAAGCCTGCCTCAGACTCATTTTGAGGCTTCCCAGCAGTGTAGACGTGCTATTTCGAAATAAGCTATTTCGGAATAACTATTCTGGAATAGCCTATTTCGAAATAAGCGTGCAGTGCAGACATACCCTTAGTTTCTCAAACTCCCAGTGTCCCTTGTCTTGAACAATAGAGGAGTGGGGGGAGATGAATGGTCTTTAACGGATTCCAAGGCTGGCTGTTGTCACTCAGCGATGCAGCTGGGGAAAAGGCTGGTATCACGTTGGGGGGTATTAATGAGTGTTCTGTGTAAGTTGTGGGAAGTTGTTGTCCTGCTCTATTTGGCCCTGGTGAGGCCTTAGCTGAGCTGTGGGGAAAGGTTTAAAATTCACAATACTGCTGCCCGTGCAGTTTCATTCCAGTCTGACACTTGACACACAATATCGCACTAGGCACACACTTGAGAGCTGATTTCTTTCTACATTTTTAAACAATTTTTTTTAAATTGAGGACCACCCCGCCTTACACTTATTACAAGTCTGGTTAGTTATTCTATTTGATTTAATGCTCCCTAATGTGTCTATATGTTTATATCCCACTCTGCCTCAGTCAACTCTTCCAAATTTGGCAATCCCAGTCTAAGGCAAGTTATAAAGGTTTCATTTCTCAGTAGTATTGTTTATACTGGAAATTAATTATGCCACTACATTCCTTGGACATACTACACACGGAGCCAGCCCGTGGGAGGGGGTTCAAGTACTCAGGCTGAGTAGGGCACCACAATCTGTAAAGTAAGCCCTGTGCCTCCACAACTGTGTGGCTGAACCCAGACAGTCACTCTCCTCATAGAATCATAGAACCATAGAGCTGGAAGAGACCTCAGAAGGTCATCAAGTCCAGCCCCCTGCTGTAGGCAGGACCAATCCCAACTAAATCAACCCAGCCAGGGCGTGGTCAAGCCGAGACTTAAACACCTCTAGGGATGGAGGCTCCACTACTTCCCTAGGTAACCCATTCCAGTGCTTCACTACCCTCCGAGTGAAATAGTTTTTCCTAATATCAGACCTGGACCTCTCCCACCACAACTTGAGACCATTGCTCCTTGTTCTGCCATCTATCACTACTGAGAACAGCCTCTCTCCATCTTCTTTGGAACCTCTCTTCAGGAAGTTGAAGGCTGCTATCAAATTCCCCCTCACTCTTCGCTTCTGCAGACTAAACAGACCCAACTCCCTCAGCCTCTTCTCATAAGTCATATGCTCCAGCCCCCTAATCATTTTGGTTGCCCTCTGCTGGACCCTCTCCAATGCGTCCACATCCTTTTTGTAGTGGGGGGCCCAGAACTGGACACAATACTCCAGATGTGGCCTCACCAGAGCCGAATAAAGGGGAATAATCACATCTCTGGATCTGCTGGCAATGCTCCTCTTAATGCAACCTAATATGCCATTAGCCTTCTTGGCTACAAGGGCACACTATTGACTCATATCCAGCTTCTCATCTACTGTAACCCCCAGGTCCTTTTCTGCAGAACTACTACTTAACTCGTTGGTCCCCAGCTTGTAACAATGCTTGGGATTCTTCCGTCCCAAGTGCAGGACTCTGCACTTGTCCTTGTTGAACCTCATCAGATTTCTTGTGGCCCAATCCTCCAATTTGTCTAAGTCACTCTGGACCCTATCTCTGCCCTCAAGCATATCTACCTCTCCCCCTAGCTTAGTGTTATCCGCAAACTTGCTGAGGGTGCAATCCATCCCCTCATCCAGGTCATTAATAAAGATATTGAACAAAACCGGTCCTAGAACTGAACCTTGGGGCACTCCGCTAGTAACCGACCGCCATCCTGACATCGAGCCGTTGATCACTACCCGCTGGGCCCGGCCTTCTAGCCATCTTTCTATCCATCTTACTGTCCATTTATCCATTCCACATTCCCTTAACTTGCTGGCAAGAATATTGTGGAAGACCGTATCAAAAGCCTTGCTAAAGTCAAGGTTGATCACATCCACTGACTTTCCCACATCCACAGAGCCAGTTACCTCATCATAGAAGCTAATCAAATTGGTCAGGCACGACTTGCCCTTAGTGAATCCATGCTGACTATTCCTAATCACTTTCCTCTCTTCCAAGTGCCTCAGAATGGATTCCTTAAGGATCCCTTCCATGATTTTTCCAGGAACCGAGGTAAGACTGACCGGCCTATAGTTCCCTGGATCGTCCTTCTTCCCTTTTTTGAAGATGGGCACTACATTTGCCTTTTTCCAATCATCCGGGATCTCTCCCGATCTCCACGACTTTACAAAGATAATGGCCAAAGGCTCCTCAATGACATTTGCCAACTCCCTCAGTACCCTTGGATGCATTAAGTCCGGACCCATGGATTTGTGTACGTTTAGCTTTTCTAAATAGTTCCTAACCTGTTCTTTACCCACCACGGTCTGTCCATCTTCATCCCATCTTGTGTCACTTGGCTCCTGGACTTCCGCGCTGACCTTGTCCGTGAATACAGAGGCAAAGAAAGCATTGAGTACTTCACCTTTCCCCACATCATCTGTCACTAGATTACCTCCTTCATCCAGTAGGGGCTGCACACCCTCTCTGATCACCTTCTTCTTGTTAACATGCCTGTAGAAACCTTTCTTGTTATCCTTCACATCCTTAGCCAGTCGCAATTCCATTTGCGCTTTCGCCTTCCTGATAACCCCCCGGCATTCTCGAGCTATACACTTAAACCCCTCACTGGTCATTTGTCCAAGTTTCCACTTTTTGTAAGCTTCCTTTTTGTGCTTAAGTTCACCAAGGATTTCCCCCATAAGCCAATCCAGTCTCCTACCATTTTTGCCTCTCTTGCTATGCATTGGGATAGTTTCTTTCTGTGCCTTCAATAAGGCTTCTTTAAAATACTGCCAGCTGTCCTGGACTCCTTTCCCCTTCATTTAGCATCCCAGGGGATTCTGCCCATCAGATCTCTGAGGGAGTCAAAATCTGCTTTTTTGAAGTCCAAGGTGTGTATTTTACTACTCTCTTTTCTTCCTTTGGTCAGGATCCTGAAATCTACCATCTCATGATCACTGCTTCCCAGGTTGTCACCCACCTCTACTTCCCCTATTAGTTCCACCCTATTTGTGAGCAGAAGGTCCAGCTGCGCACAGCCCCTGGTCGGATCCTTCAGCACTTGTACCAAGAAGTTATCCCCAACATTCTCCAAAAACTTCCTGGATTGCCTGTGTACTGCCGTATTGGTTTCCCAACAGATGTCAGGGTGAGTAAAGTCCCCCACGAGAACCAGGGCCTGCAATCTGGAAGCTTCTCTCAGTTGTCCGAAGAAAGCCTCATCTACCTGATTCGGTGGCCTGTAGGAGACACCAACCACAACATCACTGCTGTTGTTTGCTCCTTTAAACTTAACCCATAGACTCTCAACAGGTTTTTCTCCCTTTTTATACTGGAGTTCAGAGCAATCATAGTGCTCTCTTACATATAGTGCAACTCCTCCTCCTTTTCTCCCCTGCCTGTTCTTCCTGAACAGTCTATACCCTTCCATGACAGCGCTCCAGTCACGCGAGTCATCCCACCAATCTCTGTTTTCCCAATTAAATCATATTTTTTGGACTGGGCCAGGGCCTCCAGTTCTTCCTGTTTGTTGCCCAGGCTTATAGACTCATAGACTCATAGACTTTAAGGTCAGAAGGGACCATTATGATCATCTAGTCTGACCCCCCGCACAATGCAGGCCGCATAATCTCACCCACCCACTCCTAGAATAATCCTCACCCCTATATCTCAGATATTGAAGCCCTCAAATAGTTTGAAGACCCCAAGATGCTGAGAATCCTCCAGCTGTGATCTGTACCCCATGCTACAGAGGAAGGCGAAAAACCTCCAGGGCCTCTGCCAATCTACCCTGGAGGAAAATTCCTTCCCGACCCCAAATATGGCGATCAGCTAAACCCTGAGCATGTGGGCAAGACTCCCCAGCCAGACACCCAGAAAGTTCTTTATAGTAACCCCTATCATCCCTCCATTGACCTATTTACCACTGATAATGACTAGTCAATTAGTTACCAAGACCATGTTATCTTGTCAAACCATCCCCTTCATAAACCCATCTAGTTTAATTTTGAAGCCAGGTAGATCTTTTGCCCCCACTACTTCCCTTGGAAGGCCATTCCAGAACCTCACTCCTCTAATGGTTAGAAACCTTCGTCTAATCTCAAGTCTAAACTTCCGACTAGCCAGCTTATATCCATTTGTTCTTGTGTCCACATTAGTATTAAACTTAAATAATTCCTCTCCCTCCCTAGTATTTATCCCTCTAATATATTTAAAGAGTGCAATCATATCCCCCCTCAGCCTTCTTTTGGTTAAGGTAAACAAGCCAAGCTCCCTGAGTCTCCTTTCATAAGACAGGTTCTCCATTCCTCGAATCATCCTAGTGGCCCTTCTTTGTACCTGTTCTAATTTGAATTCATCCTTCTTAAACATGGGAGACCAGAACTGCACACAGTATTCCAAATGAGGTCTCACCAATGCCTTGTATAATGGCACTAACACCTCCTTATCCCTACTGGAAATACCTCGCCTAATACATCCCAAGACCATATTAGCCTTTTTCACAGCCATGTCACAGTGGCGGCTCATAGTCATCCTATAATCAACCAGGACTCCGAGGTCCTTCTCCTCCTCCGTTACTTCCAACTGATGTGTCCCCAGCTCATAACTAAAATTCTTGTTATTAATGCCTAAATGCATAACCTTACACTTCTCGCTGTTAAATTTCATCCTATTGCTATCACTCCAATTTACAAGGTCATCCAAATCTTTCTGTATGATATCCCGATCCTTTTCTGAATTAACAATACCTCCCAACTTTGTGTCATCTGCAAATTTTATCAGGACACTTCCACTTTTGGTGCCAAGGTCAGCAATAAAAAGATTAAATAAAATTGGCCCCAAAACTGATCCCTGAGGAACTCCGCTAGTAACCTTCCTCCAACCTGACAGTTCCCCTTTCAATATGACCCGCTGTAGTCTCCCCTTTAACCAGTTGCTTATCCACCTCTCAACTTTCATATTAATCCCTATTTTTTCCAATTTAACCAATAATTCCCCATGTGGTACTGTATCAAATGCCTTACTAAAATCGAGGTAGATTAAATCCACTGCATTTCCTTTATCTAAAAAATCTGTTACTTTCTCAAAAAAAGAGATCAGATTGGTTTGGCACGATCTACCTTTTGTAAAACCATGTTGCAACTTATCCCAATTGCCATTAACCTCAATGTCTCTAACTACTTTCTCCTTCAAAATTTTTTCCAAGATCTTGCATGCTACAGATGTCAAACTAACAGGCCTATAGTTACCCGGGTCACTTTTTTTTCCTCTCTTAAAAATAGGAACTATATTAGCAATTCTCCAATCAAATGGTACAACCCCTAAGTTTAGAGATTTATTAAAAATTTTTGCTAATGGACCTGCAATTTCATGTGCCAGTTCCTTTAATATTCTTGGATGAAGATTATCTGGGCCCCCCGATTTACTCCCATTAAGCTGTTCAAGTTTGGCTTTTACCTCAGATATGGTAATATCTACCTCTATATCCTTAGTCCCATTTGTTATATTACCATTATCCCTAAGCTCTTCACTAGCCTCATTAAAGACTGAAGCAAAGTATTTGTTTAGATATTGGGCCATTCCTAAATTATCCTTAACCTCCACTCCATCCTTAGTAATTAGCGGTCCTACTTCTTTTTTTGTTTTTTTCCTATTTATATGGCTATAAAACCTTTTACTATTGGTTTTAATTCCCTTTGCAAGGTCCAACTCTACCTGCCTTTTAGCCTCTCTCACTTTGTCCCTACATGCTCTAACCTCAATAAGGTAACTTTCTTTACTTATCCCTCCCATCTTCCACTCCTTATATGCTTTCTGCTTTTTCTTAATCACCTTTCTAAGATGCCTGCTCATCCAGCTTGGTCTAACACACCTGCCTATAATTTTTTTCCCTTTTCTTGGGATACAGGCTTCTGACAGTTTCTGTACAAACACATTAGTGTACAAACACCTCAGGTAACCAGTTGATCGCCCTATCTTCTCCATTCGAAACAGGGGTCCTCCTTTCTTGCTCGTTTCTCTCTGCATTTCTTCCCGGTATCCGACTTTCCCACTCCCCTCAGGGTTTTGGTCACCGTCCCCCGATGAACCTAGTTTAAAGCCCTCCTCACTAGGTTTGCAAGCCTGCCCGCGAAGATGCTCCTTCCTCTCTTCGTTAGGTGGATCCCATCTCTTCCTAACAATCCTTGTGCCCGGAACAGAGTCCCATGGTCGAAGAAACCAAAGCCCTCTCTGCGACACCACCTGTGCAACCACGCATTTACGTCCTCAATTCGACGATCCCTGCCCAGTCCTTTCCCTTCAACAGGGAGGATGGACGAGAACACCACTTGCACTCCGAATTCTTGGATCCTTCTTCCCAGCGCTACATAATCCGCAGTAACCCGCTCAAGGTCATTCTTGGCCGTATCGTTAGTTCCCACGTGGAAAAGCAGGAAGGGGTAGCAATCCGAAGGTTTGATCAGTTTGGTAAGCCTCTCAGTCACGTCCTAAATGTGAGCTCCCGGTAAGCAGCACACCTCTCGAGATTCCAGATCCGGACGGCAGAGGGATGGCTCAGTCCCTCTTAGGAGGGAGTCCCCGACCACCACCACCCGTCGTTTTCTTTTGGGGGTGGTGGCCGTGGAACCCACATCCCTAGGACTACGCATCCCATGCCTTCCAGTAAATGGTGTTCCCTTCTGGTTTCTTCCTTGTGAGGTCCCTTCCAAAGCATTCACCACCGCAGAGCCTGTGGAGAGAGCCTGAAAGCGATTACTTACCTCTATAGCATTGGGGGATTCCCATGCTGGCCTTTTTCCCCTTCTAGAAGTTACATGCTGCCAGTTCTCTTCCTGGTCACGTACTGCCCTCTCTGACTCTTCTACCTTCCGTGCTTGAAGGATTAAACGCTGCCTTCTATCGAGGAAGTCTTCATCCTCTCTGATCGAGTGTAGGGTCGACATCTGGGCCTCCAGTCCTCTAATTTTTTCTTCCAAAATGGCGACCAGCTTGCACTTAGTGCAGATGAAATCCGTTCTTTCTTCCGGGAGGAAGACAAACATGGCACACTCCGTGCAGGTAACAACAGCAGACCCATCACCATCCATCCCTGCTGTCCTGGAGAAGGGATTTAAAAAGAAAGGCAAGAGAACCTCCCCCCCTTCCCAACTCCCTCTCTAAACTCCCTGTTAGCACTCACCTGTTCGCAAGCTCCTTGGTCGCTTGCCCAAGGAGCCTTGTAAAGCCCTGGACTGCCTGAAAGTCCCTCCCCCTACCAATGTTCAGCCAATCAGAGAGGCTTCTAGAATTCAAACTCTAATTAGAAGCCAACAGTTTCCACCTGCCAATCACAGCACACGCTGCATGAAGGGGAGGGGGAGGGCAAAGGGAAGTGGGGGAAAAAAAAAAAGCCTCACTCACAAACACAGGGGGGAAAAAAACAAAAACAAAAAAAGAGCACACACCAACCCTCACTCACAAACACAAGCTCAGTACACAGCAAGAAAGCCCCAAACACAACACACACTTCCCTCAAGAGTCCTGTATCTGCTTCTCCTCTACCTGGAGAACTCCCTCTCTAAAGCCTCTCTCAAAAACACAGAGAAAAAAAAAAAAAAACCCACCACCACACACCAACAAACACAAGCTCAGCACACAGTAAGAAAGCCCCAATAACAACACACACTTCCCTCAAGAGTCCTGTATCTGCTTCTCCTTTACCTGGAGAACTCCCTCTCTAAACTCCCTGTTAGCACTCACCTGTTCTCTGCTGAGCTCACACAGAAAAGCCAGCCAGCAGGAAACGGGAGTTAAATTTTGCAGGATTTGCAAGTGGGAGGGCTGGGTAGCCGGTCACCTGGATGCAGAGCAGTGGAGTTCAAACTGCTGACCAGAGTGATGGATTGGGAATTATGGGCCACTTCCTGGAGGCCAAAATCAGCAACAAAATGTCTCAAGCTGCATCTTTATCAACAACACAGGGAGGGGAAAAGATAAAAGTCCCTCGTGGAGCTAAGATTTTTTTTTTCCCTCAGTCAATAAAAACGGCTATTTTCCCCAACAAAAGTCACATTGCAGTCTGAACGCTTATGCAGTTTTGTCACCAGAGGCACTTTTCCTCAACAAACCTTGCCAGGGTAGACAAAACCTGAGACAGATAATAGGGAATGCAAAAGGCATAAGGAGGAGCCCATCATAGTACATTGCTATGATTATTTTTCATCTCACATGTGACATGGTAAAAATACTTGAAATGTAGTACACTGACTTGGAAGATTTGCAGCGCCTGGCACGCTCTACTTGTCTTTGCCATTGATATCTGCCCTCTCCAAAATTTACCTTTTGAGGGATTTCTTAGTGTTTTCAGACAGTCCATTGGTTTGTGGGTGATATGGGCAGATGAAGCTTTGTTTAACTCCCATGTTTTGGCAAATATCTAGATTAGACTAAAAAAAATAAATGATGCCATAAACCCTCCTTTGGACTGTTGACAATCCCCATTGGTGGATTAAATGAAAAGAAAATGTTGATACCAGCCCAGGTAATTAGTCAGCCTGGAAGTTACATGATCCAACAGAATAAAGTTCTAAAAAAATAAGAGGAAAAAGTTAGAATTAAAAATTACAGTAAAAAACCTAGCAAGTGCTATACTAGAAACAAAGCAGTCATTCCTAAAACTACTACTTTTGTTCTTATGTACTAGCAACTAGCACTGTTGATTAATTGCATGCCAGTAACTCACTAAGATTAATCATGGGTAATCACACTGCTAAGCAATAGAATACCAATAACATTAACTATTTTGCATGTTTTTCTACATTTTCCAATATATTGATTGTATGTGTAAATACTGTGCTTTTAATATTTTTTTTATGCCCGTGACCATCATGATACTGCATAAAATGAGGGAATGGTGAATATTACATTATGGGAAGTCAATCCCATGACCCATTTGGGCCCCACCATGAGTTACCACAGTGCGTGGATGTTGGTGAGTTGCACAATGGGATACCTGTGCATTGCACTGTGAAAATGATACAAGAAATAGCATTTTGCAATTCAGCTCATGCACAGGTGCTGCAGTGCAATCTCTGTATGGTGAAAGCATTGCTTACAAACCTAGGTTTTTTGGTTATATAATTGCACTCAAAACCAAAACAATATAAAACCTTAGCACCAACATTTCCCTTCACTCCTCCTCCTTGGTTCAGCCATTCTCTCAGCTAAACCAGAGCACCATTACAATTTGCAGGAGATCATGCTGCCTGCTTCCTGTTTGCAAAGTCACCTGAAAGTGAGAACAGGTGTTTTAAACGCATGGCACTTTTGTAGCAGACACTGCAAGATATTTACATAGCCAGCGTCTAGACTGGCATGATTTTGCGCAAATGCTTTTAACGGAAAACTTTTCCGTTAAAAGTATTTGTACAAGAGAGCGTCTAGATTGGCACGGACGCTTTTGTGCAAAAGCACTTTTTGTGCAAAAGCGTCCGTGGCCAATCTAGACGCGCTTTTGCGCAAGAAAGCCCTGATCGCCATTTTAGCCATCGGGGCTTTTTTGTGCAAAACAAAACTGAGCTGTCTACACTGGCCCTTTTGCACAAAAGGTTTTGCGCAAAAGGACTTTTGCCCAAATGGGAGCGTCAAAGTATTTGAGCAAGAAGCACTGATTTCTTACATTAGAACGTCAGTGCTCTTGCGCAAATTCAAGCGGCCAGTGTAGACAGCTGGCAAGTTTTTGCGCAAAAGCGCTTGCTTTTGCGGAAAAACTGGCCAGTCTAGACACAGCCATAGGGTTGAGTGAACTTGCAGACTCTGAAGTTGCATGTTGTTTTATTTTTGAGTGCAGGTTTGTTTGTTTGTTGCACAGTTCTGCATTTGTAAGTTAAACTTTCATGATAAAGTGATATTAGGTGACTTGAAAAATCCTATTTTTTACAGTGCAATTATTTGTAATCAAAATAAAACCGAGTGCCCTCCACTTTGTATTCTGTGTTGTAACTGACATTTTTGACAGTTTAGAAAACATCAAAAAATATTGAAATAAATGGTGTTCTATTATGTCTGCCAGCATGATTTATAGTGCAATTAATACTTGAATGCAATTGTAATTGCTTGTCAGCCCTGTTAATAACTATTTATTTGTAAACATTTTCAATAAGTATTTACTATTAAAACATACATGAAATAGTACAGTGACATACACCTGCCGAATTAACAAGAAAGGGAAATGATGAAGTGCAAAGAATTTAAAAAATAGTATTTTAAAATATAAACAATTAGGAGCAAAAATATCCTTCCAATGGCCTACAAGGAACAGAGAGCAAGCAATTCAGGGAACCCAACAGCAGATAAGACACATTTTGTGAAGGACTAGGAGACTGTATGTAGACTTGAAGTCTTTTAACATCAAAATGTGTGACAATTTTTAGGGACTTCGTGGAGTGAAGTCTCCTGTAACGCCCCAATAGTCTGTACCAGAGCAGGTCTCAAACTGGATAGGGACCCCAAAGTGGCAGCCCATTTTAAGGGGGTCACCAGGGCCAGTATTAGACATGAGGACCCAGCTTATCCTGAAACCCAACCTCCACCCCAGGGCTGTGGGTCCGCGGCTGAGACCCCCTCTTGTCCCTCGCCTGGGGTGGCGGCGTTTGGACTCCGACTCTCCCCAAGGGGCCGGGTAGTGACTCACTGCCACAAGGGGGTGGGCATCCCCCCCCGTGCCATGAAGTCTGGGACCCTCCTCTGTATGAGCGGGCGCTGGGATTTCCGTGCCTGTGGGAATCCAGCTCTTCGCAGCCCGCGCGGTGCCATCCCACCCTGGGAGAGGGGAAATAATTCCCCGCCCCGCCCTATTTTTGCAAACGCAGCGGGTGGCTTATTCCGCAGGGTAACTCCTACCCCCCCTTCCCCCGGGCAGCCCCTTGCCCTGGGGTCTTGCCCCCTCACAGCGCCTCGCCCGCCCTTCACCCAGCTCCCCGCACCCGCACCCTGACTGTGCCCTTCAGCCCCCCTCCTGCTCCTGCCCCCGGCTGCTTCCGCGCCCGGGGCTGCCCCTTTGGCCCTGCAAAGAGCAGGCAGACGCTGCCCCGAGCCCGCCCCAGCCCGGCCCCCTCCTCCCGGGTTGGACTTCCCGGGTCAGACGCTGCTGCAGCTCCCGGACCTGGCTGATCAGCTGCTCCCCGCGGAACCGGCCCGGCTCCCTGCCCGCCCCAGCCGCGGAGCCACAGGCGGCAGGTGAGGGGCGAGCCCCGGGCAAAGGGCTGGCCCGGGCCGGGAAGCAACTCTGCCCCCCCGCTCCTCGCCCCAGCGGTGCTAACACCCACCCGGCTCTGCCCCCCAGCACCGCCTGCAGGACCGAGCCAGCCTTGGGAAAGCTACCGGGCCAGGGCCCAAGTCTCCGAGCCCGAGGGGAGCGAAGGGGCAGGAGGGAGCCGGGGCAGAGACTGGGGCAAGGATGTACATTTTTGGTTAATTGGCTCATCCAATCATCGCGCTGGCAGGGACCTCAGGAGTCATCAAGTCCAGCCCCCTGCCCAAAGCAGGACCAACCCCAACTCAATGATCCCATCCAGGGCTTGCTTAGTCAAGCCTAGACTATTCAATTAGTTGACAAGGGCACCTCCCCTTTCAAATGTAGCAACATCCCCAGGGCTGTTGCTACATTTCAAAGTCAAAAGCCCCACCTGGAGCACAGGGCCAGTGCCGGAATCAAGCAGTCCCCTGCTGGCCCTATGCTCCCAGCGGCATTTAAAAGCAGCAGCGCTGCATGGAGTCGGGGGTCACCTGCTGACCCCAGGCTCCACACTGCAGGGAGCCTGGCATCAGGCTCCAGGTGGCATTTCAAAGCGGCAGCACTGTGTGGAGTCCCCCGGGATTGGCCTTGGGATCTATGTGATGCTTCCACTTTGAAGCACCCCTCTTCTTCCTCCCTCCACTTTGCTGCCTCTTTGTGATAGAGTCGGCAAGGGGGGGGGGAGAAGCGACTAGTCGACTAGCCTGTCTACTATCTGATAAGCGTTTGCTTATTGGATAGTCGACTAGTCATTCACATCCCTACCCATGGGGAGGGGAGGTTCTGGCTCCCAGCCTCCTTCCCTGCAGCCCCAGGGCAGTGACTGGCCTGGGGAGAAGGGGAGTGGCAGGGGAAGGAAAAGACAGGTCCTGCCCCTGCCTGGTCCCCGTGCTGCCCAGGGATTAGGGGGAGCCCCCAAGCGGCTTGTTGAATCCTGCTTTTTACCGCTGGAGCCCACCGTGACAGTCTGTGTAGGGCACCATGATGGTCTAAGCTAAGAGCCCTTTTGGATGCTTACAAACTGTTCAGTGTTACCAGAGGACCCTGGGCATGTCTCCACTCAGGCCGTTCCTATGTGGATCTTTATGGTGCCCTTTGCTGGCTCGGCAATTTGAATCCTAGGCCATGTCTTGACAGGACTGAGTCTCGGCTCAGTATTTTCCCCAGAGGCTGGCACATCTGTTTACAAGGAAAGAACTGGGGGCGGGGCAGGGGACCGGCATCTCCCCACTCACATACCTCACACAGACAGGCTGCAGAATAATACCCATGTTTTGTTCCAGGTTGTCCCATGCCCTGCAGAGCCAGGGAAAGGAAATGGCTGTGGTGGAGCCGGTGAGCTTCGAGGAGGTGGCTGTGTATTTCTCTGAGGAGGAATGGGCTCTGCTGGACCCGGGTCAGAGAGCCCTCTACTGGGATGTGATGCAGGAGAATTATGAAACAGTGACCTCGCTGGGTAAGGATTCATCACCCCTTGGGACGTAGAAGCTGCAGGTGTCTTTTAAGCACCGGGGTTGGTTTCAGGGCAGAATCCATCACTGATTTCCCAGATATCAGTGGGATCAGCCCCCACTCCTGTTCCTGCCACATCTCCTCCAAGCAGACAGTTCAGGCACATCATGATGGTGCCACTGTTCCCTTCCAGTATAGGTCTGCCTGGATCTCCATCTTTCCAATGTCCCGCCCCAGCCAGCAAGAGGCCCCACGTGTTCACAACTCTTCTGCCAATCAGCAGGGGCATGGACCCGGTGTCAAGGGACTGGATCCTACCTGGAACCAGCAAGTTGAAATTCAGTAAAAATAAGTGCGTAGTCCTGCACTGTGGAAGGACAATCTGATACACAACGAAACAATGAGGAATAACAGGATAGGCAGTAGTACTGCAGAAAAAAAATCTGGGAGTTACACAGAAGGAGAAAATGAATTTGAGCCAACAATGTGATGCAGGTGTGAAACAGGCTAATCTAATTCTCGGCGTTGTTACTAGAACTGTTGTGTGTCAATTAGGGATGTAATAGCATAATTGATTAACTGATTAACGAATAAGCAAAAGCTTATCAGTTAATGCTATACACTCATGTCCTCCTCCCCTCCCTCCCTGCTGCCAGCAAATTTTTTAGCAGGCTGGCCAGCAGCCCAGCTCAGTCCTGGCTTGCGCCAGATCTGAGACCTACCCCTGCTGCCGTTCTGCATTTAAAGTGAATTAGGAGCCAGGCGCGCGGGCAGCCCAGCTCAGTTCCGGCTCACGCCAGGTCCGGGAGCTCAGACTGCCCCCAGACAGGGGTTGCTGCCATCCTGCGCTGCTGCCTCTTTATCAGAGGCAGCAGCACTGTGCAACAGGCAGCCTGGCCACGAGGGGAGCTGGTTTTTAAACTGGCTCCCCTTGTGGACCAGCTCCCACCTGGCACCCCACAGAGGCAGCAGTGCAGAGTAGCAGAGGGGTCCTCGGGAGTGGGGCCGGATTGCACTGGCTGTTGGCCCCACCCCCGGAGACTATAGAATAGTCAAGTGACCAATAAGAATTAACCGATATTTAACATCCCTAGTGTGAACCACTGGAGGTAGTTGTCTCTCTCTACTTGGCACAGCAGAGGGCTCAGGTGGCATACTTTCAGAAAGATAAGCACAGATTGGAAAGAGTGCAAAGGAGAGTGACAGAAGTGAAAAAGAGTTAGAGAACGTGAGCTGTGAGAAAAGTGTACAATTACTGGGCGTGTTTAGTCTTGAGGGAAAAAGGACTGAAGGGAGATGTTGTAACAGTCTTCAAGCGTACTACAAGGGATTGTAAAAAGGATGGTGGTTCTCTGTGAGCACTCAAGATAGTAGAAAAGTAACTGGCTTAATGTACAGCAAACAAGATGTTAGGGAAAACTCTCTGGCAGGATATTTAAGCACTAGAACAGATTATCAAGGCAGGTCCTGGAATCCCTGGCACTGAACATTTTTAAGAACAGGCTGGACAAACACCTGTTAGAGGTGGTGTAGTGTTATAGGCTCCTGCCTCAGCACAGGGACTTGGACTAGTCAGGGATCACTGTCCCATTAGGTAAAGGTGCTCCATGGACACACAGTGAAATGCAGGCTACGGCTACACTGCAGTTTTTTTCTGGAAGAAGATATGCAAATGGCTCTCACATTTGCATGTCTTCTTCCGATACTTTTTGTGGAAGAGATTTTTCTAATATTTGGCCCCATCTACACGGGGCCAGATATCAGAAAAACCTCTTCCTCAAAAAGGATCGAAAGAAGACATGCAAATATGAGAGCAATTTGCATATCTTCTTCTGGAAAAAAGCAGCAGTGTGGCCTCAGTCTCCAGGGGAAAGTGCTCCGAATCTAACCAATATAGAATCATAGACATGCAGGGCTGAAAGGAACCTCAAGAAGTGAGGCAGGACCAGGTAACCCTAGATTATCCCTGACCTGTGTTGATCCAACTGGTTTTTTAAAGCCTCCAGCAACAGTGGATTGCACAGTCTGCCTTGGAAGCCTCTTCTAGAGCTAAACTCCCCTTCCAGTTAGAAAGGTACTGACCTAAATCTCCCTTGGTGCACATTAACTCTTGTGCTTCTTTTCTTGCCTTCAGTGGACCACAATTCATCACCATCCTCTTTCTGTTAGCCCTTAATATATCTGAAGACTGTCTCCTCTCAGTCTTTTTTTTCCTGAAAACTAAACGTACTTTTTTTAGCCTTTCCTAATAAATCAGATTGTCAACATTTTTTATCATTTTTGTTGTTCTCCTCTGGATTGTCTTCAATTTGTCCATATCATTCCTAGCATGTAGGGCTCATGTTCTGTCTTGTGCTGAGGAGGGGGAGGTGTGGTGGGCAAGGGGTTACAGTTCCAAGGGATGGGGGATGAATTGCATCTCAGAGAGCTACAGAGGGTAGCAACTCTGGTCAGCTCCCCAATCCCCATGGCGTTATGTTATGGCCGTTGCCTAGATCAAGGCAGTGAATGCTTGCCTCAGACCAGTGCATTGTGGGCTCTTATATGGTTTATAGCCCAGTGCCTGTAGGGTGGGGGGAGGACAGCAGGGAGCCTCTGTGCACCCCCAGATCTGGAAGGAGTAACAGCACTGACCTTCATGAAGAAAGTCAACACTTGTTTCTCTGGGCCCATTTCTTATTGTCAAACCTGATGTCATCTCCTGGCTGGGACAAGGGGAGGAGCCATGGCTCCTTGATCTTCATGGATACCAGGAAAGCGGGGCCCTGACAAACACCCATACAGGTGAGGAATGGGCAAAACTGCTGCAGAAGCCAAGTATCCTAGCCTGGTAGCAAACGTTCATGAACTTTTATCAAGTGTGTCTGGCCCTTTAGCCCCTGATTTCACCTCTACTCAGAGAATGTTGAGGAAGGTCGGGGCCCATCCTCTCTCTTCCTAGAAACGGTTTGGAGGGAGGGCGGGCAGGCAGGGTTCAACCCCTAATTTTGTAATCTCCTCAGCACTTACTTTGGGTTGCCCCCTCTTTTCCTGGTCTCCTTTCTGAGGTTTCCATTCCCCCAGCACAGGGACTGACTCCCCATATCTCAGCAGGTCTCAGGATGGTGAGTCAGAACAAGGAGAAGAATCCTGAACAGGAAGGTCCTGAATGAGTGGAACCACGGCGGGTAGTATCAGGAAGAGCCGAAGGGGATGATTCCCCGAGTCCTGAGGAGGGAGAAGCCTGTGAGGGTCAGAACAGGCCAGAGACAGAGCAAGGAAACAGTTCAGAGGAGAAACAGGATAAATCCACTCACAGGAGAAAAGAAGTCAAGAAAAACAAAGAAACTGCCCAACAGAGAATCCCCACTGGAGAGAGACTCTACACATGTGGTGACTGTGGGAAAAGCTTCCTGTACAGATCAGCCCTTATTAGACACCAGAGAATCCACACAGGAGAGAAACCCTACAAGTGTCTCGACTGTGGGAAAAGCTTCAGACAGAGCTCAGGCCTTAGTAAACATCATACACTCCACACAGGAGAGAGACCCCATAAGTGTCTAGTGTGTGGGAAAAGCTTCCGTCAGCGGTTCCACCTTATTAAACATCAGCAAACCCACACAGGAGAGCGACCCTACGAATGCCTCACGTGTGGGAAAAGCTTCAGTGAGAATTCACAGCTTCTCTCACATGAGAGAACCCACACAGGAGAGAGACCCTATAACTGCCCTGATTGCGGGAAAAGCTTCCGTCACAAATCAGTCCTTGCTGAACATCGGAGAATCCACACAGGAGAGAAACCCTACAAGTGCAACGAGTGTGGAAAAAGCTTCAGTCGGCTTTCACGCCTATTATCACATCAGAGAACCCACACAGGAGAGAAACCCTATAGCTGCTCTGACTGTGGGAAAAACTTCAGTGAGAACTCAACCCTTATTCAACATCAGAGAATTCACACAGGAGAGAAGCCCTACAAATGCAATGAGTGTGGGAAAAGCTTTAGTCACATCTCGCATTTCCTAACACATCAGAGAACCCACACAGGAGAGAGGCCCTATAACTGTCCTGACTGTGGGAAAAGCTTCAGTCACAACTCCACTCTTATTCAACATTGGAGTATCCACACAGGCGAGAAACCCTACGAATGCAACGAGTGCGGGAAAAGCTTTAGTCGGCTCTCACACCTCATGTCACATCAGAGAATTCACACAGGAGAGAAACCCTATAACTGCCTTGACTGTGGGAAAAGCTTCCGTCAGAGGTCAGTCCTTGTTACTCACCAGAGAATCCACACAGGGGAGAAGCCCTTTCAATGCCCAGAATGTGGGAAAAGCTTCACTGTGAGTTCAACCCTTACTAAACATAGGAGAATCCACAGTGGAGAAAAACCTTATGAGTGTTCTGACTGTGGGAAAAGCTTCAGTCAGAAATCACAGCTTCTGTCACATCAGAGAACCCACACAGGAGAGAGATCCTATAAGTGCCCCGATTGTGGGAAAAGCTTCCATCATAGCTCAGCCCTTATTGAACATGAGAGAATCCACACAGGAGAGAAACCATACAAATGCAACGAGTGCGAGAAAAGCTTTAGTCGGCTCTCACGCCTATTATCACATCAGAGAATCCACACTGGAGAGAAACCTTTTATCTGCCCTGACTGCAGGAAAAGCTTCCGTCAGAGTTCAACACTCATTCAGCATCAGAGAATCCACATGGCAGAGAAACCCTATAACTGTGCTGACTGTGGGAAAAGCTTCCAGCAGAGGTCAGTCCTTGTGACTCACCAGAGAACTCACACAGGGGAGAAACCTTTTAATGTTCAGAATATGGGGAAAGCATCACAGTGAGCTGAATCCTTATGAAATACGAGAGAATCCAGAGTGGAGAAAGACCCTATATCATGGGGTAAAGCTGCAGCCATATCTCACATTTTCAGTTATATCAGAGAATCCCGACTGGAGAGACACCTTATAAATGCCCTGACTCTGGGAAAAGCTTGCAGCACTGCTCAAACCAGATCACAGGTTACCTACGTCTGATGACAGTGACGGGGCATACAACAACTCAAGTCATATTTCCCTGGAGCTCTCTCCTGTCCTGGTTCAGCTCCTGGCTCAGATGTTCTGCAGGGAGGGAGCCCAGCCACACCATATAAATGAGCAGTTGGTGGGGTGGAGGGGAGCATGCTACTCCACCCCCTATACATGGCCTCTTCTACAAAGATCACAAAACCAAGAACTGTCTTGGCAAGGGATGGGCCAAGTCACTTTTGCCAATTCTCACAGACCTGAGAGGGCTAGGCCAGGCCTGGCAGGAATGGCCATGTAATGAGGACATACCCTAGTTACTAAAGCAGGAAGTGAAGTTGTCTTCCTGGAACAGAGCTGTGTAGAACATGAGTCTGAAACGAGATTTCCACTTGGGATAGAATAATTTGAGTATAATTTCCCAGATGCTTCCATTGAGGTTCTGTGTTGAAGTTTGGTGTTGTGTACTTAGAACCATCCGTAGCTTATATCCTGTGACTTTTCATTACCTCTTGATAGTATTTTAGGCTGGGCTCCCCCAAGGGACTTAGGCACTATGACACTCAGCATGGCAGAGGCTAAATGTTTTGGCACCTAAGCCTGAGTGAGGAGTTCTGGCTCCCTCTGCAATGAATGGGGAGAGTTGCCTAGAATGTGATTGACAAAAGCCAGCATGCTAGGTAGGGCACAGCCTAAGCTAGCCAATGGGAGATGATGACCTTAGGGCAGGTGCTAACCTTTGCCCTTCCCGGGGCATAGGAACCTATCTCTGCTTGTGATTGACAAACCAGGGCAGGTAGATGCTGAGGGGCTTGATCCAGTAGGCGTGTTCAGAAGCCGACTAAGTCTGCATAAAACAGGGAGAGAACTTCTCCCAAGCACATCACCAGACTCAGCTTTAGGGTTTGAAGTCTGATGGCTTTGTAAGTGAAATGGACGTGGTGCTGACATAAACTGCCTGCTTGCACCTGTAAGTGCCAGTCATTGGTCACACCTTGACTTGTGAGCACTGAGCTCACATAAACTGCCTTATTCATTACCTGCCTTGCTGCCTATAAGAGCTATCCTCCCAGTCTTTGGCTCGGTATCTACTGTGTATTTGAGAGAGTTTGCCTGTCTGTCTGTGAGTCTGTTTGTTCAATAAATCCTCCTAAACAGTAAGAGCTAGGACCACCAAATTTGGTAATGCAACTTCTCCCGCCACCCTACCCCAACCCTAGGGAGTTGAGCAATGCTGAACCAAAGAATTTGCCAGACCACAGGAGGTCAATATTGTCTAGCAGCATTTCTAGCACTTCCACTGCTTTCTGGGATCTTCGACATTTAGGGGTAAATTAGAGCTAAATCCTGAGAGCCAAGGCTGATACCAAACTTTATGGGTCCACAGGAAACTTGGCCACACCCATGATAAATGGACACCTGGCTAACTAAAATCATGCCAGACCACAGATGCTGCTGGACTAGAGAGGTTCAACTTGTGCCAAGTTTTCATTCAATATGGTCAACTGATTTTGTTTTAATTTACTTTATATTTTAGAATGTCATGTTTGCCTAAACGAGACAAGGAGTCCTGTGGCACCTTACAGCCTAACAGATGTATTGGAGCATAAGCTTTCATGGGCAAAGACCCACTTTGTCAGATGCATGTCGTGGAAATTACATTAATTAATTGTAATACATCTGTTAGTCTATAAGGTGCTACAGGACTCCTTGTCGCTTTTGCAGATCCAGACTAACACGGCTACCCCTCTGATGTTTGCCTAAGAGGTTGTTCTAAGAATTGCTACTTTGTGTCATCCATTTTATATACCTTTGGATGTGGTGTATTTCTTTCGCATACACTTTGTGGATTTAATTGTTTATCTGTTTCTTCCTGATTGATTAAGTGACTAATTATTTAAATAAAAATTTCTCTATTTCAAAACTGAGCAGCAGAGGGGGAGAGAATTTACCTGTTACAAACAGCCAGAACTCCCAAGTGGTCACGGACACAGAGTCAGGGATGTTTTGCTCCAAAAAATGATGTCAGAGTGTCGTTATAGAAAACTAGATTTAGCCAGCATTTGAGTTAAGGAACCAAGAACAAGTTTTGTTTTTCTTCATTTAAATCATTGTTCTGGGATGGGGATGGGGATGCGGGGTTTGGTATACAGGCTGTCCCAGGGAGAGAGGACAACCCCAGCCCTCTCATCACAGCAATGGGTGCAGTGGGCACAGTTGGGGGAGGGTGCATGTCTCTCCAGCTGGGGAACAGAGACACAGACAAACAAACACATAAGCTAACTTTCTGAAATATATAGTAGGTAGTGGTCTCTGTTTCAGCCCCTTCCCCCTGCCAGCCCAATGGGGTTATAGCTGTCCCAGTCCCTATCTCTGCCCCCTGATGGTCATTCTACATTATAACTGTCCCTCCTATCAGATCCCCTCTGTTTCCATTTTGAGAAACAATCTAATTCCAGGCACATTCCATTGTTCTGGCACAACCAAACCAAACTTAGTTTAAGTTATGATTAGAGGAAGTTGTGCACAAAATTTGATTGTCCTAGTGTCACGGCATGTCACGGGGTCCCCAACCCTGCACCCCCATTCACAGTTAGATGTGACTCTCAGTCAGCACGTAGAACTGAAGTTTTATTGGTTCACAGGGACACAGCACGGCTTAGGATCGATGTTAGCACAGGTACTAAGAGCAGACAGCATTATTAATTTTGGAGAGAAGGGGTCCCGGATCCTTCTCCTCTGACCTTGCTCTAAGCCCTTTCTCTCCTCCTAGCCTAGGCGACACTGACTCTTCTCACAGGCCCTACCCCCCCAGCCTGGAGTCAGCCCCACATATCCTTTGTCTCCCTTCCCAGCCAGGAGTTGTTATCTCTATGTTTGGCCCTCAGGCCTCTGGGCCCAATATACATCTGGAGTGAGTCATGCTCAGCCTCTTTCCCCCTCATGCAGAGAGTGCTGCAGTGGGGGTAGGGGAGAGACTGAGGTACATACACATACACACACCCAGCACAATTCAGCAAAGAGTGAATGTAACAATACCCCCACTGCGTCACACCTAGTTCTTGGCATTTAGGAGGAGTTCTTGAACACATGGAGTCGCAGAATGATGGACACATAGGCAGGCAGATGCACAAACTCTGTCTATAGCAGATGAATGTCCTGTAACAAATGACATGAATGTAGCGTATTGGTGTAAAGATTTAGTTAATTAATGTGGGGGGGAGGCAGAGAAATGTACCTCAACAATTTTTTTAAGCTGAATTGTACATGATGAAACCTCTACTGCGTTAACAATGCAGTAGAAACATCAGACCAATGGATCTGTGGTGAAATATGCCCAACTGCCTGAGTGCACCCATGCCTGTGTTGGTAGGTGAAAACTGTTCGCCTCTCGCTGGATCAAATTTGGGGGAGTCAAAGGGGAGCTCCAGTGTCCCATGTTCTCCACAGGCTTCAGGACAGCAAGGCTGAGGTGCTGTGAACCTTGCTGCACTATGTTTTCTAGCAGAGCTGTTTGCTTCTGCATGATGTCCAAGACCCTTTCCTTCATCTCCCTGGAGTTCAGGGGCAGGGGCATCCTGTCAGTTAAGCATAGTATAAGTTGAGGCAATAATGCATGGAGCCTGTGATGGGGTGCGGGTACCCTCTCCAGTGCATTGTGAGTGCACCCACTCTAGTGAATAAGTCTGCTGGACTGCTCTTGGGACCACAGGACCTAGTGGTCAGAGTCCATAGAGTTGCCCTCATTCTCAGGACCATAAGGCCCAATAGCAAGAGAAAGTAGGGTTGCTTTTAGTCTCAGGGCTGTGAGGCCTAGTAGTCAGAATCAACAGAGAGACTCCAACCAGTTCTCCCCAGCTCAGGATCCCAGAGCTCTGCCACTTTGCTCTGGTGAGATGCCTGACCAGTGTAAGTTTATAATTTATTCTAACCCTCCCTCAATATGCGGAGGATAAACACCAGGGCTGCGTCTAGACTGGCAAGATTTTGCGCAAAAGCAGCCGCTTTTGCGCAAAATCTTGCTGCCTGTCTACACTGGCTGCGAGTATTTGCGCAAGAACACTGACTTTGTACTGTACAAAATCAGTGTTTCTTGCGCAAATACTCTGATGCTCCCGCTCAGGGATAAGCCCTCTTGCGCAAGTATTCTTGCACAAGAGGGCCCGTGTAGACAGCAAGTTAATTTCTTGTGCAAGAAAGCCCAATGGCTAAAATGGCCATCGGAGCTTTCGTGCGCAAGAGAGCGTCTACATTGGCACGGATGCTTTTGTCGCAAAAGCGCTTTTTATGCAAAAGCATCTGTGCCAGTGTAGACGCTCTCTTGTGCAAATACTTTTAACGGAAAAACTTTTCCATTAAAAGTATTTGCGTAAAATCATGCCAGTCTAGACGCAGCCCAGGGCTATGTCTACACTGGCAGCTTCTTGCGCAAGAACTCTTTTGCAGAACAGTTCTTGTGCAAAAACTCTTCCACAAGAGAGCATCTACACTGCCATGTGCTTTTGCGCAAGAGATGTGCTTTAGTGTAAGAGCATCCATGCCAGTGTAGACGCTCTCTTCCGCAAGAAAGCTCTGATGGCCATTTTAACCATAGGGGCTTCTTGCGCAAGAAATTCACATGTTGCCTGTCTACACTGGCCTTTTCTGGAAGAACTCTTGCACAAGAGGGCTTATTCCCCGTGGGGAGAGGAATAACTCTTCCGGAAGAAGCCCTGTTTTACAACGCTATACTGTAAATTTACTTCTGGAAGAAAGCTCGTGCAGTGTAGACAGCCGGCAAGTTTTTGTGGAAGAACGGCTGTTCTTCTGCAAGAAGCTGCCAGTGTAGACGTAGCCCAGCTTTTATGTGCTGAGCAGGGACTTTCCCCAGCACTTCAAGCAAAACACACTGTTTTAGGTAAAATATAAAACAGATTGATCAAGTACAGAAAGGTTATAAGTGGTAGGCATAGAAGGGCAGAGGTGGTTACCAAAGAAAAAAATAAGCCCCCATAAACTATAAACTATAAATCAAGTAATAGTCTCCTCCCTCTGGCTGTTGGAGTTCTTAAGCCACAGATTCCTCCTGTCATCTGGACCAGTCTCCTCAGATGACCTTCATCTTGGCATTCCAGTTGTTTACAGCAGAGGTGAAGGAGGAGAAAGGTCACCTCATACTGAAACTATTCCTTATTTGTACCCTTGCCTCATCTGCTGGCAGACATGCCCTAGTGGACTTCGTTGAGTCACAGTGGACAATCAGTTCCTATTATGTGGGGCTTGAATAGTTAAATCACACAATTGACTGCACTACAAAGGCAATTTCCCCCTCTTGATATTCACATTTCCACATAAAATGCTGTGAGTTATTCATGTCTACTCTGACTTAATTAGCTGCATTAACACTGGTCCTACACTTGACAAATAACTTCTTTTGTTGTTCTTATATATATCCCTGCCTCTGTAATTTCTACTCCAACTCATCTGATGAAGTGGGTTTTACCCACGGAGGCTTATGTCCCAATAAATCTGTTAGTTTCTAAGGTGCCACAGGACTCCTCATTTTTAATTGATTAGTGGGTGGTCAACATCCAACCTGGGCAGGGAGCCTTTGCATGCCACTAGCAATTTTACAGCATATTGCAGTAACAATCCTAAAACACAATCTCTTAATTCCATACACACCCATGATT
This sequence comes from Pelochelys cantorii, assembly GCA_032595735.1. Taxonomy (NCBI): domain Eukaryota; kingdom Metazoa; phylum Chordata; order Testudines; family Trionychidae; genus Pelochelys; species Pelochelys cantorii. The sequence continues at coordinate 15,635,002 of CM064345.1, forward strand.
TACATAGAAAATACATCCAGTAAAGCCAGTAGACCCAGATCCTGACCTAGTGTAAGTTGGTCTGAACCAATGTGGCCAGCTCTCCAGCTACAGTAAATTGATATTGCTCCCATTGGAACAACTGAGTCCAGATCCCCAACTCTTCATTGACATCAGATCCTCCTTGGTATAAACCAGCCACACCACTGAAGGCTACATCTACACTGGCAGCTTCTTGCATAAGAATGCTTTTGTGGAAGAGTTCTTGTGCAAAAATTCTTCCAGAAGAGAGCGTCTACACTGGCATGTGCTTTTGTGCAAGAGATGTGATTTTGCGCAAGCGCATCCATGCCAGTGTAGACGCTCTCTTGCGCAAGAAAGCTCTGATGGCCATTTTAACCATAGGGCTTTCTTGCGCAAGAAATTCATGTTGCCTGTCTACACTGGCCTCTTGCGCAAGAACAGTTGCGCAAGAGGGCTTATTCCTGAGCGGGAGCATCATAGTTCTTGCGCAAGAAGCCCTGATTTTATAAAGTAGAATGTCAGTTTTCTTGCGCAAGAACACACGGCCAGTGTAGACAGGCAGCAAGTTTTTGCGCAAGAGCGGCCGCTTTGGCACAAGATCGCACCAGTGTAGACACAGCCTTGGAGTCCATGGGCTGGATCCTCAGGGTGTAGAAATTGGTGTCACTCGGTAAAAAGGGCTAAATCCTCAACTGGTGTAAATTGGCCATATCCCCAGTGCAATCAGCAATGTTAGGCTGACTTACACCAGATGAAAAGTAGCAAACAGCCCCTGCAGCGTTCGTGGCAATTAAACTGCACCAGATTGTGCCCATTAAAACCTCAGCGTTGCGGTGGGCGTAGTATGAAAAACTGGCTACTTGATGTAATGTGCTACCAGTAGCAGTTACTGTCACATTATTGTTCTTAGTTGCCGACTTGTCCTAAGATGCTGCCTCTCACCTTTCCCATCCTCTGGTCCAGGGATAGTGAATTGTGAGTGATGGGGGTCCCTGCACCACAAGCTGCTGTGTCTCTCAGTGCAGAACTCTGGGTTGAATTTGGCCTGTGGGCCCTACGTAGGCCATCACTGGCTCCACTAATGTTCTTTTGTGTCTTCAGCTGCCAAAGGCCCTGCATGGTGTTTATGTGTCAATTACCTTTTAATAGAGTGAGGTCATTGAAACATCATTTGTTATGTATCTTATACATATTTTGATGAGAATTTGTTATTAAAAGATAAATTAACTCACATAATGACCTGTGTATGTACAATGACAGGCTCATACGCAGGAATTTCTTGAGGTGTGTGTGTATGTTTTTTCTGTAAATGTGGACTGCAAGGGTGCAACCCCCCTCCCCCCAATGTTCCCCCAAGTAAGTGAGCTCCGGCTGGCCGGGGAAAGGCAGGAGAGGCCTGAGCCTCCCTCCCCCCACCCCCACTCCAGCTGGCTAGGGGGAAAGCTGGGACTGATTTCTGTCCCCCACACCCGCAGGAGTGAGGCCCTGTCCCTATCCCAGCCCTGTCCCTGGTCTCATTCCTGGGGGAAAGGGGGGAAATCATTCCCAGCCTTCCCTTGGCTGACTGGAACATGGGGGAGGGAGGCTTGGGCAGTGCACTGCTCCTGCCTTTCCCTGGGGGGGGGAGGGACTATGGGGGAGGTGCATTCTCACCCTTCGCACACACCCGGCCCCCCACGCTTACGGGCCTGAATGAGAACAAAGGTAAATGATGAAGTGCTCAGGGTAAAAAGCAAGCAATTTTAGAAGGAGCAAAGGTAAGTTTAAAATGGATTTCAAGGAAGGGAGCACAATTCAGAGAATCCCAGCAACAGATAAAAGAAATTTGTGTACTGCTAGGAGACATTATGCAGTCACATAGACTGAGAAGGGATTTGTTATTTGTAAGGGGAGTGTGTACAATATTCTACTGAGGCTACGTCTACACTACATACCTCAAGCGTGTTTTTGCACAAGTAAATTTACAGTGAATTGACAGAACAGAGGGCTTTTTGCGGTATAGGTATTCCTCTCTCTACAAGGAATAAGTCCTTTTTGCACAAGAGCTCTTGCCCAAAAAGGTGTATGTGGACGGGCAACAGGGGTTTTTTTGTGCAAAAAAAGGAAAGAGGAAAAAGCACAGGTGCCCTGGTGGCCATTCTGTGGCTAGCAATCAGCGCTTTCTTTCAAGAGAGTGTGCATGCAGTCTGAATGCTCTCTTGTGCAAAAGTGCATCACTTTTTTGATGCTCTTTTGTAGTGTGGACGCTGTCTTGCACACAAAGTTTTTGCGGAAGACACGAGACGGAATCCTTCTCCACTTTACTCCTTACTGGTTAGACCTCAATTTGAGTATTGTATCCAGTTCTGGGAGCCACATTTCAGGAAAGATGTGGACACATTGGAGACAGCTCAGAGAAGCGCAACAAAAGATCTCTTTCACAAAAAAGCTGCTTGTGCAAAAAGCCTGCAGTATAGACATAGCCTGAATCAAGTCTCCCGCATATCTCTGTAGTTTACTTCGAATGAAGAGGTGCTGCAGTGGCTAGAGATCTGGGGGGTCATAGTGGACCACATGTTTAATACAAGTCAAGACTGTGACACTGTTGCCAAAAAAAAAAGAAAAGAAAAGCAAACGTCATTCTGAGATGTATTAGCAGGTGTGTTGTAAGTAAGGCACGAGAAGGAATACTTCTCCACTTTACTCTTCGTTGGTTAGGCCTCAATTGGAGTAGTGTATCCAGTTCTGGGAGCCACATTTCAGGAAAGATGTGGACACAGTGGAGACAGCTCAGAGAAGAGCAACAAAAGATCAAGAAACATTCCTGTGGGGAAAGATTTAAAAAACTGGGTTTGTTATCTGGAAAGGAGAAGACTGAGAAGGCACATGATAATAGCTTTCAAGTATCTAAAAGGGTGTTACAAGGCGGAGGCAGAAATTGTTCTCCTTGGCCTCTGATGATAGGACAAGAAGCAATGGGTTTAAATTGCTGATCGAGGAGGTATCTGAGCCTCTAGCTATCATCTTTGGAAAATCATGGGAGACAGGAGAGATTCTAGAAGACTGGAAAAGGGCAAATATAGTGCCCATTTATATTCTTATCAATAAACTAGGCAAATACAACTTAGTTGGGACTACTATAAGGTGGGTGCATAACTGGCTGGATAACCGTACTCAGAGAGTAGTTATTAATGGTTCACAATCCTGCTGGAAAGGTATAACAAGTGTGGTTCCGCAGGGGGTCTGTTTTGGGACCGGCTCTGTTCAATATCTTCATCAACGATTTAGATATTGGCATAGAAAGTATGCTTATTAAGTTTGCAGATGATACCAAGCTGGGAGCAGTTGCAACTAATCTGAAGGATAGGGTCATAATTCAAAATTAGCTGGACAAATTGGAGAAATGGTCTGAGGTAAACAGGATGAAGTTTAATAAAGACAAATGCAAAGTGCTCCACTTAGGAAGGAACAATCAGTTTCACACATACAGAATGGGAAGCGACTGTCTAGGAAGGAGTACAGCAGAAAGGGATCTAGGGGTTATAGTGGACCACAAGCTGAATATGAGACAGCAGCATGATGCTATTGCAAAAAAAGCAAACATGATTCTGGGATGCATTAACAGGTGTGTTGTGAGCAAGACATGAGAAATCATTCTTCTACTCTACTCTGTGCTGGTTAGGCCTCAGTTGGAGTATTGTGTCCAGTTCTGGGCACCACAGTTCAAGAAGGATGTGGAGAAATTGGAGAGGGTCCAGAGAAGAGCAACAAGAATGATTAAAGATCTAGAGAACATGACCTATGAAAGAAGGCTGAAAGAACTGGGTTTGTTTAGTTTAGAAAAGAGAAGATTGAGGGGGGACATGATAGCAGTTTTCAGGTATCTAAAAGGGTGTCATAAGGAGGAGGGAGAAAACTTGTTCATCTTGGCCTCTGAGGATAGAACAAGAAGCAATGGGCTTAAACTGCAGCAAGGGAGGTTTAGGTTGGACATTAGGCAAAAGTTCCTAACTGTCAGGGTAGTCAAACACTGGAATAAATTGCCCGGGGAGGTTGTGGAATCTCCATCTCTGGAGATATTTAAGAGCAGGTTAGATAAATGTCTATCAGGGATGGTCTAGACAGTATTTGGTCCTGCCATGAGGGCAGGGGACTGGACTCGATGACCTCTCGAGGTTCCTTCCAGGCCTAGTATTCTATGATTCTATAAAGTGCAGCAAGGGAGGTTAAGATTGAACATTGGAAAAACTTCCTGTCAGGGTGGTTAAACACTGGAATAAATTGCCTAGGTCAGGTGTGGCCTTCATCATCATGGGCGGTTTTTAAGACGAGGTTAGACAAACATCTGTCATGGATGGTCTAGATTCGGGGTTGGCAATATAACAATGGTGGTTCAGCAGGGTTAACCCCCAGTGAGTGGCTGCTGCTATATTTACCTGGACCTCCCCGCAGGTACCGGCAATCACAGCTCCCATTGGCCGGGAAGGGCTACCCATGGGAGCTGTGATACCCATAGCTGCAGAGGCGCAGGTAAATAGGGCGGTGTGGGGGCCCGTCAGGGGCTATCTGGTATTTACCTGCCCCTGGTTTAAATACAAAAGTGATTTAAGGCTGGGTCAGGGGCTTGGGGTGCATGGGCTCCAGCTGGGGGCACAGGCTGGGAGCAGGGTGTTCTGCTCTGAGGTTACTACAAGGAGAGATGAGTTGTTGTCCCCCTGCCTCTCTCTCGCCTCGCAGCAGCACATGGGTGGTGATGGAGGGGGTGGGAACAGCACCTCTCCCTGGCTTGGCTATTGCTGGGATGAATGTGCCTTGGCCTGCTGAAAGCAGGGGCTGCATTTGGGGTAAGTAAATCCCTGCAGTGATGCTGATTTGCACCAGCTGAGGTGCTAGCACTGTGCACAGAGGGGGGCATGTATCTCAGTCATCCCACTTACTGCACACCTTCCACTGACTCCAGACCCAGTGAGAGCCTGTGTGGCCCCAACCCTTGGCCAAGCCACTCCTACCTCCCTACAGTCTAGGCCCCCCTTACGTGGCCGCTGTCCCAAGTCCATTGTCACACAGCTGGTGTTAGCTGTCTGGGAACAGGGGGCTTGAGGCCTTGACCTCTGGCTCCAGAGGTGGGTACCTTATCCACTGCAGGAGCCCCCCAACCTCCCTACATTCTGGGCCCCCCTTATCCATCCTATGTTCCAAGGGTTCCAGCTCTGTCCCTCAGGAGGCTGGGTTGGCTGTCCCCCAGGGGTGGTGGGAGAAGCAGGGCTTGAGCCCTCAACCTGGGGCTCCAGAGGCGGGTACCTTATCCACTGTGCCACTGGAGTCACTTCACAGAAAGTTGGGGCAGCCGGAAGCCTGGCTTATCCCTGTGCACTTAGCATTCCTGGTCTTTCCTACTCCCAGCCCCTTGGGGCCCCAACTAAAACACCGCTCTTTTCTCCTGCGCTTTGCTGCCAGCCCCATGCTCCTTGGCGGTGGCTTCCACTTGGCTGTGCGTGTCCGTCCTTCGCTGTGTGTCTGTCTGTCTTTTGCTCTGTGTCCGTCCTTTGTTCTGTCTGGGTGCACTTCCCCAGCTCCGCTCTCTGTACTGCTGCCTACGCCAGGGACTCTGTAACCAGAAGTTCTGAGGAATTGTCTCTTCCTTTCTGCTGCGAGCTCCCAGCCCTCCCCTGTCTCTTACCTGGCATCATCCTGAGCTGCAGGGGAGCCCACACGACCCGGTTGTGCCCATACAGCAGCACCCGAGCGTTACCGCTGCCGGAAGCAGGAAGCAGAGCCGCACCGCAGTGCAGCTCCCATCCCAGGGTGTGCAGCCTGGGGCACAATGGGTGGAAAATCCAACCACCAGTGGGCATGGAGCAAGCTAGCCACCCAGGGTGGCTCCTTCCCCCAGTGTGCACCCTGCCCAACTGCTTACTCTGACTCTGTCCCAGCCCCTCTTGGGGTCCCTCCAGTCCTGCCTCAGCCCTTGTTGCTCCGGCCACTGCAGGATCGGGGCTGTGCTGCCCTAACCATGTCAGAGTTGGGGCTGGGTCTGGGACGGCTGCCCGGCTCCCCAGCTGTGGCAGGATGGGGGCTGCCCCATCCCAGTCGGAGGGTGGGCTGGGTGCTCAGCCCCTCTCCTTGGCTGCAGCGAGTTCCCACCCTCCCAGAGCACCTGTGCCAGGCTACCCAGGCCTTGAGGAAAGAGGGAAATTCCTCCTGTACTGTCCAGGGGACGGCTGGTGAGAGCTGGCAGGCTGCAGCTGTACCCAGACGCTCTGTGCGAGGCGCAAATGTTGGAAGGCTGCAGACCCCACTCAGAGCTCAGGATACAGACGGCAGCCTAGGCCTTTAGCTCAGGACAGCGGGAGGGGAAAAAAGACTGAGCATTGTCCACCTCTCTTCCCTCTGTAGTAACCCCCCAGCCCTCTAGTGAGTCCCCCTAAGGCAGGGGTGAGGAGCCTTTGTCAGGTTGGGGGTCGCTGACTCACAGAGGAATCAGTCAGGGCCAGGGGCTGTAGGAAGATGGGGGGGCTGGAGTGTCAATGCAGATCCCCAATGCTGTGGGAGACCCTAAGCCTCAGGGGACAGATCCAGGCCTTAGTTTCCCCACCCCTGCACTAAGGAAACCGTCACCCTGCCCTCTCCTTTGCAGGCTCAGTAGGGGAGAGAGTAACAGCTAAAAACAGAGAGAACAGCCTCGCCTCCCTTAGCAAAAGAGATGACACAGCAATAATCCCTCTCTCTAGGTCTCCCCCCCCCCCCCATGGCACTGGGGGGGCTTCTCTCCTTCCTGAGCAGACACCCCTCTAGAGCGAATGTGCCATGGTCCCAGTGAACGTGCCCCTGCTGCCGTGTACGGCCCGGAACCAGAATTATTGTAGCAGAGGACGGATGTTGCTGCTAAAGCTGCAGCCAAGAAATTGCAGAAGAAAACCTGAGCCTGACAGTGAGGAACTGTTGTCCTATCATGTGCAGGATTGGGGCTAAAACGGGGAAATCCTACCCCTAAAGTCTTGTCTAGCAGTGTTTCTCAGCCAGTGATACGAGTACCCGTAGGGGTACTCGAGAGAAGTCTGAGGGGTACGTCAACACAACTGAAATTTGGAGAAGACTGAATTTTTGTTTTAAGTTTTACAGCACTTTATTATTTTTGTACTTTTTAACACCCACACATTTCATTGCCCGCCTGGCTAGAATTAAGTTGTTTAAACAGATGTGTTGCAATGGTAGAAAAAAAATTGTGTGTTTGAAAACTGAAGGTACTGAGGGTACTTATAATTTTTTTTAAAGGGGGTACTTTATAAAAAAAAAGGTTGAGACACACCAGTCTAGAGAATGTTATGCAAGTGTGACTTTTTTTTTTTTGGCATAAACTGTCTTGAGCTCAGAAACAAGTTATTTTTGATTCATCCAGTATCTTTCCCCACTTTAATTAATCCTCTTTGCAATTGACATTTCGCTTTTCCACAGTAACCTCTACAGGGATAGGGTCCGTGGGCACATGTCCGTATTTTGGATTAACTATGCCACCTCTGGCAGCCCTTCAATGCTTTCCCATGTTGCATTAACAACCAGGGGTCTTGTGACACCTTAAAGACTAACCTTAGATTTTGTAGGCTGCAACCCACTTTGTCAGATGCATGAAGTGGAAGCTTCATTTCGGCAGGGATTGATACATACATACAAAGACGGGAGTGATACGTTACTACATGGAGGACCAGTACTACTGAGGCTAATTCAGTCAGGGATCCAAAGAACCAAATAATTGCCAAAATTAATAATTGGCCAACTCCCCCTCCCCAGCTAATTACTTGCCTCTCATATGTCAAGTTCAGGAAAATCAGACTAACTAACAGATTTATTTATTATGGTTATTAATCAGACTGCACTCAGCCACATAAAATTTTACCAGGGATTTTTTTATACACGTGGGCTACGGCTACATTGCAGAGTGTCTACACTGCACGCGCGTTCTTGCACCAGGAAATTTACAGTACAGCGTCAGAAAACAGGGCTTCTTCCGGAAGAGTTATTCCTCTCCCCACGAGGAATAAGCCCTCTTGTGCAAGAGCTCTTCCACAAGAAGGCACTGCAGACAGGCAACATGAATTTCTTGCGCAAGAAAGGCCTATGGCTTAAATGGCCATCAGAGCTTTCTTGCGCAAGAGAGCGTCCACACTGCCATGGATGCTCTTGCACAAAAGTACATGGCAGTGTGGACGTGCTCTTGTGGAAGACTTTTTGCACAAGAACTCTTGAGCAAAACAGTTCTTGCGCAAGAAGCCTGCAGTGTAGACATAGCCTAAGGGTATGTCTATACTGCACTCTTCTCTTGAAATAGAGCACTATTCCGAAATGTCCCTTAATCCTCTTGGAACGAGGTTTACAGGGATGTCGGAATAGTGTGCCTGTTATTTTTAAAGCTATTTTGAAATAAGGGGTGTGCTTTTAAGACACGGAAAACGCTATTTCAGGATACTGGAAGTATCTTGAAACAGCATTGCTGCCTAGACGTAACCTAAGGGACATCCCAAAATAAACAACTGAAATTGACTTTAAATAAAGAAATATTTATTAAAGAAAGCAAAAATCAGAAAAGTAACTGAATCAATAAGGATAATTTGAATGAGATTTGCCTGATTAATGACAGGTCAATAAAATGCAGCAATTGTTAAAATAACCTCTGAACTAAACTTGAAATTCTTTAAAAAAAACAAACAAACAAAAAACCAAGTTTGGTTAACTATACAGTGTTATAAAACTGAGTATAAAACTGAAATCTGTAGGCATTACATTTAATGATATTAATTTAATTAAAATTCACTGGTAGTTAAGCATTATTAACACAATTCAACAAGAAGACAGAGAAATAGTATCAGATGACCAAGTAATAACGCAGAGACTAACTAGATTAAAAGAAACTACTTAATTTGATATTAAATCTTTAATTAAATATTAAAACATATTTGGACAAAATAAGATAAATTGGATAGGACAAATTGAAAATCATGTAATTTTAACAAAAGCCAATGAAACAATGACTTCTTTTACTTCTGTATTAAGAAGAAGACTTTGTGAAGCTAAGCATTATTCTGAAGGCAAATTCAAATATATATAATCATTATAGCTCAAAATTCAGCATTGTTTAGATACGTTCCTAGCTAGAAATGGTTGCAATGAAACATACAAAATCTGGGAGTACAAGAATGATCCCAGGGGACTATGCAACAGTACCAAACAGAGAGGATTAGCTCAGATATGATGGTATTAGTAAGTAAATTTTATTAGTTTGAAAGATCAGAAAGCAGTTTGAGTAACCAAAGTATTCAAATTAAAGTAAATGAAGTAGTTTTATGGAGTGTTTTTAGAGAGTTGATGGGCAGACACTGCAGGGGGAGATTTTGGCGTTTAAGTTACTAGGTAGATGAGAATGAGTACGTTACAGACTAACACAGCTACCCTTCTGAGATTTTTTTAAGTAGATGAGAGATTGTTAAAGATAATTCCACAAAACAAGGAAATGCGGCAATGTTCATATATAGAAAGAGAACTATCATAAAGTACCCTGCTTTTGGTATTTAAAGTAGGCAAAAATAAAATAGGGACTAATTACGTTGATAAATCAAGATTGGAATGGACTACTGTGCAGTGTAAGGTATGAACACATTCTATTACTCTGCAGTTAAAAATACACAACTGAAGTTGATGTAAAGGTATTCTAGAGCACACACTTAGGCTATGTCTACACTCGCGGCTTCTTGCGCAAATATGGCCGTTCTTGCGCAAGAATCCGCAGAGTGTCTACACTGCCCATCTGCTCTTGTGCAAGTAAATGTACAGTACGGCATGATAAGAGACAGCTTCTTGCGCAAGAGCTATGCTCTTTTTTAACAAGTGTAAGCCCTCTTGCACAGGAGCTCTTGCGCAAGAGGGCAGTGTGGACGCTTGGCAGGGATTTCTTGCGCAAGAGAGCCTTATGGCTAAAATGGCCAGCAGAGCTTTCTTGCGCAAGAGAGTGTCCACACTGCCATGGGCGCTCTTGCGCAAAAGCACAGCTCGCACATGGCAGTGTGGACGTTTTCTTGCGCAAGACTTCTTGCACAAGAACACTTGCGCAAGATGTTCTTGCGTAAGAAGCCGCCAGTGTAGACAAAGCCTAAGGGTACGTCTACACAGCAACATTATTTTTGAAATAACTAGAGTTATTTCGAAATAACGTTTAAATACTGTCACACTGGAGGACTGCTTACTCCAACTCCTGTAACCCTCATTGTGCGAGGAGTAAAGGCAGTCCGGGGAAGAATGGTCTATTTTGAAATAAGTGCTGTGTAGACGCTCCGATTTCGAAATAAGCTATGCAATTGACTTAGCTCAGTTTGCGTAGCTTATTTCGAGTTAAGCCCTGCTGTGTAGATGAACTTTAGCTAGGCCCTCATCAAACCAAAAAGATTGCTCAGCAGAGCTGTGATTCCAATCGACCAAGTGCAGTGACATCACCCTCAGCCATGCAAAGTGGAAAGAATAACTCCGGCAGTGGAGAGTATGCACTTTACGCGGCATCCGCCCATTTTCAGACTGTGTCTACGCTGCTTTAAAACTCCATTTCTTGCTCACGATTGCTAGAGAAATTATTTTCTTTTGTACCACTTACCATTAGGAACTATTGTATAGCTGGATGTTAACTTTGTTAGGTTTGCATTTGGCTTTTTCCAATTAAGAGACCAAGAGTCTGGTTTTAGGGACTAGAACTGAACTCCAGTGAGTTCAGTGCTCTAGGAAAACAATAATTATGCTCTCTCAGGCCAAATTCTGACTTTCTTTGAAGCTCAGAAATGCCCTATAGAATTTTAGGCATAAGAGCCGACTGCCTCCATCTGGCGGCACTTTTAACCAGATGGAATTTCTCAGCCTTCCATCCATTGTTCAGTGCACACCCTTCGTCGTGGTGGAAGCTAAGATGCTATCTTCACAAGAACATAAAGAGTCATTTGAGCAAAGCAATTGGACCCAGGATTACTGCCTTACAGGTGGGCAACCTCGCAACAAGACTATTGAGTGAGTCTCACTCTTTCTCTGGCCCCAAGGAGTTGGGCTACGTCTACACTGGTGGCTTCTTGCGCAAGAACTGTTTTGCGCAAGAGTTCTTGCACAAAAAATCTTCCACAAGAGCGCGTCCACACTGCCATGTGATTTTGTGCAAGAGCATCCATGGCAGTGTAGACACTCTCTTGCGCAAGAAAAGCTCTGATGGCCATTTTAATCATAGGGGTTTCTTGCGCAAGAAATTCATGTTGCCTGTCTATACTGCCCTCTTGTGGAAGAGCTCTTGCGCAAGAGGGCTTCTTCCTTGTGGGGAGAGGAATAACTCTTCCGGAAGAAGCCCTGTTTTACAACACTATACTGTAAATTTACTTGCGCAAGAACGCTCGTGCAGTGGAGACAGCCGGCAAGTTTTTGCGCAAAAATGGCTGTTCTTGCGCAAGAAGCTGCCAGTGTAGACATAGCCTAAGTGTCAGGAGAGGCCTGAGGCTGGCTGTGGCAGCTGGCACCCCAGGCAGAAGGCACGATTGGCGCCTCCGCCTGCACAGCCGTCAATAGCCATGACGTAATCATCGGGCGCCTGGGCGTCCTGTGACGTCATCATTGGACGCCCCAGGCCGGCGGCGCCCTAGGCGACCGCCTACTCTGCCTACGCTCACGGGCCACCCCTGCTAAGCGTTTACACACAGTGGAACTGTTTTACTGGGACAGACTGAGGCAATCCCACAGCTAAACTAGCTTTATAGCTGGGGTGCTCCTGGGAGAGTTGGAAATCCACGTTCAAATCCTTTTGCCTCATCAGATGGAGGGGGGGACTTGAACGAAGGGCCTGCCACAGCTGTGCTAGAATATTAGAACACTAAAACTGGAAGGGACCTCAAGAGGTCATCAAGTCCAATCCTTTGCCCTTATGGCAGGACCAAGCACCGTCTACATCACCCCTGATAGATGTTTAAAGGTTACGAAGCAGGTTGTCTTGCTCCTCCTCTGTCGCCCTGTCGGTTTGTGCTGAGTAACATGGCCTCATGCCTAACAGAACACACCCTATTGTGAATTGCAAGACCAGGGAGGTGCCTATCACTGTGAGAGGGATGGGGCTGGGATCACATCATTCTCATTGGCATGTACCATTGGCATTTGTGAATCACAATCTACATCACCTCTCTCCCCCCATCCATTATATAGAGAGCCTAGGCTGCTAACTCAGGCTTTGGGGATCCTGTGATTTTTCTAGGTGCCTAAAAGTTAAGCGTTTCAATTCTCAGTGTCACAGTCCCTTGGAGCATCCAGGTCTAAAACACTATCAGGTATAAACCAGAAGTCACATTCTATAAGATGAAGATAGTTCTAGGTCAGGGTTAGTCAATAGATGGACCATGCGCCAAATCCGGATCACCAAATACTTTTGGCTGAATCTCCAAATCTTTGTATCCTGAACCAAAAATAATTGATAACATCAAAAGTAAAAGTAGTAGGAGATGAACGAGGATGTTCACAGTTTCTTGAAAAATCACAATCAAATGCAGTCACCATGTACGACTCTTATCTCAGCCTCTTGCTCTGCAGGGCTCTGTCCCAGGAAGAAGATTTCATTTTCTGCTTTAATAAATATTTCACATCTTAGTTATATGGCCACTCCAGCCTGGCCTGACCCTTTGGAATTCACGGGAATTGGAAAAGGTGTCTTGCACTTGGCCCAGACCTAGCCAGGACATTCTACGGTTCGTGCCCTCTGTGGATTTTCTTATGCGTACTGAGATTTGAGCTGTGTCGGAAGTCCTTCCCACAGTCAGTGCACTTATAGGGTTTCTCACCACTGTGGAGTCTTTTGTGTGACAGAAGGTGCGAGCTGCTTCTAAAACTTTTCCCACACTCATTGCACATGTAAGGTCTCTCATCTGTGTGGGATCTCTGATGAAGAGAAAGGGCTGAGTTGTTATAGAAACTTTTCCCACAGTGAAGACATTTGTAGGATCTTTCTCCTCTATGGATTTTCTGATGTTCAGAAAGGGATGAGCTTGCACGGAAGGTTTTTCCACAGTCAGAGCATTTAAAGGGTTTCTCCCCTGTGTGGATCCTCTGGTGAGCAGTAAGCGTTGTCCTGCGAGTGAAGCTTTTCCCACAGTCAGAGCAGTTATATGGTTTCTCTCCTGTGTGGGTTGCATGATGTGAACGAAGGTTTGAGAGGCAACTAAAGCTTTTCCCACACTCATTGCATTTGTAGGGTCTCTCCCCTGTGTGGGTTCTTTGATGATAATTAAGTTCCTCACTGTAACCAAAGCTTTTCCCACAGTCCAAGCAGTTATAGGGTTTCTCTCCTGTGTGAATTCTCTGATGCTTAACAAGAGATGAACTTTGGCTGAAGCTTTTCCCACAATCAGTGCACTGGTAGGGTCTCTCTCCCGTGTGGGTTCTCTGATGTGACAGAAGGTTTGAGCTCTGAATGAAGCTTTTTCCGCAAGTAGGGCATTCATAAGGTTTCTCCCCCGTGTGGGTTCGCTGATGTGACAGAAGAGATGAGCTTACCCGGAAGCTTTTCCCACATTCCCTGCATTCATAAGGTTTCTCACCTATGTGGATTCTTTGATGCTGAATGAGGGTTGAGCTCCGAGTGAAGCTTTTCCCACAGTCAGAGCAGTTATAGATCTTCTTTCGTTCGTGGACTGTATGGTGCGTAATTAGGGCTGAGCGTTGTTTGAATCCTTTCCCACAGTCCAGACACGTGTAGGGTCTCTCCCCTGTGTGGGTTCTCTGGTGTGTGGTAAGTTGTGATCTGCACCGGAAACTTTTCCCACAGTCACCGCATGTGTATGGTGTCTTCCCAGCGGGGACTCTCTGTTGAACTGGGTCTTTGCTTTTCTTGACCAGTATTTTCTGGGGAGAGGATTTACACTGTCTCTGCCCCTGCTGGTCTTCCTGCTGCCTCGCTGGCCTGCACTGACTCTCGCATGCATCTCGCTGCACAGGAGTCTGAGAAACCTCCCCTTCAGATCCTCCTGACATTGTTCTGTGTGGCTCTGATTGCTCAGGATGTACTTGATTCTCCTCCTTGTTTTCATTCACCGTCCAATCACCTGCTATGACAGACAGAATCCAGTCAGTCCCTATGTGGGGGAGAAAGGGGAACAGCAAAGGGCAGAACAAATCAAGGGAGCTGCAGGGGAGATTGAAATAGGAGTGGAACACTGCTCACCTACAACCCCTGCCCCAGCAGAGAGAGAGAAGGGGACCTAGCATTCAAACAGAGACAGAGGCAAGGACTGAAGGGTCCGACATGCCTAAGTGATGTCTGCCATGAAGATACAATCACTGGTTTTCAAATCAGTGTAGCTGATTCCTCACCTGTGCTGGGAACTCTCAGGATCTCCCATTCCTGGAGCTTCCCCCCTCGTTCCAGCCAGGAGGTGGCACTGGGTTTGGAAACTGGAAACCCTGTGTGGGTGGGAACAAGGAAATAAGTGTTGATCTTGTGCGGCCAGCTCAGTGCAATTACTGCGTTGAGCCCCAGGAGCTGAATAACCAGCCCAGAAAGGCTCCTGCCTCTCCCCACCCCCACACTACAGGAACTGGGCTGTCACACACGGTACGTCTACACAGCGACATTATTTTGGAATAACTTAGTCCGCGTCTACACAGCAGGCAGTTCTTTTGAAATAATGTCGAAATACTGTCACGCTGAAGGACTTCTCACGCTGACTCCCGTAACCCTCATTGTACGAGGAGTAAGGGAAGTCGGGGGAAGAGCGCTCTATTTCAAAATAAGTGCCGTGTAGATGCTCCCAATTTTGAAATAAGCCACGCAACTGACATAGCTCAATTTTGCGTCACTTATTTCGAGTTAAGCCCTGCTGTGTAGATGCACCTTTGATCAGCCCCTGATATGCTGGCCCAGACCCCTCTGCCTAGGGAATTGCCATCATGTAGTTCTCTAGGAGCTGAGCAGATGCTGCTGCTCTCTAGACATGGGGACCATCAAACCTCCATCACTGCCGATTACACCCCCTCCCACAGCACATGCCTATCACTCCCTCCCATACGCCAAGCCACAGAAATCCCTTGGGAGCCTGCAGGGCTGGGGGCTGTCTCATTGTGTCTCTGTGCAGGGCTTGGCACTGACCACAGCCTCTTCAGCCCTAAAACGCATTGTCAGGAAACAAACTGAGGAAAACAACCTAAGCCCCGGGAAGAAGGGCACCACACCCCTGCCTCCAGGGCAGAGAGCAAAGATCCTCCCCCCGTGGCATCAGAATGGACTAGCCCTAGGGCCCTATCCTCATGCCAATCAATGGCCAGTCATCCATTCTCTACCCCTGCGGGCACTGGGCTGGCTAACTCTCCCCATGCCTTAGCCTGCGTCATGCACCAAACACCCAGGGACACCCATTCCCCTCCCACTGCGGCTAAACACCTTGCACACATAGGGCTGCAGGGACCTTCAGAGACCTAGTGCCAAATGAAGCCATATTGGCCTCATTATTCTTCTGACCCTTCCTTCACATTGGGACAGTTTGCTGCTGTGCCCCAAATACTGTCTCTATGAGAAAGTGCCAGCTCTCCTGAAGCCCTTTTTCTTGTAGGCTACGTCTGCACTAGAGGGTTTTGCTGGCAGAGAGTATATTAATGAAGCGCTCATTAGCATTTGTCGCACTGTCATTGGCATATTCTCTGCCCGAGGCTTTTTGCACAAGAGGTTTTTGCACAAAAACAAGCAGTGTAGACGGATCCGTTTTGTGCAAAAAAAAACCAAAACCCTTTTGTGCAAGATCCTTATGCCTCACAAAAGGAGGTATATGGATCTTGTGCAAAACGGATCCATCTACACTGTTTGTTTTTGCGCAAAAACCTCTTGCGCAATAAACCTCGGGCAGAGAATATTCTAATGACAGTGCGACAAATGCTAATGAGCATTTGTTACACATCCCTGAGCATTTGTTACACATCCCTGAGTAACATTCTCCATTGCCTAACAGCTCTCTGGTAAACTTTTGCACCTTATGACTGGCCTGAATATATCCAGCGTTAGCTTCTACTTACTGGATCACATTCTGGCTTTGGCTGCTATACTCTGCTATCAGAAATCTTTTTATATAGATTCAAAATCCCTGTGTTCAAAATCCCTCCTAACCTTCTCCTGGATAGACTTAATCAACAAAGCTCCTTAAGTTTCTCACTCTAAGGTGGATTCTTCCAGACCTCAGCTCATTCCTGTGGAACCAGAGAGGCTAAAACTGAGTTTCAGTGTGGCCAGAACACCCAATTCACCAGGGCTGGCTGTGTAACTTCCTTGGATACCTTTGAAAGCCACAGCCTCAGAGACTGACAAGACCTTAGAATCATAGAATCATAGGACTTGGCAGAGACCTCAGGAGTCATCGAGTCCAGCCCCTGCCCAACTCAATCATCCCAGCCAGGGCTTTGTCAAGCTGGTACTTAAAAACCTCTAGGGATGGAGATTCCACCACCTCCCTAGGTAACGGATTCCAGTACTTCACCATCCTCCTCGTGAAATAGTTTTTTCTAACATCCCACCTAGACCTCCCACACTGCAACTTGAGACCATTGCTCCTTGTTCTGCCATTTGCCACCACTGAAAACAGCCTCTCGCCTTCCTCTCTGGAACCTCCTTCAGGTAGTTAACGGCTGCTATCAAATCCCCCCTCACTCTTCTCTTCTGCAGACTAAACTAGCCCAAATCCCTCAGCCTCTCCTCATAGGTCATGTGCTCCAGCCCTCTGATCATTTTGGTCACCTTCTGTTGGACCCTCTCCAATGCGTCCACATCCTTTCTATAGTGGGGGCCCCAGAACTGGACACAATACTCCAGATGTGGCCTCACCATTGCCAAATAAAGGGGAATAATCACTTCTCTAGATCTGCTGGAAATGCTCCTCCTAATGCACCCTAATATGCCATTAGCCTTCTTGGCTACAAGGGCACACTGTTGACTCATATCCAGCTTCTCATCCACTGTAATCCCCAGGTCCTTTTCTGCCAAACTGCTGCTTAGCCAGTCAGTCTCCAGCCTGTAGCAATGCTTGGGATTCTTCTGTCCCAAGTGCAGGACTCTACACTCGTCCTTGTTGAACCTCATCAGATTTCTTTTGGCCCAATCCTTTAATCTGTCTCGGTCACTCTGGATCCTATCCCTGCCCTTCATTGTATCTACCTCTCACCCTAGTTTAGTGTCATCTGCAAATTTGCTGAAGGGTGCAATCCATCCCCTCATTCAGGTTATTAATAAACCAGCCCCAGAACCGATCCTTGGGGCTCTCTGCTTGAAACCAACTGCCAACCAGACATCGAGCTGTTGATCACTACCGACTGAGCCCTTCAACACTGTAGTAGCGCATGAAACTGAACCTAGCTCTCATGATTACAGGTGCTGCACCTGAAACACAAGGACCACCTGCCTCACTTGTCTCTGCTCCAGTGATGTTCCATGAATAGTACTCCCAGAGGGCACTTCATAAGCCCTGACCCAGTGCAGAGCGCAGTGGCTCTCATGGGGTGTGTCTACACAGCAAAGTTATTGAGGTATAACGGCCGTTATTCCGAAATAACTATGAGAGCATCTACACAGCCATTCCATTATTTTGAAATAATTTGAAATAACGGACAGCTTATTCCCACTTCTGTAAACTTCATTCTACGAAGAATAACGCCAATTCCGAAATAGCTATTTCTAAATAAGGCGTGTGCAGACGCTCCACTTCTGCTATTTCAAAATAGCCCCTCACTAGGGCCATTCTAAGTTATTCATCCTGGGGCTCTAAATCGAGATAGCACGTATACATTAGGGAAGCCTGCCTTGGACTAATTTTGAGGCTTCCCTGCAATGTAGACGTGCTATTTCAGAATAAGCTATTTCAGAATCACTATTCTGGAATAGCTTATTCAGAAATAACTGTGCAGTATAGACATAGCTATGGAGAGAAACCCTAATGTCACAGAAACCAATCCCAGTCAGGAACAGCCCCCAGGAGCAACAGCCTCCTTCAGAGAACTCAGCACACTGGTGGGAGAAAGAAGCCGTAGCAGAAACTGGCCCCAGCCGTGGGACGCCGGCAGGCTGGTAGGAGAATGAAGAACGCTTTGGTGCCTCCTGCTAAGACAACAGCCTGAGGTGGAACACGGTCAAGGTGCAAATCAAGCTCCTGTGAGAATCTGGCCAGGTAGGCACAGCTGAGTCGTGAGACACCGGTCCAGCCCTGAGATCACAACCTGCTCCGAGGATGGAAATAATAACCTGCTCATGGAGGGTGAAGAGAGAGTGAGTTTAGCTCACTTGGAAAACAAGATGCACTACTGTTATGTCCCTGACTCTGCTGTCCGGTGGGAGGGGACGTGGAGGGGTCAGTCTCTCACACAGGAGCTGGGGGCAATGACGACTGACCCCCCTGAAGCCTGGTGGACCAATGAAGAATCCTGCACAGAAGACAATCCAGGTACTTTTAAGGCTCCTAGCCCACAGCTCCTAATACCAGAGAGGACAGGAATCCTTACCCAGTGAGGCCACAGTCTCATAATTCTCCCACATCACGTCCCTGTAGAGGGCTCTCTGGCCTGGGTCCAGCAGAGCCCATTCCTCTTCAGAGAAATACACAGCCACCTCCTCGAAGGTCACCGGCCCCGCCACAACCATTTCCTTTCCTCGTCTCTCCATGGACTGGATGACCTGGGGCAAAAAGTGTCTGTTGTTCTGCAGCCGGTCAGGGCAAGAAGCGTGCCTGGGGAGGGTTCGGAAGGGATTTAGTCAGACCCTGATTCCCCCAGACTTTCTCTGTCATTCTAGGGGCAATGCTAAATCAGTAGCTTGAGTTTGGATGTAGGTGTCTAAATCATGCTCCTGTACTGAAAGATCCTGGCCTTCGTCCCTTCATTTACAGCCCAGACCTCCGACCAGAACGAAACCCACAGAGAGCTTTCTTCAATCCTCTCCGCCACAGGGATGAAGTGAAATCAAGGTGCCCACACGGAAGTTTGATATTAAACACTTGGCTGTTTCTGGATCCCTGACTCATCTAGCCTGACTTTCTGTCTGTCAGGGTGCGTCTACACTTCAGGGCTTAGCTCAAAATCAGCTACGCAAAGTGAGCTGTCAGTTGTGTAGCTCTGTGGTCACGAGCCAGTAGATCGGGATCTACTGGTAGATTTTGAAGCCTTTGATAGGTGATCCTGATAGGTTTGGCCAGGAGGCTGTCAAGTGCTGGCACTTCAGCTGCCCCTCTCAGCACTGCTGTGCTGCTCCTGCCCTCTGCCTTGGAGCTGCCCTGCAGCCCTGGGAGCCGCTTGCTGTGCAGGGCACGGGAAGAAGAGGAAGGGGCGGGAGTGCTGATGTTTGGGTGCCCCTCCCTCCACCCTGTATCCCATCGCCACAGAGCAGAGGGGGCAGGGATACAGAGAGTTTGCTGGCTGCTTTTGGGAGTGGTGCAGAGCCAGGGTAGGGGTGAGCCTGCCTTAGCCCCACTGCACCACCACCCAGAAGCCACCTGTGGTAAGTGGTGCCCAGCTGGAGCCAGCATTTCCAACCCCAGCCCCAGTCCTGAACCCCTCCTGCACCCCAAACCCCTGCCCTAGCTCTGAGTCCCCCTGTGCCCAAACACCCTCTCAGAGCCTGCACCCTGAAACCCCTCTTGCACCTCAACTCCCTGCCCCAGGCTCAGCTCAGAACCCCTCACACACTCCACATGCTCTAGCTCAAGATCAGAGACTGCATCTCCCTCCCTCGCACCCCAGCCTGATAAAAGTGAGTGAGGATGGCGGAGGGAAGGAGGATGGAGTGAGCAGGGACAGAGCCTTAGAGAAGGGGCAGGAAGGAGGCGGGGCAGGAGTGTTTGGTTAGAGGTGGATCCTGGATTGCACTTAAATTCTAAAAGTGATCTCATGCTTAAAAAGGCTGGAGACCACTGGCGTAGCTTATTTCGAAACAGGGAGCGTCTACACAGCACTTATTTAGAAATAGAGCACTCTTCCTCCGACTTCCCTTACTCCTTAGACCGGGGGCAGGGGAGCGCAAAATTTCCTCCCGCCCTAGCAAGACCACACAGCGTGTTGAAGCGCTATGTGCTCGTCGCAGGGCGGGGGTAGGGTGGGAGGAGGCTTCACGCGCTCCTCCCGCCCCCAGGCCAATCAGGACCTGGGGGCGGGGGAGCTGCATGAAACTTTCTTCGCCCTGCCCTGGCCCTGTGAGAAGCGTGAGGCATTTCAAAGTGCCACGTGCTCCTCGCAGGGTGGGAGGAAGTTTTTTGCGCTCCCCCACTCCCAGGTCCTGATTGGTCTGGGGGTGGGGAAGCATGCCAAGACTCTTCCCACCCTGCCAGGGGCATGGGTGCCTAGTGGGAAGGGGGGGTAAAAGGGCTCACCCACCCCCACACAATCATGGTCTGTGGGTGGGATAGCCACAGAAGCATCCTGGCCCCACCCCCTCCAGGGCGGCCCGGGGCCACTTCAAAAATTTTTGAAGTGGCCCCCAGCCAAAAATTATTGCCCAGCCCTGCCTTAGACAATGAGGGTTACAGGAGTCAGAGTAAGAAGTCCTCCAGCTTGACAGTATTTTGACATTATTTCAAAATAACTGCCTGCTGTGTAGACGTGGACTAAGTTATTCCGAAATAATGTTGTTATGTACCTTCTGAGACTGTTAACTATAACTCAGTTAACCTGCATCAACTCCAAAGACATCTTTGTCCAAAACATGTTTTAGAACTTATCCAGTGAGGATCTGAACGGATCAAGACACAGAGAATCCACCACTTCTTCGGTCATTTCTTCCTGTGCTTAATCACTTTCACAATTCAACTTAATGCCCCATTCTAATCAGATTTATCTGCCTTCAACTTCCAGACACCAGCTCACTTTAGACCTTTGGCCACTAGAGGAACGGCCCCCCATCAGTGAGGTGCTTGGCTAGTGACTGCCCAGAAGCATTTCCACAGAAAATTGGCCCATGGCACTCCAGGCGACCCACAAAGCACAGGGCAGAACCAAGCACAGAGATGGGGGGTGGGGATCTCAAGCCAGCTGCATCCCCTACATCAGACTGGCAGCACCCAGAGCTCTCCAAGCCTCGAAGGGGCAGAGACACTGGACTATTAGCTGCCAAGGAAAAGCCTCCCACTCCTGCTCTGGCAACCAAGACACTCACCAAGGGCTGGGCCTGCCCAATATGTCACACTTTGGCCTTCAGACGCTCCAGAATCTACACAAGGAAAGAGCATGGAACCGTCACTGTCCGGCTGCCAGCCTGCACAAAGGGCCTTTCTTGGTCCCCACTGGGTTTGCCCCCGAGGACGCAGGCCGGGTCAGCAGGTCACCTCCCCCCCTTTCAATCCATTTAATTTTTTTTATGATAAACAGACCAGGCCGAGCGCCTCCCTGTTTCTCCCCCCGAAGGATTTTTCTCCCACCCAGGCATCCTGTTGGGGGCTGTTTCCTGCATGCGCTGCAGCAAAGGAGGGTTTGCCCAAGGGCAGAGGGATTATCTGCCAGTCTAAACACCTCCCACCCCGTATTCTTCTAGCATTAGAACCCACTGGCAAAAAGAAGCCACCGGTAACACAGCGCCTGGCCCTTCCCAGGCAGGGGCTCACTGGTTTCTCATCCAGCCTGCACAGTCAGGGCCCCGGGGCGGCAGGGAAGGGGGCTGGGAGCCGGGGACCCGCCCCCCCCCCACGGGTGGCTCCCTCCTGCCCCTTCCCCCTCGGGCTGGGAGACTCGGTCCCTGGCTCAGTGGCTCTCCCGGGGCTGGCTCGGCTCCTGCAGGCCGTGGGGAGGGCAGCAGCGCTAGGACTCGCCCCCCTGGAGCAGCGCTGGGGCGAAGAAGGGTCCGGGGGGAGAGGCAAAGTCGCTTCCCGGCCCAGCCCTTTGCCCGGGGCTCGCTGCTCACCTGCCGCCTGCGGCTCCAGGGCGGGGGCTGGGGCGGGCAGGGAGCAGCCGCCGCCGCCGATCAGCCCTCCCCGGCTCCCCCCCGCAGAGGGAGCCGCGGCCTGGGGCTGACCCGGGAAGTCCAGCCCCCGGCGGCTGAGCAGTGACAGCGGCTTCTGCCCGCCCCTCGCTCTGCCCGGGCCGCCCCCGCCCCCGCCCCCGCCCCCTTGCGGGGCCGGCAGGGAAAGCGGTGGGGGGAGCGGGACGGGACCAGGCTGCCGCCCGGGCGTTACAGAGGTGGGAGACCCAAGCCGGGCTGTGGGGCTGGGGTTCAGCCAGGAGAGGGCCCCTCAGCGCCCCCTGCCTCTCTGGTTGGGTGTCAATGCGCAGGCAGCCCCTGCCCACTCCCGGCACGAGTCTACACAGGCTGGCTAAAGCCTAGATAAACAGCTTGAGCCAAGGGTATGTGTACACTGCAAGGCTATTTCGGGATACCAAAGGTGTCCTGAAATAGCTACCCCAGGGCTACAACTACACTGCAGGCTTCTTGCACAAGAACTGTTTTGCACAAGAGTTCTTGTGCAAAAGGTCTGCCACAAGAGCGCGTCAACATTGCCACGGCTGTGTCTACATTGACACGATCTTGCGCAAAAGCGGCTGCTTTTGTGCAAAAACTTGCTACCTGTCTACACTGGCCGCGAGTTCTTGCGCAAGAACACTGACGTTCTAATGTGTGAAATCAGGGCTTCTTGCGTAAGAACTCTGATGCTCCTGCTCAGGAATAAGCCCTTTTGCGCAACTGTTCTTGCGCAAGAGGCCAGTGTAGACAGGCAACATGAATTTCTTGCGCAAGAGAGCCCTATGGTTAAAATGGCCATCAGAGCTTTCTTGAGCAAGAGAGCGTCCACACTGCCATGGATGCTCTTGCGCAAAAGCACATCTCTTGCACAAACACACATGCCAGTGTAGACGCTCTCTTCTGGAAGAGTTTTTGCACAAGAACTCTTCTGCAAAAGAGTTCTTGTGCAAGATCATGCCAGTGTAGATGTAGCCATGCATGTGTTTTTGCGCAAGAGATGTGCTTTTGCGCAAGAGCGTCCATGGCAGTGTGGACGCTCTCTTGCTCAAGAAAGCTCTGATGGCCATTTTAGCCATAGGGGTTTCTTGCGCAAGAAAATCATGTTGCCTATCTACATTGCCTTCTTGTGGAAGAGCTCTTGTGCCAGAGGGCTTATTCCTCGTGGGGAGAGGAATAACTCTTCCGGAAGAAGCCCTGTTTTCCGACGCTGTACTGTAAATTTACTTGCACAAGAATGCGCGTGCAGTGTAGACACCCGGCAAGTTTTTGCACAAGAACAATTGTTCTTGTGCAAAAAGCCTGCAGTGTAGACATAGCCCAGGTCTTTTGAAAGTGTCCGCTATTGCAAAATATAACAGACCCGCCATTTTGGCATCCCTGTAAACTGCCTTCCACGAGGGAGAAGGGATGTCTCGAATTAGCATATTATTTCAGAATTTGACACTTGTGTAGATGTGCCAAATTTTGAAATAGCCTATTTCGAAAAAAAATTGAAATAAGATATGCAATTTGCACAAATTGTGTCTTATTTCGAGCTAAGGGTGTAGATGCTTAAGTGGAAATAGTTTATTTTGACTTCTGGCACTGTCTGTACCAGAGTTTCTTAAACCGAGGCAGTCAGAGGTGTGCCACGGAGAACAACAGAGTTAAAAAGGGGGTGACATTCCTCTCCCCCAGACCTCTTTTTTTTTGCTCAATAACTTTCCCCCCGACCTTTTTTTTTTCCTCAGCAAAAAATCCTTGGTGTTCCTCATTAAAAAAAAATATTGTTTGGTGTTCCTTGGTCTTAAAAAGTTTAAGAAACACTGGTCAACACAGCAGCAAGTCGGAGATAGAGCACTCTTCTTCCCCCTTCTCTTACTCCTCGTACAATGAGGGATACAGGAGTTGGACCAAACAGTCCCCCAGCTCGACATTATTTCAACATTATGTCAAAATAACTGCCCGCTGTGTAGACATGGACTTTGTTATTTCGGAATAACGTCAGTCATTCCGAAATAACGCTGCTGTGTAGACACTGCCACAGGGAGCTGTCCAGAGGGTGCTGGCGTGACTAGTGTCACATATTGTGTGCATGTGCACACACACACACCCCCCATACAATTCCTCCCTGCAGCCACTTCCCTGCCTGAGCTGGGCCCCTTTCCTGTCACCCAGGGTATGTCTACACAGCAGCGTTATTTCAGAATAACAAAGAGCGTGTCTACACTATGAGCCTTTATTTTGAAATAATGTCAAGCTGGAGGACTTCTTACTCCAACTCATGGTAACCCTCATTTCACGAGGAGTAAGGGAAGTCGAAGGAAAAGTGTTCTTTCTTTGACTTTCTGCTGTGTGGACAGCGCCTAGAGCCAAGTTAAGCTATTTTGACTTAAGCTACGCAATTGACGTAGCTGAAGTTGCATAGCTTAATTCGACTTTAGCCCTGCTGTGTAGATGTACCCCTACAGTCCCTGTCCTTTCTCCCTTTTTAATGGCTTGTGTTTAAAACTTATTTTACACCTGCTTTGGTTCTTAGCACTCCATCATTTCCCTCCATTAACCCTGTCCAGATGGATGCCATTTTGTCACCTCAGTTTTTTCAATACATCATCATAGCAGTGTTGTTTTTAATATTAGTAAATATTAGTTGATGGTACAGGTTGAACCTCTCTAGTTTGGTACCCTCGGATCTGACTGGTACAGAAGCAGAGAATTTGCCAGATCACAGCATTACCAACACTTCCACTGCTTGCTGGGCTCTTACGCTGCATCTACACTGAAATGCTATTTCAGGATACTGGAGTATCCCAAAATAGCTATTCCACATCTCAACAGCAAGCCTGTTATTTCGGGCTCGCTATTCCGACGTCCCTGTAAACCTCATTCCATGAGGAGTAAGGGAAGTTTCGGAATAGCAGGTTATTTCAAAATTTGGCGCTGTGTAGAAATAAGATCGAAATAAGATATGCAATTTGCATAGCTCAAATTGCATATCTTATTTCGACCTATGGTGCAGTGTAGATGCACCCTTAGGGTACGTCTACACTGTGCGGCTATTTTGGGATACTGGAGGTATCCCAAAATAGCTACCCCACATCTTCACAAGTTGCCCGTTATTTCAAAATATTTTTCGAAATAACAGGCATGCTATTTTGCCATCCCAGTAAACCTCGTTGCACGAGGGATAAGGGATGGCTTGAAATAGCACATTATTTTGAAATTTCACCCCATGTGCACACTCCAAATTTCAAAATAAGCTATTTCAAAATAAGATCGCCTTTATTCGGCACTGGTAAGGCCACATCTGGAGTACTGCATCCAGTTCCGGCCCCCCAGAATGGTAATCCATTTTATTATGTGGACACCTGGCTGAGGGACCAGTTCGCCTTTTGTCTCTGAGGAGCTGGTTTGTCCAGAAAGGATGTGGATGCATTGGAGAGGGTCCAGCAGAGAGCAACGAAAATGATGAGGGGGCTGGAGCGCATGACCTACGAGGAGAGGCTGAGGGATTCAGGCTTATTTAGTCTGCAGAAGAGAAGAGTGAGGGGGGATTTGATAGCAGCATTCAACTTCCTGAAGGGAGGTTCCAAAGAGGATGGAGAAAGGCTGTTCTCAGTAGTGAGGGATGGCAGAACAAGGAGCAATGGTCTCAAGTTACAGTGGGAGAGGTCTAGGTTGGATATTAGGGAAAACTATTTCACTGGGAGGGTGGTGAAGCACTGGAATGGGTTCCCTAGGGAGGGGGTGGAATCTCCATCCCTAGAGGTGTTTAAGTCTCAGCTTGACAAAGCCCTGGCTGGGATGATTGAGTTAGGGTTGGTCCTGCTTTGGGCAAGGGGCTGGATTCGATGATTCCTGAGGTCTCTTCCAATCCTAGGAGTCTATGATCCCCAGAAATGTGTGTATTGTACCACCCAACTTTTCCTAGACAATACAAGCACCTGGAAGAGAGTGACCAGCTAGGGGCAGGGCTCTCCATACTGTTGGGAAGGATGAGCTATGGGGCAGGCACTGGGGAACAGAGAGAATTCGAACCCAGAGCGAATTAGGAGCCAGCTAAGTAGTCTCCTCCCACCAAACCTCTCTCCCCAGCCCTCGGCCACAGAGGGGAGCCCCACTCGCCAACAGACTTCCAGCCAGCCGCCCTGCCTCCCCCCCCACCTCCGGCAAGGAGTCACCCACCCACTGGCCTGACCCCCTCCCCCCCGCACACAAAGAGTTGCCTGCCCTCCAGCTGGGGGGATGGGGCAGCCCTGCCTCGCCCTTCCTGCCCTCGCCTGTGAGGAGCTTCCGGAGGGTGCCCAAATGAAGCCCACAGGTGTGAGAAATGAAAAGCAAAATAAAGACTTGATACCTTCAGGGGGGAGCTTGGAGATGCAGGGGGCTGCATGAGGAGCCTCCAGCCATCCAGGCAGCTCAGCTCTGATGCCCCGCCCCACAGGAACCACCATCCTGAGGAACCACTGGTTCGGGGGGACTGTCCACCACAGACCTGCCCCGCCCCCCGGGAGAAGCCACCAGGACAGCATAACCACGGCCCCCCAAGAGGAGCCGCCATTGGAGCAGCATCACCCTCACCACCACCGGCAGCCCTGGTAAGCCCCTCTCACCTCCCACCCCCTGCCCTGAGACCTCCCCATCCCCTGCCCTGACTCCTGTACCCCTACCCCCTGCCCTCAACCCACACACCTATCCCCTTCCCTGAGCCCCAGAACCCCTGCCCTGACTCCTGCACCCCCCACACTACCAGTGCCCTGCCCTGAGCCCCTTATATCCCCAAGCTCCTGCCCTGACTCCTGTACCCTACACCCTGCCCTCAGCCCTCCCACCTCCCACCTCTTGCCCTGAGCCCCTCCCATCCCCTCTCCAGAGTCCCCCCACTCTGACTCCTTTATCCCCCACCCCCACCCCTTGCCCTCGGCCCCCACACCTTCCAGCCCCCTGCCCTGACTCCTGCATCTCCTGCCCCTTTCCTGAGCCTCCCAACTCCTGCCCTGACTCCCTGTACCCTCCACTCCCCCAGC
Organism: Pelochelys cantorii; assembly: GCA_032595735.1. NCBI lineage: Eukaryota > Metazoa > Chordata > Testudines > Trionychidae > Pelochelys > Pelochelys cantorii. The sequence goes on from CM064345.1 coordinate 15,661,957, forward strand.
CCCCCGAATCTCCAAGCTCCTGCCCTGACTCCTGCACCCCGCCAGCCCACAGCCCCTTGCCCTGAAGGTAACAAGTTGGATCCTTTTTATTTTCCTTTTCATTTCTCAGACCTCTGGGCTTCATTTGGGCCCCATTGTCAAGTTTTCCTCTGTAGTAAGAAGGAGGGGAAACGTCCTTTGTTTAGATAATGAAAGCAGAGACTCTCCCCTCTTCACATGCTTCCAGGAGTTGGGGTTTTAAGAAACACATCGAATATTGTGAGTCTCATGGTAAAATCATCAGAGCTAGTGACTTTGCAGGCAGGAAGACTCCTTTACAGGGAGCAGCCAGAGTATAAATCAGAATGAGGCCTTGGAAACACTGGGTCCACCTGGGCACAGTATTTAGCTTGTGAATTTAATATCGCTGCTTAGACCAGTGGTTCTCAGCCAGGGGTACACATGCCCCTGGGGTACACAGAGATCTTCTGGGGTGCATCAACTCAACTCATCTAGATATTTGCCTCCTTTTATAACAGGCAACCCAGCAAGCTCCAATCTAGACAGAAGAAACTGATATTCCATAAATGACTTGTTTAGACTCCTCTATATACTATACACTGAAATGTTAGTACACAATTTATAGCCCCATTGGTTTATTTTATAAGTATATGGTAAAAGGGGAAAGTCAGCCACACCGGCTGTGATGCTTTTCTATGTCTGATTTTGGAAGCAAGCGGGTTTCAAGCGAGGTGAAACTTTATGCAACACGAGCCCAATTCCTGAAAGGGCCCAGAACAGTTGCGAGGCACCAGACCAGCCACAGACCCTCACCCTGCAAGCGCCTCCTCCCAGCTGGGTGCTGATATCCAAGTCAAACCCCAGGGGTCCAGCCCAGGAGCTAACGGGATTACAGCTTTACTGGAATGTTTGTTTGGGTTTTTTTTTCACAAAAGCCTCCAGGACTGGCAGGTTGCCCGGAGGGGGGGGGGGGCGTTCTTCCTTAGCAAACAGCAGAGTCAGTTTCCAGGAAGGGAAACACCCAGGCGCTCACTGCTGCAGGCGGGACAAATTTCAGAGCTCAGGAAAGTAAAACTAAAACCTGTTACACTGTCCCCCGGGAACCCGGGCTGCAAAGAACCCCGGGGATAAACCTCTAGGATGAAACAAGTTGCCCCGTCTGTCTGGAGTATTTCACAGACCCAGTGACCGTGGACTGTGGACACAACTTCTGCAGAGCCTGCAGCAGCCAGGGCTGAGACAGACTGGGAAAAGGTCTCTCCTGGCCTTGGCGCAGAAAATCTGCTCCGGCCCACCAGGCAGCTGGCAAAGGGCCTAGAACTAGCCCAGCAGCTGAGTTTGCAGGCAGGGAGGGAAGCTGGAGGGGATGGGGCTGTGTGGGGAGCCCTGCAAAGTGTCCTGTGAAGAGGGCCAAGCAAAGCTCCATCCGCTCCTGCAGAGCTCAGGCTGCCAGTGACACTTCACCGGAGCCCAAGGCAGGGGACTGCTGTCACAGGTGAGCGCTTTGGATTTTAATCACAGGTTAAATTCATTGCCGGTGTCTGGCCCAGGACTCACGGCATCGTTCAGCCCTGCCCAGCCTTCGCTGGATGAACGTTTCAAGATGACTGGTTGTTTTTAAGTTGTTCCTATGAGGAGTAAGCTCCAGGGCAGCGTGGCACGAAGTGTGTGTGGGGGGGAAATGGAGCCTGTAAAGATGCCGGCGGTGGAAACCGCTGCTCTGGGAAGCAGAACCCTTTCTCGGGCCTCTTCCCATTCGTGAAACAAGGAGCCTGCCCACGCCGCAGCAGCTCCTTGTTACACGCTGAGTGAGGGTTAAATCCGAGCAGTTCGGGCCACGTCATGGGGCAGTGACTGCGACCTTCGCCCCCGAGAAAGGGAAGTTACGAGCTGGGGCCATCACACCAGGGGCTCAGACAAATTGGAGAGTCCCCTCCTCCTCCTCCCCCAGAGTGTGGAGCAGCCACTAGCCCTTGGGGAGAAACCCCAGTTAGCACCTGGCCCTAGGAGTGCTTGGCAGGGCACGGGGTCTGAGGGCAGCACTGAGGTTCTTTTCAGATATGCATATGCTCCCTGGTGGGTGATCGGTGGTGGGAGATGTGAGGGGAACCTGGCGGGGTGGGTGCAGCAAGGGCAGGTGCAGTTATAAGGGTAGGGTGGGGTTCCTGCCATGGAGGGGATGAGGCAGATGGGAGAGGAGGGACAGTGGGGACGGGAGCAGGAGCTGAGGCAGAGAATAGGGACCGCAGCATGAGTCAGCCCAGGATTCCCCTCCGCTGGGTGTACCATAGTCTTGGAGGAGGAGGGGGGACCCCACCAAGCCACCGTCCCCCCATCTAATGTGAGCCAGGATTTGGCAAATTGCCCTCCTGGGGGCATCTAAGCCCCTCCTCCTCGTGTGTGTAGCCGGGTCTGGGGTAGGCCTGCCCCAGCGGTTGTAAAGCGGAGCCCAGACACACTGGGAGCCTGCACCAAGACACAGGGCTGTAAGGAATTGAGTAACGGAGTAACGGTAGTCCGAATTAGGGGCTTTAGTTCGAACAACAAGTCCGTGCCGCGTGTAGCCGCAGGCAGGGAATTCGAACTATGGGGCATTTAAAAATGGCAGCGCCTGGGAACATGCAAATAAAGCCTGGGATATTTTAATCCCAGGCTTCATTTGCAAGTTCGAATGACTACATTAGCCACCCTAGTTTGAACTAGGGTGGCTAGTGTAGACATACCCATATTGCTTCCACAGGACGCTTCGCGCTGGGAAGCTCCAACCTGCTGCCCAGTGACCTGCGGGGTGGGGCAAGGGCAGAGCTGAACCCTGACACCAGCACCTGATTGGCAGAATGCCGGGGCTGGGATTGGTCCACAGCTTCTAGAGGAGTGTTTCTCAACCTTTTTAAATAAAGTACCCCTTTAAAAAAAATTATAAGCACCCCCAGTACCTACAGTTTTCAGCCACACAATTTTTTTTTCTACCATTGCAGCACATTTGTTTAAACAACTTAATCATAGCTGGGCAGGTGATGAAATTTTTGGGTGTAAAAAGTACAGAAAAGAATAAAGCGCTGTAAAACTTAAAACAAAAATTCAGTTTTCTCCAAATTTCAGTTGTGTTGACGTACCCCCCCAGACTTCTCTCGAGTACCCCTAAGGGTACTCGTAACACTGGTTGAGAAACACTGGTCTATAGAAACCCAGCCCAGGAACAGGAATTTATCCATACAACTGGGATTCACCCTGCCCTCCCCCTCCGCACCTTCCCTGCACCCTTCAGGCTTGACTCAACCTATGGCGTCCAGCCGGGCTATCTTCTGTCTACAGGTGCCTGAATAACCCCTGAAGCCCACTAACAACTTGCTAATTAAATGCAGAACCATCCCTAGGAGGTGCAGGGCCTGGGTGAGCCTCCCCCCCATCTCAAATACCCCAGGCATGGGACCCAGAGCAGCCCCCCTGCCTATCGCAGGCCCCACCCCCTGCCCTGCCTCTTTTCCACCACATTCCTGCTCCACTCCTTCTCCAGGCCTGCCCTGCTTCTCCTTGGCCCCCGCCCCCAAGTAACATGAGCCGGGGGGTTTTGGGGCCTGGCACCAGGCATCAGCAGGCGTCAGGCTCCCCCCCTGCACTAATTGCAGTGATGGGAGCCAGAGCGGCCCAGCAGGCTGCTCCGTCCTGTCCCGCCAGCCTTCCCCGGCCCGCCGCCTCCCGCCATGGCTGCCTCAGCCTCTGCTGCCGCCTCGCGCCAGGTCCCCACAATTCCCCGGGTCCCTCCTATCCATACTATGGTTGAGGCAGCTGCTGCAGGGCTCCCCAAAGCACGAGGCCTTTGGCAGCCTCCCTGACTCACCCTATGGGCGGGATGGCTCTGGTTAAACGGCAAAAAGCTCAGTTAATGTAGGGCTGGGGCGTAGCACCCGAGGTCCAGGATGTGAAAATTCCCTCCCCAGGGAGACAGACAGACCTCACCCCCGAATGGAAACAGCCCTGGGGCCACAGAAGAATTTCCCATTGACCCAGCTACCGTTGCTGGGCAAGGAGGGTTACTGGCACCTGAGGTGGGACCTTCTGTCTATGCAGATGGCATCTACAGTGAAGCATGACAGAGTGGCACTGTAAGTGTAGCCCTGTGCGGGTACGTCTACACTACAGAGAAGACCAAAGCTGCCGCTGTTGATCTTCCCGGGTTCAAATTAGCAGGTCTAGTGAAGACACACTAATCTGAAGGGAGAGGGGCGCGCCAGTCGATGCCGGTCGTCCTGCACTGACGGGGAGTAAGGGAAGTCGAAGGGAGGGTGTGTTCCTTTCAACTTCCTGCAGTGAGAACAGCACCAAAAGTTGAGTTAAGCTACTTCAACTTCAGCTACGCAATTAACATAGCTGTAGTCAGGGCCGGTCCTAACCAATTGGCGGCCCCAGGTGACTACCTGGCTCGTCCATAGGGTTGCCAGATGGTTTCAAAAAAATACCAGACAAAAATGTGTTGAGCAAAAAAAAAAAGGGGGGGGGGGATCGGGGAGTATTTGGGAGGTCAGGCCGAAATGCGGTCGTGGCCCGCCCCTAAGACCGGCTCTGTCGGTGGCCCCTTGAAAATGGCGGCCCCTGAGGCCGGCTTTGGCCGTAGCATATCTTAATTCGACCTTATGCCACGGAAGTGTAGGCCTACCTGAGTGTGGACTGGGCCTCATGCTGCCTTTTCACTCCCTGCACTCACTCCCAGGGCTGCATCTGTGTCTCTGTAGCGGTTAGTGAAGAGGCTGCCTATGCCAAAGGGAGAGCTGCTCTATCTCTCCCGGATGTTGTCTGGAGAAGCCCTTGCATCGTCCTAGCCCTGCCTGCGCTGGGGGCTGAGCTGCAGGAACTCCGCTGCTCAGGGGTATGGAAAACCAACACAGGCCTGTAGTATAGATCAGGGCTCAAACACAGGCACGTCTACATCTGATGCCACCATGTTGCTGGAGCTATGTCAGCATAACCACGGAGCATAGACAGAGGGCTAGAGAGTCTACACCTGGAATGCTACAGAGGCTGTTTCTTCACACCCAACCCAATGTAGCTATGTCCATCTGACTTTTCAGTGTAGGTCAGCCTTAGCCTGCTCCCCTGACACAATAACATGCACATGACATTTAGCAGCCGCTTCACACTTGTATGCAGCATATGCTCTAAGCTAGTACTTTCCCCTGCCCATGCAGGACACCTCAAGTCCCTCCTGCCAGTTCTTAGGGCAAGAGACCCCCTGTGATGTAGTAGGGGCTGCGTTCACTCTTGTAGCCCCGGTGTTCACTCTGGTGGGTGTGGCATTCATTGGTTGCTTTGTTGTGCTGTGTGTGAGTCCTACTGTCCTGTGCTGCTCTGTAGTGACTGTGTGTGTGGGGGGGGGGGAGCGCGTGTGCCCAGCGCGGGATGGGATCTCTGGGGGAGAACTCCTGAGGGGAGGCACGTAGGGAATGGGCCAAGCCAGCCTGACACCTAAGCTAGGTGGAGGATTCAGTCAGATGACACTTTGCCCAGGAATCTGAACAAAGGAGGGGGCAGGCTAACCTGGGGGGCTGTGAGCAGTTGCTGAGGGGATGAGTTAGTTGTGGGGGAGGAGGGAGCCTAGCTGGCCTCGGGGCTGGAGCAGGGGCTCTGGGCGCTCCCCTTTCTTTACTTGCACATGTCAGTGAGGGCAACACCTGATCTCCTCATGCCCCAAGCTCTGAAGCAAACTACCAAGGGAAGTGCTGGGTTCTCCGTCCTTTGACCAAGACGTTCGGACTCGGCAGCTCTCTGGAAGCTGCTTCAGCAAAGCCCACGTTACTGGGCTCAGCACAGAAATAACCGAGGGAACCTTAGTGACCTGTGGTACACAGCAGGCGAGAACATATCATCTCATGGACCCTCCTCACCTAGGCCCTCATATATGGCTACGTCTACACTGCACGCTTATTTCAGAATAAGCTACTCTGGAAGAAATACTCTGAAATAGCTTATTTTGAAATAGCGCCTCTACACGACGCGGAAGCCTTGAAATTAATCCGAGGCAGGCTCCTCTCATGTGGACACGCTACCTCGATTTAGAGCCCCAGGAGGCACTGGAGAGTACTTCCTTTCAATGGCCTTGCGGGGGAGCTATTTTGACATAGCAGCAGTGAAACGTCCGCACTATTGCTAATCCGAAATAGCTATTTCGGAAGAGGAGTTATTCCTCGTGGAGTGAGGTTTACAGAAGTCAGAATAAGCCGTCCATTATTTCGAATTTATTTTGAAATAATGGAATGGCTGTGTAGATGCTCACGTTGTTATTCCTAAATAACGCTGCTGTGTAGCGTTAATGAAAATCTATGTGTGTGTCTAGACTACAGGGTTTTTTCGAAAAAAGTAGCCTTTTTTCGAAAAAACTTCACCTGCGTTCTAGACTGCTGCTGCGTTCTTTCAAAAGTAAATCGAAAGAACGCAGCAGTTTTTTCGACTGCGGAAAACCTCGTTTTACGAGGAATAACACCTTTTTTCGAAAGTGCTCTTTCGAAAAAAGGCATTATGTAATGCAAACAATGCTTTTTCGAAAGAGAGCATCCAGACTGCTTCTTTCGAAAGCATCTTTCAAAAAAGCTTCTTTCGAAAGAGGCTTGCAGTCTAGATGTAGCCTATGTGTCTTAACTGTGCTCTGGCTTTTGTTGCTCTAGGATGTCAAATTGAGCCTGCTAGACCCTTTAAACATCTCATATGTCCTGTTTATAATCATCTGTCTCTTAATAGCCACCAGTTTGCTTGCCACGATAAGTGTAATATTCACCAGCCTTTTTTTTCTCCCTCCCCTGCTCCCGTTTTGCAACTGAAGTGACGATGAAGATGAAGGTTTCCTCATTCTGCTGCTGCTGCACAGCCACCGCCTTTCTGCCTGGCTTTATCATTTTCTTTTTTGATTTCCACATTCACCAGCTGGTCTCAGGTAGGAATCCCCTGCAACACCCACTGCATGCTCGACCAGGCTGGGGGCTCCTTTTAAAGGGACAGGTTTTGGGGGGGGGGGTTTGGTTTTTTTTGGCTCGACAGCTTTTCCCCCCAGCTCTTTCTGCTATATTCACAACTATTTTGGCTCTTTGCCTATAATGAGTTGGCCACCCCTGTAATAAACCATCTTGTTAGTCTTTAAAGTGCTATATTACTGCTTTTTTTTGTTTTACCAAGATCAGACTAACACGGCTACCTCTCTGTTTATTTTGCATGGATAGGGTGTGTTTGGTTTGATTTATGAAATTGGCCTAATTCCCTACTAAAACCAGTCATCTATTGGAAACTGGATCTGCAGACAGAGACCCTCTGAACCGTGCCAGGACTTACTGCACGTAACTCTCCATCTCTGACAGACACACTCATCATCTCTCACCCCTTTCTGAAGGGTTTAGGGAGCCGCCAGGCCTGGCAACACGGTGACCCGAGGAGGGGAACTGAGTGCTGCACTCCAGGACCTTGCTGGGAAAGTGCCCTGCTACCATCTCCCTCCCGTGGGAGCTATTAGTTCATACCCTCCTGCTGCCCTTGTCTGTCAGGGGACGCTGTGAGGGGAGGGTTGTGCAAGTTAGCCAGGACCAACCCGAGCGTTCCTTTATCTTCCAAAACCAAGCCCCAGGAATATAGCGGGGGCACAGCCGAGCCCAGAGGAAGCTTTCCCAGTGGGGAGCCAGGCCAGGCAATAGGGAGCCATGGTCTGCACCTGCAAACTCCCCAAGATGCAGAACCATCAAGAGGGGGGAGAAGCTGCTTTGGGCCCAAGATGCGCCCAAGTTGTGAACCTGGCTAACAGCTCTGGTCAGACTCCTGTGGAAAGTGAGGCAAAGGTCCCTGGAACCAAAGGCTGCTCTGGGGATGCAACTGGTTGGTGCTCAGTGCTTCTCAGGTCGTGCTCTGCAGAGATGTGCTCAGGTTGTGAGTTCAAGTCACCCCAGAAGCTGTTGCTTTAGAATAATAGAATCCCAGGGCTGGAAGAGACCTCAGGAGTCACTGAGTCCAGCCCCCTGCCCAAAGCAGGACCCATCCCAGCCAGGACTTTGTCAAGCTGGGAATTAAAAACCTCTCAGCTATGTCTACACTGCCCCTGTTTTGCACCAAACATATGCAAATGAGGCAAAGCGTGGAAAATTGCCACACCTCATTCACATAATTAATGAGGCTCCATTTTTGCCCAGGAGGCTTTTGTGCAAAAAGGAGCCTCATTAATTATGCAAATGAGGTGCCACGATATTCCACGCTTTGCCACATTTGCATATCTTTGGCGCAAAACAGGGTAGTGTAGACATAGTCCCCGAGATGGAGATTCCACCATCTCCCTAGGGAACCCATTCCAGTGCTTCACCACCCTCCTAGGGAAATAGTTTCTCCTAATATCCAACCTAGACCTTCCCCACTGTAACTTGAGACCATTGCTCCTTGTTCTGCCATCCGTCACCTCTCTCCATCCTCTCTGGAACCTCCCTTCAGGGAGTTGAAGGCTGCTATCAAATCCCCCCTCACTCTTCTCTTCTGCAGACTGAACAAACCCAAATCCCTCACTCTCTCTTCATAGGTCACGTGCTCCAGCCCCCTAATCATTTTGCAAAAGGAGTCCTGTGGCACCTAATCATTTTGGTCACCCTCCACTGGACCCTCTCCAATGCGTCCACATCCTTTCTATAGTGGGGGCCCCAGAACTGGATGTAATACTCCAGATGTGGCCTCACTAGTGCTGAATAAAGGGGAATAATCACTTCTCTAGATCTGCTGGCAATGCTCCTCCTAATGCAATCTAATATGCTGTTAGGGTGCCCTCTTGACTCATATCCAGCTTCTCATCCACTGTAACCCCCAGGTCCTTTTCTGTTGAACTGCTGCTTAGCCAGTTGGTCCCCAGCCTGTAACAATGCTTGGGATTCTTCCATCCCAAGTGCAGGACTCTACACTTGTCCTTGTTGAAACTCATCAGGTTTCTTTTGGCCCAATCCTCCAAACTGTCTAGGTCACTCTGGACCCTATCCCTGCCCTCCAGAGTATCTACCTCTCCCCCTAGATTAGTGTCATCTGCGAACTTGCTGAGGGTGCAATCCATCCCCTCATCCAGGTCATTAATGAAGATGTTGAACAAAACCAGTCCTAGAACCGATCCTTGGGACACTCCGCTAGAAACCGACCACCATCCTGACATCGAGCCATTGATCACCATCCAATGGCTTTCAAAAACCCAATGGCTTTACCCCCATGTTTGGCTTTTATAGCATTTGGAGTTCCAGCCAAGTGAGGAAGGGAGGAGTTAAAATGCCCCTTTCATTTCTTTTTAGGTGGGGTGGGTCCTGCCTTGGGCAGGGGGTGGGACTCGATGGCCTCGTGAGGTCTCTTCCAAGTCTAGGATTCCATGGAAGGGCTTCATTGTCACCTAGTGGAAGCCACAGCCCCAAGCCAGGTGCTCAGAGCAGGACTCACACAGGAACTTTAGGCATGGTGGCGCTGAGCGTCCCAACACCTGACTTCCAGCCAGCCCCTGGGCTCACACAGCAGGGTTAGGGGCTCTGTTCAGTGTGGGGTGGCACCTCAGAATGGAATTCCCAAGGGCCAGCTGGCTGAGGCTATGTCTAGACTGCAGGCTTCTTTCGGAAGAACCTTTTTTTGGATGAGATCTTCCGAAAAAGCTTCTTCCGAAAGAGAATGTCCACACACAAAAGCCCATCGAAAAAGCGATCTGCTTTTTCGAATGATAGCATCCACACTGAATGGAAGAAAAAAAGGGAAAACAAAAAAGGTCGCTGTGCCTTTAAGAATCCCCACACTCCTTGCTTCCTTCTGCCCTTGCCAGACACAGCAGGGGAACAATGTCCCCACTGGCCTTCCGTCCAAGAAAAACAGAAAATATGGTATTTTCTGGGTTTTTTTTAACCAGACAGGGGCTAGAAATAACTGTCTGGGCAAAAAACCAGACACCCGGCAACTCTACTTCTAAACCAGACACCTGGCAACTCTACTTAATTTCATTGCATGACCCACTAGTCCTGGCACAGTGGGAAGGCAAGAGAGTGCCAGCTGGATGGAGCCACTAAGGCACAACCAGCAGGCAATGCCCCGGGGGGCTGCCTGGAGATGACACAACCCATGGGGGGGGTGATCTCCAAGCCCCTCTGCCGAGCAGTTGGCCTCAGTGAAACACAGACACAAAATGACAGGCCCAGATGCCTGGTGCTTCACATACTCTGCCAACAGAGCAGAGGACCCTGCACGGGGTTAGGTGGGCGACAGGTGAGCAGGCGCCTGCAGGGTGCACGTCCAGCAGCAGAAACATCTGCAGCCAGGGAACTTTTCTAGTGAGAATGGAGGCGCTGCAGGAATTTGGTCACCTAAAGAGTTAGGGGGTGGGGCAAGCGGGGGTTTCGTGAGCACCTACACATCAGCTTCAGGCACCGGATGTAGCACTTTGGGCCCAGGCCTTCCAAAGGGTTTGGGTGGCTAGACCCTCCTGTGGAGGCGAGAAGCTTCCGTTCCTTCAGGGCTCTGGCCCAGATCCCTGGGGCTATGTCTATACTATGAGTTTTCTCAGCAAAAAATATGCAAATGAGGGACTCATTTGCATGTATCATGATCTCATTTGCATGAGTCATGATCTCATTTGCATATTTTCTGCTGATCCGTTTTTGTGCAGAAACAAGCAGTGTGGACGTTTTCTTTTTGTGCAAAAAAACCCTCTTTTTCCGCAAGATCCTTATGCCCCGAAAAAGGAGGTATACCGATCTTGTGGAAAAAGGGTTTTTTTTGCGCAAAAAGAAAATGTCCACACTGCCTGTTTGTGTCCAAAAACAGATTGGCAGAAAATATGCAAATGAGATCACGACTCATGCAAATGAGATCATGACACATGCAAATGAGCCCCTCATTTGCATATTTTTTGCAGAGACAACTCATAGTGTAGACGTAGCCTGCGTGTATGGAGCCCTGACTCCCATTGATTTCAATAGGACACAGGCTCCCAGGCACCGCTAGGTGTCTTCCTGAACCTTTAAGTGCCTAAAAGCCTTTGAGAGCATGGCCCAAGGCACTAAAGAGGCTCAGGGCCTGTCTTCACTATGGGCTGGACTGACAGGCAGTGATGGATTCAGCAGGGGTTGATTTAGCACGTCTAGCACAGACATAATAAATCAACTGCTGAACACTCTCCTCCTGACTCTGGTACTCCCCCACAATGAGAGTCGCTAGGAGGGTGCCCGCCGTCGACTCGCCACAGTGGACACACCGCGGTAAGTAGTGCTACGCATGTCCCCTTCAGCAATGCTATTCATCTAACTAGCTGAAGTTGCATAACCTAGGCCAACAGCCTGTGGCAGCGTAGACTAGGCCTACGTGTCATTCATTTTCAGTGGGGTTCAAGGGTTCTTTTGGAGATTTATATCCCTTGTCTCACAAATGGTGATAATTTGCAACAACGCACCAAAAACTGGCACGGAGAAATGCTTGCCAGACAAGTTACATGCCCATTACCTCTGGGCTGGGCCGCTTGTGCAGATAATGGAGGTGTGTGTTTGGTTGCATAAATGCATTACTCCTGGTAACCTCACACATAGCCCATTCCCAGAGCACTGCGATGGCTCCATGAATGTAACATCAATGTATAAACTAGAACTTGCTTTGAGTGCCTTTTATAGCAGTTTCTCTGTCTCCCTCTGAATTTCTTTTCTTTGTGTTCTGCTGCATTTCACAGCCCAGTTTAGAGTAATTGGACCAGACCAGCCAGTCACAGCCATTGTGGGGGAGGCCACTGTGTTACCCTGCCACCTGTCCCCTCAGATGAGCGCTGAGAACATGGAGGTGAGGTGGATCCGGTCCCAGCACTCTGCAGCCGTGCACCTGTACAGAGATGGGCAGGACCAGACAGAAGACCAGAACCCAGAGTATCAGGGAAGGACAGAGTTTCTGAGAGACAGCCTCACTGAAGGAAATGTGTCACTGAGGATACGCAACATCAGGCCCTCTGATGAGGGGCAATATCGGTGTTTTGTTCAGTCCTTGACATTTTATAATGAAGCCACACTGGAGCTGAAAGTAGCAGGTCTGTAGCTTATGTTTGTATTTTCTTTTGCAATGGCAGATAGTGGGTCTCATTTGCATGTTGCTTCCTAGAAATCTTTTTCTTTCTTTCTTTCTTTCTTTCTTTCTTTCTTTCTTCCTCACATATCCACTAAAAGGGACATCTTTCTCTAGCTCTAGGAACTTTGTAAAAATTCCATACACATACAACTATAAAGCAGACTATTTCTAGAATCCTCCTTCAAACACAAATCAGTGTATCAATGACTACCGACAATAACCCAGCAGCAAATTAAGTCCAGGGGAAGAAAGGACCCTTGTAGCACATCATGAGGTGAGCAAGTTCCAGATCTGGGAGTGAGCTCACTAATATAATTTGGGCTTCAACTCTAGCAGCTCTGCTAATTGTAACTGACAGCGTGACACACACAGATGGATTAAGGAGTAAGAACACAGGATCCATGGCTCCAGCTCTTGATATCATGTCTCTGCAGGGTAATCTAAAATTCCAGCCTTTGACTTTAGTTAGGCCATGTCTACCCTAGGAGATTATTTTGAATTTACTAAATTCAGCTTCTGGGCACCTGATTTTACAAATTCAAACTTCCTTGTCCTTACTACAGGGAAGAATTGAATGGAGTCCAAGGCAGGCTCTGTTAATGTAGACATGCTACCTCGGACTTAGAACCCCAGGAAGCCCTCTGGGGATGGACAGTATTAGCTCCTCTCACAATTAGGGAAGGGAGGCACAGAGAATTCAAAATGCTTGCTAATGTGGGGTGCCCAGTTCAAGATACAAAGGAGATGATTTTCCAGAGCATTTAGGGTACATCTACACTGCATGGATATTTCAGGATACCTCCGGTATGCCAAAATAGCCACCCCATGTCTACACAAGCCACCCATTATTTCAAAATATTTTTCAAAACAGTGGGCGCGCTATTTCGCCATCCTGGTAATCTTTGTTGCACGAGGGTTAAGGGATGGCTCGAAATAATGTGTTATTTCGAAATTTGGTGCTGTGTGGACATGCCAAATTTCAAAATAAGCTATTTTGAAATAGATTCAAGATAAGATACACAATTTGCATAGTGCAAATTGCATCTCTTATTTCGAGTTTAGGGTGCTGTGTAGATGCACCCTTAGCGTTACATAGAACTCTGCCTGTTCAGTGCACAGCTCCCATTGACAGCACTGCAGCTGTGACTGCCCAGCTGCTGCAAATCAGACCTCAGGGGCTCAAGTCAGACACCCAGAAAAGGAGCAACACAAAAGTCGTAGCCACCTGTAAAAGGTTTGGATGAAGTGACTTGACTAGGACCACGCAGGAATGCTGTGGCAGAGGGAGGAATCCAATGCAGTTCTCCAGAGCAGTATTCAATGGCAACCATCCCTTACCTTTCTGTGTCTCCGGTCCCTAACTGTCAGAAGAGATAATACCATCCCTCCCTGTCAGGGGATGGTGAAAACAAACATGTGCTCCCTTCACTACGTACCGTCCAAGAGACAGACCCTGGCACGCCTCCACATCAGGTGCATCAGGCTGCAACCCTTCTCCCGGTTCCTCCAGAACCTTTGGCTTCAGCAGCCTCCCCCAGCACTGGCCAAGACAGCCACTCATCACACCAGGCAGAGGAAGCTGGATTGGGGCAGTGTGTTCTGCGACCCTGCTTTTTTTCATCTGTTGTCACCAGTATTCATTTGTCACCCATCTCCGCTATCCCTCCCCCTTGGAGGAGAGGGAGGCCTTTAGCTACAGGGGGGCTTAGGCCAGCCATCCCTCCGGTGCCACAATGGGCACTCACCTTCCAAGAAGGAGACGCTGGCACGTATCTACCTAGGGTGTGTCAGGGAACCGCCCCTCTTCCAGCTCCTTTAGAGCCTCTTACTGGGCTTCTGGCTGCAATTTTCCCCGCACCTCCAATCCTGCAACACCTCATTCTTTCCCCATAAAACACCAGGACTTCCTGGTCAGCCTCTTCCTTGCACTGGTCTAGACGCTCATCTATCATACCGGGGGGGAGAAAGCTGGACCAAGTGTGCTCTGCAACTGTGGGGCCTATTTCTGGTCCCTTGTTTGGTCATGTCTTTGGGCAGAGTTCTTCCGGACAGTGTCCACTGCTTTCTAGGACACCCTTGAGCAGTGTCCGGGGTTCTCTGTTTGGTGTCCTCTTTTGGCTCCTTGATTTGGCCTCACTCCTGTTTCTGTTTTCTCCTTTGTTGCCCCCCATCTATGATTCTATAGAGCAGATTGGGCAGACATATATCAGGGATAATCTAGACGGTCCTGCCATCAGGGCAGGGGACTGGACTTGATGACCTCCCAAGGTCCCTTCCAGTTCTAGTGTTCTGTGGTTCTATAATATACTGGGTTCATGAGCGCGGGGAATTCAGACTCAGAATCAGTGTTCCCTGTAAGGTGCGCACCCATGCGGCTGTGCACAAAAAATTCTAAGCCCGCCCACTTCCTTCTCAGAGCTGTGCAGTAGCCCTCACCTTCCTGCTAGACCTGGAAGGTGAGTGGTGTGGCTGCTCCCACGGCCAGGGCTGTGTGGCGGGCAGGGGCGGGGCCACATTGGGGGGCGGCTGCTCGGGCGGCTCCTCTGGGGGCCAAAGCTGTATTGGGGGCCGGCTGCTCCGGCTGCCACTGGGGCTGAGGCCACATGGGTGGCAGGCCACTGATGCAGGGTTTTGGGGCCACGGGTGGGTGGCTGCTGCTGGGGTTTGAGCCAGAAGCCGTGTGGCGGGCATGTGGGTTGCTGCCGATGGGGGTTGAGGCAGCAGCTGCGTGGCAGGTGGGCAGGTTGCTGCAGACAGGGGTTGAAGCAGTGGCAGGCAGACGGGCAGGGGGCTGTTCTGGGGACCAGGGCTGCCTGGCTCAGACACTGGGTGTGGGGGGAGGAAACTGGGTAGCCCCCCCAGCAGGGCACTGGTAAAGTGTGCCCAACTGCACAACACTGATTATACACTTGATTGGCCAAATGCACAGACAACATTTTTCACGACTGGGTGGTTGGTTTTGTTTGTCAGACACACGGTTCTGTACGGCATTTTACAGATACCTGCTTCACAAGGAGGGGCCTTCAGAATGCCACTTAGGTGCAGGGTCTGCAAACACGGATCAGATGGCTGGGTTAGGGAGCCCATGGCCCACTCTATCAATATATGTTACCCAGCCTTGTGTGTAGCCCCATGAACAGCCCCACAACATTAAAAACTCTTCACTACAATAGGCAAAGCGCCTGTTGTTCAGAATTCACCATAGTTAAGACTAACTGAGGTTGTAGGGGGCCCGCAAGCCTAAATGTGTAATTTAAATTATTACATTCTGCCACACCCACTATTTAAACATTATCACCTCCCTGATATTCTCTTGCCAGCATTCTACTATTTAAAGAGATTCTCCAGTCAGGCACTACGGGCTAATGTTTGTAAAACAACATTGACAAACACTGTTTATTATCTTCAGTGGGGTAGCCAAGTCAAATGCCAGCAGTGCCCCACTGCAATGTATATTGGCCAAACTGGACAATCTCTATGGGAAAGAATTAGTGCACACATATCAGATATCTGAAAAGGCCACACACAAAAACCTGTTGGAGAGCACTTTAATCTTCCTGGACACTCATTAATGGATCTGCAAGTCGCCATTTTGTTTCAGACCAATTCCACATGCTAAATACACAGAGATTGGAACTTAACTTTATTCACAAGTTTAATTCTTATGCTAATGGTCTAAACCAGGATATTGGATGGCTCGCACACTATCTTCCACCTTTTAATAACTTAACCACCCAACCAAACAATGGAGGTGCTAATGGTTCTTTACAGACCCTTGTAACTATTTGAACTATTTACTCATCATCTACATGTTTTGTTAGTCTTTCAAGTGCTACTAGACTATTTGTTGTTTTTTAAGTTTTATCTACTCACTGTCTCTCTTTTTCTTACTCCTCTCCCCTTTTTCTGCCCCTCCCCTTCCCTTATTTATTCTTGGATCTAGACTCATTATACTCCTGTCATCTGAAGAAGTGGGCTGTGCCCACGAAAGCTCATGATACCATCTATATGTTTTGTTAGTCTTTAAAGTGCTACTAGACTATTTGTTGTTTTTCTAGTTTTTACAGTTTATTATGTGACAGTGTCTGTATCCTTAGAAGCCTCACCATACTGATAAAACAATGAATAACAGGCTTGAGTCTCTTGTGCCCTTGAACCATTTCACCCTCCAGTGGCACAAAGGTACCCTAAAGGCAGGGATCTCACTTCCCTATGTGGGTCTTATTCCCAGTGTCGGTAGGGTACTCCCTATCTTGCTTAGAGCCAATGAAATGGCTCTGTGGTGCCTCCCGCCCCCGTTAAAGCTCTTAGAATAGGGGCATTTTGGAGGAAAACTAGTGCGTGCTTATCCTTGGCCTTCTGTGACTTCTATGGAACTGTGGACAGTGCAGGTTTGGAGCAGCCTTGAGGCTCATCTGACTGAAAACTTTGCAGTATTAATGTTCTTGTTATTTGACTTCATATTAAACAAGGCTGTCAAGTCCCACACCCTGTTAAGTATCCCTGGTTTTAGTGTTCTTTCTTCCATAACATTTTAATATATATTTGTTAATGGTGAATTAACAATTAGTAACAATACTTGTTAATTAACCATTGTTAATTGTTAACATGTATTTGTTAATAACTTGAGCACCACGGCAGCACACGTCCAAACAGGCGCACACCTCAACATTGGTGCACAAAGCAAAACTCACTTCGCTCGTGGATGGCAAATCTTAGAGGGAACCCTGCTCAGCATCCATTTATCGCCTCTCTCCATGGCCTAAAACATTACCTGTATGTTGAATATTCATATATGTGAGGAGCAGACCACAGTAACAGCTGTGTCCATTCTCTTCCAGCTTTAGGGTCTGAGCTGCAGCTCTCTGTTGAGAGTTACCAGAATGGAGAAATACAGGTGGTTTGTCAGTCTGCTGGTTGGCACCCAGAGCCCCAGGTGCTCTGGAGAGATTCCAGTGGGCAGCAGCTACCATCACTGTCTGAAACATCCCGAGCGGGTGACGGCCTGTTTGAAGCAAAAACGACAATTGTTCTCACAGAAAACTCAAACCAGAAGTTGTCTTGTTGTGTCTGGAACAACCTCCTCAACCAAGAAAAGGGATCAACACTGTCTATATCAGGTCAGTTACAGCCAAAGCCACAAACTAGTTATCAACACACACACACACACACACACACACAAAACTAGGTAACAATGAAAAGAGTAGATATGCAATGAAGAAATTGGACTATGACCTGCGTTCAGGTTCCAGTTTTGCTAGAAACGCCCTCCATGACCTTTGTCAAGACATTTTTAAGAACATAAAAGTTTGTTATAAGGAGGAGGGAGAAAAAAATTTTCTCCTTAACTTGTGGCAATAGAACAACAAGCAATGGGCTCACGTTGGACATTAGGAAAAACTTCCTAACTGTCAGGGTGGTTAAACACTGGAATAAATTGCCTGGTGAGGTTGTGGAATCTCCATCACTGCAGATATTTAAGAGTGGGTTAGACAAACACCTGTCAGGGATGGTTCTTGGTCCTGCCATGAGCACAAGGGACTGGAGCTGATGACCTCTTGAGGTGCCTTCCAGTCCTATTATTCTTTGATTCTAGGCGTCCAGATGCCTGAGCCCCAGACTGATGCATGAGTTGCAGGGTGCATGCTCAGAAGCAGACTAATCTGTGTCTAGAGAATTTTTATTGCAAACATTTAATCCCTGAGTGAGTGTAGGTACCCATGGAGTTTAGCAGTAGCTGAGCAGCGATTTTGTGAACCTCAGAGAGGCCTGCTTATGAGATGTAGGCACCTAAAGTGGCAGTTAGATACCTGTGTCCTTATGTGACTCTAGCTCCAGAGGTTTAAAACATTTCCAACGACACGTGTTTTTTCCTGGAGGCTTTTCTGGGCCAAGGATGGAGGGCAGGGCTCAGTTTACCAGTAGGCTTTATGGTGTGATAAGCATCTTCTGTGTTACTTCTCTTGTAAATCCTTTTGATCAAGTTGTGTTCACCAGTTAGGGTACGTCTGCACTGCATGCATATAAGAGTACACCGCACTGTTATTTTGAAATAACAGGCTGCTTATTTCAAAATCTGTACTCCTGCTTTTCTCGAGGAATAACATTTATTTTGAAATGATTATTTCTAAATAGCAGTAGTGTGGACGCTCCGGTGCTGCTATTTTGAAATAACTACTCCCCCGAATAATTCAAAGTAATTACTCCCCAGTGTTTCCTGGGGCTCTTCCTGGGAAGTAGCACATCCACATTAAGGTAGCCTCCCTCTGACTAATTTCAAGGCTTCCCCGTAGTGTGGACACACTATTTCAAAATTATTATTTTGGGAATTATTATTTCAAAATAAGTTATTTTGAAATAATTTCCTAGTGTAGACATGCCCTGAGTGGGCTGAAAGTGTCCCATACTTAGCTTTTGGTGTAATGAAGTGTTAAATGTATGGAAGGCTGGCTTTATAATGGGACATCCAATTAATGTCTTTGTTCAAGCCCAGGGAAACAGTGTAAAATTTGCATATGAAGGTCAATTCCAGACTCTCTCTGTAATTGGTTAGTGAAATTCCTATGTAGAAGAATGGCTACTTTTAAATCCATGTTCGAGTGCCCAGGCAGGTTTAAAATGTTCCCCTACACAGGTTTCTGTGTGTTACCGTTCCTGATGTCTGACTTGTGTCCACTTATCTTTTGTTGCAGAGACTGTCCAGTTTGGCCAATATACATGGCAGTGGGGCACTGCTGGCACAGATCACATTAGTGGATGTGTGGGTGGATGAGCTTCTGATGTAGTGGTTAGGTCCTGTGACGGTGTCGCTGGAATAGATGTGTGAACAGAGTTGATAATGGGGTTTGTTGCAGGGGTAGGTTCCCGGGTGAGTGTGTCTGAGGTTTGAGGTGTGGTTGCACGAAAAGATTTGCTTCAGGTTGGGGGGCTGTCTGTAGGCAAGGATTTGCCTGTGAGAGGGAGGGACTCGTTTTCCAGGATAGGTTGTAGATTGTCAATGATGCGCTGGAGGGGTTTGAGCTGGGGGCTGTAGGTAATGGCCAGAGGTGTTCTGTTATTTTCCTTGCTGGGCCTGTCTTGAAGAAGCAGATTCCTGAGTACTCGTCTGGCTCTGTCAATCTGTTTCCTCATTTTGGGGCGGGGGAGGATTTCAATGTTAAGAATGCCTCATAAATGTCCTGTAGGTGTGTGTCTCTATCTGTGGGACTGTGGGAGCAAATTGAGTTGTATCTTCAGGCCTGTTTGTAAACAATGGATCGTGTCATGTGTCCTAGATGGAAGTTAGGGTCATGGAGGTAAGAAAAGCCGTCAGTAGGTTTCTGTGGTAGGGTGGTGTTAATGTGGCCATCATATAATTGAACTGCAGTGTCCAGGAAGTGGGTCTCTTGTGTGGACGGGTCCAGGCTGAGGTTGATGATGGGGTGGATATTGCTGAAATCCTTGTGGAATTCTGAGGTATTTCTTTGTTATGGAATCATTTGACTTTGGAACGAGGGGCCAAGTAACGCAAGTGCTGGGATTTTGTTTTCGCAGGTGCTTTTTTCCCAAAATTCTCCGTGTGGGTCGTGACTCTGTGTATGATCCTGCTGGTTTTGTTTGTTTGCATTGGCCTCCTTGCTTATCTCTTCAGAATGAAAGGTAACTCATTAAACAATAAAATACAGAGTAATAAAAAAAAAAGACAACTCAATATTGTTGCCTGAGACTAGAAGGAAGTTGTACCGACTAGGGAGGGCCCTGGAGTGGGGCTTGTTAGACCAGGGTTCAGTTCTTTGCTTCTCCAGTCACTTAAGTTGCAAAGCACAATGGGAGGTAGGTACTGCCGAGCCACCCTGAGGAATCCCTGTCACCCTACACAGTGCATGGTGTATGTGCCTCCTGGGCTAGGCTGCAGCTTAGCAGGGGGGTTAAGGATCTCAGTGGGGCCTGAAGTTTGGCTTTAGGCATCTACATTGGGAGTTCGGTACTGAGGCCATTTGTGGGTCTGGGCCCTAATCTCCCTGCGCCTCAGCCTCCATCTATTAATGTCAGTCCCTCACCAGGGTGTTGTGAGGCACCCAGATGCCATGGCAAAGTCTAGGTTGGATATTAGGGAAAATCTATTTCCCTAGGAGGGTGGGGAAGCACTGGGATGGGTTCCCTAGGGAGCAGGTGGAATCTCCATCCCTAGAGGTTTCTAAGTCCCCGCTTGACAAAGCCCTGACTGGGATGATTGAGTTGGGGTTGGTCCTGCTTTGGGCAGGGGGACTCGATGACTCCTGAGGTCTCCTCCAGCCCTAGGAGTCTAGGATTCTATGTAACTTCCATGAGCAATGTCCCTCTATGCTGCAGGGCAGCCCAGCTTCACAGGTAGGTGATTAATCAGCCCCGCCCAGTCAGTCAGCTCCCAGCACTGAGCCCTGAGAAGTTGTGCTCCCCCCCCCACACACACACAGCTTAGAGGGAACCCTGCCCATGGGCCCCCTTCCCTCCATAGTTAAGAGGCAGCTCAGTTTCCATGTTATGCCCCTGAGGTCCCATAATATTCATTGCAGAGGTGGGGCAGAGGGGGAGATGAAACCCAGTGGAGCTCCTGTTTGGGAGACTGTTGTGCAGAAGACCCCACCCACCCCCGTCTCCTCCCCAGATGCACATCATGTTCTGGGATTCTCGCCACCCTAGCTGTGCCCTTGTTGTGTCAGGGACGGGCGCCATTGGAATGGCAAGCTGGTGGCGGGAGACGGTCTGCACCCATCCTGTTCCAGGCAGCCATGTGCACTAGCCCAGTGTTTCTCAACCAGTGGTAAGAGAACCCTTAGGGGTACTCAAGAGAAGTCGGGGCAGGGGTACATCAACACAACTGAAATTTGGAGAAAACAGAATTTTTGTTTTAAGTTTTACAGCGTTTTATTATTTTTGTACTTTTTACACCCAAAAATTTCATCGCCCGCTTTTGTTTAAACAAATGTGTTGCAATGGTAGAAAACTGGAAGTACTGGAGGTACTTATAATTTTTTTTTTTGAAAAGGGGTACTTTATAAAAGAAGGTTGAGAAACACTGCACTAGCCTCTGTGCAGTCAGCACAGGGACCCTTCCTGCCCCGTGTCTGAGGTGCATATAATGATGCATATTTATTTCTGTTTCTTTTTCAGAGAATCTTGCAGCAGAACTTAGTAAGTCTCATGCCCTTTCCTTCTAGAATAATATATTTCCCATAAATGTGTATACTCACAGGTGTGTTTGTTTGCTTGTTTAGAGTAGTGTTGTTTAATTTAACTATATTTTAATGTGGATTAAGCATGAGAACATTTTACACTGAGAGTAATTTCTAAAATGCTTCAGTTCTTTGACTAGAAATGCCAAGTTAGCCCCAACTTTAGTACCAACAATGTGATGTAATAAAGGTAGGAGGTGCCACCTGTGATGTGAAGGATATAATGTTATTACCTGTGACTTCAAACAGACTGGGATCTAGCCTCTGTTAAGAGTTTTGCCGTAGAATTTCAGTGCATCAGCAGGGTTATAATTTAATACCTATTCATATGGCTCGTGTGAAGTTGTATAATGAAACCTGTCAGCGTCAATATGTAGCCTCTGAGAGCTGATTGGGTTCCGAAAAAAAAAAAGAGAAAATCTCACAGACATATGTCAATTATGCCAATATTTATTTTTTCCCTAAATTGAAATGTTTTGTTTTGGGTTGGGTCAATGTTAACCTATGACTACCTGAGCCATCACCATACTCACTGGAAGCTGCAGTTGGAAAAAAATCCATACCATGGCAGGGAGAAGGAGTGAAGTTGTGCTTTGGTCAGAGACTTTTAGTGTTTCTTTTCCCTTCCTCCTCAGCCCCCTCTCCCCTCCCGACTGGGTACTTCACCTCATATTGAGAGAGCAGTTGAGGCAGGATTGTCCTTCAAGTGTCGGCTCATACATTAAACGCCTACTCTATCCTGAAACACTTTATCTTTTTTCCCCCATCTGTGTGTGGGCAGACGTAACACACAATATCCTCTCCCATCGACAAGCACAGTATGTCTTGCAGGCTCAGATTCATGTCAGCCCAACCCAAAACGGCATGTTTCCTGTCAGGGTCAAACATTTCATTTTGAGTCTGGAATTTTAATCTCTTTTGTCCTGCAAGAAGTGCTGATATTTCAACGTTTTGCTCTGATTCAGGACAATAACAAGGACGAAATAGCAGAACTTTCCTCATGAAGTAAATTCTGTTTTAAACATCAGCTCTGCTCTTCATACTGTGGTAACAGTTTACTAGCGTTAAGAACTCAATTTCCTTCCATGCAACAGTTTTGTATAATGTTGAGTCCTGTTTATACAGTATTTGTTCAGTTTCTCACTTCTTGTTCTGTGGTTGCTTTCAGGATGGAGAAGAGCCCTCACACACCCAGGTAATTGAGGATCATTTACTACCATTGTCCAAATCCCATCATCCATGAGGCAATGCAACTTCTTTTCCTCAGACATGTGAATGGAGCAGGGCTTGAGTGTTTAGGGCAGAGCTTACTTGCAATCTGTGTTTCACGGGGCACTGGGGAGAGGCAGATTTTGTAGCTCAGTATGTCTAGAATCTTGGTTGTCAAAGTGCGGATCCCGACCCAGTGCTGGGTCATGGATTGTAAGGCGCTAGGTTGCCTTGCTCGGCACCCAGGGACCCAGCTGGCCAGCTAAGGCTGAGCCAAAACCCACGCTTTGAAAACCCCTGGCTAATCCCTGCCTTTTCTGACACTGTGCTGCACCCTGGAAGTGGCCAGCAACAGACCCGGCTCCTAGGCAGCATGGGCACAGGGTTCCCTGCACAGCCCCTGCCCTGAGTACCAGCTCCACACCAGAAACCAGCCCATGGGAGCTGGGGCGGGTCAGTGCCAGCAAGTGAGAGCCGTGCGTAGCTGCTTGCATGCCTCCGTCTACAATCCGGACCTGTTGCTGGCCGCTTCTGGGGCGCAGAGTGGTCCGTGGTTCCAAGACAGGCAGGAAGCTGCCTTCAAACCGCAGCCCTGAACCTCCCCAAACCCAGAGTCTTCTGCACCCTAAATCCCTCACCCATAGCTCCATCTCATAGCCTGCATCACCAGCCCTGACCCCATCCTGTACCCCAAAGCCTACCCCGGCCCAGCGACCCTCGTACACCCATCTCCATCCCACAGCCCTCACCTCTGCACCCCAACCCTCTGCCCCAGCCCTCAACCGCCTCCTGCACTCCAAAGCCCTTCTCCCCAGCTCTGCTGGGCATCAACCATTTTCTAAAATTGGGTCACCAGAAAAAAAGTTTGAAAACCACTGGCCTAGATGTCACAGCAACTCTTTCTCCTTTCTGCCCTCTCTTGCATGTGCACCTCCAGCTAAGTGTCCATCCATGAAATCTCCATCTCCAGAGGTGTTTAAGTCTCAACTTGACAAAGCCCTGGCTGGGTTGATTTAGTTGGGATTGGTCCTGCCTTGGGCAGGGGGCTGGACTTGATGACCTCCTGAGGTCTCTTCCAGCTCTATGATTCCTCGGCCCATCTACGGGGCCAATGGAGGGCACATCTCTTTAGCCCATACTTTCAAGCAAGGCAGAGTTTGCTTCTGCTAATCAGACAGCAGCATGTTGTAGTGGACAACAAGTTAAACATGAGTCAACAGTGTGATGCTGTTGCAAAAAAAGCAAACATAATTCTGGGATGCATTAACAGGAGTGTTGTGAGCAAGACACAAGAAGTCATTCTTCCACTCTACTCTGCACTGACTAGGCCTCAGTTGGAGTATTGTGTCCAGTTCTGGGCACCTCATTTCAAGAAAGATGTGGAGAAATTGGAGAAGGTCCAGAGAAGAGCAACAAAAATGATGAAAGGTCTAGAGAACATGAGCTAAGAGGGAAGACTGAAAAAACTGGGTTTGTTTAGTTTAGAAAAGAGAAGACTGAGAGAGTGGTTTTCAAGTATCTAAAAGGGTTTCACAAGGAGGGAGAAAAATAGTTCTCCTTGGCCTCTGAGGATAGGACAAGAAGCAATGGGCTTAAATTGCAGCAAGGGAGGTTTAGGTTGGATATTAGGAAAAACTTCCTACCTGTCAGGGTGGTTAAACACTGGAATAAATTGCCTAGGGAGGTTGTGGAATCTCCATCCCTGGAGATATTTAAGAGCAGGTTAGACAGACACCTGTCAGGGATGATCTAGACGTTGCTGGGTCCTGCCGTGAGGGCAGGGGACTGGACTTGATGACCTCTCGAGGTCCCTTCCAGTTCTAGTGTTCTATGATTCTTTGATTCCTTCTTATCCTGTGATGCCTGGGAGAGAGAGCACATTTGGAACAGAGTTGTGGTCGGAGAAGGAGAAATACATTGGAGTCTGTGTCTAGTGCCTGCATCTTCATAGACTATTGGCAGAGAAAGGAAGGCATGGGGTGGCAGGGGGAGGGGTAATATGTAAATGGTGACGAGGACTCTGTTTTTGGAGATTATACTGAGACAGAGCTCAGTGAAGAAATGGCAGCAGGTGAGTGGAGAGGAGTAGCTGCTACTTTTCACAAGCTCGTGCTCCCAAAACCAGAGACCGCTATTGCAGGGGACAAGGAGACATGCATCAAGGGGGCATGGGGGCATCATTTGAGCTCCCGCCTCAGGTGCCAAAATGTTGTGGGCCGGCCCTGATCACAACGGCCAGCTTTAGGTACCCAGACAATTGCAGGAACACTGCAAGCCACAGAGTTATGGGCCCAGGCTCCCTGGACCGTGAATGGGGAGATGGGCACCAGGCCCAGCTGCAGTGAGATGCCTCAGTCTGCTTTTGAGCTTCAGCCTGGAGGGCCTCTCCTGCAGTCAGGTTACCTAAACCACTTCGTGTGAGCCGGAGCTGGGTGCCTGCTCTGCCCCATATCAAACAGCCAGAGGGAGAAACATCTCCTTATAACTTTTAGCCCCATGGTTAGGGCACTTGCATGCGATATTATTCAAGTCCCCCGGATAGGTCTGAGCATGAAAGATTGGAAGCCCACCCTCTATCTCAGGGGTGGGCAATAATTTTTAATGGGGGGGGGGCACTCCAAGATTTTGGCAAGTGATCAAGGGCTGCAATTCTATGTAGGGTGTGTGCGGTCTGGGATGGCAGGTGGGGTGCAGAAGGGAGCTTGGGATAAAGGGCTGGGGTGTGGGAGACAGTGTGGGATCTGAGAGGGAGTTTGGGTGAAGGAGGGGGTTGTGACCTGGGGCAGGGGCTTGGGGTGCAGGAGAGGATTCTGGGATGGGGGATGGGTGTAGGAGGGGGTGCAGGGTCTGGGAGGGAGGGGGTGCAGGGTCTGGGAGGGAGTTGTGACCGGGAGGAGGTAGGGAGAGGGGATATAGAGGGTTTGGTAATGACCAGGGGCAGGTTGTTGGGGGCAGAGGGGTGTGCGTGCCAGAGGCAGTCTCTGGCTGGGAGGTGCTTACCTAGGCAGCTCCCAGCCAGCAGCCCTGCAGGAACCTGAGGCAGGCTGTCTGCCTCTGCTGGGCTGGCTGCTTCACATGGCTCTGCTCCAGCACAGGGAGCGGGAATGAGGGAGGGAGGATTCGTTGGCTACCCCTGCCTCTAGAAAAATTTCTCAGCACCTATTGGCCCAAAACCAAAATTTGCTAGGGGGTGGGGACAGCACGTGAAGCCTCCCCGGCATCCAGAGGAATTAGCAGTAGGCTGTTTAAAGCAGCGTGAGCTGCTGTGCAGTGAGGATGCCAGCCTGTTAGAGCAGGGGTGGGCAAGAGGCAGCTATCTAGTGTGGAGAAGGGATCTGAACAGGTGTTTCCCATCTGTCAGTGGAGTGCCTGAACCACTGACCTACACAGGGAGTTTCACTCCTCCCCGAGCCCAATATGTGACATTCTAACAGGGGGGGAATCAGTTATTCAATTGCGGTTGTACATGTCCAGCAGGACAGATTCCCCCCCCTCCCCCATTAGAATGTCCCATATTGCAGTGGTTGGGGCCCTCACCCGAGGGGTCGGAGATCTCCATTCAAATCCTTTCCCCCTCATCAGGTAGAAGGGGGACTTGAACCAAAAACCTCCTGTATCCCAGTGAATACCTAATCACTGGTAAGGCAGTGGTCACCAGCAAGTAGATCGGGATCTACCAGTAGATCTTGGAGCCTCTGACAGGTGATCCTGACTGGTTTGGCTAGGAAGCTATCAAGCACTGGGACTTCAGTTGCCCCTCCCCGCACTGTCCTGCTGCTCCTGCCTTCTGCCTTGCAGCTGCCCCTCCAGGAGCCTCCTGCTTATGGTGCAGAGTGTGGGGGAGGGAAAAGAGGGGTGCTGATGTCAGTGTCGTCCCGCCTCCCTCCACTCCTTCTCCACACAGAGAGAAGGGGCTGGAGGGAGCTTGGCAATGCAAATCTGTCACTCTCTCATGCTGTGTGTGTCTCTGTCGTTCTCAAACACACACAAACTGTCCTGTACTCTTATCTTGTGATTCAACACATACATGGCGGTTGTTGTTACTTCTATTATTGCTTGAAAAATGGGTTAGTTTTGGTTGGTGACTGGTCTGTGCATTTCATCATTTTCATTTCTCTCTTGCGCTTAAATTTAATTCTTTGAGTAGTGAGTTCTAAAATGCCGAACCTGTCATGGCTGAAGTAATTATCCCTGCAGTAACTGCTGCTCCTGGAAGTGGCTGGCATGTCCCTGCAGCCCCTGACAAAGACAGAGCAGGGGGTCTCCACATGCTGTCCTTGCCTGCAGACACCTCTCCTGCAGCTCCCATTGATCAGTAATGGGGAGCTGTGGCCAGTAGAAGCTGTGGGCTCAGGGCCTGTAGATGAAGGGCGGCACATGGCACCACGGAGCCATTGCTGTACAAGCCAGCTGCTTCCAGGAGTGGTGCAGGGCCAGGGCAGGGGTAAGCCTGCCTTAACTCCACTGTTCCGCCACCCGGAAGCCATCCGAGTTAAACGGTGCCCAGCCAGAGCCTGCATCCTGAACCCTTGTTCCTGCCCGGAACCTCCTCCTGCACCCAACCTACTGGCCCAGACATGAGTGCCCCTGCAACCAAACTCCTTCCCAGAGCTTGCACCCTGAAACCCCTCCTGGATGCCAATCCCCCGCCCTGGGTTAAACCCAGAGCCCCGCCCACACACCAAAACCCTTGGCCCAAGCCTGCACCCAATCCCTACCCCAGCCTGGTGCCAGTGAGTGAGGAAGGGGGATGGAGTGAGCAGGGTGAGGCCTTGGAGAAGGGGCGGGAAGGAAGCGGGGGAAGGGTTGGAGGTAGATCTTACATTGCACTTCAACTGAAAAACGGATCTTGTGGTTAAAAGGGTGGGAGACCCCTGCTGTAAGGAAACGCCTTCCCTTGCCCCACCCAGTAGCTGCTTTGGATGATGAGAGGCAGCCCCTCAGCCCCCACACTGGATGGTGCCCCACAGATGAGAAAGGGATTTCTCTGCCTGTCTTCGCCTGCAGCACGGACTGCGGTGGGATGTAGGTGGGAGAGAGGCCACAGTCTGCATGCCCGGGGGTAGCAATGTAGGGGCTGCCGAATAAATTTAGTCACCTGCATGGCTAGGCAGCAGGCAAGCTGGAGTTTTCTGCATCAAAGTGGCACGAAAAATGTCACTTCAGCACCTAAATCCAGAGTAGGTGCTTCATGTTCTTCCTAAAAGCTATTAGCCTTCCTGGGTTGGCCACTCTCCCATCTGGACCGACTGATGCTATTTGTGGCAATGGTATCTGGTCTGGGAGAGTTGGCAACCCTAATCCTTCCTTGTCTCTTCGCTCAGAGGCTCCTAATGCAGTCCAGGTCAGTGGCGTAGCGAGGGGCGGGGGTGGCAGTTGCCCCCGGGCGCCATGAGAAGGAGGTGCCAATTTAGTCCCCCTCCATTCCCCCTGTCATCCCTCGGCTTGCCTGCTCCTCCTCCACCCACCACCACTGGCTGGAGCCACCTCCTCCCCACCTCTCCACCCCCAGCCCAACCCTCCTCCAATTCCGTCGGCCGGTTGGTGCATGCGGGGGCCCGGCCCCAAACTGGAGGGCGCAGGAGAAGATGTGGTACAAGTTCCCCCTCCCTCCTCCCAGGGTCGGGGTCAGCCGTGCACTAGGTTTGGGGCCCTGCCACGTGGCGCGGGGGGGGGGGGGGGGGGCGCA
Source organism: Pelochelys cantorii (assembly GCA_032595735.1). Classification (NCBI taxonomy): domain Eukaryota; kingdom Metazoa; phylum Chordata; order Testudines; family Trionychidae; genus Pelochelys; species Pelochelys cantorii. The sequence goes on from CM064345.1 coordinate 15,690,124, forward strand.
AATTTTGCCTTTGCCCCAGGGTGCATAACACCCTTGCTACGCCTCTGGTCCGAGTCAAAATAGAGAGAGATCAGGTTAAACAATATTTAGGTCACTTAAATGTATTCACGTCAGCATGATCTGATGAAATGCATCCCAAGTTCTTAGGGAACTAGCTGAAGCAATCTCAGAACCACTGGTGATTATCTGTGAGAACTCACGGAGAAGGGGTAACGTCTCAGAGGGCTGGAGAAGGGCAAACAGAGCACGTATCTTTAAAAGGGGGAAACAAAGAGAACCAGGGGACTGAAGACCACTCAGCCCAACTTTGATACCTGGAAAGATAGTGGAACAAATTATTAAACAATCAACATTTAGAGCAGACACTGTGGGGCACCCCACGCAGGCTCCCCACTTGCCTCACCCCACCTGCATGCCACTCAGAAACCTGGCTGCAGGGTGGTTTCACTTTAAAAACTGAGGGGGGAGGGAGCTTTAGGAACTGCTCCTGCCCCCAGCATAATCCCATTGGCTGGTTTCTGGGAGCTGCCTGTTTCAATAACAGGCAGCCACAAAGCACAAGGGGCTCCAGAGCACATGGCTGCAGCCTGGGCGAGGGAGGGGCAGGCAGCAGTGCTCCCTCTAAGCACAGCTTCAGCCCCGCCCAGTCAGAGGCTCAGGGCTTTATGCACTGAGCTGACTGACTGGGCAGGGCTGATTAAGCACCTGTGAAGCTGGGCTGTCATGCAGTGCAGAGAGGGCACTGGCAGGCAGAGAGGATGATTCAGGAATGGGCTGCTGACTGGTAAGTCTCCTGGCCAGACCCTGCCTCTGGCATCCCAGCCCCTCCCTTCACCAACCCTCTGCCCCCCACTCCTGCAACCTACTCCACATACCCAAATCCTCTGCCCCCATATCCCGTCCCAGATCTGGCACCCCACACTCCCCGGTCCCAGATCACAGTCCCCTCCTGCCCTAGCTCACAACCCAAATCCCTGTTCCCCTCCTGTACCACAATTCCTTGCCCTAAATCACAGTCTGACCCCCTGCACTCCAGTCCAGTGCTCCAGGTCACAACTGCCTCCTTCAGCCAAACTCCCTCCCTTACCCCAAGCTCCCTTCTGCACCCAACCTCCATCCCAGACCCCCACACCTCCTCCATTAATATCATGGAAGAGTGTGGCCCACAACTACTTTCCAAATTCTTGGAGTGACCCTTCCCCATCAAAAATTATTGCCCACCCCTGCTCTAGAGGATAATCGGAAGATAAATAAGAGCCAATGTGGATTTGTGAAGAGCAAATCATCCCACACCAACTACTTTCTTTGACAAGATTACTGGGCTAGCAGGCATGGAGGAAGCATGTGATGTATCTTGCTTTTAGTGAGTTGAAACAGTCCTACTGGGCATTCTCGTAAGCAAACTAGGAAAATTTGGTCTAGATGAAATTACTATCATGTGGGTGCAAAACGGGTTTGAAAGGTTATATTCAAAAAGTAGCTATCGAAGGTTCAGTGTAAAACCGGGGGACAGATCTAGTGGGGTCCCATGGGGGTCTGCCCAGTGCTCATTGCTATTAATATCTTTATCAATGATATGACTCCTGGAGTAGAGGGCCTGCTTGCAAAATCTGTGGATGACACCAAGTTGTGAGCACTTTAGAAGATGGGCTTAGGACCATGGCAAACTGGTCTAAAATCAGAAAGAAGAAAGTCAATAAAAACAAGTGCAAACTACTACACTTAGGAGGGAAAGGTTGACCACACAGCTACAAAATGGGGACTAACTGGACAAGCAGCAGAAAAGGATCTGGGGGTTAGAGTGGATCACAAATTATATCTGAGTCAGCAGTGTGATACTGTTGCAAAAAAGTGTATAATGGTGGTGTCCTGTCAAGGATGTTACAGGTAAGATGTGGGTGGTAATTGTCCTCGTCTACTTGACATTGGCAAGGCCTCAGCTGGAGTCCTGACTCCTGAGTCTAGTTCTGGGCACTATACTTTAAGAAAGCTGTGGACAAATTGGAAAGAGCCTAGAGAAGAGCTATAAACATGGCGAAAGATTTAGAAAACTTGGACCGATGAGGAAAGGTTAAAAAAATGGGGCATGTTTAGCCTTAAGAAAAGAAGACTGAGGAGGGATCTGATAAGTCTTCAGTTTTGTTAAGGGCTGTGATGAAAAGAACTGGGGTCAATTTTCTCCTTTAAATAAGGCAAAAAATAACAAGGTTAATCTGCAAGAATGTAGATTTAGATTAGCTATGACGGAAAACTTTCCAAGTATAAGGGTATGTCTGCACTGCAGGGCTTAATTCGAAATAAGCTACGCAAATTGAGCTATGTCAATTGCATATTTCATTTTGAAATATCTTATTTTGGAATTGGGAGCATCTACACAGCATTTATTTCGAAACAGAGCACTCTTCTTCTGACTTCCCTGACAGGTTACAGGAGTCGGAGTAAGAAGTCCTCCAGCTTGACAGGATTTTGACACTATTTTGAAATAACTGCCTGCTGTGTAGACGCGGATTAACAGGGCTTGACAAATGGTGGCGAAAGCCACTCGCCAGCCCTGCACTGCGCATGCGCAAGAGCTGCATTGCGCATGCACGCACCGCTGGTAAACGGGGCGCGCGGCTGAAATCTACTCACCACGGGCAAGTAGATTCTATAGTTTGTTGAGCCCTGCAGATTAAGTTATTTCAGAATAACACTAAACAGAGTTGCAGTGTAGATATACCCTTAGAATGGCCCGGAGGAGGGGCTATTTTGAAATAGCAGCAGTGGAGCGTCTACACACGCCCTATTTCAAAATAGCTATTTCGGAAGAGGCATTATTCCTCATGGAGTGAGGTTTACAGAAGTTGGAATAAGCCAGCTGTTATTTTTAAGTAACGGGATGGCTGTGTAGACACTTGCATTGTTATTTCAGAATAACGCTAGTTATCTCGAAATAACGGTGCAGTGTAGACGCACCCTCTGACCCCCGTCCAGCCTCAGGCTCACACTCTGATTCTCTCTCCCCAGCGACTGTGACCCTGGATCCAGACACGGCTCATCCCCAGCTCATCCTGTCTGAGGATGGGAAACATGTGAGATGGGGAGACACGCGGCAGCGACTGCTCGACAATCCCAAGCGATTTGACTCTCGGCCCTGTGTGCTCAGCTGTGAGGGATTCACCTCTGGGAGCCATTACTGGGAGGTGGTGATGGGGGATGGGAAGGGCTGGGCTGTGGGGGTGGCCAAAGAGTCTGTGAAGAGGAAGGGATGGGTCAAGCGTAATCCTGAGGAGGGGATCTGGGCCGTGGATTATGACTGGGGGGGCCAGTTCCGGGCTCTAACCTCTCCTAGGACTTGCTTGCCTTTGAGTGAGGTCCTCCGGAAGCTTGGGATTTATCTGGACTACGAACGGGGGCAGGTGACCGTTTTTGATGCGGATAAGGAGGCCCTGATCTTCACTTTCCCAAAGGCCTCTTTCAATGGGGAAAGAGTCTTCCCCTTACTTTGGCTGTGGGACACTGACTCGGAGCTCAGGCTGGGCGCCTGAGTCGGGTGGTAGATGGCGGATCAGCCATTAAATGAGGCCTCCGACATCCCAACATCTCTGCCTCTGGAGACTGAACGTGTCTCAAAATCAGGCGCAATGAACAGGCTGTTCAGTTTTGTGGCACCAGGTAGTACAATGAAGGCCTGAAACAGAAGCCCACGTATCACAGGCCCGGTGTGAGGCCCGAGGCCCCAACAGCAATGGGCAAGACTTTGCTAATAGAAAGCAGAGTGAAGCTGTGAGTAAGAGGCAGGCCCCGCTGACAGAAATTGGCAAGAACAGGACTGATATTACAGAAACGCTCCTGTCAACAAGGTCCTAGGTACAAGCCATGAGCACAATCCAGAGGGGTGGTAACAGAACACCTTGTGAAGAAACATCTTGGTATCAACACCCCCCCCCCGCCCCCCCGATAACAGGAACATACTGACCCACATTCAGGACAGCGTCTAAACTGACAGCATGACAGGTAATGATCAAACCCCCCATGTCCAAGGTAATGGGTAGATCTAGGTAACATCAGAGGGTGGCAACCTGATACGTCAGGAATGATGCATCCCTTGTTTGTACCTGAGTGTAAAAGTGTTCCCCAAAGGGTGGTCGTTGGCTGACCTAGGGGGCAATGCTAGACCCATAGTTTTGGTTGAGTTAGTCCATTGTCCCGGGGTACATATCATAGAATCATAGAATCCTAGGGATGGAAGAGACCTCAGGAGTCATTGGGTCCAGCCCCCTGCCCAAAGCAGGACCAACCCCAACTCAATCATCCCAGCTAATATACATATAGTGGTGCAGTGGCGAGTCTGTCTGCAGACAACTCTTATTGTACCTCTCTTGGCAATAAGCCTGGCCAGGTGCTTTTGGTCCTTATCTGATTTGTGGTCTCTGGGGGGCTCTCTCAGAGCTTATGTTGACGAATTGTGCATGGGTAACACAGTAGACTAGGGTTGCCAGATGCTTTCACAAAAAATTCCAAACGTGGCAGGAAAAAAATGGGTTGAACAAAATAAGGGGGGGACCAACCAAAGTTGTTGAGCAAAAAAAAAAAAGTTGCTGCGCCTTTAAAAATCCCCATGCGCCTCGCTCCCCCAACTCCCGCCAGATGTGGTTGGGGAAGAATGTCCGGTATTTTCTGGTTTTTTTTTTTACCAGATAGGAGTCACAAATAACAAACTGTCTGGGTGAAAACTGGACACCTGGCAACCCTACAGTAGACGGGGCAGTACACACACACATGCACTCACACAGCTGAAAGTGTATCAGCATTGCTGGAGCAGAAGACCTGTCAGGAGCCCCTCAGAACACCTGACTGACAAATGAGATGCTCTCCGTGGGGAGGGGAGACGCCATTTTGAAGCAGTCTGGAGCCAGGCCTGCATGCAGTGTCCTCTGACTGGCCTCTGGGGGCCGGGAACCAACATCCCTCAGCTCAGGCCATTCCAGCTTAGGCTATGTCTACAGATGTTATTCCGAAATAGCATCGTCTGTGTCAACACACATGCAGTGATTGCGACATACTGTTGAAATACTGTCGAGCTGGAGGGCTGCTCACTCCGACGCCTGTAACCCTCCTTGTACGAGGAGAAAGGGAAGTCGGGGGGAAGAGGGCTCTCTCTTGGAATAACTGCTTTGTAGACAGCACCAAAAGTCGAAATAAGCTATTTTGAATTAAGCTACACAATTAGCATAGCTCAAGTTGCGTAGCTTATTTCCAGTTTAGCCCTGCTGTGTAGACATGCCCTTAGAGATCTTTTCTGGGAAACCTCCCCCACTGCAGCCCCCCAGCTCGCCGGGTGAGCTCAGTCACCCCATGGCGCCCCGGCTTGGCTGCTAGTCCAAGAAAATCACCTCTACTAACTGCTTCACAATGCCAAAAAGCCCCAGTGCTGCATGATCCTAAATCAAAACATTAGCAGCATATTGTGCACCCTTGCAAAAACATATCCATTCACAATGGATGATATGGCTGGTACACTGTAGCCGGGGAAAGCACGGCCCACTTAGCTAGCTATATTCTCAGAGCAACTCGGGTTACTGCTCCTTTCCTATTGCAGTTGAATTTTTATTGCCAGGTGCAGCCAGCCACTCCCAGGCCACCTGAGGCTAACCCCAGATCCACTTCCTGCAACCAGAATAGATAAAAAGAGTGGAGAGAATTTTTTTTTCCAGAATAGATCATTCATTTAAATTGCGGTTTGGGGTTGACTGGACTTATTCACTGAGGGTACATCTACACAGTGACATTATTTTGAAATAACTTAGTCCTCATCTACACAGGAGGCAGTTATTTCGAAATAGTGTCAAAATACTGTCAAGCTGGAGTACTTTTACTCGGACTCCTGTAACCCTCATTGTCAAAATGAGGACTAAGGAAAGTCAGAGGCAAAGTGCTCGGTTTCGAAATAAGTGCTGTGTAGACACTCCCAATTTTGAAATAAACTACGCAACTGACATAGCTCAATTTGTGTAGCTTATTTCGAGTTAAGCCCTGCAGTGTCGACGCACCCTGAATTATTTCAACCAAACTGAAAAAAATCAAAGCCTGTTGGTTCTCTCAAAAGGAAACTTTTAATTTTGTTTTAAACGGAAAAATGTTTCAACTTCCAGGCACTTTGACAAAAGCTCTAGCCCCATGGAGGGGATTGTGGAGGGCTGCAAAGCTGGAGTGCCAGCACCCGCTCCCTGATGCTGGGTAGGGGGGGAGCCTTGGAGCAGATCCAGGCAAGCTGAAGGCCAGATCCAACCCCCAGGCCTTGGGTTCCCCACCCCTGCTGTAGGGGACACTCACTAGGCAGTGGGAGACTCAACCCCATGGTCCAACAGGTGTTTTAATTATTTATAAAAAGTGGAACAGTTGTGAGGACAGTCTCCTGCAAAGGCAGCGACCCAAGTCCCAATCCCTTGGTCACACCACGCGGGTTGTGGGGGGGCAAGAGTGAGCTTTGGTCTCTTCGTCCCAGGCCAGGGTCCTGAGTAAAGCTTAAGGGAGGCTCTGACCACTAGCCCCTTTGTGGAAGTGTGCACAGGGAATGCAGCTCCCAGCTTTACAGTGGTGTAGCTTGCCCCTCTGCTATGTCCATTGTCCAAACCACACAATCTCTGCGCCAGAGGAAAAATGGACACAAGCCAGACATCAGAAATGGTCACGCACAGAAACCCATAGGGGAACATTTTAACCTGCCTGGGTACTCGGTCATGGATTTAAAAGTAGCCATTCTTCTGTGAAGGAATTTCACTAGTCAATTACAGAGAGTCTGCAGAGCTGGAGTTTATCTACAAATCTGACACTGTTACCCTGGGTTGAATAAAGACATTAACGGATTAATGCACTACAGAGCCAGTTTCTCCTGCTTTTGATATCTGCATGTTCACATCAAAAGCTATGTATTGGACACATCCAGCCTACTTAATTAGCCTCATCAACATGGGTCCTACAACGGACATGTACTTTCTTTTGCTGTTACACATATCTTGGATTCTGTTATTTCCACTCCAACTCATCTGAAGAAGTGGGTTTTCCCCACAAAAACTCATGATACTGTATATTTGTGTTAGTTTCTAGGGTGGCACAGGACTGGCCATTGTTTTCAGAGAGGGGGGTTGTTTAACACCCCTGAGTGAGAAAGTTACAGAGCAGTAACTTGCCAGTTTAGACTACCCTGTAGCCTACAAATAGTTGTTTTCCTTTCCCCAACTCTGGGCACATGGCGTAGGGCTGTGACCTAGTCTGTTTCGGTAAATGACTCCTCGGCCAGCCAGAGCTGTCTGGACTTTGCAGTACATGCAGGGGCTGATACAGCAGCACCACAAAAAACGGGGGTATAGACTGTTTCTAGATGCTGCTAGTTTTCTTCTTTGAAAATCACTGCACACGACACTCCTGCTGCATGGGCCCTCTGCAAACCAAGAAGCACCCAAGTTAAGGTAACATCAGCCACATCCCACCAGCCCATCTTAACTCTTCCCCTCTCCATGGCATGGGTGGGGTGGATTATACACCTCACCTATTTCCAACACAGTCCGCGCTTGGGCTGCGTCTAGACTGGCATGATTTTGCGCAAATACTTTTAACAGAAAAGTGGTGCTGCGCCCTCTACAATGCAATAGCACCATTCCTCTCCATGCACCCCTACACATACAGTGCCTGTCACAGGGCAGCTGCTCCTTACGGCCCAGTCTGCCCAGGAGTGACTTATGAAGGCCCTGCCTGGAGGTAATTGACTGCCCCAGGGGGCTGATTAATAAATGAGCACTTGGACCAATCAAAGGTTACCCAAGCCCCGTTAGTGAGACCCGCGGAGACAGAGGCTCCCGTGGAGGGGAAGTCCCATGAGAAGGCTAAGCAGGGAGCCTACAAGACTTGCCGTCTGTGGGAACCTGCCAGGGTTTGCAATGGGCATCTGATGCTGGAGGCTTTTAAGCAACATCTGCCTGGCCTTGCATGGCTCCTGTGAAATCAAGGTGGGGGGCAGAGCCCCACTGCTGGGGTGGGGAGAATCGTGGAGCATTGTGCTCAGCCAGAGAGGTGCCTCTCGCAGGCATCTCCACTGCTCCGAGCACCAGCCAGCGGGATGCCCAGAGCTCCTGCTTTGAGACTAGGTCACTGAAATCAATTGCATGATTGACGTGGATCGGCCTCATGCAGCTATTTTATTACACCCTGATTTTCAGGGAGAGAATTCTGCCCTGGATGAATTGTTTTCAGCTGAGTGTACCTATAAGCAGTACACAACTTTCTTGGTGTGACAATAAAAGGGCAGGGCAAAGTTACAAGCAGTGGGGGCACAGCTTGGGGTGGGTAAGGTCACAGAACTGTGCAGGCAAAGGCATCTTTCTTGCCCTCTGATGGGCGGCGTTCACAGATCAGCAAACATGTCCTTCCTCCTCTCCTTTCCTTTCCCTTTGCAATAGGACAGGCCTCCAGAGGCAAACAGACACCCCTCGCCAGCAGGGCCAGGCTTTGCCAGGTGCTAGAACAGGGGTGGGCAATAATTTTTGCCCGAGGGCCACTTCAAAAGTTTTTGAAGTAGCCTTGGGCCACCCCGGAAAGGGCAGGGCATAAACAAGAACGGGCGGGGCTACCCCACTCCCAGACCATGATTGGTCTGGGGGTGGGGGAGCACCTTTGCCCTCCCTTCCTACTAGGCACCCATGCCCTGGAAGAGACTTGTCACACTCCCCCACCCTCAGGCCAATCAGGAGGGGAGCGTGGGAAGCCTCCTCCCATCCTGTGAGGATCATGTGGCACTTTGAAGTGCTGCGGGCTCCTCACAGGGCTAGGGCAGGGCAAAGGAAGCTTTGTGCAGCTCCCCCACCCTCAGGCCCTCAGCCTCCTTCACTCTCCCCCCCCCACCCCGCCCTGCAAGCAGCGCGCAGCACTTCAAAGCACCATGTGCTCCTGGCAAGGCGGGAGGAGGCTTCCCACGCTTCCCCGCCCCCAGACCAATCAGGGCCTGAGGGAGGGGGAGCGCCTGAAGCCTTCTCCGCTCTGCCCCTGCCCTACGAGCAGCGCGTGGCACTTTGATGCGCCATGTGCTGCTCACAGGGTGGGGGCAGAGTGGAGAAGGCTTCGGGTGCTCCCCTGCCCCCAGGCCCTTGGGCTGGATCTACCCCCTTGGTAGACTGGATCTGGCCCCCGGAGGCCCTTTTGCCCACCCCTGTGCTAGAAGAACAGAACAGAGGAGCAAGACAAGTAGTTGTTCTCCAGGCCTGCAAAGGTAAAACAAGGTGCGAGTCACAATTTCCTCAGTTTCAGAGGGGTAGCAAGTTAGTCTGTAACTGGAAAAACACAAAGAACAACAAATAGTCTAGCAGCACCTTAAAGTCGAACAAAACATGTAGATGGTATCATGAGCTTTTGTGGGCACAACCCCCTTCTTCAGTTGAATGGAGTATTAAAAGTCCAGTTCCAAAATAAATAGGGGATGGAGGGAAGGGAAAGGAAGGGGGAAAATAGTGAATGAGAGTGTTCATGTTACAAGAGGCTGATAGAGAAGGTGCAAATTATTCTTAAGTCCCCATTGTTTGGTTGGTTAAGTCATTAGGATGCGGAAGGCAGTGTGCTAGCCAGGTGATGTCTTTATTCATACCTTTGTGATGGGTCCCAGACTTGTAAATGAAGTTAAGTTCCAAGGCTTCCCTATGTATTTGGTTTGTGCAATTGGCCGGAAACAACACGGTGACTTAGAGATCCACTAATGAGTGCCCAGGCAGGTTAAAGTGTTCTCCAACCGGTTTCTGTATGTTGCCTTTTCAGATCTCTGATTTGTGTCCATTATTTCTTTCCCATGGAGTGTCTAGACTACACCTCTCTGTCAACCGAGAGGTGTAGATTAGGCGCATCGAAATTGCTAATGAAGCTGGGATTTAAATATCCCACGCTTCATTAGCATAAACATGGCCAGCGCTTTTTTTCTAAATGGAGCTTTTTCGAAAAAAACCTGGCAGTCTAGACGCAGATCTGTCAAAAATAAACCCTTTTTCAACAGATCCTGTATTCCTCAAAAAATGAGGTTTACAGGATCTGTTGAAAAAAGGTTTATTTTCGACAGATCTACACCTAGACTGCCTTTTTTTTCGCAAAAACTCTGTTTCGAAAAAAAGCGGCGGCCATGTTTAAATCCCCCTAGTCCGAACTAACTGCCCGCGGCTACACGCGGCAGTTAAAAGTTAATTCGAACTAAGTCCAGCTTATGTTACACCTCGTGGAATGAGGACTAAAGGCAGTTAGTTTGGAGTAGGGGGATTTAAAAATGGCACCCGCCCGGGAACATGCAAATGAAGCCCGGGATATTTAAATCCCGGGCTTCATTTGCAAGTTCGAATGCCTATATTAGCCTCCCTAGTTCGAACTAGGGGGCTAGTGAAGACATACCCTGAGAGAGGTGAGGGTGGTGGATGGGTACCCACTGGGAGATGTTACCCCGGGGTGTGTCCTTCCAAGGCAGATTTGGGGCCTCTTCAGACAGGCAGAGGGCAAACTGGGAGGATCTACAGCACAGCTGTTTCCCAGGATGGTGCGTGTCCCCCAGGACAATGCCGCTCCAAACTAGAGCTTCACCTTTGCTTTAAATTCTGGTTTATAGTCCCTGCGGGGAAGCACAAAGGGCATAAAGAGTAACAGTCTTTAATCCAGCTTATGGTCAGGTTAACGAGATCACAAGCTGCCATAAACGAGGGCGTGGTGGGAAAATAACCCTGGCCTACCGTAACCCGTGTGGCCAAGAATAGCTTGTAAAGGGCACACAGGATGGAACGTCTCGGTGCCCTCATGTGGGACACGACTTCCTTCATGGTTTCAAACGTGCAGGCCATCAAACTCTGCTCCACAGGAGACTCTCAGTTGCCCTTTCTCTGCGGCAATGCAAAGGCCCTGTTCTGCAGACTGTTTGCCCTTCAGCGCCCCTGCCAGACGCATTCCTGCTCCTCTCCCTTATTTGAAGAATGGGGGAGCCGACAGCTCATGCAACACCTTGTACTTGACATTTGCCAGGCCCTCAGCACACTGGCAGGTAACGCGGCTAGTGACTTACACAGGGGTATAAACAGGGCCGGTTCTAACCAATTGGCAGCCCTGGGTGACCACCTGACTCGCCCAAAGGGTTGCCAGATGGTTTCAAAAAAAGATATCGGACAAAAATTTGTCAAGCAAAAAAAAAAGTGGGGGGGGGGAGGCTGGGGAGAAACCTGGGGGGAGGATTTGGGAGGGTATTTAGGCTCCTAACTTACATGGAAATCAATGCCTTTGGGCACCTGAGCCTTTTGAGCAGCTTAGGGAACTTCCCGGGGGGGAGTCTCTCTCTGCAGGGTTTCCAGAACTGAGTCACTGCTGGCAGAGGCTCACGGCAACTGTTACATCAGCACCGCTAAATGCAGCACGTGTCTTGACCTGGGCTCGGCTCCACCGTGTTGCACGACAGACACGTGGCAAAATTTCCAGGTGTCAGTTTTTAAGAAACGACCACAGGCCTCAAAAGTGTCCCCGTTGACGGTTGTTGCGGTTGTGTCTGAGAGGTGAAATGGTGTAAAGACGAACACGGGCTGCGTGGAGGTGATGGTGGTGGACTCCACAAAACCGGAGCAATAAGGTGACACTAAGCTAGGGGGAGAGGTAGATACGTGGGAGGGCAGGGATAGGGTCCAGAGTGATCTGGACACGTTAGAGGATGGGGCCAAAAGAAATCTGATGAGGTTCAACAAGGACAAGTGTAGAGTCCTGAACTTGGGATAGAAGAATCCCAAGCATTGCTACAGGCTGGGGACCGATTGGCTAAGTAGCAGTGCTGCAGAAAAGGACCTGGGGATTACAGTGGATGAGAAGCTGGATGAGAGTTAACAGTGTGCCCTTGTAGCCAAGAAGGCTAACAGCATATTAGGTTGCATTAGGAGGAGCATTGCCAGCAGATCTAGAGAAGTGATTATTCCCCTTAATTCGGCTCTGGTGAGGCCACATCTGGAGTATTGTGTCCAGTTCTAGTCCCCCCACTATAGAAAGGATGTGGACGCATTGGAGAGGGTCCAGTGGAGGGTGACCAAAATGATAAGGGGGCAGGAGTGCATGACCTGTAAGGAGAGACTGAGGGATTTGGGTTTGTTTAGTCTTCAGAACAGAAGAGTGAGGGGGGATTTGATAGCAGCCTTCAACTTCCTGAATGAAGGTTCCAAAGAGGATGGAGAAAAGCTGTTCACAGTAGTGATGGATGGCAGAACAAGGAGCAATGGTCTCAAGTTACAGTGGGAGAGGTCTAGGTTGGATATTAGGGAAAACTATTTCACTGGGAGGGTGGTGAAGCACTGGAATGGGTTCCCTAGGGAGGGGGTGGAATCTCCATCCCTAGAGGTGTTTAAGTCTCAGCTTGACAAAGCTCTGGCTGGGTTGATTTAATTGGGATTGGTCCTGCCTTGGGCAGGGGGCTGGAGTTGATGATCTCTTGAGGTCTCTTCCAGCTCTATGATTCTAAGGTGACCCCAAGCACCGAGCTCTCAGCGCATTCCAGAGGGCTGTGACGGGGGAGTGACTACAGATTAAGCTGTTCCATGTAACAGCTGCCAAAGGGGGTGCTTTGGGAACTGCTTTTATTCATTAGCCATCAGCCCATTGGTCATCAAACCACCATGACAAGGTCAAATTGGGCCCAACGTTTACATGCTGTCGACTTTGTGCCATTTTATTAGATGCTAACTCAACAAAGCGTCTGGACGTTCGCTGGATCTGAGCCCTCCATTGAAACCCTGCCTGGGCTGCTGTGAACAGCTGTAGTATAATCACCCTGTGCTGGGCCGTGAGGGATTCCCCTGGGGGGACTCCACTGCGGGAGGAGTGCTGAGGCATTGTGATAAGCAAGGCAGGGAGAAATTAGCTTTGAGGGGGAGGGCTGAGCTACACTACTCGCTTGCACTGCAGACTATGGCCGGACTAGCAAGGGGGCAAGCAACATGTTTTGATGCTGCAAAATTCCCACCTTCCACTTTCACACCAGCTTCTTTCAATGGAGAGAGAATTCTCCCTTCTTTCTGGCTGGGCAGAGGATCCCAGCTTGAAATGAGACTGGGCAGCAGAGTGAAATAGTAAAAGGGCTCTGACAAGGATTTCTCCAGCCTCTTGTTATGTGAAAAGGCAAAACACCATGTTTATTGAGAATACAGTATAAAAGCCAGTAGTGTATGCTGACACACACACACAGACACACACACACACATGCCCTGCTGCCAGTTGGCGGCTGAGGCACCAGTGTAGTGGCAGGACGAACCCCAAAATTATGGCAAAGCAGCTCCTTGTTACAGTCGTTTTCCTTCATTGGGATCTGTGAGTTTCACACCATCATGCTGTGATCAATCGTGTTTGAGGAATTCTTGTTTTGTTAAATTGTTCTTCTCCTACCGCAGCTGTCTTGTCCCTGTTGGTAGGTACTTGCCTTATCTTTTAGAGTGGTCAATCTGACCTTTATCCGCATCTCAATAGGGGTATACAGCAGTCTCCTGCTTATGCGTCAGTTTCGGCTTCTCCCTAAAACATCTGGTCCAGTGATGGCCTTCACACTTATCGTCTGACATACATTCCTCATTCACGCACACAAAACAGAACTGATTTCTTGGTTACACAGACACAATATGAATATTAAATCAGGAACATCAAATTACAAAAAAAAAGAGAGAGAAAACAATCATCATACCCTTTTACTTATTTTCTCAATACTCATTTTAAAACTTAAATAGAAAATCATAAGAATTTATTCCTGCCTTGGAATCAGCTTCAGACACAAACTTCTGCCTGCTGCACCTTTATCAATGGTAAGGTAAAGGCCCTTTCTGCTTTCAGAAAGGGTGGCTGGCAGGGTGTGAAACATAATCGTAATCATAAAGCACGCAATACATTTGACACTTAAAACATGACGGTTTCCAAGGGGGAGCTGTGTTAGCCTGTAACTGGAAAAACTTAAAAAAACAACCAATAGTCCTGCAGCATCTTAGAGACTAATCAAACATGTAGATGGTATCATGAGTTTTCGTGGGCACAGCCAACTTCTTCAGATGCCTGGAGTTTGAGGGGTCCAGTTTTAACTCATATATAACCTATAACAGGATTTTTCTACTACGCTCTCTCTTCTTGAGACCTGCTCCTGGAGGAGTCTATGTTCTTAAAGACTCTCCCCTAGTGGGTCAGATCAGACTCCTCGTTGCGTGGGCATCCCAGTTCTCAGCACCGCAGCAACTTGTGACACTCTGAATACAAAGCCCCTGGGAAGTCTGGGTGCAGACAGATCAGCCCTAGCCCAGAGGCAGCCAAGCACAAACAGGGCACAACTTGTCACTCAGAGACAGGCTGCCTCTGACCTTCACCCAGCGAGTGAGAGTGAAGGTCAGAGGCAAGCCAGGTCTGATCCGTGTGTACGTTCATGGAACTAATTCATCTGGTGTGAATTCCCCCCATTAATTGTTTTGGTGCAGGAGAAAGGGCTTGATTCTGGGACCCTGAAATGGGTCACCTCAGGTTAATTACGGACACCTGAGTCCAATTAAAGGCACTGAAAAATCCTCTTGCAGGGCTAGAGAAGGGGGGGAGGCTTCCTGGTATTATAGGAGGGATATACTGATGGATAAGAGACTTCTTAAGCAAAAAAACCTATGTTATGTCCAAATAGGGGATGTTTTCCCAACGTACATTCAATTGCCGAGATGGAATATCACAGGAGGCTGTAATTAACCCAGCCTTCTTTAACTTCATGAAAAATGACCTCTCCAAGGAGAGGCGTATAGGAGTAGAGATCAAATAATTTTTTGCTAATGGCCGAACCCTAGAGACCAAAATAGAAAATCAATGAGAAGTAAGAATGGGGAAACAGGAGTTCAAATTACAAATCAGGCAAGTCCAGAAGAGATTTAAAGTTATGCCTCTCTGACAAAGAAAGTGAAACATGACAAATTCCTAGGTGGAATATCTGATAGCAAGCTCCACTATTGCAGGGACCACACTGGAAATATTAATGACAAGTGGAAAGGGAACTGTAACTTATTTCACAGTATCTTCTGAACCCCCTGGGGAGTGGATAATGGGGGCAATGCAGTGCAGAGTAGTGAGTATTTGAGCACAGTGCGAGGCCTTTAGGTCCCTGACAACATTGATCTGAGAACACTAGAGTGTAGCCAGGTACAGGCATTGCCTCTCACATGTGCTGCCTTAATTGCCATTCCTCTGAATTCGATCTACTGGTAGATCTTGGAGCCTTTGACAGGTGATCCTGACAGGTTTGGCCAGGAGGCTGTCAAGTGCTGGCACTTCATCTGCCCCTCTCAGCACTGCCGTGCTGCTCCTGCCCTTTGCCTTGGAGCTGCCCCTCACTCCTGGGAGCCTCCTGCTTGCTGCGCAGGGCACGGAAAGAAGAGGAAGGAGGTGGTGCTGATGTCAGGAGTGCCCCTCCCCCCACCCTGTACCCCATCTCCAGAGCTGGGGGCAGGGATGGAGAGAGTTTGCTGGCTGCTTCCTTCGGGAGTGGTGCAGGACCAGGGTAGGGGTGAACCTTCCTTAGTCCCCTGCACCACCACCCAGAAGCCACCTGTGGTAAGTGATGCCCAGCTGGAGCCAGCATTCTGAACCCCGGCCCCAGTCCTGAACCCCCTCCCCGCATCCTCTCCCCCTGCACCCAAACTTTCTCCCAGAGCCTGCACTTCAACTCCCTGCGCCCGGCGCAGCTCAGAACCCCTTCCATACTCCAAATCCTTTAGCCCAAGAGCAGAGTCCGCATCCCCCTCCCCCAAATCCCAGCCCTCTGCCCCCAGCCTGATAAAAGTGAGTGAGGATGGGGGAGGGAGAATGGAGTGAGCAGGGGCAGGGCCTTGGAGAAGGGGCAGGAAGGAGGAGTGGCCAGGGTGTTTGGGTTTGGGGCAGATCCTGAATTTCACTTAAATTCTAACAGTGATCTCGTGCTTCAAAAGGTTGGAGACGACTGTTCTACAGAGCGCAGTGGGTGAAACGCTTGTCCGCCTGAAACCACGTCCACGCTGCAAACTCTGGTTGATGTACATTACGTCGGCATGAGGTTGTCCCTCCTGTGCATACACAGGCACACTTGATGCCGTGCATTGACACGGCACACACTCACCAGGAGTGCTTGTGACAACGCACAGCCAGTCATGTTCCCATCATGCACATTTCTACCCACAAGCCCGCCACGGTAACGCACTGTGATGCGGGGGGGCGCCTCGGGTACATTTATGATACCACTCTTTTTAAGGCACCTATGGATTGTGGGCTGCTTGCTGGACCTCTCTCATCAGTAGTCTGTGGTTGCCCCTACCCAGGAACTAGTAGCAGGTGCTCTCCCCAGCACTGGGCATTCGCTCCGCTGTAGTGACACAGTAAAGGTACATTGTGTTCCCAAGGAGAAATTGTTATTGCCTACCCAGCCAGCACACACGCGCTCTTAACAGGCACATACAATAAACACTTCTGAAAGAAACGAAAGGAACAAACTAAGCAAGGGGAAGGGACATTCAGGCCATTCCTGCCCAGTCTGGCTCCACACACAGCAGCGGTGGCTTTCCCAGGCAAGGGAGACAGTAACTGACATTCCTTACAGGTACTGTTTTACTGCTGCCCTGTGCGAGGTCAGGGGAAGGAGGTGTGTGGGGGCGGGAGGATGCAATATAACAATACCTGTACAAAACTTAAGTGTGTGTGTGGGGGTGTAGTGCAGGGGGCTCAGGGCAGGGATGTGAGGGGGGCAGGGAGAGCTCAGAGTAGGGGGCAGGAATGTGGGGGTGCAGGAGTCAGGGCTGGGGGTGAGAGGCTCAGGGCTGAGGGTTGGGAGGGTTGCAGAAGTCAGGGCTGGGGTAAGGGGCTCAGGGCAGAGGTTTGGGGTGTGGGGGGCTCAGGGCAGAGGATTGGAGGGTGGGGGGTGCAGGAGTCAGGGCTGGGGGGTGAGGGGTGAGGGGCAGAGGGTTGGGGGGTGCAGGAGTCAGGGCTGGGGATGAGGGGTGAGGGGCAGAGGGTTGGGGTGTGGTGGAAGTGCAGGGGGCTCAAGAGGTTCCTTTAGGGAGGATGGGGGGGGGCTTCCCTCCCCCAATTCCTGCCGACATTGCTTGCTGGTCCCTTCCTGTCACTGCCAGGGAGCAGAGGGAAGCCCACGGCTCTGCCCCCTTCCCGCACCACAGGGCAGGGTGGCTGTTTGCTCCCTGATAGTGATGGGAGGGGAACCACAAGCAACCAGCCACGTTGGTATTAATCGGGAGGGGGGAGATTCAGCCCCCTCCTTCCCCTAAGGCTCCTGAGGTGGGGTCAGGGATGGGGCAGTCCTGGACGGTGTGGAGGGCCCCAGCCAGCCCCTTTTTCCTGCCTGCTGCTTCGCATGGCAGCCTGTGGGAGAGCCCTGGGGGTCCCAGCTGGGAGCACCCCAGCCAGCTCTTACTGGAGCAGCACCCTGGGGTGCCCTGCCTCACTGTCACCTCTGCTCCCCGGCCAGTGTATGCCAAGCTCATTGCCCCTGGAGTGGAGCAGTGGGGCAGGGGTATGGCCTCAATGCCCCCTGGAATGGGGGGGCGGGGAGGTGCCGCACTGGGGCTCTCCACTGAATGCAGAAGGAATTTGCATAGCTGTTTCCCATAAAAGACTGTAGTCTAGACCTAGCCTTAGAGCCTAGCGAAGACACGCTAATTCAAAGCGAGAGGGGAGCTCCGGTCAATGCCGATCACCCTGCTTCCATGAGGAGTCAGGGAAGTCGAGGGGAGAGTGTTCTCCCTTAGACTTCAGCAACGCAATTAACACAGCTGAAGTTGTGTATCTTAATGGGACTTTGCCCTGTGGTGTAGACGTACCCTTCATGGGCAAAGCAGAGGGTGGGGCCAAGCCAAGCCATTCATGTCTGGACACAGGGAAATCCCCTGACTCCTCCTCCTCTTAGCCCCTCCTTTGTCCTCCTGATGCGGGGCAGGACCTGGCATTGGCAATAAAACCTGCCAGTGGCAGAGCAGCAGGCAGAGAGAGCCGGCGCTGGAGGCACAAGGCCATGGCTTCCCTTCCTCCTGAACAGGCACCCCAAGTGCAGCCCACATGCCCCACCTGCCAGGACCCTTTGGCAGAGCCGGTGAGTGTAGGGGCAGGCACACATTCTGTGCAGGCTGCTCCCTCAGCACTGTGAGAACTGGCCTGGGCGGAGGGGGGGTGGGCGGGGAGCTCTGCCCTGTGGGCTGCCCCATAGGCAAGGGCCAGATCCAGGAAGGGAACCCTCCCCCCGCCCCTTTGCTGGGACCTGGCAGGGAAAAGCAAACCCCTGAGTGTGAAAGTGGGGGGAGGGGATGTGTGGGTGAGACTGGAGACACCTGGGGACCAGCTCTGTGAGGAGGGAGCCCTGGGTGGGGTTTGCTGGAGATCACGCCCCCACCCCCCGAGCACAGATCTCACATGATGCTGCTCACAGAGGAGCCTGCCCAAAAACACAAGGTAGGAAACACTCCAGACTCTGCTTAATTCCCCTCTTTCCTTTGCAGCCTGACGGCCAATCTCCCTGGTGGGGAGTGAGCGGGAGGGTCTGTTGGGTGGTTGGTTGGGTTTTAGCCTCTCACACCCACAGAACCCCCCCCCCCACCAATTTCCTGCTATTTCTGGATCTGCAGCTCCATCAAAGCCCCCTGCCCCCCCCCACCCCCATAGAATCATAGACTCATAGAACACAGGGACTGGAAGGGACCTCGAGAGGTCATCGAGTCCAGTCCCCTGCCCTCATGGCAGGACCCAGCTCTGTCTAGACCATCTCTGATAGACATTTATCTAACCTACTCTTAAATATCTCCAGAGACGGAGATTCCACAACCTCCCTGGGTAGTTTATTCCAGCGTTTTACCACCCTGACAATTAAGAACTTTTTCCTGATGTCCAACCTAAACCGCCCTTGCTGCAGTTTAAGCCCATTGCTTCTTGTCCTGTCCTCAGAGGCCAGGAAGAACAAGTTTTCTCCCTCCTCCTTGTTATACCCTTTTAGATACCTGAAAACTGCTATCATGTCCCCTCTCAGTCTTCTCTTTTCCAAACTAAACAAGCCCAATTCTTTCAGGCTTCCTTCATAGGTCATGTTCTCTAGACCTTTAATCATTCTTGTTGCTCTTCTCTAGACCTTCTCCAATTTATCCACATAGCAGGGACAGGGACCCCAGGCCCCTGGTGCTGCCCCTGCCAAGCAGCCCTGCACAGTTCCTTAGGGAGATGAGGTCTCTAGAGCCGAGTGCCAGGCTTGAAACAAGATGTGTCCGTGCTACTGCCAGGCCAGGGATGGAAGGATCAGTTGCAAAAAAGGGATACAGACTAAAACAGAGAATATCTTATTGCCTCTATATAAATCCATGGGATGCCCATATCTTGAATACTGCATACAGATGTGGTCGCTTCATCTCAAAAAAGATATACTGGCATTGGAATAGGTTCAGAGAAGGACAACAAAAATGATTAGGGGTTTGGAATGGGTCCCATATGAAGAGGGATTAAAAAGAGTAGGACTTTTCACCTTAGAAAAGAGGAGACTAAGGGGGGATAGGATAGAGGTCTATAAAATCATGACTGGTATGGAAAAAGTGAATAAGGAAAAGTTATTTATTTATACCTATAATATAAGAACTAGGGGTCACCAAATGAAATTAATAGGCAGCAGGTTTAAAAGAAACAAAAGGAAGTTTTTCTTCACTCAGCGCACAGTCAACCTGTGGAACTCCTTGTCAGAGGATGTGCTGAAGGCTGGAGAATCTGGTATTGGCCACTGTTGGCAGACAGGGCACTGGGCTGGATGGACCATTGGTCTGACCCTGTATGGCTGTTCTTATGTTCCTCTGACAGCCCAGGCACGGCCAGCAGGGCACCCACAGTCCTGGGAGACCCCGGAGGCCTTAAGTCGGAGAGCGTTCACAGAGCTAGATTAAAGCTTAGGCAGTCTGGACCCTGCCTAGGTCCCAGCCTCTGATTCCATCAGAGCCTGAGTTTTCCTTAACAACAAGATGCAAGACAGAAGAAACCCTGAAATCATGACTCCGGCAGAATGAGCACAGCCTCTGCCTGAGTCTGCAGAGCGCCTGGGACAAGAGCTCACGCTGGGAGGGAACAGCTGCCTCACACACTGAAATGTGGTGTTAACACCCAGCAGAGAGCTCTGCGTGGGGGGAGGAGGGATTCACGGCCATGGATTCCAAAACTTGGAAGGAACTGGTTCTTCTCTGAACCCTCCAATTTATTAGCTTCTCGAAAGGTGGACACTGGATTTGGACACAGTGCAGCAGCAGCGGTAGCACCAGGGCCCGATCCTATGGTGAAAGAAACTTCCTACGCCTACTTGCAATCCCCGTGTTCCCATCCACGGATCGCATTCACCCTCCCACTAGAGACTGACCTTGGCTTTCTTCATTCAGGAACAAATCCTGGCCCAGCTGCAGACTCTGGAGAGGGAGAGAGAAAAGCTGCTGGGATTTAAAGTGACTGAAGAGAGGACAATCCAGGAGTACCTGGTAGGGCCTATTGTCATTAACCAGAAGTTATTTGGGAGGAGCCTTTATTTTCTGTGTGTGTCACTGCAGGGTTGGGGCCGAGGGTATCCTCCCTTTCTCTCTCCCCCTTCTTCCATGCCCTCTTCTCTCTCTCTCGCTCTGTCTCTGCATTCCTGCTCCTCTGTGCTCACCCCTAGTGAATTTCTCTGAGTGTGTTTATTTACTGCGCACACAGTGTCACTCTCTGGGAGCTGTTTCTCACTCCCGGTCCCTGCCCTGCCCTTCCCCTCTCCGTGTCTGTGCACTGCAGGAAAGGACAGAGGTGGAGAGGCAGAAGATTGTGTCTGAATTTGAACAGCTGCGTGGATTCCTGGAGGAACAAGAGCGACTCCTGCTGGCTCAGTTGGAGAAGCTGGATGAGGAGATTGTGAGGCTCCAGACTGATGCTGTCAGGAAACTCTCTGTGAAGATTTTCCAGCTCAGCGAGCAGATCGGGGAGCTGGAGGGGAAGTGCCAGCAGCCAGTCAGTGAATTCCTGCAGGTGAGACTGAGTCGGAGAAATCCCAGCTCCCAGCCCAGGGAAAGGAAGGGCTCCTGACACTCCCTGCATGGGGCCGCAGTAAGACCCATTTCTTGCCCTAAGGAGACATTGAGGTGTGGCCAAGTCACACACCCTTCTCCACAGCTCTCCCAGGCATCTGTGCAGGCAGAAATTCCTCACAGACCCAGCTGGGCTGCTACGGATCAGACTCCAGCCAGTGCCTCACAGAACAGCAGTGACACAATTAGTCCCAAGATCTGTTAATAATAATTAATAATTAATCATATTTATTACCATCATCGTAGCATCTAGAGCAGTGTTTCTCAACCTTTTCTTTTATAAAGTACCCTTTTTAAAAAAAAATTATAAATACCCCCAGTTTTCAGACACACAAAATTTTCTTCTACCATGGCAACACATTTATTTAAATAACTTCATCGTAGCGCAGTAAAATTTTTGGGTGTAAAAAGTACAAAATAATAAAGTGCTGTAAAACGTGAAACAAAAATTCAGTTTTCTCCAAATTTCAGTTGTGTTGACATACCCTCCCAGACTTCTCTCAAACAAAAGACAGGACTATGTAGCACTTTAAAGACTAACAGGATGGTTTATTAGGTGATGAGTTTTCGTGGGCCAGACCCACTTCCTCAGATCAAATTGTGGAAGAAAATTGGCATGACTATATATATACCAAAGGGATACAATCAAAAAAAGTGAACACATATAAAATTGACAAATCAGATTTTAGAACGGGGAGGTCAGGGAGGGAGGTTAGTATCTATGAGATAATGATATTAGGGGTTCACTTTTTTTGATTGTGTCACTTTGGTGTATATGGTCATGCCGATTTTCTTCCACAATTTGATCTGAGGAAGTGGGTCTGGCCCACGAAAGCTCATCACCTAATAAACCATCCTGTTAGTCTTTAAAGTGCTGCATAGTCCTGACTTTTGTTTCAGCAAGACCAGACTAACACGGCTACATCTCTATTACTAGACTTCTCTCAAGTACCCCAAGGGTACTCGCACCAAATGGTTGAGAAACCCTGATCTAGAGGACACAGCTGACTTGGGTGCACTCGTGCTAGGAGCTGTACCTTGATGCATTGTTTGGCTTTTGTTCCGTTCACCGTAGCAATGGCCTCTGCACTGATTCGGTTTGACCTACACAAGAGCAAACCCTTTGGCTTCCTTTTTCCACAGGCTGTTGCAAGTTTAATTTAACTGGGTAGGAGATCAGCTGAAACTGAGTCAGTATCTGCCTGGTTTAACTGGAAGGGAGGGAGCCGGTCCCCAAGGTTGTGCTGATGGGATGAATGCATGTGTGAAGGTGGGTGCTGAGAGTTAAACTGCCTTTGAACACAGGCAAGGCGGGTGACACATCCCTGCTCTGAAAAGCTGGCAACGCACGGACAAGCCCAACAGAGGAGCTGAGGGACACAATGACTCTGTGGGTGGCTGAGGAGATTGAGAAGTGAACCCCAGTCTCCAGAATTGCTGGCTAGCACCTTAATCACAAGAATGGCCAGGCTGGGTCAGACCAAAGGTCCATTTAGCCCAGTGTCCTGTCTGCCCACAGTGGCCAATGCCAGGTACCCCAGAGGGAGTGAACACAACAGGGAATCACCAAGTGATTCACCCTCTGTCACCCATTCACAGCTTCTGCCAAACAGAGGCTCAGGGACACCCTCCCTGCCCATCCTGGCTAATAAGTATCGATGAACCTATCCTCCAGGAATTTATCTAGTTCTTCTTTGAACCCTATCAGGCTATGTCTACACAGCAGCATTATTTCGAAATAACTGACCTTATTCCAAAATGACATAGTCTACGTCTACACACAAGCAGTGATTGTGACATAATGTCGAAATACAGTCGCACTGGAGGGCTGCTCGCTCCGACTCCTGTAACCCTCATTGTACGAGGAGTAAGGGAAGTTGGGGGAAGAGGGCTCTAACGCGGAATAACTGCTGTGTGGACAGAGCCAAAGGCCAAAATAAGCCATTTTGAAAATAAATTATTTCCAGTTTAGCCCTGCAAGTCTTCATCTTCACAACATCCTCTGGTGAAATCATCCCCCCCAACACAGGGCTTGAACCCACAACCCTGGAATTAAGAAGCTTGTGTTCTACCAACTGAGCTAGCTGGATTACCCCTAGCAAGTCATGAAAGAGAGAAATTCCAGTTTGTGTCAAGACAAGGTCACTTTTCTCAAGGTAGTGAAACTGGAGTGAGGTGAGGAGAACCTGGGGGAGGTTAGCCAGGCATTGTAACAGGAGAGAACAAACCTTAGTGACATAATACAGAAAAGAACAGCCAGGTTTTGCCAGAGCTGGTGTGCCAGGATGTAGAAAAAGGTCTGGTGACCAGCGGAAGGTCTGAGGGACAGGGAGGATATAGGTGACTGGTGCCTGTGGAGGGAGGGGGTGCAGGGAGGGCCACCTAGAGGAACAGGTGATGGCCTTTCCCAGTGGCAGTAGGCAGGCGGATGGAAGAGTTCTTATTTTGGCCTAGCACTACCTACCGCGGGGAGGGACTTAGTTTGGCTCAACTAGGCAGCTCAGGAGTGTGACTCTCCCCTTTGTGTGATGTAGCTATGACAACCTAATATGTGAGGGCAACCAGGCCTAAGTAACACACTTCCACTCCCAGGGAGACTTTTTACCTTCCTTCCCTGTTTTTCTTTTTCCCCTCCCCACCCCCACACTTCTGCTTCCGTTCAGTCAAAATCTGACTTAGGGTGCGCCTAGACAGCACCCTTCTCTTGGAATAAGCTACACAATTGGCGCTATGTCTAAATCGAAAGAGCTTATTTTGAAATTTGGCGCTGTGTAGACAGTGCCAAATTTCAAACTAAGGCACTATTCCAACAAATCCCTTAACCCTCGTGGAACGAGGCTTGCAGGGACACTGGAATAGCGTGCCCCCTATCTCGGGAAGTAGCGGGTGCTTTTAAAGGTGCAACGTTGCTATTTTGGCAGAATTCTGGTATCCTGAAATAGCAACACAGTCTAGATGTACCCTTTGCTGTCCAAGATGCCATATTCTGCAACACTGCTGCAAACCTGTGGCCAGACAGACACTTAAGTGCCATGCCTTGAGCAGCCAGACGCTGGTACAAGTTTGCCAGGTCTCAGAGGGTACGTCACAGAGAAACTTGAAACTGCCACAGTCGATCTTCCTGGGTTCGAATTTGCAAGTCTAGTGAAGACAGCTAATTCGAACGGAGAGGGGCGCTCTGGTCCATGCCGGTCATTCTGCTCACAAGGCAAGTCAAAGGCCGAGTGTGCTCCCTTCGAGTTCCTGCAAGTGTGCACAGCGCCAAAAGCCGAGTTAAGGTACTTCAACTTCAGCTACGCAATTAACGTAGCTGACATTGGGTAGCTTAATTCAACCTTGTCCCGTAGTGTAGATGTACCCAGAGTGGCTGACACCTTGCATTTCTCTGAGGGTGACACTGCAAGAGAAAGTGACACCAGAGCCAGAAGCTGCCTCTTCTGAGTTTGCTTTCCCTGTTCAGGTGTGTTTGTCTTATCTTGCCCCCTGGGAAATGGGACTGGATTTTGAGGAGAAACACAACAATGACAACTCCAGTCCATCTCAGTCTCCACTCCATCTTCTTCTGTTTGCCCCAAAGGACAGCTGGTGTCATCTCCAATAGCACCTCAGGGTGTGTCTACACGGCACCGTTATTTTGCGATAACGAGCATAATTTTGAAATAACAATGCAAGCGTCTACACAGCCATTCCGTTATTTCGAAATAATTTCCAAATAACGGACAGCTTATTCTGTAAACCTCATTCTATGAGGAATAACACCTCTTCCGAAATAGCTGTTTCAAAATAAGGCTTGTGTAGACGCTCCACTGCTGCTATTTTGAAATAGCCCCTCACCATTCTAAGTTATTCCCCTGCAGTGCCTCCTGGGGCTCTAAATTAAGATAGTGGATCTACATTAGGGAAGCCGGCCTCGGACTCATTTTGAGGCTTCCCTGCAGCGTAGACGTGCTATTTTGAAATAAGTTATTTTGGAATAATTATTCTGGAAGAGCTTATTTCAAAATAAGCGTGCAGTGTAGATATAACCTAAGAGCCTGTCACACAAGGAAATTTCCATCTAAAAACTCTCTAGCTATTGGGAAAAGGCACAAGGAACACTTTGCATTTTCCTCTTCTTTTCCTCGGTATTTTAATAAAACATGAGCAAGGATTTAAAGGTGTGTTTTCCATGGGACTCAGCAGGCTGAAATGTTTATATCCCAACCTGCAAACCTTGTTTAAACCTTGTTTAATTCGCTTCATGTTGGACAGTGACAGGGTCCAATTCGCTCCTTTGTCTCTTTTGGAGCCCCTTGATTCTATTGAAATTAACATAACAGATCCTCTTCCCTGGGGGTAGTGGCGTGCAGGACTGAGCGTCTTTTTTCCTGTCTCCCCTCTAGGATGGCAGAAGCACCACAGACAGGTAAATGGCCCCTTCCCGTGTCATTGTTCTGGCCCCAGGCTGAGAGAAAACAAGTATCCCAGGACACTGCTGCTCTGTGGCAAAGGTGACGCACGGGGACGGAATCTCTGTGGGTTTATCACAAACCTGGGGTTCCTGCTGTTCCTAGAATCTAAAGCTGGTTTCTAAATCACTTATCCTCTGAGGCCATGCCTGCGCTGCCCTGTCCCTTGGTGACACTTATCTTGCTCAGGGGTGTGAAGGAGCCACCCCTCTGAGAGGCATAAGCGACACTGACCTAAGCACCAGTGTGGACAGTGCTATGTTGGTGGGAGCACTTCTCCCGCCAGCACAGCTCCAGCTGCTTGCTGGGGGCAGGGAACTCTTGTCTGTTGGCTTCCAGCAGCTACACTGGAGAGCCCACGGCGTGGGGGAAGGGGGGGGGCAGTTGCATCCGTGGAGCCCTGCCACTGTGAGTCTGCAAAACAGCCACAGCGTGAGGGCAGGGACAATACCCTGGGCTCCGGGGATACAGTCTGGGCCTGTCACCGCCAGGGCATGGGGGCTCTCTGCTGCCCAGGGCCGGAGCGAGCAAAGCCTGTCTGACCGACACGAGGCCCATTTGGAGGCCAGGGAGCAACAGACTGCTCGGGGGGGAGCTGATCTCGTTCCCAGTTGCAGGTGGGCAGATGCCCACAGAGCAGCAGGGACCTTGGATTCTGTTGGACACTGAAACACGGAGGCCGAGAAGTGAATTGTGCCTGGGGACTGCTGGACTCCCTTCCTCTCCCCAGCCTCCGGGTGGAAACACATGGGTGGGACACCTCGGGGGAGCTTGCCCAGCCATTGCTGGGGCCGGAGCTATTCTGCGGCTGGGCACAGAGATTCATTCCCCAGGCCCCTGCCTTCAGCACTGTCACTGGCGAGAAATGGAGAGAACAACGCGCCAGTGAAATCAACAATGATTGACATGGAAAAACTGTTTCTAGATGTGAAAAGGGGACATGCCCACAGCCAGAGGACGCCTCTCCTGAGATGGAAATCAGACTCGGTTACTGGGGCCAGCAAACCCGTGCGCTGAAGGAGACTATGAGGAAAATCAAAGGTACCAAGATGGGAACTGGGTGGGGAAACTGAGGCACGAGTCTGGGATTTTCGGGAGTGACGGGCTCTGAGCAACATGTTGCAATAGATCTGTCTATATAGCTTAGAAATGTGCTTCTGTCTGTCTGTCTGTCTGCGAGGCCATTTGTTTGAGAACTCCTCATAAACGATAAGACCTGAGACCACCAAATTTGGTATTCAGGTTCCTCTTATCCTACCTTAAAGCAAGGTCGGGGTTTGGTTGTGCCAGAGCACTGGGATCTGCCTGCAGTTCAATTGTTTCTCATAAAAAGGGAAGAGAGGAGTCTGGTAGAAAGAAATTATACTGAAGAATGACCACAGGGGGGGCAGCAAGTGCCCCAGCAGGAAACCATTGGCCAGCAGCAGCTGACACCCCAGCCTACCCCAGGGGGCAGCTGCCAGCTGCTGCACAGCCCCCGCTGCCTCTGGGCCAGCCCAGGGAGTGACAGTAGACAGTACCCGCTGCCCCCAGGGTCTTGGGCTGGTCCAGGGATGAAGCCAACATCCAGGGTATGCGGCCACCCCCCAACCCAGGATGGACCCAGGGAACACTGGGTAAGACTTCTAGTGCTAACATAAAACTAAAACCAATCAGAGGGAACCAATAAATTGTCATTCCTGACTCAGGGGAAATGAGTGAGGGAGTTTCCAAGGCAACAGCAACACTAAAAGGCTCATAATCTATAGTCATTTGAATGAGATTCACTTTCCCACTAACAAGTATCTCTGAAGGGAGGAGAAATGCAGGGTCCAGGGGAAGGGAGCCGGGTCACATTCCCCTGTCTGACAGTCTCACTCCTGTTTATAACTGGAGAGAAGAGTCCATTCAAAGCAGTTTAGTAACAGCAAGGAAACCAGTGCACTGGCGGGTCGAGCAGGGAGCTGGGGTCAAAGCTGGGTTCTAAGTCACTGCTTTACCTTGGCCGGTTCAGTTACTGTCTCCATCTGTACAGCAGGGACGGCAACACTTACAGCCCCACAGGTGGGGGATGGTTTGATGCTTCACCCCACGGCCCAGCAATGAGCCCCCCCCCCAACTCCTCCTGGGCTCTGGGAGCCAGGTTTGCTGTTTGAATTCTGTCAGGTGATGTCAGACCTGGGCACTGGGCTTATTTACCAGTCTGTTTAGCAGTGTGTGATGGCTGAGTGGTTAAGGTGTTGGACTTGAAATCCAATAGAGGTTTCCCTGTGCAGGTTTGAATCCTGCTCACAGTGAGGCCTGTGTTTTGGCCACACCCCTAACCAGCGCAACACCCCCCCCCCCCCCCACCATGCCCTGGTTCTTTCAGAAGTGGCCCTAGATACTGCTCCTGTCTAGAGGGTGAATGGATCTCAGCATGGATGAGGGGCTGGGGAGGCTGAACCTCCCCCAGAAAGGCTGTCCAAGCAGGGGGGGAAATGCTGGGGATGTGACTGGGATCCAGAGGCATCTTTCGAGTGCTGGGACTGATGCTGCTGGGGGGGAGGGGGCGCTGCCTGTGCCCTGTCCCACTGGGCTCTGCCTCTTAACTCAGTGCCCTGCTCAGCCTCTGCCCCTCCCCACTCTGCCTCTTCCTGCAAGGCCTTTGCCCCACCCCCACTCACTTAAGGCAGAAAAAAGTAATGAAATCATCACCCCATGGCCCCCCCACAGCCCCTCCCCTTATGGAAAAGGGGTGGAGGGGTGCAAGCAGTGGGTGACGGGAGTGCTGTCTTGGGGGAGAATCGGAAAGGCGTGAGGACAGGTAGAGGGGCCTTGGGAGACAGGGAGTGAACAGTGGGGGAGTGGAGCCTCGGCAGGGGGCAGTAACAGCCAGTGTGAGGGTGGGGACTCAGGGGAAGAGGAAGACTGGGGGCGGGGGCCTTGTTGGCAGGGGGCGTGGTCTAGGTATTGATTCCCCCCCACGCCTTTTAGGGAGCTTCTGGCACTTGTATGTGAGCATCCCTGATTTATGGGCTGCCTGGGCCTCTGCGTGTGTTAAATGCTGCTAGGTCCCGGATGGAACTTGCCCTGGATTTTCAGAGGTGCTGGACACCGACCAGTCCCGCTGGCTTCAGTTAGAGCCACTGGTGCTCAGAAAATCATCTGAAACCCAGGAGGAAAGTGTCTGCGTAATGCCTTTACCTTTCCAGCGGTGTAAAGGGTACGTCTACACTGCACGCGTATTTCAAAATAAGCTGTTCCAGAAGAAATATTCCAAAATAGCTTATTTCGAAGCCTCAAAATGAGTCCGAGACAGGCTCCCCTAATGTGGACGCGCTATCTCGATTTAGAGCCCCAGGAGGCACTGGGGTGTAATTGGTTTGAATGGCCCTGGGGAGGAGCTATTTCCAAATAGCTATTTCGGAAGAGGCTTTATTCCTCGTGGAGTGAGGTTTACACAAGCTGGAATAAGCTGCCCGCTATTTCAAATTTATTTTGAAATGACGGAATTGTTGTGTAGACGCTCGTGTTGTTATTTCGGAATAATGGCCATTATTCCGAAATAATGGTGCAGTGTAGACGCACCTGAAAGTGGCCCTACAGGGGCGCAAGCCCTTCTAGACCCTGCCAGAGACAGGGCCAGCACAGCAGGTAAGATTCAGCCTTAGCGTCATATGAGGTGTACAGGGAAGATTGTGGAGCATGTTTAAGGACACTTTGCCCTTGCTAGAAATTCCTCCTTGGTTTGTTTTTTTTTCCCTGTCTCTACTCGACTCGGTATCTCTGCCCCTTCCCCTGTTTGTCCCTCAGTGCGAGCACGTTCTGTCTCTGACTAGCATAACCGCCACAGGCTGACATCTCAGCTCTCTCTCCCTCTCCTCGCTCTAGTGTGGCTGCCGTCTGAACTGGAGAAAGAATGGGGGGTGTCTCTGGCAGAGAGTGTGAAGAGGACACACAAGAAGGGTGAGTTTTCACAGGGATAGCCTCAAAATAGGAGAAAACTGGGCCCCAACATCCCTTCAGGGAGCAGACAAACCCACTGCCCAGGGAGCCTTTGTGACACACACAGACTGACTGGCCCTGCCCAGCGAGCCTGTACTGGGCTGCCAGCCCCCCCCATCCGCGCACAGTGACACTGACAAACGATGGGGCAGCCGTACAGACCTGCACTGATGGTGAGGTTTGTTCCGCCTCCTGTCTTCAGTGGTGCTGTGGTCACTCCCTGGGCCCTGTGGCCCCTCCCGGCCGCACCTGTGTGAGCAGAGAGCCCGCTGAGCCATGGCAGGGGAGGGCACGTCGCTCGTGTAGCAGCTGGTTTTCAAACTTTTTTTTCTCGTGCCCCCAAATGAACAAAATTGTTGCGGCCTGCGCCCCAGCACAATTTGACTAGAGTACAGGCTCCGGGGTAGGGCGGAGGAGGAGAGCTTTGGGGTTTGGGAGGGGGCTCAGGGCTGGGGCAGGAGGGGGCTTACCTTGAGCGGCTCCCCGTCAGCGGTGCAGTGGGGGGTGGGGAGGCTAAGGCATCTCCCTGCCTCTCCAGGCACCGCAGACCAGGCTGTGCCCCAGAAGCAGCCAGCAGCAGGTTCCCAGCCAGTGGGAGCGCAGAGTTAGCGCTAGGGGCAGAAGCCATGCGCGGAGCCCTGTGCGCTCTTCCCCACGCTCCCATCCCTCCACCTAGGAGCCGGGCCTGCTGCCGGCCACTTCTGGGAGGCAGCACAGTCTGTGGTGCCAGGAGAGGCAGGGAGCTGCCTTAGCCCCCCTGTCGCTTCCCCTGCAGCAACGAGACCCAGGCCCCGACGTGCCACGCCCCAGTCCTGGGCGTGACCCCTCATTTGAAAACCACTGGTTTATTGGACCCATTTGTGCTGGGGAAAGACACGGCCCTGAGGGCGAGTGCTGGGCAGCAGCTGGTCACCTCCCTTGGGACCCACCCTGCAGGCCCAAGCCCGGAGCCAGTTCAGTGCTTCCCTGCATGGGGCCCCGGGCACTCGGACGGAAGCCTGGCCCCCTATGGGCGTGACTCAGCCTAGGCTGTGCCCCCTCTGGCGTTTGCAGGGGCAGGGGCCAGCAGGGCCCTCTCCTCACGTCTCTCACAGCCAAGGGAAGGAGGGGGGCATCCCAGAGCTCTGGTCCAAGCCGGGAAGACTGCACTGCAACGAAGCAGCTTCAGCCAGCGGGGACAGGCTAGCCCCGGGGGTCTGACTGCAGCAGGGCCGGTCCTAACCAATTGGCGGCCCCGGGCTGTCTCCTGCCTCCGGGGGCCGCCATTTTTGGTCAAGCAAAAAAAAGGGGGGGGGGGAGTAAGCAGGGAGGAGGGAGGAAAATGGCAGCCCCAGCCAACTGCCCAGCTTGCCTGCCCCTAAGACCGGCTCTGGGCAGCAGCTCAGCCACAGCCAGCGAGGCAGCCTCTGCAGACACCCGGACAGCCCCAGGAGCACCCCTGCGGAGTGAAATCCCAGCAGGGAAATCCCAGCTCAGCTACAGCATCCAGGGGCCCAGAACAGAGGTGGGAAATGGGGGCGTATCCCAGCCAGATCTGGGCTGCCAGGGAGCGTGAGACATAATCCCAGATCCCCGTCCACCCTCCCCCCTCCCCCCCCGAGGGCTGGGCCCCCCGCCTCCAGCACTCTGAATCTCTCTCCTCCCTGCAGTGACGGTGACTCTGGACCCAGACACGGCTCATCCCCAGCTTGTCCTGTCCGAGGGTGGGAAACGTGTGAGACGGGGACACACCTGGCAAGATCTGCCCGCCAGTCCGGAGAGATTCAAGTCCCGGGCCTGTGTGCTGGGCTGCGAGGGGTTCTCCTCGGGGCGGCATTACTGGGAGGTGGAGGTGTGGAGTGGGGAGCGCTGGGCTGTGGGGGTGGCCAGGGAGTCTGTGCAGCGGAAGGACTGGATCAGACATTTCCCTGGGGAAGGGATCTGGGCAGTGGAGTGTGATGGGGGCCAGTACCAGGCTCTCACCTCCCCTCTCACCCCCCTGCCCCTGACCTGGGTCCCTGAGCGGATCCGGGTTTCTCTGGACTGCGCAGGGGGGAATGTGACATTTTTTGATGCTGTGAACGAGGCCCCGATCTTCACTTTCCCGCCAGCCTCTTTCGATGGTGAGAGAATCCGCCCCTGGCTCTGGCTCTGGGGAAAAGGCTCCCAGCTCAGACTGTGTCCCTGAGACACTGGGGGAATGTCCCACTGGGGACCGTCAGCTGTTTCTCTGGCCTCCACATCACTGCAGCCTAGGAAGACGCTCCTCTCTCACTCCAGCAGAACCACCTCGGTCCCCTCAGCCCCTGGTCTCCAAGACTCCACCATCTCCTGGGCCGCCACAAAGCCCCTTGCTCCAGGTGCCTGTGGGATGTGGTGAGGGCTGTGCTGGCTCCTGTGGTCACTGTATTCACTCTGATTTGTATTCACTCCAGTTGCTTTGTTGTGTTCAATGTGATTCCTACTGTCCTGTGCTGTTCTGGAGTCACGCTCTGTGTGTGTGTGTGTGTGTGTGTGGGCGCGCGCGCGCACACACCTCAGTTTCCCCGGGCACTGCAGAACTATCTGGATGAGAAGGGGGAGGCTGGGCATGACTCAGTGTGGAAGTATCTTCAGTCTCTCCCGTCCTGAGGGCCAGGTGACAGCAAGTAACACCTTGGGCCTGGAAGCAGGACAAAGCCGGAGGCGGGGCTGCCTAGGGGGCTGTGAGCAGTGGCTGTGAGTTAGTTTTGGCTGGAGGGAGGAGAAGGGAGCCTAGCTGGCTTGGGGAGCTGGGGCAGGGTCCCAGAGCTGGAGCTCTGGGGGGGCCCCTTTTCCCCAAGATGGGCTGTACTGACTGCTCCTGGTTCCCGTAACAAGAAGTCTGAGTTACACTATGTCCCTGTGAACCAATAAACCTTCTGTTTATCTATGAACCAATAAACCTTCAGTTCTACTTGCTGACTGAGAGTCACCTCTGACTGCGGATGGGGGGCGCAGGGCCCGGGGATGCCCCCATGCTCCAGGACAGCCTGTTGGAGCAAGAAGGGCAGGTTCTATGTATTAGGAGCCCATTGAACCTCCGCACAGAGCTGTGCTCAAACTGTTGGTTCTGGGAAACGCGAAAATAAAACCAAAGCTTCCACTTTTAACCTTGCAGGAGGTTTTTCCCACCTGCAAGTGTGGTGGCCCTACCGCAGCCCACACCCTGGGGCCTGAGCCAGCCATCCCCATGGCTGAAGCAGAAGCTGCTCCAGGGGTTTGACTCTGAGCGTGGCTGTAGCATTCACAGCGCAGACCCAGTGACCCCCAGCCGAGGCCAGGGCAGGACATTAGAACATAAGAATGGCCAGAATGAGTCAGACCAAAGGTCCATCCAGCCCAGTGTCCTGTCGGCCCACAGTGGCCAGTGCAGGTGCCCCAGAGGGAGTGAACAGAGCAGGGAATCACCAAGTGATCCCTCTCCTATCGCTCATTCCCAGCTTCTGGCAAACAGAGACTAGAGCCAGGCCAGAGCTAATGAAATCTCTGGGGAACCAAGGGACAGACACAGCCCTGGGCAGCCAGGGGATATGCTCTATGGGAACATGGGGGTCTCTGTTTGGTGAGGGGAGAAGAAAGGAGCCAAAAGGACCAGGGAAGTCCCAGCGTGCATCTTTGCAGAGAAGAGCTTGAAAAACCCCTATAAAAGCGCAAGGAGTTGCCCCGACCCCGCCCAGTTACCTCTAAGAAACGTGCAGCTGCTGCAAAGCCCAGAGCTCCAGCGCCCCACACACCAGCAGCCCCTCGCGCACCTGCAGCCCGTGTTCATGGCAGCGAAGGGGTCTCCCTTCTCTGCTGGGCTGCTCCAGTCCTGGGAGCCTTGCTCTGCCCCGCCCCAGGGAGCAGCCCCTGGTCCAGGCCTGTCACTTCAGCTCAGTTTTCCCAGCGAGCTGGGGTGGGACACCAGTTCTACTTTGGGGTCACTGCGGCAGCTGCTTTGTGCTGGGATCAGTGCTGCTGCTGTCAGTCCTAGTGTAAACACAGCTCCACCCCAGCACCATCCCCTCCGGCCCATTCCTCCCTGCAGGGCAGGGGCAGGGAGGGGAAGAGGCTGTCAGGGGGCAGGGCTCCAGGGGAAGGAGAAGGCTGGAGACAGCTGTTAGGGGGCAGGGTTCTGGGGGAAGGAGAAGGCTAGAGATAGATGCCCGGGCTCCATCCATGTCCCTGACCAGCCCTTTCCCGATGTAACCATTATGCCAGGTTGCCCCAGCAGCAGCCAGAGCTGGGTTCAATATTTAGGGGTTCCTCTCCATCCATCCCACTGTCTCCAGGCCCCAGTGACCTGGGAAATTCACACAACAGCCCTGGGTGCCTCTGAGGGGCGATGCTTCCCCCGCCCCCCTCGCAAGCACAGAGTCTTAGAGAGGAAAAGAAACCTTTAATAGAAGGGAGGGGAGTAACGTGGCATTAATTTGGGAAACTGCCACAGAGTTCATACCCAAACCCACGAGTAAACGTCCCGGCCCAAGTAGGTTGGGCAGCATCCTTTGCCTCTCCGGTTCTTACGTCCAGCAATGTAAAGCCCCCTTCACATGCCCAACCCTTCTCTGCACCCCACTCCCAGTCACTGCCCCCAAGGGCAGGCCCAGATTTCAGAGGTGCAGTTGCAGAGTTCACCTCCCATCCTGAGTGCAGGGGAGGTAAAGAGGCATCTTACTCATCCTGCTGGTCACCCACCATCCGCCTGCTCCCTGCTCGCCATCTGTCATCCCTCGCCGCTGCCGCTCTGTTGGCCGCTCCTCACACTTCTCCATCGCCCCCTACTGGCTGCTCATTGCATGTTTTGCTGGCTTGCAGTGGATTTGGCTCTGGGCCAAACCTAGCGATTTCAGCTGTTGGCCCAAAGCACAGTCCAGCCACAAGAGTAAATTTAAAATAATAAAAGAGACTCCTCGTGGAGTCTGCTCTAGTTCTAGCATTTGAGGTGGGGTGGGGGAAGAGACAGGCTGAACCAGTCTTACAGATCACACCTGGAGGGCATGCAGCCTGCTGATTTAGAGCCCTGGCATTTAACTTCACAGAGCTTTGGCAGGGGAGCCCTTGTCCATCCGAGGTTCTTTACACTGACACTCTCTCTCTTTTTGAACTGAGTTAAACACAGTCTGCCTGTCCTGCATCCCCACAAATAACTGCAAGCATCGCTGATCATATCTCACAATTCCTGCATTTAGGCTATGTCTACACTGCAGGGTTTTTGTGCAAAAAGCCTTTTGTGGAAGAATTCTTGAGCAAAAACTTAAGAACATAAGAATGGCCATACTGGGTCAAACCAAAGATCCATCCAGCCCAGTATCCTGTCTGCTGACAGTGGCCAATGCCAGGTGCCCCC
Organism: Pelochelys cantorii; assembly: GCA_032595735.1. Taxonomy (NCBI): domain Eukaryota; kingdom Metazoa; phylum Chordata; order Testudines; family Trionychidae; genus Pelochelys; species Pelochelys cantorii. The sequence goes on from CM064345.1 coordinate 15,724,953, forward strand.
AGAGGGAGTGAACCAAACAGGAAATGATCAAGCGATTGCTCTCCTGCCATCCATCTCCACCCTCTGACAAAGAGAAACTAGGGACACCATTCCTTACCCATACTGGCTAATAGCCATTAATGGACTTAACCTCCATGAATTTATCTAGTTCTCTTTTAAACCCTGTTATAGTCCTAGTCTTCACAACCTCCTCAGGCAAGGAGTTCCACAGGTTGACTATGCACTGTGTGAAGAAGAACTTCCTTTTATTTGTTTTAAACCTGCTGCCCATTAATTTCATTTGGTGGCCCCTAGTTCTTATATTATGGGAACAAGTAAATAACTTTTCCTTATTCACTTTCTCCAGACCACTCATGATTTTATAGACCTCTATCATATCCCCCCCTTAGTCTCCTTTTTTCCAAGTTGAAAAGTCCTAGTCTCTTTAATCTCTCCTCAGATGGGACCCATTCCAAGCCCCTAATCATTTTAGTTGCCCTTCTCTAAACCTTTTCTAATTCCAGTATATCTTTTTTGAGATGAGGAGACCACAACTATATGCAATATTCAAGATGTGGGCGTACCATGGATTTATATAAGGGTAATAAGATATTCTCCGTCTTACTCTCTATCCCTTTTTTAAGGGATGCTTTTGCAATGTGCTTTTGTGCAAGAGAGCATCCAGACTGCATGGATGCTCTTGCACAAGAAAGCTCTGATGGCCATTCACAGAATGGCCATTAGAGCACCTGTGCTTTTTCGGATAGGCTTTTTTTGCACAAGAAACTCCTGTGGAGCATCCACACATGCCATTTTGCACAAAAGTTGTAGCGCAAAAAGGAGTTATACCTCTGAAGGAGGCATACCTACACCGCAAAAAGCCCTCTGTTCTGTTGATTGATTGTAGATTTTCTTGTGCAAAAACACACTTGAGGTGTGGATGCTCTGCGGGTTTTTGCACAAAACCAGCTGTTTTTGCGCAAAAACCTTGTAGTGTAGATGTAGCCTTAGTTAACAGTTTGTTAACACAGTTTGTGACCCCACAACAGCCAGACTGGTTACCATGGGCAAAACACCCTTGTCACAGATGAATATCTAGCAGGCCTAAGCAAACTGACTGAACTGTATTTACATGCGCATGCCCACAATCTCATTCTTTTAACTGAGGGTGTTTCTCACCTTTGTGCCAGGTTAAGCACAGACTTTCTTCTTTTGTATTCCCCCAATAATTACAGAGATTGCAATTGGTATTAACACAGTTTGTCACCCAACACCAGACAAGCTGATTACAATTAACAAAACACCATTGTTACAGCCAAATATCTACCACATCTAAGCAAAGCAGGGGCAAACTGTATTTACATAAACACACCCAGGATTTCTTTCCCATTCCAGCTGGCTGTAATGGAAGCATTGACTCAGCCCCCGCTTACATCTATTTTCATACAGTAGCAGACACAAGCCGAGAGGCACAAGATTGTGGCTGAAATTCAGCAACTGCAGCAGTTCCTGGAGGAACAAGGACTGGACTCCTGCTGGCCTGGCTGGAGAAGCTGGACGAGGAGATTGCGGGGCTCCAGACTGATACTCCGTGCAGATTTCCCGTCTCGGTGAGCTGGACGGGAAGTGGCAGAAGCCAGCAGGTGAATTCCTGCGGGTGAAACTAAGGGAGACACAGAGGCACCAACCCCATGGGTGTTCCAGGGCTGGAGCACTCACAGGAAAAAATTAGGTACTTAGCACTCACTGGCAGCCCTCTCCTCCCCTTCCTCCCCGCCTGCCACCAGCCCCACTGATCAACTCCTTCCCTGCCCTCCCAGCGCCTCCCATCTGCCATAATCAGCTGTTCTGTGATGTTCAGGAGGTACTGGATGAGAGGAGAAGGATCGTGGACAAAGTGAACTCAGGAGATGGGGGTGGGAAGAGGCAGGGTGGCAGCAAGGGCAGGCAGAGGCAAGGCAGGCTGGGGCATAGCAGGAAGGGAAAGAATGAGGGTGGGGCTTGGGGATGTGCACCCTGGACAGTGTTCCCTGTAATCTGTGTGCTTATGCAGGAGAGATTAAAATGCTGCCTAGTTGATTAGCAGAGCTGCACGGGTAGGTGTGTGTTTCTAGTGGTGGTGCACATTTGGACATGTCTCAGTGCACATAGAAAAACGTATTCCACACATGGCTGGAAAAGATTAGAGGGCACATTGCTACTGGGGACAACTGGAAGCGGGTGCTGTGGTTAGCAACATCCCAGATGCCCACACAGGAAAGTGAGGACTCCTGAGAGATAAGCGCTGGGGTCCAGCCATCAGAGATCTCGGTGGAAGTCGGCGTATGCATTGCTGACATGTGAGTGACTGTTGTGCTTTGCAGAGCCATAGGCACAGAGATAGAAGAGATGGCAAAGCCCCATTCGCTCAGGGGATCCATGGGCCTGGGGCCAGGGCAGGGCCTTTTTCCCCATGTTTACAAAATCCCTTCCCTGAAGTCCTGTGTGTGTCCGATGGGGCTGAGATTTTTTTTTTCTCTCCCACCTCTGGGATGTCAGAAGCACCTAGAACAAATACGTGGCTCTCTCACTCCCCCTCTAGCCTCACAACACTCCGGAGGAGCTTGGAGCTGATGCTGGCACCACATCTCCCCAGGGCTCTACAGCCAGATGTGAGGGGAAGGTCACAGGCTGGGCACAAATCTCTGACCAATTGCAGCCTGAATTCCTTGCACAGCAGACTCTGGAATTCTCCATTCAGGGCACAGTCTGACCTCAAGTGTTTCCTGGAGCTGTCACCTCCCTGGGGACTGGCTGCCTCAGGTCTGTTGGGATGGAACATGGGCCTGTCACTGCTGGGCGCTGGGTACCATTCAGCCCAGGGCAGCAGGAACCAAAGAGTCTTTCCCACCTGAGGGCTGTGTGGAGACCTGTGTGGAATGAGCTGGGGAGGGGGGAGCTGGTGTCTCAGTCTAGTCCCCAGTGGGCAGATTCCGACAGCCCTTCCCCTGGGAACCTCCCATCCCTCAGAGCCTGGAACCAAGGAATGAGTTGGCCATGGAGACTCAATTCTCCTTTTGTTCCCAGAGCTGGTCTCTGCAGGCTGCATTTCAGGAATATTAATGGACCTTGGAGGAGAACGTTGCACAACCCTGGGTGGTGCCGCACCTGCTCTCGGGTTGGGAGAATTGGAGGGATGCTAACTCCAGCCCCCTTAGTGCAGCAACTCACTAGCCAGAACTTAAGAACTGGGTCACCATGTGACGTTGTTTCTCTCCAGGTGTGAGATGGGGCCGTTCCAGTTGCCAGAGATTTCTCCTGAACTGGACGAGCGAGTCAGGGGTTTCTCCCAGAAAACTATTGGAGACTCTGAGGGAGTTCAATGGTTCCTAGCAGGGACTAGGGGTATGTCTACACTAGCCCCCTAGTTCGAACTAGGGAGGCTAATGTAGGCATTCGAAGTTGCAAATGAAGCCCAGGATTTAAATATCCCAGGCTTTATTTGCATCTTCCCGTCTGGGCGCCATTTTTAAATCCCCCTAGTCCGAACTAACTGCCCGCGACTACACGCGACAGTCAAACGTTAACTCGAATGAAGTCCTTAGTTCGAGTTAACTGTTACACCTCGTGGAATGAGGTGTAACAGTTAACTCGAACTAAGGACTTAGTTCAAGTTAACGCTTGACTGTCGCGTGTAGCCGCGGGCAGTTAGTTCGGACTAGAGGGATTTAAAAAATGGTGCCCAGACGGGAAGATGCAAATAAAGCCCGGGATATTTAAATCCCGGGTTTCATTTGCAACTTCGAATGCCTACATTAGCCTCCCTAGTTCAAACTAGAGGGCTTGTGTAGACATACCCTAGGAGGGGAAAGTAAGGTGCTGCTTTGGGCAGGGGGCTGGACTCGATGACCTCCTGAGGTCTCTTCCAGCCCTAGGATTCTATGAGTGTCTGAGACTGTGGAAAGAGAGTGAGGCTGATCAATTGGTTTGTCATTAGATTATGCTTCTATTTAATTGCGGGGTCAAAATGGCACACACTTGCAGTCCAAACACTCAGGTTGATTAATTCAACCCCTTATTCATTTCAAAGGCAGGCTTTGCAATGGCAGTGGCTGTTAGGGTGACAAATGACAGACACACTGAACAAAATGCTGCCCAGCTCCCTTCTCCAGGGCCGGGTCTCCTGTTGAGAGGCATAGCGAGGGTGTTATGCCCGGGGGCAAAGGCAAAATTTGCACCTCCCCACCGCTGCTGTGCCGTGGGGCCCCGAACCTGGCGCATGGCTGAGCCTGCCCTGCAAGGGGGGGAGGGGGTGGAGCTTGTACCGTACCTTCCCCCATCCCCTCCAGTTTGGGACCGGGCCCCCACACACACTAACCTGCTGGCAGAGATGAAGGAGAGTCGGGCTGGGGGTGGAGAGGTGGCTCCAGCCAGTGGAGGAGGAGTAGGCAAGCTGAGGGATGACAGGGGGAGCAGAGGGGTACTAAATTGGCACCCCCCCTTGCATGGCTCCGGGGGGCAACTGCCCCCCCTCCCTACTCGCTATGCCACTGCTCCTATTATGCTCCGACTACCCCTTGTTTTGTCTGAGATGTTATTCACAGCCAGATTGCACATGGACTAGTTCTGTTCCAATCACCTTTGTGTGCTATGAGCAGTAAGTAGTGAAGGGCCTGCTTGTGCTTATGTATCCCACACACCTAGGCTATGTCTACACTCGCAGCTTCTTGCGCAAGTACGGCCATTCTTGCGCAAGAATCTGCAGAGCGTCCACACTGCCCGCCCGCTCTTGCGCAAGGAAATTTATAGTACGGCGTGGTAAGAGAGGGCTCCTTGCGCAAGAGTTACGCTCTTTTTTATCAGGTGTAAGCCCTCTTGAGCAGGAGCTGTTGCGCAAGAGGGCATGTGTGGACACTCGGCAGGGGTTTCTTGTGCAAGAGAGCCCTATGGCTAAAATGGCCATCAGAGCTTTCTTGCACAAGAGAGCGTCCACACTGCCATGGGAGCTCTTGCTCAAAAGCACATGGCAGTGTGGACGTTTTCTTGAGCAAGACTTCTTGCACAAGAACCCTTGCTCAAGATGTTCTTGCGCAAGAAGCTGCCAGTGTAGACATAGCCCTAGTGTGGTTACTGAGCAATGCAAGTGGCACCTAGACCACAGCAACAGTTAAGACCAAGAAACCTCTACAGGATGGGCTGGGAGCCAGGTGGCTTTTAGCTCAGAGGGTAGAGACTCCTATGCTGAGGTCCCAGGTTCAAACCTGCCCGGTGGTGGTTACACTTATTGGCTACATCTAGACTGGCATGATTTTCCGCAAATGCTTTTAACGGAAAAGTTTTTCCATTAAAAGCATTTGCGGAAAAGAACGTCTAGATTGGCACGGACGCTTTTCTGCAAAAGCACTTTTTGCGGAAAAGCGTCCGTGCCAATCTAGACGCGGTTTTGCGCAAAAAAGCCCCGATCGCCATTTTAGCCATCGGGGTTTTTTTGCGCAAAACAGATCTGAGCTGTCTACACTGGCCCTTTTGCGCAAAAGCTTTTGCGCAAAAGGACTTTTGCCAGAACGGGAGCGTCAAAGTATTTGCGCAAGAAGCACTGATTTCTTACATTAGAACGTCAGTGCTTTTGCGCAAAATCAAGCGGCCAGTGTAGACAGCTGTCAAGTTTTTGCGCAAAAGCAGGCACTTTTGTGGAAAAACTTGCCAGTCTAGACACAGCCATTCTGTGCAAAGTGTGGTTCAGAGGGTGTGTAGTCACAAGGGAGCATGCCCTGTCTCACCATTCTAGCAACCTTCCAGAAAGAGGCCAAGGGGGAGGAGGAGCTCAACAGGGGGAGTGGAAAAGCACAGGCATGTGGTTAACAAGCCTATATTTGGAAATGTTAAACATGATTGGTCATGCTGAGTGGGGAGACTGACATGATCGGCCAAAGGTTCGTGTGATGTAACTGCCATGTGCCATAAACTATCAAGGGGAGGGGTTCCTCTCACCAGGGGGCGGGCTCTTTTCTGATTCATTCATTGCTCCTCAGTACAGCCTGAGGTGCACAGGTCACTTCTCTGCATGGGGGCATCTCTGGGTTTTGCTAACTGCTCCTTGGCAATGCACTTCGGTGGGCTGTTGTCCCTAAGCATGGTATTTGGTCAAAAAAAATCTGTCCCTGACATGGAGCCACTTAGGAACAGAGCACTTAATAACAAGATGAATTAAGGCAACATTTCCTCTATGTCAGATAAACTGCTAACCAGGCCAAAGCCGCGTCACTCAGCATAAACACATTTAAATATAATTTAGATGAAATGTGAGGATGTGTCACCCTGTCGTACAGCTCCCGGCTTCTGATTTTTCAATCTACCTGCAGGTGAAGGCTTTAGGTCTTCCAGTATGGCTACAAAAAAGGCCTGATCATTACATTTACAGAACCAGAGTGTCTCAAAGTGTTAAAGCAGCTTTTGACAGCAGTGACTTCTTATAAGGTGCAGAGAAAGTGTTTTTCTTCCTTTCAGTTTATTTACCTAGCTCAGTTCAATGATTAGATCATTCAAAGCTGAGTGGGAGTTGAAAAAGCAGGATGGCTTTTTATCCTCTTCCAATCCATGGATATTACATTAGATACAGGTGGATGAGCTCTACCAGTTCTAAAAACTTGAAGGACATGGTGACGATAAGCAATCAGTTCAATTCATTAATGCCTGAATCAGTGAGTTTCAGACCTTTTTCTATTAAATGACTGAGTTTGTCTTAGTCTGTTCCTCTGTCATAATTAAAATGCACTTCTACCAGTTCAGAGTGGGGATAGTGTTATAAATATGAAAGCCTGGAATCTCAACTCTCTTATCCCTTCCCCTGCCAGACATTCTGCCCTCTGCACTGGGAAGAGCAAGAGGAGACTCCCTAGGAGCATTCAGACAGGCTAAGGTTTCAAGTGGAGATTGTCTTTAAATGATGAGACAATTAGTAAGATGCCTTACTAATCTGCTAGAGTTCTTTGAGGGGGTCAACAAACATGTGGGCAAGGGGGATCCAGTAGCTATAGTATACTTAGATTCCCAGAAAACCTTTGACAAGGTCCCTCACCAAACGCTCTTAAGTAAAGTTGTCATGGCATAAGAGGGAAGGTCCTTTCGTGTACTGGTAACTGGTTAAAAGACAGGAACAAAGGGTAGGAATAAATTGTAAGTTTTCATAGTGGAGAGAGGTACCTAATGGGAGCCCAGAAGAGTCTGTCCAGGGACTCATCCTATTCAACTTATTTATAAATGATCTAACAAAAGGGATAAACAATGAGATGGCAAAATTTGCAGGCGATACCAAACTGCTCAAGATAGTTAAGACCAAAGCTTCAAGAAGAGCTTCAAAAAGATCTCACCAAACTAAGCGATTGGGTAACAAAATGGCAAAAGAAATGTAATGTTGATAAATGTAAAGTAATGCACATTGGAAAACATAATCCCAACTACACATACAATATGGTGGGGACTAATTTAACTACAACTGCTCAAGAGAGAGATCTTGGAGTCATTGTGGATAGTTCTCTGAAAACATCCCCTCAGTGTGCAGTGGCAGTCAAAAAAGCAAATAGAATGTTAGGAATCATTAAAAAAGAGATAGAGAATAAAACAGAAAATATCTTATTGCCTCTGTATAAAACCTTGGTATAAGATATATTGAGATATTGGCATTAGAAAAGGTTCAGAAAAGGGCAACAAAAATGATTAGGGGTTTGGAAGAGAGATTGAAAAAACTGGGACTTTTCAACTTAGAAAAGAGGATGTAACAATATGGTTTTTCTGTAACCATGATGGAAGGCCTGTAGCTGTATTGGTAGACCTGAACCAAAGCCTTCTGCAGCCAGACAGAAGAGCAGCAGCCATTAGCTGTAAAGTCTGCAGTCACATACTCACATTCTATCTAAATTGCATTAAAATAGTGTCACGCTAGGCTGTGAGAAGGCAACCTTGTCCTAATGGCCCCCACTGTCACCAGATAAAGAAACAGATCTCAAGATGGGTAAAGAAAACTTAGTTAACACCATTCTGTCTGGCAAGAAACTGCTTATCGGTAGTTGTGGTTATGGAATCCTCATTCTATGATTATTGTCCTCCCACTTTCCTATTGTTTGACTGTGTGATCTCTGTCTGGTTTGTAACTGTTTCTGTCTGCTGTATAATTAATTCTGCTAGGTGTAAATCAACCAAGGTGGTGGGGTATGACTGGTTAGGTAATTCTGTTACAGTATGTTATGATTGGTTAGTAAAATTATACTAAAATTATTGGTTAAGGTACAGCTAAGCAAGACTCAGGTTTCACTATATAAACTGGGGTCCAAGAAGGAGACCAGCAAGAAGAGCAAAGGGAAACACGCACAGAAAGGAATACCAAGAAGAAGGGGGAAGAACTCACCTCCAAAGCCCAGCCTAAGACCAGAGCTGCCAGGATTCCTCTGCACAACCATGACATCCAGCAGCTAAGATCCAGAGAGACTGATCTTCCCTGGCCAACAGGAATAGTTTGCCTGCCTGTATCAGGATTGGTGAACATGACACTGTGTGCTTAGCATGTGCATTCTCCCTGCTTGGGAATTGTCAATAAACAGAGAATACGAATATGACTGTGTGAGGCTCTTTCAGTGTCTAAAGATCCTGCAAACCCGCAGGAAATTCTGCCATGAGCCCTAGGAATTGGGTAAGGATGGGTGTGTTAATTAACAGGGCTGCACCTTGAACTCTAGGACCTGGGTAAAGGTGTGTGTCCCTACAGTGTGGAAGGGATAGAGAAATTTGTGTGGGTAACAAGGAGACTAAGACCTTTTATGACAGAAGTCTATAAAATCATGACTGGTATGGAAAAAGTGCATAAGGAAAAGTTATTTACTTATTCCCACAGTATAAGAACTAGGGGTCACCAAGTGAAATGCATAGGCAGAAGGTTTAAAAGAAACAAAAAGAAGTTTTTCTTTATTCAGCACACAGTCAACCTGTGGAACTCCTTGCCAGAGGAGGTGGTGAAGACTAGGACTTTAACATAGTTCAAAAAGGAACTAGATAGATTCATGGAGGTTAGGTCCATCCATGGCTATTAGGAAGGATGGGTAGGAATGGTGTCCCTAGCCTCTGTTTCCCTGGAAGTGGGTGACAGGGGAGGGATCACATGAGGATTCCCTGTTGTGTTCCCTCCCTCTGGGGCACCTGGCATTGGCCTCTGTGGGCAGACAGGACACTGGACTAGATAGACCTTTGGTCTGACCCAGTCTGGCTGTTCTTATATTCCAGTGAAAGCATCTTCCTGAGATTGCTGCTAAAGTTACCAACCAAACCCACAGCGACCACGGTGCGCAGAGCCCTAAAACTATCCTACTGACCAGTGAGGAGACCCAGGGACACTGTATTAGGAGCACTGGGAGCCGTGGCCTGTCCCCTTTAAGAAGTCAGATGGCTGGGCCCCCTACTCCTTAATATGGGGGCAGGCTGCTGTGTTGACCCCACAACTGCAAGCCTTGGGCAGGCCTGGAGCTTGGCAGGCAGGAGCTGCTCTTTGTGGTGGGGCCACTGATCAGTGCAGCCCCTGCTTGGGGCAACAGCCTCTACCCCCCCCCCCCGCATCTCTTCTCCCAAGGCCCTGCCCCCTGCCCAGGGAAGATGCCAGAGCCCGGCTGCCTCCCCCTGAGCCTGGGTTACTCTGAAGAGCCTGGGACCCTCCACCTGCTCTGGGTGGTGCACAGCGATGAGTGCACAAGGGGCTGGGGGCTGTTCCTAGGTCCCCTGGACCTCAGGCCAGGGCAGGCGGAGGGTCAGAGTCACTCCCCTGTGACCAAGGCTCCCAGCCTGGTCAGAGGCAGGGCCCAGTCAGAAGAGGAGGAGGGGGCGGGGCCATGGAGGGGGTGAGGCCACAGGCTGTGGGACCTTGTGCACCTCCTCTCCCCCCCCCCCCCCCGCCCAGCCAAATTCTACCAAGGTTCTGGAACTCCTGGGGGGATCCCAAGCTGATGTCACACGAACACGCCTGGCACCAGCTGTGGGGCTGAGTTCCTGCCCAGGCTGCTGCACCGAAACCCTCTCCCTGAGCAGCGCCCGCACGGAGCTCTCTGCCCTGCCCCCTCCCTCTGCTTCACCCCAGTGCAGTGGTTCCCCATCGCTCTTCTACCTCCGGCCTTTCCTCTGGGCAGGGCTGGGCTCTCCCGTTGGGGTTGCTCCCTGCCTTGGGGAGACGCCCTTCCTATGACACTGGCAGCTCCTCCCTTCTCTCCGGCCTGGGGCTGCCCCACCCAATGCCACCCCCTGCTCTCTGGGGCGAGGCCCCTCTTCCCCCACGCTGCACCTTCCCCTCTGCACCCTGGCCTGGGAGTGGAGGCTGCAGTACAGGAGGAGTTTCCCACAGGGGTTAAAAGATGGTACCTGCCTCCTCTTCCACGCTGTGTCTGACACTGGGGATGGAGCAGCCTGAGCTGGGGGAGCGGGAGGCCGAGGACTCTGCAAACAAATGAGAAACTAATGAAATGGGTCCCAGGCTAAGCCGCTGCAGTGACACCTCAGCTCAGTCTCAGGGCCCAGGACCGAGGCAGTTCCCTGGGACCCAGGCCTGTCCCAGCCAGAGCAGGGCTGCTGGGGAGGGTGAGAAATGGCCCCAGCCACCCCCAGGGCTGAGCTCTGCCCCTCACACTTGGATTCTCTCTCCCCAGCGATTGGGACTCTGGATCCAGAAACGGCGCATCCCCAGCTCGTCCTGTCGGAGGGAGGGAAACGTGTGAGATGGGCAGCCATGCGGCAGCGACTGCCTGACACCCCAGAGAGATTTGACACTTATGTCTGTGTGCTGGGCCGTGAGGGATTCACCTCGGGGAGACACTCCTGAGAGGTGGAGATGGGGGATGGGGAATTCTGGGCTGTGGGGGTGGCCAGAGAGTCTGTGAGCAGGAAGGGATGGATCAGCCTTAGACCTGAGGGGAGGGATCTGGGCTGTGCAGCGGTGCCAGGATCAGTTCCAAGCTCTCACCTCCCCTGCGACCCCCCCACCCCCAACCTTTGAGCCCCCCCAGAAGGATCTGGGTTTGCCTGGACTGTGACCAGGGGCAGGTGACATTTATTGATGCTGATGCCGAGGCCTCGATCTTCACTTTCCCGCCTGGCTCTGTCCCTGGGGAAAGAATCCGCCCCCAGCTCTGGACAGGGACAGGATCCCGACTCCAAGGGTGTGTCTAGACTACATGGCTCTGTCGACGGAGCCATGTAGATGAGGCAGGACAACAAAGGGAAATGAAGTGGCAATTTAAATAATCGCCACTTCATTTAAATCAAAATGGCCACCGCGCTGTGCCGATCAGCTGTTTGTTGGCACAGCGCGGCAGTCTAGACGGGAATCTACCGACCCTAGAACCCTTTGTCAGCAGATCCTTTATGCCTTGTGAAACGAGGCTTACAGGATCTGCCGACAAAGGGTTCTGGGGTCGGCAGATCCCCATCTAGACTGCTGCGCTGTGCTGACAAACAGCTGATCGGCACAGCGCGGCAGCCATTTTGATTTAAATGAAGCGGCGATTATTTAAATCGCCGTTTCATTTCCCTTTCTCGAGTAAACTAATCTACATGGCTCCGTCGACGGAGCCTTGTAGTTTAGACGTACCCCAACTGTGTCCCTGAGACACCCAGGGGTGCTCTGGCCTCACACCCCCCAGTCTCTATCATGTCTCCCTGTGACTGTCTGTCCTGCTGTCGCTGTGACCCTAGAGGCTGCTGCAGGTCTCAGCTCCATGCAGACTTTGGCCTGTCCAACCGCAGAGAGTGAGCAAAGCAGAGATGCCAATCTCATGGCCCCAGGGTTTATGCAGCCTGTTTGCCACTGTTTGCCTATGGCCCAGGAGGGCTCTGGGGATCCTGGGTCAGACAGTGCCACTGGGACATGGGGGGGAAATCAGGCCACTGGGAATGGAAAATGGGCTTCTCAAGCCACAGTCAGCCTAGCATCAGCGAGCTGAAGGACCCTGGAGCTGCAGAAAGAGCAGAGACCCAAATGTGGGGGCTGGGCAGATAGTAGAATTAACAGCCGGGCTGGGGACAGGCAGATGTGGGATGGCAGGGACACCATTAATTAATTGGGATTTTGGGGAGAAGCTGGAGGCTCTGCACCTGCAGGGACACTGGCAGAGGAAGATGTAGGGGACCAGGGAGCATTCATTCACCCCAGTACCAGTGGAAATGAGCGGCTAGCAAAAGGCACTTCCTACACTCGTAGAAGGAGTTTTCCAGCAGAGCAGTGAATCCACCTCTGGGAGAGGCTGTAGTTAGATCAACAAAAGGATTCTTGCGTTGACCCTCCTGCCTCTGCATCAGGGCTCAGATCAACCTAGCTCCCTCACAGAGGGCGTGACACCTTTCACAGCTCTGAGCCACGCACGGAGACCAACCCATCTTTTAGGTGTGGACAGGCCTCAGGAAGAACAAGGCCGTGTGTGCGCTACAGTCGCTAATGCAGCTCAGCTACAGAGTGTAGATGCTTCCTACATTACTGGAAGTGGTTTTTCCAGCCCTCTAGATCAGGGGTTGGCAACCTACGTGGTTCATAAGCCAAATATGGCTCCCTAGGGAGCCAGACGTGGCTCTTTTGAAGCTTGACCCCAGGGCCCCCCCTTGCTCCTCTCACAGCAGGGAGCTCGCGATGGCGCTACAGCAGACCTGGGCAAAATAATCAGGCCCCAGACACAGCAGGGAGCCCCTGGCAGGCTCCCCTGCTTGCCCCAGCCATGCAGGATGCTCAGAAAAGCAACTGCAGGGCCTCTTGTTTTTCACACACTGCCTCACAGCTGCTCCCACCCCCAGCACAATCCTGAGACGCACAATCCTGGTTTCTGGCCAATGGGAGCTGCCTGTTTCAAGAACAGGTGGCGTGCAAAGCGTCAATCTGCCCTCTCCTCAGGCTCTTGTTCACAGAGCACATGGCCTGCAGGAGAAGCAGCCATGAGGGTAAGCCTAGCAGGACACAGGCACCCAGAGCTGGCTTCAGGCCCAGGGTTCCCTGCCCACACGGACGTGGGGCTGGGCGTAAGGAAGCTGCCGGCTGATGTTTGTTTCTACTGTTTGTGCCTTGTGCTCAGGGCACAGGAATGTGCCCATGTTGTCTGTAAATAATAACATTTGCACCAAAGAAACCCCGGACTACAATCAGCATCTCCTGCCAGTGGTAAAAACCAAGAGAGGCTCCAGGCCCTGGCTGGCAGCTGAGGCCAAAGGAGCCAGGGTACAACCTGCCTTGGGATCTAGACCTCCCTTCCCAGGCTGACCTAGACCACATTTCCTTCTGAAATCAGAGGGCCCAGCATGGTTGCGCCTGCCCATCCTATAGACTCTGGCATGGGAAGAAGAATGATTTTGTAGATCCCATTCCGAGGTACATGTCTCTCCCCATTCAATATGAAACAAATCTTGACACTTAGCTTAGGCCTTGTGGCTCCATTTGCTGTTCCAGGGATTTTCTAGGTGCTCAAAAGTTAGGGGTTGCAACACTGAACACCTAAGTCCCTTGGTGGGTCTGGGCCTAAGCTCCTGTCTTACACTGCTCTAAGCTAACATATCACTTTAAAGTGTGTGGTTAACCAGATGTAGTTACACTGGTAAGTCCTCCCCCCCTCACCCCGGATGTTGTCATTCACAGAACTTTTTTATTCTGGAATGAGTCTCCACATGGGGAATTTAGCAGTATAACTACACTGGTAGGTGGTACATTTTCCAGTGCAGGCTACCTGAGGGTATTGGAGAGAGGCAAAGTAATGGTTGAACAAAACACCCTTCATTGGTGGATCAAAGGAAATGGAAGAAATTATGGTGGCAACCCAGTAAACCCTACAGCCTTGAAGTCATTTGATAGCAAAGAACAGACCTGTCCTAGAGCAAAACATGAAAAAAATTAGAATTTTAAAATAAAAATGGCAAATTACACCACCGTAGGAGTTTTTATAGGGATAGGACAATAGTTTGAAGAGAACACTGGATTTGTTTATGGGTAAACAGAGGCGAGACAATAAAGACTGATCACATCTGGTTATGGGTGATGTTCCTTGAAGGAGCTCACAAAGTAACTAGGCAGTTTCAGTATTTTGGATGTCAATAGGATCCATTACTAGAATTGGTTTGATAATGACTAATTTGGGTGTGAGCAGGCCTGGGTTCATTAGCATCTGGAGCAGAGATTTCCCATCAGTCAGTGCTTCTCTGCTTTTGGTATCCCATAGTTCAGTGCGATTCCTGCTTTGGAAGAGGTGGTCTCCATTCTGTATGCTAATGGAGATGACTCTCTGTTCTATCTTCCATGCAGATGAGGCTGGGGTGTTTCCTTAATTGTATCACCCTTGTCTGAAGCAGTTTAGGTGTGTCTTCCCCGGACTTTTCATTGCTTTGTCTTTGATTCTAGCAGAGGCCTGGGGGAGGGGGATGGTTTTCTATGAGTGTTCACTCCCTGGCTCCCCAAGAGCACAGGGCTCATAGGTAACACTACTTAATGCATTAACATTGAGTAAGATATTTAACTGTCTGCAATGTAGAGTATTCATGCAGGTTTCACTGAAGTTTGAACATTCAGTCCAGCATGCACTGAGCTGAGTGTGAAACTGAGGATATATTTATTATCTATGTGTATGTTTTAAAGTCCTTGAGGTACATTTTCATAACAATACAGCTAAAGATAGCAAAAATGTCTTTACCCTTAAGTAGCACCTAACATACTATTTTATTAAAGTGTTATGTTCTTTCAGAAGATTTACAGCAGGGCTACTCAACTTTGGAAGCCCTGAGGGCCACAATGGTACTCACAGCACTTGTGGAGGGCCACAACTTAAGTGTGGTTGCACATATATGCAAATATATGCAAATATCTTCTTTCACACTGATGGGCATGAATACAAAGATTAAACCTTAAGCCACAGCACCGGACCCAAACATGGCCAATGTGAGCCAGCCAGCACTTCCCATAAGTGCCAAAATGTTGTGGGCCAGCCCTGATCTAAGCAAACCCCAAGCAGAAGAGAAGACCCCAGCAGCCCCTCCTCCCTGCTGCAGCCCTGACTGCTGAGTTGATAGGCTACAGGTGGGGGAGGGGAGAGAGAGCAATTCCTCCAGCTATTTCCTCTGCCTGGGTGAAGTCCCCCCCGCATTTCCCTTCCCTTCCCAGCCAGGATCCTGCTGCCATGGAGATGAGGGGAAGGACACTGGGGCCAGCCCCGCCCCCCACTTCACTCTAGACACCTGTTCCCCTCCCCCGTCTTCCACCAGCTCCTGGGCTGGGCTCCCCCACTTACCTGGGGCTGCTAACTCCTCTCCTCTCAGAATCCCCCAGGATGCTCGGCTCTGGGGCATCACACATTAAGGACCAGGGTGATGGGTTCTGGGGAGGACACTGCGGATTGCATGGTAGGGGCTGGGGGAGCTGGGAAGAGGAGGGAGCTGGAGTTATCGAGTGTTTGGCGCACATGGGATAAAAGGCGAGGGAGAGCAAAGGCATAGAGAGATGCTGCCTCTCCTGACTCATCTCCTCTGCCCCATGTCCCTGCCCCCTCAGCATGCCCACAGGGCCTTCTGCTGGCAGCTGAGATTTCCCACTTCCGCTTTAGCAGCATCAGCCTGTGAGACGGAAGCAACATAGAAGTTATGGCTAATGTCTAAGGTACTGGTTTTAGGGTGAGATACTCAACATTCACATGTATGACTATATCATAATGTGTCATAGTATGTCAGGCTGTTGAATTAAGTGCACCTGAAGCTTTATCTGGGTGAGGAAACAAGATTTGCAGAGATGAGAGGTTATGAAAACACATCTCAGCAAATAGAAAGGTTCTTACATAAAAATGGCCATACTGGATCAGACCAATGGTCCATCTAGCCCAGTATTCTGTCTGCCGACAGTGGCCAATACTAGATTCCCCACAGGGCAGGATCACAACAGGAAAACAGAGGCTAGGGACACCATTCCTACCCATCCTGGCTAATAGCCATTGATGGACCTAACCTCCATGAATCTATCTAGCTCCTTTTTGAACCCTGTTAAAGTCTGAGTCTTCACCACATCCTCTGGCAAGGAGTTCCACAGGTTGACTGTGTGCCCAGTAAAGAAAAACTTCCTTTTGTTTCTTTTAAATCTACAGCCTATTCATTTCATTTGGTGACCCCTAGTTCTTATATTGTGGGAATAAGTAAGTAACGTTTCCTTATTCACTTTTTCCACACCAGTCATGATTTTATAGACCTCTATCATATCCCTCCTTAGTCTTTTCTTCTCTAAGCTGAAAAGTCCAAGTCTTTTTAATCTCTCTTCATATGAGATATGATCCAAACCCCTAATAATTTTTGTTGTCATTTTCTGAATCTTTTTCTGAATGCCAATCAATCTCTTTTGAGATGAGGCAACCACATCTGTACACAGTATTCAAGATGTGGGCGTACCATGGTTTTATATAGAGGCAATAAGATATTTTCTGTTTTATTCTGTATCCATTTTTAAATGATTCCTAACATTCTGTTTGCTTTTTTGACTGATATGGGGATTGGAGCATATGACCAATGAGGAGCACCTAAGGAATTTAGATTTAGTCACTCTGCAGAAGCGTGAGGGGGGATTTAAGAGCAGCCTTCAACTCCCTGAAGGGGGGGATTCCTAAGAGGATGGAGAGAGGCTGTTCCCAGTGGCAGCAGATGGCAGAATGAGGAACAGTGGTCTCAAGCTGCATTAGGGGGAGGTCTAGGTTGGATATTAGGAAAAGCTATTTCCTAGGAGAGTGGGAAAGCACTGGGATGGGTTCCTTAGGGAGGAGGTAGAATTTCAAAACCAGGCTTGTCAAGCTTTTGGTTGGTTGGCCCTGTTTTGAGCAGGTGGTTGACTAGATGACCTGTTGAAATCTCTTACAACTCTAACCTTCTATGATATTCCACCCTGAACTCAGGGGCAGAGTCTGAGCCGGGAACCCAGCCCCACCCAGAGCCAGGGGCGGATTCTCTCCCCGGGGAGGGAGCCCAGTGGGAAAGTGAAGATTGGGGCCTCGGCACCAGTATCGAATAAATGTCACCGGCCCCCAGTTACAGTCCAGTCAGACCTGGATCCTTTTGGGCGGGGGGCTCAGGGGCAGGAGGGTCACAGGGTCAGTGAAAGCCTAGAACTGATCCTAACACCACTGCACAGCCAAGATCCCCCTCTCCCCCACCCAGGGCTCAGGCTGATCTCTCTCTTCCTGCTCGCAAACTCTCTGGCCACCCCCACAACCCAGAATCGCCCATCCCCCACCTTCACCTCCCAGCAATGTCTCCCGGAGGTGAATCCCTCACGGCCCAGCACACAGGGCTGAGTGTCAGATCTCTCCGGGGTGGCTGCCCTGTGCCTGCCCGTCTCACACTTTTCCAGTCCCTAGACAGGACGAGCTGGGGATGGGCCGTTTCTGGATCCAGACTCACAGTCACTGGGGAGAGGGAATCAGAGCATGAGGGGCAGAGCTCAGCCCTGGGGGCGGCTGGGGCCATTTCTCACCCTCCCCAGCCGCCCTGCTCTGGCTGAGACAGGCCGGGGTCCCAGGGAGCTGCCTCCGTCCTCCTGGGCCCTGAGACTGAGCTGAGCTGCAGAAGGCAGGCTGTCCTGAGGCTGGGGGCTGGAGAGGAGGACTCCCACCCCCAGGATCTCCCTCCAGGCATCATAAGCTCCAAGAGAGAAGGCCCCTCTGAACTCCCCACTGGCACACCTCTCACCCAACCCTGCCCCCAAGCTACTACTCAGGAGGTCCAGCCCCCCGCACCCTCAGGGCCCCATGCAGCCCTACCCATGTGGGGCTGGTGCTGCCCGTGGCATGGGAGGCATTTCCTTAGGGGCAGGGGGCAGAGTCCAACTTTCCCAGCCTGCCACTTCTGGGGGAGACGCATGGGTGCAGCAGGTGCAGGGGGCAGACCTGGTCCGGAACGTGGGTGGAGCCAGGCCCCTGGGTCCAGCGCTCCCTGCAGCCCAGGGTCCATGGGCCCATACAAGTAGCACACAGCACCAAGGCTGGCGTCAGGGGTGTTTGTGGGACTTCTGCTTGGGATCTCCTCCCTGGCTGGGATGGTTTTGTTGGATGGGTCCTGCTTTGGGCCGGGGGCTGGACTCGATGACTCCTGAGGTCTCTGCCAGCCCTAGGATCCTATGATCCCCTGGAAGACTAACAGGAGGGGGAAAGGAGTCCAGGAGAGCTGAATGTATTTTCAAGACGTCTTAGTGCAGGTACAGGAACAAACCATCCCCATGTGCAGAAAGAGTAGCAAAGACAGCAGGCAACGTCCTTGGCTTAACAGAGAAATCTCCATGAGCTTCTTAAACACAAAAAGGAAGCTTACAAGAAGTGCAAACTTGGACGGACGACCAGAGGGGAGGATAAAAACATGCTCCCAGTGTAGGGGGTGTATTGAGGAAAGCCAAAGCGCAATTGTAGTTGCTGCTAGTTGGTTGTGAGGGACAACAAGAGGAGTTTCTAGCAACAAGAAGACAGGGAAAGTGTGGGACCCTTACAGAAGGGGGAAGGCAATCTAATGACAGGTGGTGTGGGAAAATAGTAGGCAACAGTTCTAAAGAAAAGGACCAGGGAAGTGATTATCTCCCTTTATCGGGCAACTAGTCAGGCCACATATTTCGTGTTGCATCCAGTTTTGGGGGAGGGGAGCACTGCGGAAAGGATTGGAGAGAATCCAACGGAGAACAACAACAGTTATCGGGGCCCTGGAGCTCATGACCTTCGAGGAGAGGCTCAGGGATTTGGGCTTAGTCAGTCTGCAAAAGAGTGAGGGGGGATTTGAGAGCAGCCTTCAACTACCTGAGTGGGAGGGTGGGGAGTTCCAAAGAGGATGGAGAGAGGCTGTTCCCAGTGGAAGCAGATGGCAGAACGAGGAGCAGTGGTCTAAAGCTGCATTAGGAAGAAATCTAGGCTGGATATTAGGAAAAGGTATTTCCCTAGGAGGGTGGGGAAGCACTGGGATGGGTTTCCTAGGGAGGAGGTGGAATTTCAAGACCAGGTTTGGAACAGTTCAGGTTGGTTGGTTGGTTGGTTGGTCCTGTCTTGAACAGAGAGTTGACTAGATGACCTGTTGAGGTCTCTTCCAACTCTAATCTTCTCTGATATTCCGCCCTGATCTCAGGGACAGAGTCTGAGCCCGGATCCCAGCCCCATCCAGAGCCAGGGGCAGATTCTCTCCCTGGGGAGGAAGCCCTGTGGGAAAGTGAAGATCGAGGCCTCAACAACAGAATCGATAAATGTCACTTGCCCCTGGTCACAGTCTAGACAGACCCGGATCCTTCATGGGGGGGGCTCAGGCGAAGGGGGGGGGGGTGTCACAGGGTTAGTGAGACCCTGGAACTGATCCCTAAACCGTTGCACAGCCCAGACCCCCGCCTCGGGGCTGTGGTTGATCTCTTCCTTCCTGCTCAGAGACTCTCTGGCCACCCCCACAGCCCAGTTTCCCCCATCCCCCACCTCCAACTCCCAGCAGTGTCTCCCCGAAGTGAATCCCTCACAGCCCAGCACACAGACATAAGCGTCAAATCTCTGCAGGGTGTCAGGCAGTCGCTGCTGGGGGTCTGCCCAGCTCACAAGTTTCTGATCCTCAGACAGGATGAGCTGGGGATGCGCCGTGTCTGGATCCAGAGTCACATTCCCTGGGGAAAGAGAATCAGAGCAGGTGGGGCAGAGCTCAGCCCTGGGGGCGGCTGGGGCCATTTCTCACCCTCCCCAGAAGCCCTGCTCTGGCTGGGACAGGCCTGGGTCCCAGGGAGCTGCCTCTGTCCTCCTGGGCCCTGAGGGCTGAGCTGGTACCGCAGCACCTCAGCCTGTTTCTCATGTTTGCTTCAGCTCCCTCCTCCCCCTGCTGGGGCTGCTCCCTTCCCAGCAGGAGAGACTTCACAAGGAAGGTGTCAGAAGGTTTTAGTGATGCGGGGGCAGGAGGCAAATACCAGCTTTAAACCCCAGAGGAAAACTCCCTCCCCTACTACACGCTCTACTCCCAGGCCAGGGCACAGTGAGGAAGCTGCAGCACTGGGGAAGAGCCATTTAAGATCCAAAAGTGGGAGGGTAACCCCATTACCAGCCCAGGGACAAGAGCAGAGGCCGACATCACAGGGAAAGCGTCTCCCCAGGGCAGGGAGGAGGAAGCAGCTCCAATGGGAGAGCCCAGCCCTTGCCATGATGCAGTAGATGCCCCTTGCCCGCACCCTGCTGCCACTCTGCTGGGGTAAAGGAGAGGGATGCGTCAGCCCCCAGCAGAAATGCCCTCTGCTTGCCCCTGTCCATTGCAGAGAGGAGTCCTGGCAGCTCTGGTCTTAGCCTGGGTCTTGGAGGTGAGTTCTTCCAGGTCTTCCCCCTTCTTCTTGGTGTTCCTTTCTGTACGTGTTTCCCTGTTGCTCTTCGTCTAGCTGGTTTCCTTCTTTCCTTCTGCTTCTATTACTTTTTGGACCCCAGTTTATATAATGAAGCTTGAGTCCATCTTAGCTATCCCTTAACCAATTATTTTAATATAATTTTACTAACCAATCATAACAGAATTACCTAGCCAATCATACCCCAGCACCTTAATTGTTTTACACTTAGCAAAATTAATTATACAGCAGACAGAAACAATTACAAACCAGACAGAGATCACACGGTCAAACAATAGGAAAGTGTGATGACAATAATCATAGAATGAGGATTCCAGAACCACAACTATTGATGAGCAGTTTCTTGCCATACAGAATGATGTTACTTTTCTTAACCCATCTTGAGATCTGTTTCTTTATCTGGTTACAACGGGGAGCTATTAGGAAAGCCTTTTCCCCTTCTCACAGCCTGGTGTGGCACTATTTTAATGCAATTTAGATGGAATGTGAGTATGTGACTGCAGACTTTACAGCTAATGGCTGTAACCATATTGTTACACCAAGGGAAGTCTAATACGTGCATATGACTGAATACTCCAGCGCAATCAGTCCTTCTTGGCTCTGTGTGTAAATTGAACTCCTTACCTATATGTCATAAGGACGAGGTATATAAGCAAGCTACACCTGGGTTGGTACATTCTACTCAGCCAGCCACGACACGACCCCAAAGGTTGTCAACAACTAAACACCCCGGGGATGGGATATTGTACCCAACTGGCAGATTTGCACCAGTCCCTGGTGCTATGAGGGGGAAACAAAGTTTGTATGATTTAGCATATGGTTGTGCAGAAATATTCAAGACTGAGGTTACTCTAAAGGATTCAGGAATATGGTCAGTAGTTGGACCGTATGGTGTTCGGTATGCCAGATCGGTATTAGTTCTTCCAACTCCTGTTGTGAGTACTGTGGGTCCAATGGTAATTCAGGAAGAGGCTAATCAAAGTGTGTTAATTCACCCTCAATACGCAATTAAACACGTACAGGTTGCAGCACAACCCCCTATTATGGAGTTGTGTCCTCCCTGTGCTGCATATTTACCCTTACTCCAACAAGGATGGAAGTTGTGGCAAAACTCCATTAGCAAAACTATATAAGGGTCCACCGTGATACAGCCACTACCTTAGGGGGAATTGGCTCTGGGTTGGAAATGGCCCTTTGTTAAATTCTGGGGAGGTGGCTGGGAAATTAAGCTATTTAGTGCATGAATTGTCAACTCTTAAGGTGCCACTTCCTTCGGTGCTGAGTGGATCAAGAGTAACTACAGGGCCCTGGGAGTACGGGTGAAGGAGTTTGGAGCACAGGTGGTATTCTCTTCAGTCCTTCCTGTCAAAGGTAGGGGCCCAGGCCGAGACAGGTGCATCCTGCTCCAGCCCCCACATCTGCCTGTCCCCAGCCCGGTTGTTAATTCTACTTCCTGCCCAGCCCCCACATCTGCCCTTCAGGGGAACTTTGCTCTTTCTGCATCTCCAGGGTCCTTCAGCTCGCTGATGCTAGGCTGACTGTGGCTTGAGAAGCCCATTTTCCATGCCCAGTGGCCTGATTCTGCTTCAGTCCCAGGGACACTGTCTGACCCAGGATCCCCAGAGCCCTCCTGGGCCACAGAGGACAGTGGCAAACAGGCTGCATGATCCCTGGGGCCATGAGATGCGTGTCTCTGCCTCGCTCACTCAGTGCTCTCTGCGGTTGGACAGGCAAAAGGCTGCACAGAGCTGAGACCTGCAGTAGCCTCCAGGGTCACAGCGATAGCAGGACAGACAGTCACAGGGAGAGCTGATAGAGACTGGGGGATGTGAGGTCAGAGAACCCCGGGTGTCTCAGGGACACAGTCGAAGTCGGGATCCTGTCCCGTCCAGAGCCAGGGGCGGATTCTCTCCCCAGAGACAGAGCCAGGCAAGAAAATGAAGATCGAGGCCTCGGCACCAGCACTGATAAATGTCACCTGCCCCCCCGTCACAGTCCAGGCAAACCCGGATATTGCTGGGGCCCCGGCTCAGGAGCAGGAGGGATTTCAGGGGAGGTGAGAGCCTGGAACTGATCCCAGCACCGCTGCACAGCCCAGATCCCCCCTCAGGGCTGAGGCTGATCCAGCCCTTCCTGCTCACAGACTCTCTGGCCACCCCACAGCTCAGAATTCCCCATCCCCCACCTCCACCTCCCACCAATGTCTCCCGGAGGTGAATCCCTCATGGCCCAGCACACAGACATAAGTGTCAAATCTCTCCTGGGTTTCAGGCAGTGGCTGCCAAGTGCTTTCCCATATCACAGGTTTCTGATCCTCAGACAGGAGGAGGTGGGGATGGGCCGTGTCTGGATCTAGAGTCACATTTGCTAGGGAGAGAGAATCTGAGCGGGAGGGCAGAGCTCAGCCCTGGGGGCAGCAGGGGCCATTTCTCATTCCCCAGCAGCCCTGCTGTGACTGAGACAGGCCTGGGTCCCAGGGAGCTGCCTCTGTCCTGGGCCCTGAGACTGAGCTGAGCTGCCACTGCCCTTCCTCATTCTGCTTCTCCTGTTTACAGAGACACCAGCTCCTGGTTCCCCTTCCTGGGGCTGCTCCCTTCCCAGCAGGAAAGACGCCACAAGGAGGGTGTCAGAAGCCTTTAGTGAGAAGGGGGCAGAAGAGGCAGGTGCCAGTTTTAAACTCCAGAGGGAAACACCCTCCCCTACTGCCCTTGTGTGGCGGCACGTCGGGGTCCCCCGACTCCTGCACCCCCGTAATGGCACGGACAGACTCCACCAGCCAGTAGAATAGAGGGAGTTTATTGCTTCTCCAGGATACAGCACAGCACGGATGTCATCTGGTTACAGGAACCGGGCCTAGGATGCCTCAGCCCCCCTTGAGATGGGGGATGCTGGGCCCCTAAATTCCAGCCCCTCTGGGCCCTAGGTTGTCTCCTCCATGATCCCAGACAGAAAACTAACTCACTCACTTCCAGCCCTGCCCCCAGCCAGGTCTGGCCTCGCCCCCTTCCTTTCCATTGTTCCGCTCCATGGGAGATACCTGTCTGACGAGTTTCGAAGCCACCTTGCATAATGACTCATCCCCTGCCCTGCTGGGCCGTGCTGCAGCCAGCAGCCAGTGGAGGTCACTGACAACCCGCTGCCCAGCATAGCAACCAGCAAGGTACCCCCACTACGTCACACCTTGCCAAAGGAAATGAGGGATGCCTGGGAAGAGAGATTCAGTAGACACCCGTTCCCTATTCCCCCACCCCTACCGCTCTGCTGGGCTACGTCTACACTGGCTGCTTCTTGCACAAGAACTCTTTTGCGGAAGAGTTCTTGTGCAAAAACTCTTGCAGAAGAGAGCGTCTACACTGGCTTGTGCTTTTGCGCAAAAGCATCCATGCCAGTGTAGACGCTCTCTTGCGCAAGAAAGCTCTGATGGTCATTTTAACCATAGGGCTTTCTTGCTCAAGAAATTCATGTTGCCTATCTACGCTGGCCTCTTGCGCAAGAACAGTCGCGCAAAAGGGCTTATTCCTGAGTGGGAGCGTCAGAATTCTGGCGCAAGAAGCCCTGATTTCATACATTAGAACGTCAGTTTACTTGCGCAAGAACTCCCCGCCAGTGTAGCCAGGCAGCAAGTTTTTGCGCAAGAGTGGCCGCTTTTGCACAAGATCGCACCAGTGTAGACACAGTCCTGGGGTAATGGAGAGAGATGTGTCAGCCCTCAACAGAAAATGCCCTCTGCTTGTGCCTCTCCATTGCACAGTCAAACTCCTGCGAGCATCTGAAAAGCCCTATCAGCATTCATGCTGAGATGCTGCTCAGTGACAATGTTTCGGTCCCACAGACTTCTCTAGTTTTATGTGGTGCTTACCTAAGCAGGGGCTTTTCTACTGCTTGCAATCAGCCAGCTAAAAGGAGAGAGCAGCCCTGGCTATGCTCATCCAAATTGTTTAGCCCTGCAAGATAATTAACTGCTAATATGTAAATACAGCTCATGTGGGGATGGGGAAGGAAACAGGTGTGGTTATATATATTCAATTCATCCAGGGCTGATGGATGATCGGTTGTTAGAATGCTATGTGGTGTATTGTAATTAATTTGGCTGTTGTGGGGTCACAAACCATGCTACCCCTAAAGGTAGAAACTGTAAAATATGACACCAGTACTTGCAGGAGAGACACCATCATTGTAAGGGGTCTCAGATAAACAAGCCTCCCCCTTCCAGAGCTGAGCAAACTGAGTTTGGGGGAAAGTGTTTGAACCAGCCTGCTTCATGCTTGTCAGGTGTGATCTATCAGACTGGTGCAGCTGGTCTCTTTCCACCCCTGTTCTAAGGCTAGACCTAAAGCAGACTCTATCAGGATTGTTTTGGTTATTCCAGTGAAAGGTAGAATCTTTTTAGCAGCCTAGGTGGCGGCTAAAGAGTTGAAGTCACTGGCTTGGTCTGTAGCGAGACCCACTGCAGCTGGTGGAGCAAGTGGGCCTCAGAAGGAGCACAAAGGTGGCAGGGCCTTGGGCTCAATGAGTGGAGTCACCAGGGTGATGTGACGGGCTCCATGCTGACGGGACGGAGCTGGAAGTGGGGTGTTTGAAGTGGGGTAGGGAGAAAGTTTGGGTAGGTGAATGGGACCCTTACCTTGTTGGACTAACAATGGAGAGGTAGCCGTGTTAATCTGATCTTGGTAAAACAAAAGGAAAAACTATGTAGCACTTTAAAGACTAACAAGACGGTTTATTAGGTGATGAACTTTCGTGGGCCAGACCCACTTGTCAGGACTAGACTGTGGACTGGTGAGCCTGAGAGGCGAAGAACATTGCTCAATCCACTTGAGCTGGGACGGTTACTCGCGGGTTGGTTATGGACTCTGGTTGTGGTATTTTCCCAAGCTAATGCCATGTGACTTCCCTCTCTCTTTCGTTAAAAGTTTCTTTTCTATGCTCAGACTCTGTGCTTGCAAGTGGGGAAGCATTGCCTCTCAGAGGTGCCCAGGGGTGTGTGAATTTCCCAGGCTACTGGGTGGGGGTTCGAGCTGGTTGTGTGTGAGATGGATGAAAAGGGACCCCTGGATATTGAACCCAGCCCTTGCTGCTAACAGAGCTACCTGGGAAAAGGGTTACACCTAGAATGGTTCAAGTCCTGCCCTCATCCCCACACACACCTGCCTAAGACTCTGGGGGAGGAGTTGGGTGCAGGATGGGGCTTGGGGTGCAAGCTCTGGGCTGGGGCAGGAGGCTGGGGTGTGGGGCATGGAACTGGGTGGGGGAAGGTGTTTCAGCTGCAGAAGGCAGGCTGTCCTGAGGCTGGGGGCCGGAGAGGAGGACTCCCACCTCCAGCCTCTCCCTGCAGGCATGACCAAGCTCCAAGAGAGGAGGCCCCCTGAACTCCCCACTGGCACAGCTCTCATCCAACCCCGCCCCCAAGCTACTACTCAGGAGGTCCAGCCCCCCCAGCCTTCAGGGCCCCATGCAGCCTTACCCACATGGGGCTGGTGCTGCTTGCGGCACAGATGGCATTTCGTTGGGGGCAGGGGAAGAGTCCAACTTTCCCAGCCTGCCACTTCTGGGGGAGACGCATGGGTGCAGCGGGTTCGGGGGGCAGATCCGGTCCAGAATGTTGGTGGAGCCAGGCCCCTGGGTCCAGCTCTTCTTGCAGCCCAGGGCCCATGGGCCCATACAAGTGGCACACAGCACTGAGGCTGGTGTCAGGGGTGTTTGTGGGACTTCTGCTCGGGATCTCCTCCCTGGCTGGGATGATTGAGTTGGGGTGGGTCCTGCTTTGGCTCGGGGGCTGGACTCGATGACTCCTGAGGTCTCTGCCAGCCCTAGGATTCTATGATCCCCTGGGAGACTAATAGGAGGGGGAAAGGAGTCCAGGAGAGCTGAATGTATTTTCAAGTCATCTTAGTGAGGGCACAGGAGCAAACCATCCCCATGTAAAGAAAGAGTAGCAAAGATAGAAGATAACTTGCTTGGCTTAACAGAGAAATCTCCATGAGCTTCTTAAACACAAAAGGAAGCTTACAAGAAGTGGAAACTTTACTGGAGAGGAGTATAAAAACATGGTCAGGGGCCAATTAAGGAAAACCAAAGAAGAGTTTCTAGCAACAAGAAGACAGGGAAAGTGTGGTTCTGGTTGGTCGGTGCTGCTTTGGGCAGCGGCTTGACTAGATGACCTGTCGAGGTCTCTTCCAACTCTAATCTTCTAAGACATTCCACCCTGATCTTCAGGGGCAGAGTCTGAGGCAGGATCCCCACCCCACCCAGAGCCAGGGTCGGATTCTCTCCCCAGGGAGGAGGGAGTCCGGCGGGAAAGTGAAGATCGGGGCCTTGGCACCAGCATCAATAAATGTCACCTGCCCCCGGTCACAGTCCAGACAGACCCGGATCCTGCGGGGGGCCCGGCTTAGGAGCAGGGGGGTCACAGGGGAGGTGAGAGCCTGGAACTCATTGCAGCACTGCACAGCCCAGATCCCCCACTCAGGACTAAGGCTGATCTGTCCCTTCCTTCTCACAGACTCTCTGGCCACCCCCACAGCCCAGAATTCCCCATCCTCCACCTCCACCTCCCAGCAGTGCCTCCCCGAGGTGAATCCTTCACAGCCCAGCACACAGACATAAGTATCAAAACTGTCTGGGGTGCAGGGCAGTGGCTGCTGTGGGTCTGCCCAGCTCACACATTTCCGATCCTCAGACAGGGCGAGGTTGGGATGGGCCGTGTCTGGATCCAGAGTCACATGCGCTGGGGAGAGAGAATCAGAGTATGAGGGGCAGAGCTCAGCCCTGGGGGCGGCTGGGGCCATTTCTCACCCTCCCCAGCCGCCTTGCTCTGGCTGGGACAGGCCTGCGTCCCAGGGAGCTGCCTCTGTCCTGGGCTCTGAGATTGACCCGAACTGTGACTGCAGCTCCTCAGCCTGTTTCTCATGTTTGCCAAAGCTTCAGCTCCCAGCTCCCCCTGCTGGGGCTGCTCCCTTCCCAGCAGGAGAGACTTCACAAGGAAGGTGTCAGAAGGTTTTAGTGAGGTGGGCGCAGGAGGCAGGTACCAGCTTTAAACCCCAGAGGAAAACTCCCTCCCCTACTGCAGCCTCCACTCCCAGGCCAGGGCACAGTGAGGAAGCTGCAGGGCGGGGGAAGAGCCATTTAAGATCCAAAAGTAGGAGGGTAGCGCGGTTACCAGCCCAGGAAGAAGAGCAGAGGCCGGCATCACAGGGAGAGCATCTCCCCAAGGCAGGGAGCAGGAAGCAGCTCCAATGGGAGAGCCCCGCCTTTGCCAAAGGAAACGTGGGATGGCTGAGCGGTGTGATGCAGTAGACACCCCTCCCCGTCCCCCGCTGCCACTCTGCCGGGGTAAAGGAGAGGGATGCATCAGCCCTCAGCAGAAAATGCCCTCTGCTCGTGCCTGTCCAATGCACAGTCAAACTCCTGCGAACGTCTGGAAATCCGGGTCAGCGCTCACACTGGGATGCTGCTCAGTGACCGTGTTGCTGTCCAACAGGTTTATATAATTTTATGTGGTGCCTAGGGCAGGTCAAAGTCCTGCCGCCCTCCACCCCCATCTGCCTAAGGCTCTGGGGGAGGGGCTGGGTGTAGGAGGGGGCTTGGGATACAAGCTCTGGGCTGGGGCAGGAGGTTGGGGTGTGGGGCATGGGGCTGGGCCAGGGGGGAGGCGTTTGAGCTGCAGAAGGCGGGCTGTCCTGAGGCTGGGGGCTAGAGAGGAGGACTCCCACCGCTAGCCTTTCCCTGCAGGCATCATAAGCGCCAAGAGAGGAGGCCCCCTGAACTCTGCATTGGCACAGCTCTCACCCCAAACTACTGCTCAGGAGGTCTGCCCCCCGCCCCCAGCCCTCTGGGCCCCATGGAGCCCTACCCATGTGGGTCTGGTTCTGCTCGCTGCACAGGAGGCGTTTCCTTGGGGGCAGGGGACAGAGTCCAACTTTCCCAGCCTGCCACTTCTGGGGGAGATGCATGGGTGCAGCGGGTGCGGGAGGGAAGACCTGGTCCGGAACGTGGGTTGAGCCAGGTCCCTGGGTCCAGTGCTCCCAGGAGCCCAGGGGCCCATACAAGTGGCACACAGCACCGAGGCTGGCGTCAGGGGTGTTTGTGGGACTTCTGCTTGGGTTTGCCTCCGTATTTCATGGTTGGGGCTGAGGGTGTTCATGGCCGGGGTGCGTTTGGTTGGCCATGTCAGGTACAATGTTATGAAAGTGTGTCCATGGGAATTTCTCATAATGAAAGATCTTCACCTGTAATCTCATCCTGGCGGTATGCTCCTGGGGGTTCCCATCCTTTTATCTCCAGCTCATATGGTAGAGTGTCTGGCAGGGGAAGAGAAAAGAAATGAGATTTCCTGCTCTCAGACTGGTAACAGCATCTGAACTGAGCTAACTTGGTTTGAATTGTGATAGGAAACTAGCAGAGATACAAAGGCTATGTTCCGAAAAAGCAGACGTGCTTTCGGCATCCCTGTATTCCTCTTCGTGAGAGGAATAAGGGATGTTCCAAAAGAGGAGTCTTTTCCGAAATTTGGCCCTCGTGTAGACGGGCCAAATTTTGGAAAAGCCTCTTTCAGAGAAAAAGCAGAAAAGTCTTTTTCCAGCTTTTCTGAGCAGGGTAGACATAGTCAAAGACAAGCTCAGGGCTGTTTAGTAAACCCATGGCTTTGAAACCATCATTTTCCTCTTTCATTCAAACCTGTCCCAGCAAAGGAGCCAAAAGGTCTCCCAGCCCCCCTCAGACATACAATCTGTCAGAAATATTTACTTTTCCCTCAGCATCGTCTCCCACCCTCCCATTCACCTAGTGCTGGGTCGGTCCCCAGACCCAGGGTGCGTCTATACCATTATTTCGAGATGACTAGTGTTATTTCAAAATAATAATGCGAGCGTCTACACAGCCATTCAAAAATAATTTCGAAATAACGGACGGCTATGTCTATGAACCTCATTCTATGAAGAATAACACCTATTCTGAAATAGCTATTTCAAAATAAGGCATATGTGGACGCTCCACTGCTGCTATGTCAAAATAGCCCCTCCCCAGGGCCATTCTAAGTTATGCCTCCCCAGTGCCTCCTGGGGCTCTAAATCGAGATAGCACATCTACATTAGGGAAGCCTGCCTCCAACTAATTTTGAGGCTTCCCTTCAGTGTAGACGTGCTATTTTGAAATAACTATTCTGGAATCTATGCAATTCAGAGTCTAAAATGAGGTCCATAAAATCATGTCTGGTATGGAAAAAGTGAATAAGGAAAAGTTATTTACTTATTCCCACAATATAAGAACTAGGGGTCACCAAATGAAATGAATAGACAGCAGGTTTAAAACAAACAAAAGGTAGTTTTTCTTCACTCAGCGCACAGTTAACCTGTGGAACTCCTTGCCAGAGGATGCAGTGAAGGCTAGAACTTTAACAGGATTAAAAAAAGAGCTAAATGTATTCATGGAGGTTAGATCCATCAATGGCTATTAGCCAGGATGGGTAGGAACGGTATCCCTAGCCTCTGTTTGTCTGGAAGTGGGTGACATGGGAGGGATCATGTGAGGATTCCCTGTTGTGATCCTTCCCTCTGGGGCATCTGGCATTGGCCACTGTGGGCAGACAGGATACTGGGCTAGATGGACCTTTGGTCTAACCCAGTATGGGCCATTCTTATGAAATAGCCAGGCAGTGTAGACGCACCCCTACATGCTGCAAAGGCATTAGCACATGCAGAACTGTACACTCTTCAATCCCCTTTGGCATTAAAGGGGTGAGAGGTGTTTACCAGGCGAGGGCTCCTAACTGTGCCCTGCATCTCTTTATGCAGCATCTCCTCAGAGCCCTTCTCAGCGGGGCACTTGTCCTCCACAGACTGACATGCAATGAGCAAAATCATGTTCCAAGTCTGGCAATTCAAGCTGGGATACCGTTGGCTGAACGGCTCAGATCCCCTGAGCTGGCAAAGGGACACAGGGGGCAGTTCGTGACACCCCCCACCCATTCAGTGGCTGCCGAGCCCTGTGCAGACCTTGGTACAGGCAGGGAAAGGCCTAAGATCCAGCCAGAGCAGGGCCCCTGTTCCTGCGTCACCCCTCCCCCACCTCTTCTCCATGCCCAGCGCTTGCTTCTTGCACCAGCAGCCGGCAGAGGGCTCCTCTCTGCCCCCATCACTGCCAGTTGGGAGAGAAAATCGGTGCCCCAAATTAGGCCATTTTGGTGAATTTGGGCCTTACTGTTGTGACCTTTCCTCATAGATTAAAACCGGGCCTGTGCGAGCCGATATTAAAGCGACGGGGAAGAAATAAAAGGGGCAGCTGCCCTGGGGGTTGGTGATATCAAATAATTTTAAAAAGACCCTTCAAATCATCGCCGAAGCCTGTCCCCAACCCTGTCTCTTCCGAGGCCCAGAGCTGCCCCCCACTGCGAAGGACGCCAGCCCCGGGTGCCCCAGTTAAGTCCTCACATTCACTTCCACACAGGCCTTTCCCAAACTGCGAATCCATGTGAGACGTACGGAGACCTGGGCCCCATCACACCAGCTCATTTACACTGCTTTCCACCTCCCATTCAATAGACACGCCGTCTCATTGGATGCCATTGGCCACTGCCCGTCTCCTCCCAGGCCCAGAGGCCCAGCCCGGTTTCCCCTCCGAGCTCCTATTGCAGCACCTTTGAACTTCTGCAGAGTCTCCCTTAGAGCAGCAGTTTTCTGGGGGAAATCACAGATCCTCTTCTCCAGCTCAGGGGAAATCTCCGGCGGCGGCTGGGACCACCCCTTCTCATAGCTACAGAGAGACAGTGCCGGTTTAGATTATTTCTATGAGGCTATGTCTACACTGGAGGCTTCTTGCACAAGAGTGCGTCCACACTGCAAAAGTGCACGGAAAAAGCAGCCAGACTGCATGGACGCTCTGTCGCAAGAAAGCTCTGATTGCCATTAACAGCATGGCCACCAGGGCACCTGTGCTTCTTTTGATAGGCTGGTTTTGCACAAAAAAACTCCCAGTTTCCCATCCACACCTACCTTTTTGTGCAAAAAGGAGTTATTCCTTGTAGAAAGAGGAATACCTATACTGCAGAACCCCTTGGCTGTGTCTAGACTGGCGCGATCTTGCGCCAGAGCTATGCAAATGAGGCTCAGCGTGGTATATCGCCGAGCCTCATTTGCATAACTAATGAGCTGCCATTTTTGTGGAAGAGGCTCGTGCGCAAGACGGAGCTGTCTACACTGCCCCTTCTTGTGCAAGAAAAACCCTCTTGCGCAAAGCCATTATGCCTGAAAATAATCTGTTGATTCACTGTACATTTTCTTGTGCAAAAACACCCTTGAGGTGTGGACGCTGCACGCGTTTTTGCGCAAAAACATCTGGTTTTGTGCAAAAACTCTGCAGTGTTGTGGGTGGAAGTCACTGCTCTCATGGGCCTGGAGAAAGAATTCCTCTGTTTCTCCCAGCCTCCGGGCGGGTGCCACACGGGCCAAGGCCAGGCAACCTTGCCTCTGAAGGTCCCATTCATAATTTTCAGCCGGCCTGGAGAGACCTGCTCTGGGGATAAAAGGGGAACTGAGTCTCCACAGCCAGTCCACATCTTGACCTCCGAAGGAGGGGAAGTTCCCAGGGGAAGGGCTGTAGAAATCTGCCCACTAGGAACTAGACTGAAACACCAGCTCCCCCCTCCCCAGCTCCTTCCACACAGGTCTCCAAATGGCCCTCGGGTGGGAAAGTCTCTTGAGCTCTGCTGGCCCGAGCTGGAACCACAATGTTCCAGCAGTGACAGGCCCATGTCCCACCCCCACAGTCCTGAGGCAGCCTGTCCCCAGGGAGGTGGCAGCTCCAGCAAACCCTGGAGCTCGGTCTGCCCCCCCGAATGGAGAATTCCAGAGTCTTCTCTATCAGGGTGAGAAGCTTCAGGAGTAAGCTAGTCAGAGAGACCCTGCCCCCTTCGTTGTGCTGTGTAGCCCTGGGGGAAGTGCAGATAATGTGGTTTCCATGCTCTTTCCTGCCTGTGAAGTGGTCGGGGGGGGAGGGGAGTGAGAAGGCCCACGTACCTGCTGAAGAGGCATCTCACATCCTAGAGGGAAGGAGAGAGAAGGAGAATCTCAGGACCCACTCGGGACATGCTCGGTGCCAAGTTTATCCACAAACTAGATACGATGCAGCTTGCGGCCTCAGATGATGAAGGGCCTCTAAATAATTACTAATAAATTACTATGGGGCCTCTTAAACTTGACATAGCTTAGGGCAGGGCTACTCAACACGTGGCCTGTGGGCTGCATGCGGCCTGTTTGTTTGCGGCCCGCAGTGCCATTTGGGTTTATGCAGGGCTCAACACGCAGCCCGCAGGTGGGGTCCTTTGAACATGGCCTCCACTGGGAACATGTTCCACAACAGTGGAAGCTGCAAGCGGACAGGCTGGCTGGAACAGACGGGTACAGGGTGTCGGCATTTCCAGCCCCCAGGGAGGAGGTGGCGGGAGCATGGGGGCATTGTGGGAAGGGCTTTGTATTCATGCCTCTGAGTGTGAAAGAAGCTATTTGCATATATTTGCATATATATGTGCATGTCTATGCAACCAGTTAAGTTGCGGCCCTTGGCATGTGCTGTGAGTATCACTGTGGGCCCCCCCAGGGCTTCCAAAGCTGAGTAGCCCTGGCTTAGGGCCTCGGCATGTCTTAATCTGGCCCTGGACACACTGGGGATCCCAGGGAAGGGATTGTGCAAATCTTGGGAAAACTTGGCTCTGGCCGGGCCCCAGGACCAAGGACTAGTTCAGCTAACGGGGCTGTTCCACCTCTCCTAGCTATAGGTCTCCTAATTCTTCATAGAATTGTCATGCGCATTTCAGAAATTCATACACTGAGCGTTCCTGACTGCTAGACCCCCGAGCCCATGGTCTGGGAGCTGAACTGTCCCCGGGGTGGGAGCTGGGCTGTTTCTAAATCGGTCTCACCTGCAGGAATTCACTGGCTGGCTTGTGGCACGTCCCCTCCAGATCCCGGATCCGCTCGCTGAGACGGGAAATCTCCTCCAAGAGTCTGGTGACAGTTTCATTTTGTATCTCCTGGTCCAGCTTCTCCAGCTGGGCCAGCAGGAGTCGCTCTTGTTCCTCCAGGAACTGCCGCAGCTGCTGAAACTCAGCCACAATCCTCTGCCTCTCGGCTTGTGTCTGTTTCTGTGAAAACCAGGAAAGGGCTGGTTGGGGGTGTAGCAGGGAGGGATCTTTGCACAGTTTAAGACATCTAACATTTGCCCCTTACCTGGGGTTAGACATCCCCACTTGATCCCTTAGGGTATGTCTACACTTGCTCCCTATCTTAAGATAGGGATTCAAATGTAGCCAACTGAAATTGCTAATAAAGCAGGGATTTAAATATCCCGCACTTCGTTAGCATAATCTCACCTGCGCGCTATTCCAATCACCAGTTGATTCAAACCAGGAAGTGCGCTCCAGGCCGCATTAGTTCGAGTCAAACTGCTAGGTTCAAATGAACATTACTCAGGAAAGGGGTTAAAATGGTGGCCCACTGGGCTTGGGGCCAGGCTTCCCGCAAAGCTGTCCTTTCAAAGGCCAAAAGGTCGGCCTCCACATCTCCTGCATAGGCGTGTGCAACACATTTCATTAGGGTGTGCACCCAGGGAATTTTATTTATTTATTTTTTTTAAAGGAGAACATTTATTGAATACTCAATCATAAAGGACATTATTTTTATTCATCAAACAAACTAAAGAAACTAAAACTTAACTAAAACTGTTTTTTTTTAAATTAACAACTAAACTTTACTTAAAAAATACAAACTTAAAAACTGAGACACAAAATACCAAATTTTTGCTGTAGTGATAACCAGGCGTATACAAAGATACAGTCAATTTTCATGATCTTTATCTTTAACCAGATAATGAGCTAACCCAAATTGACCAAAACAGATTAAGGTTTCTTCATCTTCCTGTCCTAGAGAATGAGATGTCGCTTACCAGGTGTTATGGACTTAAATTCCTCAATCACACCATTGTAATAAACTGACGAAGCCAATTCTTGTTCAATGTACAAAATCATGAGTGAGTCAAGGCGCTATTGGGACATTGTACTTCTTAGTTTGTTTTTTACATGTGCTAGTTTCGAAAAGGCTCTTTCACATGAACAGCTTGTAACAGGTAAGACTGCAAAGCATTGAATAGATTTGTAAAAGGCCTGGAACATGGAAGATCGATCCCATTCCTTTAGCCAATCAAGCCACTCTCTGGTGGTGTTTGTAGTACTACCTTTAGGAACAGATCCGTCATAACCCTGAATCAATCCGACTTCAGCTTCCAACTCATCCAAGGACACTTTAAATTTGTTGGCAATGATTCTCCTATTGTCCCTGCCAATGTCTAAGCTCAGCAGTTTTCCCATTGCAGTCACCATTTTACAAGTCTCCTGTTCAAATCGCTGGTCAATGCCGGTAATCATTGAGTCTAGGAGTGGGTAAAATGAAGTTATTCTCTCCTGCTCCTCTTTTGTGTCAAAGTGATGCTGGGACTCAAACGTGTCATCAATACGAGTGGACGTTTTTCTCTTCTTAACTGGGGGAATCGATATATCATTCTCTACGCACATTTTCACACTGTCATTGAAAATAGATTGAAAATATTCTGGGCCGCTCTCATCGCAGCCAAAGAGCTACGCAAGCTTTTCACCCTTGTCATTGCAGTAAGTAAGTTGAGATCTGGAGCTTGAAGAGCCTTAGGGTATGTCTACACTTGCAGCCTAATTCAAAATAGGGCTGCAGATGTAGGCATTCGAAATTGCAAATCAAGCCTGGGATTTAAATATCCCGTGCTTGATTTGCATCTTCCTGGCTGGGCGCCACTTTTTTTTTTTTTTTTAAATTGACAAGCCCAGAATAACTGTCCACGTCTACACGTGGCAGTGAAACGGGCGTTAGAAATAAAGCCCTATTTTGAAATATCTGTTAAACCTAATTGTAGGAGGAATAACAGGTATTTTGGACTTGACAGTTATTCTGGGCTTGTCAATTTCAAAAAATGGTGCCCAGCCGGGAAGATGCAAATCAAGTGCAGGATATTTAAATCCCAGGCTTGATTTGCAATTTTGAATGCCTACATTTGCAGCCCTATTTTGAATTAGGCTGCAAGTTGTGGAAACCATTTCATATTTAGCCAGAAGCCATTCTGTATAACAAAAGCCATTTCAGTTTCTTGCTCCTGCACGTACGCCAGTGAGATGAGCCGTTGGTATGTGTTAATGAACTATTTTAAGCTGAAGCTCATACTCCCTAAAAACCTGTTTCTTTCTGTGCTGATAACCATTTCTCTTTGAAGTTTGTTTTGATGGAATGCCCTGGCATCAGACTTGTTTGGTTAAGGGTATAAAATACTAGGATTGATTGTATTAGCCAGCCTTACTGGGCCCGGCTCTGCTGGGACCATGATTGGTTCACTCTGTGCCTTATTGATCAATAAAGCTGTTTGTTAGCCGCCAAAACAGAGGGAAGCCTTTGCTTCAACAAAGTGTAGACATACCCTTACTCACTTTTACCACCATCCGGGGAATAGGGTGCATCATGTGAAGGGCAAAGATGAACTTGAATGAATTTAGTTCATGGATAAGGCCCCTGGCTTTTATTTTAGCATCAGCAAGGTGAGTTGTTTTGATAATCTCTTGTAAAGCTTGTAAAATGATGGAGTAGTTTTGTTTGACAGCAGCCACTGCTTCTGCTCTGCATGCCCATCTTGTGTTTGATAGTGACTTCAAAGTCTTCAACGGGGATCCTACTTCTTGTGAAATCTTCTCCATTACTGCATGTTGCACAGGACTCCCCTCCATGAAGGCATAAAGAGTCTGAATACCACCAAAAAAAATCAAAGACAGTTCTGTTTTGTTTACTTGAAGTGCATGCATCTACTAGGACGAGGTTCAAACAATGCGCATAGCAGTGTACATAGAGTATTTCACTGTTTCTTTCTTTACATTTCATTTGAACTCCCACAGTACATCCAGACATAGTAGATGAGCCATCAAAACAGACAGACATCACTCATGACCAGTTAATTTTAAGATTGCCAAGGACGTCATTTAACTGGTCAAAAATAGACTGAGCATCAACTGTTAATAGTCTCTGAACAGACACAAAATGTTCAACTGGACTATGTTTTTCATTGTCAAAATACTGCACCACAATGGACATCTGTTCATGGTGTCCATAGTCAGTAGAGTCGTCGGCAGTTATTGAGACCATTTTTCCATTTAGTGAAGACACAGTCTTTTGTTGCACAATGTTGTGCAAGGCCACAATTAAATCATTTTGGATGCGACTACTCGGCTAGGTAGTGTTTTGAGGAGATTGTTGCACATGCTTTGCCATTATGGGATCATATTTTTGGAGCATATTGACAGGATTTAGAAATAAACCTTTCTCAAAACTGCCAGCTTTTTCACTGTGACCCCTTTCGCCAAACACAGAACAATGTCAATCAGTCGCTCCATTACACTTCGGTTATGGCCCCGTTCTTCTTGTTTAGACAGATAAGCCTGCTTGCCCTCATCCAACAATACATCAATAGGTTTCCCTTCATTAAAACTTGACCATGAAGAACGGCTCAACACATGAGATTTTGACAGTTGGTGGTTTTTAAAACATTTGTTAGTCCTATGCCAGTTTCTGAATCCCTGATCAATAAATGCTGGATCAGTGTGACCTTTGTTTGCTGCATCATTAGAGGAGAAGAAACAGCAGTAAAAGCAAAATGTTGCATCCTTTGAGGGGCTATATTCTAACCACCTATACTTTTCATACCAATCAGACTGAAAACTTCTTTGTTTATTCCCTATTTTACTTCTAGAAAACATGCTCAATCTAGGCTGATAAGGACCTCTAGATAATTGAGACCGGCGTTCTAATCTATTTTTAGGAATATCACAGACTGGGTCATCAGCTGGAACGTTTGATGGCTTTGAATAGGAACTACACTGACCTGAACTAAGAGACAAAATCTGTTTGTGTTGTTCATTACTCAGTTTATTGCACGCACTGGAACTGGTGGCGACATTATCTTCATGGAAGTTCTTAACCGAGGAGTCCGAGATATTTGCACTACTATCAGCACATTCATTATAATTCAGTTTGTCTGCTCCTTTTCTTATCTTAACAACGAACCGATCCACATGTTAAAATTAAAAGGGGGCATCATATGATTGAATGACAACGTAAAGCCACGGGCTTATTATGCTCTTTCAGTAGAGTATACGCGACAAAGATTACAAACACTGTAGACACTGCGCTGGACACGCCTGACACGGTCACTTATATAGGTCAAAGAATTTTCTAGACTAGTAGCTGGAGGGGTAATGGTAATGCAGCGCCACAGCAGTGGGGATGCATGCTGCGAGCGAATGTGGGCTTTCTATACCTTTCTACAACATCTATATTACGCAATTCGGCGCTTATTGCATAATACAGCAATCCATACTTTAGAACTAGAAGAGCGTATCATGATTAAATTAAAACGCACTTTTAAATTTAAATTAAAACTCCACTTTTTTTTGGAGACAATATAGGGTTACCAGGTAGTCTTAAAAAAAATACCGGCCACACTTCATGGGTGGGGGGAGGGACTGGCCGGGAGGGGAGCGGGGCTGGCCGGGAGGAAGGGGGGGGGGCCGGGAAGCAGAGCTGGTGGAAGGGGGTCGGGGGCTGGCCGGGGGAGATTGAGGGGGGCAGCCGATGGGAAGCAGAGCTGGTCGGTGGAGGGAGGGGGTCAGGCAGAGTGGGGCTGGCCGAGGGAGATTGGGGGGGATGGAGGGGCAGCCAGCGGGAGCGGGGCTGGCCGGGAGAGCTCAGGAGGAGGGGAGAACTGGCCACCAGAAGCAGCGCTGGTGGGGGGGTGCAGCGGGGCTGGCCGGGGAAGATCAGGAGGAGGAACTGGCTGGCAGGAGGTAGAGCTGGTGGCGGGGGCGGGGGTTGGGTACAGCGGGGCTGGCCAGGGGAGATCAGGAGAGGGGGGGAGAACCGGCCGCTGGAAGCAGGGCTGGCGGTGGGTGCAGCGGGGCTGGCCGGGGAAGATCGGGAGGAGAAGTGGGGGAGAACCAACCGGCTGGCCAGGAGGGGGCGGGGGGGGGAGGAGCATATCAGCCGGTGGGGAGCGGGACTGACCCGGGCAGTGCAGATCCCAGGGCGCTCCTGCCCCCCACACGGTCCAGGTGAATCACGGGTCAGTCCAGCTGTGGCTGCACCACACGCTTGACCAGTGCGCAGGAGCATGGACTGGTCTGCCCCTCCTCCTCACACTCAACCAGGGCTCCCAGCGCCAATTGCGCCCCACCTCCCAGCCACTCCCCCTGCCAGGCTTCCGGGCGCCCAGTCAGAAAACCAAAAAATGCCAGACATTGCACATGTCTGGTATTTTCTGGATTTTTTTACTGGACAGAGCCCCAAAAAACCAGACTGTCCGGTAGAAAACTGGACACCTGGCAACCCTAAGACATTAGGGTGTGCCTGGGCACACCCAGCACACCCCATACACACGCCAGTGGTCTCCTGTAAGTAACAATTGGCCCATAATGGTCAGGTCCCGTCTTGACTACGTGTCTGGATAGCCAGGGCTTTCAGCTGGTTCACCACCTCCTGCAGGGTGGCTCGGTCCTGGGCTGCCTGGCTCATCAGCAGCTGGTTTGTTTCCTGTTGGAGCTGAACCGACTCCCGCTGGGCAGCCAGTTGCACCCAGGTAGCCTCCTGCTGGGCAGCCGAGGCCTGCACCAGCACCTTCACCACAACCTCCATATGTACTTCTTCTTTAAGAGGGGTCGAGTTGGCTAGCTTTAGGGTCGCTGTGAGGCCTCACAGCAACATCCCACTTCTGACACCACATGTGGCAAGGGCCCCCTTTTACCCAGGCTACCACTGAGGCCAGCCTCTAGCTCCCAAGCCCATGGGTTGAGGTTCGCAGCAGGTCTCTGGGGTAGGGAACCCAGCTGCTTCTTCTGGGACTCCCTCCCCTGCTGGTTCTGTTCCAATGCTGGTACTACTCGCTCT
The DNA here is from genome assembly GCA_032595735.1 of Pelochelys cantorii. Lineage (NCBI taxonomy): Eukaryota > Metazoa > Chordata > Testudines > Trionychidae > Pelochelys > Pelochelys cantorii. Next base: position 15,764,268 of record CM064345.1, read on the forward strand.
CAAACTCTTTGCTTTCTATCTTCCCTTCACCTCTCCTCCCATGCTCTCACTCTCTCTTCCAACCAGGGAGGCTTTTAAAGGCCTCAAGCCAGCAGTGGAGTCAGCTGTCCCCAGTCTGCCTGAGCCAGCTCCCTCCCAGCTGCTTCTAATTGTCCTGCCACCCTCTGCTTCTATTTAGCAGGTCTTGTCCGCTTTTGGGGCTGCCTTTCTCCCCCTCTGCAGCAGCCCCCTGGCCTGACCCTGCCACAATTGTTTTGATTTTTCAATTGGAAATTAGCTTTTATTGGAAAATGTTCCTTTTTAAAGGGAAAAACCTGAAACAAAACATTTTGCCCAAGGGGAAAAAATGAAATATTTGATTTGTTGACATTTTTAAAACTTATTTTTGGTTGGACCCATTTTTTTTCCAATTTCCATCCCATGAAAAGTTCTGTTGCTGGCAGAAAGCTGTACACAGCAGTTCATTTTCTGAAGATTTTCATCAAAACCTTCTCAAAAGGTGGAAATTAATTCATTCCCAGAAACGAAAGCTTAGGCTTCTAAGGAAAGAAGAGGATTTTTCTGGCCTCCTGCGTGGAGGGGTGTGCACACATACACAAAGAGATGGGGGATGGATTAACATCTTCTGGGGCCCTGGGCTGGAGCAAGTGGTAGGTCCCCAGCACCAGGATCCTGCCGCTGCCCCACCCCCCATCCCCCTGCCCCACCCTCATTCCGTCTCTTCTGCCTGCAGCCCCACCCGTGGTCCGGCCCTGCCCCATTCTGCTCTATGCACCGTGCTGTGGCCCCAACCTGCTGCGAAGCTCTGGTGGGCAGCAAGATCTCCAACCCCAGTCATGGCAGGCGGACATTTTTCCAGAGGTCTCAGATTGGCCTGGGCAGAAATCCATCTCCACCCAGACGCACAGCGCATCCGTGACAAAAGCTGACACTCCCCAGGGCCCCAAAGGAAGCTGCCTACAGACAGGCCTACACCCAGGTCAATGCAGGTGAATAACCACAGGCACCTACCAGATACTCCTGCCTTCTCTCCTCTCTGCTCAGCTTACATCCCAGCAGCTTCTCTCTCTCATCCCTCAGAATCTTCAGATGGGCCTGAATTTTTTCCTGCATCAACAGAAACGATTTGGGTGGTTTCCGTTTTAGGGGGGGAAGAGTGAGGGAAAGGAGCATCTTTGTCAATCAAAAAGACAAAAGCAAACCTCACTGATGACTGGAGGAGAGTCGTGATACCACAGTTGGAAGTGGACACCTATGAATGGAGACTGGGAGTGTGTTGCATTCAGCCTCTGAAATTACTTGACCCCGTGACTCCACTGATTTACGGCAACATGAAGCTGGGGTCACACCCTTGGATTTTTCTTTCTCCATGTGAAATAATCTCTTTCTGAAAAGATTTAACTCCCAAACTGATCAAATTCCCAGAAGCCGTCCCAGGTTAGAATTCTGGGCTGGGATTGTCCATGGAGCCCAACTTCCTCTGAATGTCAGCCCTGAAGCCCCGGGGACAGGACTGGCCTGAGCACTGGGACACACCCCCTTAAACATGCCAATGTTGGTTAAAAATCAAGCGCAGACCAGCATTTTGCTTTCACCTCTGTCATGGAGCATCCTGGGAATTCAGAACCTGCCTCTCCTGGCTGGGCTTGGGGCCTTTCTCAAGGCGACTTTCCCTTCTGACCAACTTTGTCACTGCAACTAGGGCCACAACAACACGGCCTCAGGGTCTGACCTAGGACCCAGAGACTTGGGTGCTCTTTCCTGCCCTGCCACGTCCCTCTAGGTCAGTGGTTCCCAAACATTTTGGCATCTTGTCCCCCTTTTTGATTTTTGAGAAACCCTCATGCCCCTCCGTCCCAAAAAAATAGCAGCAAAACTTGGGGTGGGATTGATAGGGGTGTGTGTGGCTGGGTCGCCTCGTGCCCCTCCTGGAATTTCTTCACATCCCCCCCCCCCCGGGGGGTACGCCCCCCCAGTTTGGGAACCCATGCTGTAGGTGATCTCAGCCAATTAACTTCCTCTCTCCGGGCCTCAGTTTCCCCTTTCACCCTGCAGTTTGCTTGGCCGATGAGCCTTACTCAGGGCGGGAACTGTCCCTCACACTATTTTGGGCAGGGTCCAGCTGAATCTAGGTCAGATCTCATCTGGGCACGGTAGCAGCTACTGAGATGCCACGAACAACAGGCCTTGATACAATCAGCAATGCCTTCACCAGCTTTGGAACCCTGCGTTCTCCAGCCGGACAGTGACACTGAGACACAGACCAGCCTGCCAGCGCTGTGATTTAACGTGTCTCAGCGCCTGCTTTGCAGAGTCCCTCCGTTTTGCCAGAGGGAGCTGGGTTTCAAAAGGACTCAGCCTCTCGGGGAAAAGTTTCTCATGTTAGAAAGCTTTCCAAGTCTCCATGGTCAGCCCTTCCTGCCACCCAGCCGTGCCATGTTTCGCTGTTCTTGCCACACCCATAGCATTTACCTTGTGTGTCATTTTACAGACAGCTCAGGCTTTGCAGAGCTGAACCAGGCAGGCCCGCCTGGGACAGGCAGCTTGCCCCTGTCGTTAACTTCCAAAGCACCTGTAAGCAGTCCCCTACCTTGTACTCCTGGGCAACCTCCTCTATGGGCACCGCCGTGTGCGCCCGGTGAGCCTGGGAGAGATGGCAGACCACACAGATGGGGCTTCGGTCCTCTTCGCAGAATAGTTTGAGAGGCTCCTGGTGTGCCCTGCACATCCCCTTCCCCCCTGCTTCCCGCGCTGCCTGCAGACTCAGCCGCTTGGCTATTTCTATGACATTTGCCAGCTGCTTGTTGGGCCGGAGGTTTCTCTGCTGCACAGGGTCTCTGCACTGAGGGCAGGAGGCGAGTGGGTCAGGTGCCTCCCAGCACCGGCTGAGGCAGGCCTGGCAGAAATTGTGCCCGCACTCCAGAGTGACAGGTTCTCTGAAGTACTCCAGACAGATGGGACAGGTCGCTTCATTCTGGAGACTTTCTGCAGAGGTCCCGGAACCCATGGCTGCCTCCAGGCAGTGTCACTGGATTAGTGTCGCTTCCCTGAGCTCAGAAATAAGCCCCACCTCTAGCAGCACCTGGGTGTTTCCCTTCCTGGGACTTTGGCTCATGCCTTTTGTTTGTCTGTTCACATCACAGCCTTGGGCTTCTGTGAAAACCATAGCACTAGGCTGAGCTCTCGCCCTGCAACCAGTCCCCAGTGCTGTATGGAGAGGCACTACGGCAGGGGTCTCCAACCTTCTGAAGCATGAGATCACTTTTTGAATTTAAGGGCAATCCAGGATCTACCTCAAACCAAAACATGCTTGCCCCTTCTCACTCCCTCCCCCATCCTCACTCACTTTTATCAGGCTGGGGGCAGTGGGCTGGGCTGCGTGGGAGGGGAATATAGACTTTGATCTTGAGCGAAAGGTTCTGGCGTGTGTGAGGGGTTCTGAACTGCGGTAGTTGAGCAGCAGCCGGGTTCAGGGTACAGGGGGACTCGGGGGCTAGGGCAGGGGTTTGGGGTGCAGGAAGGGTTCAAGACTGGGGCCAGGGTTCAGAATGCTGGCTCCAGCTGGGCACCGCTTACCACAGGTGGCTACCGGGTGGTGATGCAGGGGGCTAAGGCGGGCTCACCCCTACTCCCAAAAGCAGCCAGCAAACTCTCTCCATCCCTGCCCCCTACCCGCTCTGTGGAGATGGGGTACAGGGTGGGGGGAGGGGTACCTTGACATCAGCATCCCCCTTCCTTTTCTTCCCATGCCCTGTACAGCAAGCAGGAGGCTCCCAGGGGTGAGGGGCAGCTCCAAGGCAGAGGGCAGGAGCAGCACAGCAGTGCTGAGAGGGGCAGATGAAGTGCCGGCACTTGACAGCTTCCAGGCCAAGCCTGTCAGGATCACCTGTCAAAGGTGCCAAGATCTACTCCATAGATCCCGATCTACTGGTTGGTGACCACTGCTCTAGGGCTTCCTAGATGCATCAGGATCTGCCGGGGGGCCATGAGCTTGCAGGAGCAGGAATCTAAGGGCTGGGGTGTTAAGAGAAATACCAGCGATTGAAATAGTCCGGGTGGACTCAGCAAGTTTGCTGAGACAGCCCCAGTGTGATTTTATTGCAGGTTTATATCTTGTTGAACATCTAGTTGAGGGCTACTCAACACACGGCCTATGGGCCAGCCCATTTGTTTGCGGCCCGCAGGTGGGAGCTAAAACAAAAAAGTGATCAATATAATGGTTGTCTGTTGATATGCGTTTCAGTAGTTAAATACCTGAACTGTCATTGCTCAGTGAAAGTGCTGTCCTATGGGTGGAAATTGGGTAAATGTTGCATGTTATTAATATCAACAGAACTGACTTAAATGGGGCCTGTGTCTTGTGTAGTTTTGCCTTAATCTTTGTATTCATGCCCGTCAGTGTGAAAGAAGCTATTTGCATGTATATTTGCATGTCTATGCAACCACACTTAAGTTGCAGCCCGCGGCATGTGCTGTGAGTGTCATTGTGGCCCCTGGGGCTACCAAAGTTGAGTCGCCCTGCTTTAGCCATTCACCTGGGACCAGCAGGGCTACTGGGCTCTCTGGATTAAGGTCAGAGGCAGATCCTGCTGATAAGGCATAAAAACGTCAGGAACTCCCTAATCAGGAGCAAACCCTGGCACAGAAGGGTGATTTTGTGATAAATATGCTAAACTTTATGACTTCGCAGTCTAAAGTTTACAGTCCAGCCCCATCCCTCAAAACGCCTGACAAACCCATTTTAAGTTTTCCATTTTATAAAACTCCACATACAGAGGGGAAAGTAAAGGACCGTCTACACTGCGGTGCTATTCCGGGGATACTTCTGGTGTCCCGAAATCGCTGTTCTGCATCTTTGAAATAAACCCATTATTCCGAAATGTAATGGGCTCGGTCTTCTGACGTCCCTGTAAATCTCATTCCAGGAGGATTAAGGGACGTCTTGAAATCGCGGTTTATTTCAAAATTTGGCTCTGTGTAGACAGAGGCAGCAGTGCGAAGTGGCAGGGGGCTCGTTGCGATCGGGGCCAGAACACACTGGCTGCAGACTCCACCCCTGAGGCTATAGAATAGTCGGCTAATCGATAGGAATTCATGAGGTTACTTGACTATTCAATTACCCGATAGTTAACATCCCTGCCTGAATCCCAAGGCCCCTCCCCCAAGTTCTCTGACCCAGGGGACTTGGGGGGGGGGGAGCCGGTGCTGGCAGTGCGGGCTGGGTCCCCCCACACTCTCCAGCACTGGCGAGTAGAAGCAGAGCGACCCGGCCCCAGCTCCCGAGCATGTCACTCTGCTTCCTGCTGGCGAGGGTGAGGGCAGGGGGGGAGTCCCCATCCCCTTCCCTGTGCAATGTGGCCAGGAGCCAGGGGAGTGGAGCAGGCTGGGGATGAGTTGCTCTGTCCCCCCCCCCCCCCTCACTGCGTGTGAGTGCTGGGGCCGGGGCCCTACTGCTCATGCCAGGCCCCCCTACTAGTCCCTCTGGCTGCCCAAAGGCTCCGCCCTCATCAGCTGCTGGCCCGTTGCCCCTCTTGCCCATGGCATTTGGGGGGCATGTGCCCCCACTTCTCCCCCCACCATGCATTGCCCAGTGGCAGAATCCACAAACACAGCAAGCTAGCTGGGAAACCACCCTAAGCTGGCCCGCGGGAGAGGCCGTGAAGGGGGCAGGTGCTATGCCTCCTCCATGGAGTTAGGCACCAGCTTTGCTGTCTAGGGCTGCCAGATGGTTTCAACAAAAATACCGGTCACACTTGACATGACATCCCGATCTACATTACTGGACTGTCCGGTTCAAAACCAGACACCTGGCAACCCTATACTGTCCATGTTGCTTGCAGTACCGTGGGGCCAGAGTCAGGCCTGGCTGGGGCCCCTGTATTTGGCATTTAGACCCAGTCCATGTGCTTGGAACAGCTCAAGCCGCAGCATTGCTGGGTCTCCAAGCCAGGCTGAGAAATTCCCCTGATGCAGCCTCATGCAGGAGACTCCATGGCACTGTAGCACCCTGGCTGGGCATTGGCTGTTAGCAGCTGTTTGACACCCTGCCTAGGCATTGGTGCTTGTCCCTGGGGAGCTAATTCCTCTGATTCCCCAGCTTACAGCATGTTTTAGTGACAGTCCCACACCACAATCCCATCACTTCACTTGCACGGATGATGCACACAGCTGGAGAGAGAACTGACCCAGCACGGCAGCAAGAGCTGGAGTGGCTGGGTAGCCTGCTCCACAAAGATGCACCCCCTCTGCCCTCCCAGGGTGCTCCACTTCCCACCGTCATGGCAAAATGGGGCGCAGGGGGCTGGGAGAGAACAGCCGAGCTGAGCAGGATGCCAGGTCATTCTGGCTCCTGCTGCCATGGCGAATAATAGTGAACAGTGACAAGCAGGCATCAGAGCCCATGGGAGAAAGAGATGGGCTCCCCCACCTGCATCGCCTCCTGCTCTCTCCCGTTTGAGAACCCAGAGACTCCCCGGAGCTGCCAAAGCCAGACGGACTGCATGCTAGAATGTCAGCAGCAAGCAGGCGCTCCGGAGTCCTGCAGGGTCACAGAGACTGGGATGCCTGAGGCTGGAGACTCTCATTTAATTGTCCTAATTGGCAGGTTTTGCTCCGGGTCTCAGGGGCACAGGCTGAGCCAGGATCCTCCCACCCAGTGCCAGGGTCGGATTCTCTCCCTGGGGAGGGAGCCCGGCGGGAAAGTGAAGATTGAGGCCTCGACACCAGCATCAATAAATGTCACCTGCCCCCGGTCACAGTCCAGACAAACCCGGATCCTGCTGGGGGCTCGGCTCAGAGGCAGCGGGCTCACCGGGTCAGTGAGAGCCTGGAACTGATCCCAGCACTGATGCACAGCCCAGATCCCCTCTTTGGGATCAAAGCTGAGCCATCCCTTCCTGCTCACAGACTCTCTGGCCACCCGCACAGCCCAGCATCGCCCACCCCCCCACCTCCACCTCCCAGCAGTGTCTCCCTGCAGTGAACCCCTCACAGCCCAGCACACAGAGCTCAGTGTCAAATCTCTCCGAGCTGTCGGGCAGTGGCTGCCGCGTGTAGCCATGTCTCACACATTTCCCATCCTCCGACAAGAGGAGAACAGGATGGGCCGTGTCTGGGTCCAGAGTCACAGTCACAGGGGAGAGAGAGTCGGAGTGTGAGAGGCAGAGCTCAGCCCTAGAGGCGGCTGGGGCCATTTCTCACCCTCCCCAGCAGCCCTGTTCTGGCTGGCACAGGCCTGGGTCCCAGGGAGCTGCTTCTGCCCTGGGAATACAGTCCCGCAGCCTGGGCAGTGTGTGTCACTTCTGCAGTGTGCAAAGGCACCTGCTCCTGGGTGATGGGTATTCTAGGCAGGGGAAGGCGTTGCCTTCCAAACTGCTGGATAAGGCCTCACCATGCGCTGCCTCTAGTAGGCCCCTAGTGGCTGGAGCAGGCAGGGGGCCCCACTGTGCACTCCTGGGGCCACTCCAGCAACCCAGCAATGGGGCTGGATGAGAGGCTCAGCTGTGTGTGTGTGTGTGGGGGGGGGTGGCTTCAGCAGGTCCCAGAGCTGGCTGAGGCTGGGGCTGTGCCACCCACTTGGCTATTGGGTGCTCTGGCAATCACTGGCCATGTTGCCCAGCAACCCATGTTGCCCAGTGGCCAGTGGTTGGATCTGGAGCCGGTGGGCATGGAAGGGGTGGGGCGTTGGGCAGAAGGAGTGGGGCTGGGGGATAGCCATAGGCTGCTTCCCCAAACCAGGGGTTCACCCAGACCCTATGCACCTGCTGCACCTCACAGGGACAAGCATTTCCCCCTCCTCCCCCCGGTCCCGGCTGCCAGGGACCTGGAGTAAATCAGCCCCACGCCAGGCCAGCTTGTTTTCCTCACTCAGGTTCTGTTCTGGAATAGCCATGAGGTGGCCACAGGGGCAGTCCAAGCAGCACTGTCCAGCCACACACAAAAAGAAACCAGCCCGTAACACAAAAAGGGGGATCGCCTTCCCTGCTCCCGCTCTGCAGCGTTCTTTTGCTACGCTGACCATGGGTTGCCAGCCCTTCCCAGAGACCTTTTTTGGGTCCCTGATGCCCCAGTCCTGCTGCAGCTTGTGTCTCGTTTCTCCTCTCTCCTTCCCTCCCACCTCAGAAGGTCCACACTGGGACTCCCCTGGATTTCATACGGGAGATCTGCTTAAAGCCCATGCCCTGGCTCCAGAGGCAGTTAGTTCTTACCTGCAACAGAGTTGCCTTGGGGCAAGGAGGTCATCCTAAACAGAGGGAGACAAGGTGATTAAGATAACAAAAGGCTTATCATCAAGTCACTGAAGGATCGTTAGATCATCATGGAAACATTGCCTGGTACTCCACTTAAAAGACAGAGGGAAAAAAGAGAAGGAATGAGTGTTGTGCTGCTGGGATATACATTTGGACCAGTACTGTTAAACTTATAAATGTTCTTTAAAAGGGGGTAAACAGTGAGGTGGAAAAATGTGCACATAATACAAATTTATTTAACAAAAATAAGTCCAGAGCCTAATGCAAAAAGTTTCAAAGGGATCTCACAAAAAAACCCACATGATTGGGCAGCACAAGGGCTGATGGAATTCTGTGCTGATAAGTGCAAAGTGATGCACATGGAAAAATATAACCCCAATTATACATACAAAAAGGATGGAGTCTAAAAGAGCCATTACCACTTAAGAAAGTGATCTTGGAATCCTTGTGGATAGTTCCCTGAAAACATCTTTTCAATGTGCAATGGCAGTCAAAAAACTAAAAAGCTAACAGAATCATTAGGAAAGGAATAGATAAGAAGAAAGAAAATACCATATTGCCTCTACATAAAGTCATTGTATGCCCACGTCTTGAATACTGTGTGCAGATCTCTTCACCCCATCTAAAAAAGTTATATTGGATTTGGAAAAGGTACTGAAAGAGCAACAGAAATGATCAGGGGTAAGGAACAGCTTCCCTGTGAGGAGAGATTAACAAGACTGGTACTTTTCAGCTTGGAAAATAAATGACTAAAGGGTGGGGGGGAATTTTAGAGCTCTAGAAAATCATTAATGGTGTGAAAAAAATAGAATGAGGAAATGGTATTCATTCCTTCGCTAATATAACATGTAGCCTGAGCAAAGATTATATTAAATTCTAATTACCCACCTTTAGGGTTAACAGGTTCTCTGTCCCGGGATCAGGCCCAGTATTCAATTATACTATGATTGGGAACCCTGATGTGCATGGTTGCAACATGCACAATATAGAAACTCTTGTATATTTACAATATTTACAGTTTATTAATAAAGTTAGCACAGTCACAAACACCTCAATTTCATGACAGGGAATGTCCATTCATATTTCCTTACCATATACTTACATCATTCCTTCTAGAACAATGTTAGGTGTTAGCCCATCATCTTTCTCATTACCTTCACCTTCCCCATCATCACCAGGGGCCATCCTTCTGGCCCTTCCAAGGACTACATCTTCTCCTCCCCATCATACCTGGGCTGGGGTCCCACTTTTATACTAAGTGACGATGATAGTAACATGTTTTATGCATATTCAGTAGGGGGTGTTTCTAATGCTGAAGTGTTCTTTTCCTATTGGTCAATATATCATTGCTCTTAACTTATTATCATATACGTCAATTCATTGCCATGGGTCTCTGTGGATCTCTATCGCAACCTGTGTCCTAATTGCTCAACTCAGCCTGAACCAATTATTTGGGACTTATATTTAATAATACATCTGCTGAGTGTGAGGGTATTTATCCCGCATCCTGTGTGGGTGAGAGGTCCAGACCTAAGTTCCCCTTTTTCAGGCCTGGGAAACTGTAAATAAGTTATGACCAGTATCTGGGTGAGACTGTGTCCCAACCGCAGAAGTCTGCAAACCTCTGCTTCTGCTGATCTTGCAAACGGCTTGTTACAGCATGGACAAAAGATAAAATATAACCCCATATTACTTGACCCGGACTGTGAGCTTATGTATGTTCCCTCATTCAGGTGCAACCCTGTCCTTTAATTGATTGTCATGCAGACATGGCACTCATTGGAAAGTGCATTCAAAGGCTGAACCATCTTGTTATACCCTAGAGCAGGAACCGCTGCCCTGCAGGGGAACCCAACTCACCAGACAGCCTACGGCTGGGCTGTACTGCACCCATGCTGCTCCTACGCCTAGTGGCATCTGGGCGGCCACAGCCCAGTCAATGCATGGCACCAGGGGCGGCCCGTGAGCCGAGGCGAACTAGGCAGTTGCCGAGAGTGCCGCTGGCCCGGGCGCCTGATGATGACGTCACGGCCATTGACGGCCATGCGGGGCGGAGGGGGGATGCCCATTGTGCCGCCCGCCTGGGGCACCAGCTGCCACAGCCAGCCTCGGGCCACTCCTGTATGGCACCAGCAGGCTTGTGGTTGGCTATGTGGGGGGAAGGCAAGCAGCATACGCCCACAGACAAGTACAAGCAGCAGGACCACTAATTTGGGGCTCTTGCTAGACTCTTAGGCTGTGTCTAGACTGGCCAGTTTTTCTGGAAAATCAGCCGCTTTTCCGGAAAAACTTGCCAGCTGTCTACACTGGCCGCTTGAATTTCCGCAAGAACACTGACGATCTCATGTATGATCGTCAGTGTTCTTGCGGAAATACTATGCTGCTCCCGTTTGGGCAAAAGTCCTTTTTGCACAAAGCTTTTGCGCAAAAGGGCCAGTGTAGACAACGTGGTATTGTTTTGCGCAAAAAAGCCCCGATGGCTAAAATGGTGATCAGGGCTTTCTTGCGCAAAAGCGCGTCTAGATAGGCCAGGGACGCTTTTCCGCAAAAAGTGCTTTTGCAGAAAAGCATCCGTGCCAATCTAGATGCTCTTTTCCGCAAATGCTTTTACCGTTAAAAGCATTTGCGGAAAATCATGCCAGTCTAGACGCAGCCTTAGGGTATGTCTACACTACAAAGTTAATTCGAACTAACAGCTGTTAGTTTGAATTAACTTTAATAGGGGCTACACATACAAACCACTAGTTCGAATTTAAATCGAACTAGCAGAGTGCTTAATTCGAACTAGGTAAACCTCATTCTACGAGGAGTAACGCCTAGTTCGAATTAAGTAGTTTGAATTAAGGGCTGTGTAGCCACTTAATTCGAACTAGCTGGAGGCTAGCCCTTCCCAGGTTGCTCTGGTGGCCACTCTGGGCCAAACCAGGGAAACTCTTCTGCCCCCCTCCTGGCCCCGGAGCCCTTAAAGGGCCACGGTCTGGCTACAGTACTTGTGCCAGTTGCAAGCCTGCCAGCACCCAGCCAGCAGACCCTGCACCTGGCACAGGATGAACCAGCCACCCGCTGCCACCCAGCCCTCCACCTCTTCCCAGGACCAGGCTGGTGGCTCCCAGGAGCCTGCCTGGGGCCGCAAGAGGCAGGCGCCCGCCTGGTCTAGTGCGGAGATCGTGGACCTCATCGAGGTTTGGGGGGAGGCCTCCAACGTCCACGATCTCCACACTAGCCACAGGAACGCAGCCGTCTACAGCCGCATGGCTGCCAGCCTGGCCACCAGAGGCCACATGCGAACCCAGGAGCAGGTTTTCATGAAAATCAAGTTGGTCCAGTGAGACCCCCGACCCTGAGCCCTGAGCTTAGAACATAAGAACATAAGAATGGCCGTACTGGGTCAGACCAAAGGTCCATCTAGCCCAGTAGCCTGTCTGCCGACAGCGGCCAACACCAGGTACCATGGAGGGGATGGACCGAAGACAATGACCAAGCGATTTGTCTCGTGCCATCCATCTCTAGCCTTCCACAAACAGAGACCAGGGACACCGTTCCTACCCCCTGGCTAATAGCACTCCATGGACCCAACCTCCATGAATTTATCTAACTTCTCTTTAAACTCTGTTATAGTTCTAGCCTTCACAGCCTCCTGTGGCAAGGAGTTCCACAGGTTGACTATGTGCTGTGTGAAGAAGAACTTTCGCTTATTAGTTTTAAACCTGCTGCCCATTAATTTCATTTGGTGTCCTCTAGTCCTTATATTATGGGAACTAATGAAGAACTTTTCTTTATTCACCCTCTCCACACCACTCATGATTTTATAGACCTCTATCATATCCCCCCTCAGTCTCCTCTTTTCTAAGCTGAAAAGTCCCAGTCTCTTTAGCCTCTCTTCATATGGGACCTGTTCCAAACCCCTAATCATTTTAGTTGCCCTTTTCTGAACCCTTTCCAAGGCCAAAATATCTTTTTTGAGGTTAGGAGACCACATCTGTACACAGTACTGAAGATATGGCATACCATAGTTTTATACTTCCCCTCCTCCTTCTTCCCCTGGCTTCCCTCTTCCAGCTCCCTCCTCCCAGGTTTCCCCCCTCCCCTCTCCCACCCTCTCTCTTCCCCTCTCCCACCTCCTTTCCCCAGTCTCCCCAGAGGTTAATCTCCCCCCCCCCATTTTGTTAAATAAAGAGAGTTTCTATTTTTGAACACACGTGTCCTTTATTTTTTACATCAGGAAGGGGGGCTAGGGAGGGGTAAGTGGAAGGAAGTGAGGGAGGAATGGGGCACGAGCCCCCGATGGGGAGGACTGGGGTGGCTCTGTGGGCTCCTCAGGGTGGAAGCTCTCCTGCAGGGCCTCCTGGATCCTGACAGCCCCCTGATTGACCCCCCCGGATGGCAGCCTGCAACAAGTGCAGCTGGGCTGATGGCCGAGTGCTGTGATGTGCCGAGTGTGGGCACTCAGGGCACTCCAAGACAGGACTGCTTTGCTGTCCCTCATCGAGTTAGACAAGCAAGCGGGGAACCCTGAGAACTGTCTGTCCGGGGTGGGGGTCGGGTCCCTTTAAGCACAGCCCTCGGCTCGCCTGAGGCAGCAGCTCCACACTCTAAGCCCTAACCTGATGTCCTGCTGGCACTGGTTCCGGCCAGCCTTAACTTCGGTTCAGGGTCCACTCAATGTGGACATGCTAGTTCGAATTAGCAAAATGCTAATTCAAATTAGTTTTTAGGTCTAGATGCACTAACTTGAATTAGCTTATTTCGAATTAATTAATTCGAATTAAGTTAGTTCGAATTAGTGCTGTAGTGTAGACATACCCTTATATACCAACATGTCTTGGCCCCAGCTAGGAAAGGACATGGATCTGTTCCCAGGTGGGTTAATGGCAAAGCCCCCCCAAGGAGTTGAGTGCTGCTGTGTTAGTATTAGCAGCCTTCACAAACTTGGGCAGACAGAAGGCCTAGTGTATTACACCTGAACCCAGACATCAGTCAAGCTAACACAAAGGGCCTGCAGGAATGCTGAGAGCAGCTTTGGAAGATTTCTTGCATTACAGCTTTTAACTATTACCAAATGAATCTAAATTTACACAAACATATTATTAGCATGATAGGAAAGTAACTTGATAGGCTACAAACACAAGAAGCTGAGCCAATTCAATTGATAGGCAGCAGATTTAAAACAAACAAAAGAAATTATTTTTTCACAGTCAACCTGTGTAACTTTGCCAGGAGATGGTGGAAAGGCCCAAACCGTAACGGGGTTTCAATAAGAACCAAATAAATTCAAGGAGGATAGATCTATCAATGGCTACTAGCCAGAATTGGGCAGGGATGTTTGCCAGAAGCTGGGAATGAGTGACAGGGAATGGATCATGGTGATTGCCTCTCCTGTTTATTCCTTCTGAAGCACCTGGCATTGGCCACTGTTGGAAGACAGGACACTGAGCTAGGAGGATCATTGGTCTGACCCAGTCTGGCCATTCTGGTATTCTTATATAGATCTGAAATGTATCTGGCCCCTGCTGTGACCCACTAGACCCCACTCTCCTCCTAGAGAGTGAGCCCAGGCGTCCTGACAGTCTTTCTCTCTCTGTGCAGAGTTAGTAACAAAGTGAGAATAGACATTAAAATGTTAAGGCTAACCTATGTCCCTTAAGTGACTTGCCACAAGATGCCATAATATGTTCGTGTTAGAGCACAGTGGGTCTAATAGGTATTTAATTTTCTGTCCTTTATATAGGAATTAGATACAGTGCTTCTGTCAGTGAACTGCTAAGCTGTCTGCCAAAACAACTAGGCTATGTCTACACTGCCCCCTCTTGCGCAAAAAATATGCAAATGAGGCAAAGCGAGGAATATCGCTGAGCTTCATTTGCATAATTAATTAGGCTCCGTTTTTGTGCAAGAGGCTTTTGCACAAAAAGGAGCCATCTACAAGGCTCCTTTTTGCCCCCAAGCCTCCTCTTGCACAAGAGCCGTTGTTCCTGAAAAAAAGAGGAAGGACAACTCTTACGCAAAAACAGAGCCTCATTAATTATGCAAATGAGGCATGGTGATATTCCATGCTTCACCTCATTTGCATATTTTTTGCGCAAGAGGGGGCAGTGTAGGCATAGTCCCGGAGTTTTCCCGTGTCTTAGTAGCCCTGGAAAGAGATGGTGCATGTGGGTGGGGGAGGGAGGATGGAGTTAGTTTCTCAGCTTGCTCAGTAACACGGCTGATGCTGCTATCCTCAGTCTACCCCCCGCCCCATGCCTTCATTCCCTCCCCCCCACCCATCATGATATGGACAGGCCACCACCACAAGGGCAGCTCCCTCCCCTGCATGCAGCCTGGCCAGGAGCAGAGATGAAGAGGCAGCAGTGGGGAAGAGCCAGCGGTTCCAGGCCGGTGAGCAGGAAGCAGGAGGTGACTCTGGGCAAGGCAGCCCACTGGGAGAGAAGGGAGGGGGGTAAGGGGCTGCGCCAGCTAGACGCCATCTCCCCAGGCCACAAAGGAGCGTCAGTGGCACAGTCCAGCCCTGCCCACGGGACAGATTGGGTGTTGGCAGAGACACACCCACCCCCGCGGCGAAGGGAGGAGCTTGTCACAGCTGGGAGGCATGCGGTTGCTCTGCTGCGTGGCTGCATTGTACTGCGGAAAGGCCTGGCAAAGTAAAATGGTTCAGGGGCTGGGCAGCGGGAGTGTGTCTGGTTACTGGTGTGCAGGAGTGTTGCTTTCACGGGAATTGTCTGTGAACTGAAGGAAAATCTCCCCCAGAGTTTCCCCCCTTGGCGTGTGACCCCAGAATCCCCCGGGGCATGTGACCCCAGAGCTCTGTTAACTGAAGGAAAATCTCCCCCAGAGCTTCCACCCTTGGTGTGTGACCCCAGAGCTCCCCCCCCCTTGGCGTGTGACCCCAGAGCTCCATCCCTCTTGGTGTGTGGCCCCAGAGCTCCATCCCTCTTGGTGTGTGGCCCCAGAGCTCCATCCCTCTTGGTGTGTGGCCCCAGAGCTCCCCCCCCTTGGCGTGTGACCCCAGAGCTCCACCCCTCTTGGCGTGTGGCCCCAGAGCTCCATCCCTCTTGGTGTGTGGCCCCAGAGCTCCCCCCACCCACCCATTTCCCTGCTCTAGCTCCTGTGGGAGAGAGTCTAGAGGGGGAAGGGTCACAGAGGTGAGAGCACCTGGTCTCAGCTTCTCTGCCCTGAGTGCCTGGGACCCTGACAGTTCCTCCCCCCCTCCTGCCCCAACTCTGCTAGGAGCTACTGTGGAGACTGCAGAAACTGCCTCTCTCCCCACATCCCTGCTACATCTTCTAGATGGGGCTGCTCCTCGGAGGGGTAGGGAGGAGGGCCAGAGACTGCAGCTGCAGAGAGCTATAAACTCAGGGACATGGAGCCCATCCTTCTCTCCCTAGCCTGGAGGAAGAGGAGAGGGCAGGGCTCTGGGGCAGGACCACACAAGTCCAGCACGGTAAAGAGGAGGTGGCACTGGAAGGAGTTGCCCCTGCCCCAGCCCAGAGAGAAGGGAGCAGGTGGCGGCAGCAGAGGGGGATCCTACCTCCAACAGAGCAGATCCAGCAGAGAGCTCCAACTTCTTCAAGTGAGCAGATCCAGCAGAGAGCTCAGCCCGGCCCAGTGAACAAGAAAGGCAGGATGCCGGTGAAGAGTGAGAGAGGAGAGCCCCTCTCATCGGGAAGGGAAAGGAATGTTACAACCCTCTGGCTTTAAGATTCCAAAGCCCATAGGGACACGCATGAAAGCACCCGGGGCAGAGTTAAGTACGTTTGTGTGTTGGCCAGCCGAGAATGTGTCCATTTATTGGTGGGTGCATGAACTCAGCACTGAGCTGTCAGGACTGTGACCTCTGCTTCAGATCTCCTTCCTGTTTCAGGTTTGGGTTTTATTTCTGAAGGGTCTGTGTCACTGTCTGTGCTGGTTTGGCTGGTACCTCTAGCTGCATGTGCATGAAAATGTTTCCATGGGCTTTTCCCCTTAATTGGAACTAAGCTCCACCTGAAGCCTTACCTGGCCTGTCCAATCCTAGGGATTTCCCTCTTTTTGCCTCCAGCTCTGAGCCCAGGCTCTCTGGAGGAAGTAAGGATAAAAGAGAAGAGATTCCAGGCTGCCCCTATTTATAATGATATTCTCTTAGCTGACATAATGGTGCTTGAACTGGAGGAGAGAGACACAAGCAAATCTGAAACATCCTGTTTTTTCTTTCATTTGTGCATCTTGGGCCAACAGAACCAGCACTCATTCAGCCTCCCGCACATCCGTGGAGACGCCATGGAGATGACAGACCTTAAGTTCCTTCCTCCTCCAACTTTTGAAAGAATCAAACTTTCAGGGCCTGGTTCTCCCTGGGGCTGGGCCCTTTGCAGTTCCCACTGACCCAGCCGCCACTGTGGAGGCTGCATGGCGCTGGAGCACGTGGCCTTTAGTTCTGCAGCTGGGAGAGAGAAACTGAGTTGCCCCCCCCCCCCCACTGCATTTTTTTTTCTTTAAGGATTTTACCCAAGTTCCCGGAGGGACTCGGGATGAGAGAGCCTGGTGCCTTGGCGCTGCTCGATCTGTCTCCTTTCCAGTTTCGGTTAAATAGATACAGAGCCTGTTTGCTATCAGTTAGCCAGAGCCCCCTCCTCCCACAGTCTCAGCCCCGTTTCCCCTCCTAGATCCCTTCTCAGCACCTTTGAACTTCCGCACTGACTCCAATATGGCAGCGTTTTCCTGTGATAAGTCACTGAGTCTTTTTTTCAGCTCAGAAGAGATCTCCACGGGCTGCAGGAACTTCCCCATCTCCCACCTGGAGAGAGAATTTCACATTATTACATTGTATTTATTCACTCATTGTAATGCCTGGCTAGGGGAAGCTGTGCTCTAAGGCAGCGGTTCCCAACCACTGGTCCGTGGACCAGTAGCAGGCCGCGAACCCCTTTCCTTTGTGGGCGGCGTGTTCAACACCAGGGAGTGAAGCCTTCATGGCCATGAGCATCCTGACCTTTATCGATATTACTGAGGAGGATCAAGTTAGATGTACCAGGGAGCTGTGCTGAGTGTCCACGATTTCCACCATGATTTCCGCCACAGTCTATCACAGGGCTACTCAACACGCAGCCTGTGGGCTGGCCTGTTTGTCTGCAGTCCGCGGTGTGGTTTGGGTGTATGTAGGGCTCAACACGCGGCCCGTGGGTGGGAGCCAAAACAAAAAAGGAGTCAATATAACGGTCTTCTGTTGATACATGTCTTAGTAGTTAAATTCCTGGACTGTCATTGTTCATTAAAAGTGCTGTCATATGGGGTATGTCTAGACTACAGGGATTTTTCGAAAAAAAGTGGCCCTTTTTCGAAAAATCTTTACCTGCGTCTAGACTGCTGCCGCATTCTTTCGAAAGTAAATCAAAAGAACGCAGCAGTTTTTTCGACCGCAGAAAACCTCGTTTTACGAGGAATAACGCCTTTTTTCAAAAGTGCTCTTTCAGAAAAAGGTGCTGTGTAATGCAAACTGTGCTTTTTTGAAAGAGAGCATCCAGACTTCCTGGGTGCTCTCTTTCAAAAAAGCGGCTTGCTTTTTCGAAAGTACTGGTTATAGTCTAGATGCTCTTTTTCGAAAGAGGCTTGCAGTCTAGATGTAGCCATGTGTGGAAATCAGGTAAATATTGCATTTATTAATATCAGCAGAACTGACTTAAATGGGGCCTGCGTGTTGTGTAGTCTTGCCTTAATCTTTGTATTTATGCCGGTCAGTGTGAAAGAAGCTATTTGCATACATCTGCACGTCTATGCAACCATACTTAAGTTGCGGCCCTCAGCACGTGCTGTGAGTATCATTGTGGCCCCCAGGGCTTCCAAAGTTGAGTAGTCCTGGTTGGTCGCTGGGTTTTTATACTCCAGATAGATGCAGGGTCTCCAAAGCCTCCCTCTGGCCAGCATAATAACAGATGAGCAGCTAGTCAGAAAGAAGAGGGGAAGGCCAGAGAATGGTATCAAGCCCAAAAGGAGGCAGAGTGATGTGATTGGGGTGTCTCTACTAAGAAGTATCAGGGGAGTGACTGTGTTAGTCTGTATCTGCAAAAAGAATGAGGAGCCAAGTGGCACCTTAAAGACTAACAGATTTCTCTTGGTTTTTTTCTGGTCTACACTGCACCCTTAGCTCAAAATAAGATATACAATTTGCGCTATTTCAATTCTTTTTATAAATAAGCTATTTTGAAATTTGGCACGTCTACACAGCATCACATTTTGAAATAAAACACGATTTCCAGACACCCCTTATCTCTCATGCAACAAGGTTTACAGGGATGCTGAAATAGTGTGTCCGCTACATTTTGCAATAGCGGACATGTTCAAAAGACGCGGGGTAGCTATTTCAGTATGACCTCCCCTAGTGTGCTATGATTATAGTGTATGATTCTATGAAAAATGTCATCTAAGGGTACGTCTACACAGTACACATGCAGGGCACCAGGAGGGATTGCACTTGACTAGCTAGTCCAAGGCTCTACCTTTGCTTCTGTAGTTCATGGAATCATAGAATCCCAGGGCTGGAAAAGACCTCAGGAGTCATTGAGTCCATCCCCCTACACAAAGCAGGACCGACGCCAACTCAATTGCTCTGTGCTAGCTGAAGTGGAACAAGTGCACACATGTTTCTCTGAGCAGGGAATCACGCCTCCAGGTGCGGTGTAGCCACACCTCCCATCAAACTAGGGCACCCTTTGTTCACAGCCAGGGTGTGCACAGCCACACACAGACTTGAACGAAAATAACAATAGTTGGGGACTCCACCTCATTGAGTTATTTCAGTGAACGTTTCTGTCTTGCTGAACATCTATCCACCCGCCTGAGACCAGGTGGGCCACAGGGGCTCTCTCCATTAAGGTGAACTGCAGCTGGTGTGTACTAGTGAGAAGGCAAACCATTAACAGCAGTAATTCATTCATCAGGAGCAATGAAAGGGGATTTTATGGTGAACAGTCTAGGTTTTATTGCTTTACAATCTCAAGGTTACATCCCAGCCCATTCAAAACTCCAGATAAAACCTAGGAAGAAGATTTTTAATTTTAAACTTTGTAAAACTCCATATACAGAAGACAAAGTAACCCCCTTCCCTTCCCCAACACACCATTCCAGCTGTCCCAGTCTCTTCCATGATTCCTGAACACAGTCGAAAGCAAGGAGAGCAGACAGTTTCCTTACTCAGAAGAAATCCAAGTCTACCTTTCTAGTGACTCCTGTGTCTGAAGCAAACTCTCTCAGTTTTCTCCTAGCATCATCACATGCACTGGTGCTATTTTGGCTTTTTGCTTCTCACACACAGAGCTGCCCCTATGTTTTCAGGTAGTTCCAAGGAAACCCCTTTTACGCCTGGTCTACACCTCTAAGGGTTTGTCTACACTAGCTTGTTAGTTTGAGCTAGGTAGGCAAATGAGGGCAACCGGAGTTGCAAATGAAGCCCAGGATTTAAGTATCCCGGGCTTCATTTGCATGTTTCCGGGCGCCGCCATTTTTAAATCCCCCTTAGTCCGAACTCCGTGCCTGCGGCTACACGCGGCACGGACTAGGTAGTTCGAACTAAAGATCCTAATTCAAACTACCGTTACTCCTCGTGGAATGTAATTCGGTAGTTCGAATTAGGATCTTTAGTTCGAACTACCTAGTCCGTGCCGCGTGTAGCCGCGGGCACGGAGTTCGGACTAAGGGGGGTTTAAAAATGGCGGCGCCCGGGAACATGCAAATGAAGCCCGGGATATTTAAATCCCGGGGTTCATTTGCAACTCCGGTTGCCCTCATTACCCTACCTCGCTCGAACTAACGAGCTAGTGTAGACATGCCCTAACTTAGCTCAAATGAGTTACGTTGCTCAGGACTGTGAAAAATGTCATGTCCTGAGTAGAATCATAGAATCCTAAGGCTAGCAGAGACCTCAGGAGTCATTGAGTCCAGCCCCCTGCCCAAAGCAGGACCCACCCCAACTCAATCATCCCAGCCAGGGCTTTGTCAAGCTGGGACATAAAAACCTCTAGGGATGGATTCCACCACCTCCCTAGGGAACCTATTCCAGTGCTTCACCACGCTCCTAGTGAAATAGTGTTTCCTAATATCCAACCTAGACCTCCCCAATGTAACTTGAGACCATTGCTCCTTGTTCTGCCATCCGTCACTACTGAGAACAGCCTCTCTCCATCCTCTGTGGAATCCCCTTCAGGAAGTTGAAGGCTGCTATCAAATCCCCCCAAGTAAGTGCCAAGGCTAAATCAACATAACCCTCAGGGAGATACAGGCTAACTTAGGGTCTTCCTGAACTAACTGACTTAAATTTTACAATTCAGAACTAACAGACTATGGCCGTGTGTACACTGGAACTTTACTGTGCTGAAATGTTCCTGCTCGGGGGTGTGAAAAACCACCCCCGAGTGTAGCAAGTGTCAGTGCTTTAAAGCGCTGGCATAAACAGTGTTAGTGCTGCTGCAGCAGGGCTTTACCACTGGCATGAAGACAGACCCTGATAGACAGATAAACCAAAGGGTAATTGAAGAAGAATGAAGAAGCCTCTTTGGCATGGTGGGTCATAGAAACATAACATAAGAGGGTCACCTCTCATAAAGCTTGAGCACCTGTGCCTTCCTTCTATGTCCAACCATAGCTCCCTCACCCACAGGAATGTTGGGTGCTCTTACTCCATAGGCTGGTGTGTTTGCCTGGGCCGGAGGGAAGCTGCTGCAGCCCCAGGGTTTGCAGGGTGTGGGGCAGCCACGTGTGGGGAGCCAGAGCAGGGAGCCAGCAGGGGACTGAAGGGGGCAAGGCTGTGAGAGCCAGAGGGCAGTGAAGAGGGAACAGGCGATGGGAGAGGCCTTGGGGCTGTGGGGTGCTAGAGGGAGGCGGGAACACACAAGAATCGGGGCTGGGGGAGCAGAACTGGGCTGGGGAAAACTGACACACACACATGACTGACATTAGCTCCTTCTCACCTTTGGTATTTCAAGTTCCCAGATGTGGTATCGCCTGTAAAGAGGGTCTGCACTTAGTTACCCCACCCCCCAACCACC
The DNA here is from genome assembly GCA_032595735.1 of Pelochelys cantorii. Lineage (NCBI taxonomy): Eukaryota > Metazoa > Chordata > Testudines > Trionychidae > Pelochelys > Pelochelys cantorii. The sequence continues at coordinate 15,785,533 of CM064345.1, forward strand.
TTGTGTCAAAGCATCCTTTATGTAACTGTATTAAAGTTCTCAACCTTATATGGACCTTAGGCTCATCACCCCCTTTCCGGGTGTAAGGCCCCAAACGTCTGCACGCAAATGTTACCTTAGCTCAGGGTACAGCATGTGGCCAACATGTCCCTGGCATTACAGCCAGAACTGCTCTAATACACATTTATAAACCTTTTAGAACCTATTGCAACAAAACAAACAGTAAAACATAAGGAAATAGCCCTACTACGGGCTACCATCCCCTGTTTCTGGCACAGCTATCTATCTACCCCAGACACCAGAACTTGCCAGCCCTGGAGCAAAGGCTGGAGAAAGGCAGAGATGGGCAAACTACGACAGACGAACCCTGCCCCCATCCCAGCCTGGTAGCCCTGGGCCAGACAATCCGGGGAGAGGTGCCAAACCAGGATGGGAATGTCCCAGCCCTCCCAGCTCACTGCCCTGGGGCTTCAGGGCAGGGACAGGCAGAAGCAGCAAATTGCAGCAGGCAGCCAAGGAGGCGGCAGGTGTGAGACCAGCTCCCAGCAGCAAACGGCAGAAGGGTGAGAGCGGGGAGAACTGGAGGGTTCTCCCTATAGCCCCCACAAATATCCAGAGGAGCTGGAGCCATCGCCCTGGCAGCTGCGTGGCCCGCAGGAGGGGAGCAGCCCGCGCAGCTCAGGCCGGGGCTCGCAGCAGGGACACGCGTGGGGGCAAAGAGCCCCGGATACGTCCCCGGCGCTAGGACCCAGGGGGCGCCGGGCGCAGCCAGCCCCGTATACACTCCGGGCGCTAGGACCCAGGGGGCGCCGGGAGGAGCAGTCCCGTTCCCGCAGCCTGGCCGCAGGGCTCCGCCCCCAGGTAGCCCCCCCCTCCCGGAGCAGAGGAGGCCCGCCCCGGGCAGAGGGAAGCAGCTGCAGCCCCAGGACCTGCAGGGGGCGGGGCAGCCACGTGGTGAGCCGAGGGGGGCGGGGGGGCTGTGGGAAGCAGGGGGAGAATTCTGGGGGGGCAGAGCTGGGACACGGGGACACTCTGAGTGGGGGCGGGGAGAAGCGGAGGAGCTGTGGGGAGGCTGGGGGGGGGAACATGGGACAAGCGCAACCTGGCTGGGGAGAGGAGGCAGGGGAAGGGGGAGGGATCCAATGGCAGGGCGAGGGGGCTGCTCCACGCAGTCTTCCCTACAACTGGCCAAACAAGCATGGGGGTGGGGTGGACAGTGGCAGGGGAATTCTGCCCTGGGGCTCAGAAATTACAAGGTAAATTCCACCCCCCCTGCTCCCCCCCCCCCCCCCAACACTGCCCAGTGCTCACAATTCACTCTGTGATTTACAGTCTCCTGCTTTCAGGCTCTGACCCCTCTGTTCAGTGTGTGGGGCTGACAGGGCTGAGCAGGGGCCTGCCCTGGTTCCTGGGCAGGATTCGGTGTCACACCAGAGTCACTGGGAGCAGCAGCAGGGAAGGAATCCAGTGGGTCCATGTGTGTGATTTATTGGTTCGGTTCAGTTCAGCGTTAGTCAATTAAACAACCTTATGAATCAGGTTCAGCTCCATGCCGAGTGCAGCTCAGCATGGGCCGGGTTGGAGGGGCAGCACAGGGCGGCTGGGTGACTGGCTGCCCCCAGCAGAGGCTCTGGTCATGGCCAAGGCTGAGGGGGCCGGTGTCAGTCTCTGTGCTCAGGGCACTTGCGCCTTAGAGCCAGCACGCAAGGCCCCTTTGTGGTCGGGGGCCTGGGCTGAGCATCTGCTGTCCAGCAGGGTCTGTGCTGGGTCAGGCCCTTACTGTGCCCAGCTACGGGGTGGGGGGGCCTCTTTCCTGTGGCTGGAGTGAGCACTCTGGGCGAGCCCCGGGCTCTGCCATGGACTCCAAGTGAGGACAGAGAGCTGGGGGTAAGTGCTGGGGCAGGGCAGGGAAGCCACTGTGCACAAACCTCCTTGCCCCGGCTCTGTTCCCAGGTGTCTGCGAGTCCCAGAGCTACTGGCCTGGGTGCATCCTGTCTCTCACTCCTGTGAGCTGGGACAGTCGCTAGGGGAGGGGAAACACCCCAGGAATGGCAGGGCAGTAACCAACTCTTCCCTGCAGGAGTGAGAGGGGAGAGCCTGGCAGGGTCAGGACGGCCAGATTGGGTCAGAACAAAGGTCCATCTAGCCCAGTATCCTGTCTGCTGACACACAGCAGGTAATCATCACCTGTTCCCTCTCCTGTCATCCATTTCTAGACAGACAGAGGCTAGGGACACCTTTCCTACCCATCCTGGCTAATAGGCACTGATGTACCTAACCTCCATAAATCTATCTTGCTCTTTTTTGAACCCTGTTAAAGTTTTAGTCTTCACCACATCCTCTGGCAAGGAGTTCCACAGGTTGACTGTGCGCCGAGTGAAGAAAATCTTCATTTTGTTTGTTTTAAACCTGTTGCCTATTCATTTCGTGTGGTGACCTGCCAAATTTCATTTGGCAGCAGGCACAATAAGTGGGAAGAGAGGTTCCCAGCCCCACCCAGCTCCATTCCCTGCAGCCACTTTCCCGGAGCAGATTGACTGTCCTGGGAAGAAGTGAGGAGGAGGGAGAGGAAAATCAAGTATCTGTTGTGCTGGGGAATGCGCTGCTCTGGCAAGCAACAGCATCAGGGGATCCCCCAGCGTGGCTCCATTGGTTCTGCTCATTTCTAGGTGTGGCTCAGAGACTGTTCCTGGGAGGGTTTGAAAATGTCTCCTGAGTTTATTCCTAGTGGGAGGGGGCCGATCTTGGTTGTTCTGAATCACTGAGGGTTTCCCAGCACGGCAGAGGCTACAGTGTCTGTCTGCAAGGAAAGAGCCTGGGGGGACCTGGAGTGTGAAGTGGACTAAGGCTAATTCAGATTCCTCCTCAATTGCTCTTCTCGCCCAGACAGGCTGCAGAATAACGACCCCATTTTGCTCCCCATCGTCCCATCTCCCCAGGGAAATGGCTGTGCTGGAGCCAACTCAGGTAGGGGGGGTTCTGGAGGGATCTTCTGGGGAGGGTGCTGTAGAGGGGCAGGAGCAGAAAATACACAGGGAGGGGACAGGGAGTGATAAACCTGAAGAGACATGCTCAGCCTACAGCCTGATTTTTTTGAACAGACCCAAAGGGGGGGGGGGCAGGGAGGAGTGAATGTCCCCCCATTTTTCAATCTAGAAACACCCCCACTGGGCAGGGGTGGGCAAATGGACCAGAGCACTGGAGCCTGAACCCACTACCAGGAATGGGGTGAGATACAGGCGCTGAGTGGGGGGCCTCTGTTGTTTCAGATGCGGGTGACCTTCGAGGAGGTGGCTGTGTATTTCACCCAGGGGCAGGGGGCTCTGCTGGACCCCGCTCAGAGAGCCCTCTACAGGGACGTCATGCAGGAGAACTACGAGACTGTGGCCTCGCTGGGTAAGGATTCCTGGGCCCTCAGCTAGCAAAGCCCTGGGGCCGGCATTTCTGTATCTGGTCAGGTTCTTCCCTAGTCAATTAGGTGAGAGGTGGGTGGGTCAGTCACAGTCCACGGCCCCAGTGTGTGAGAGCCATTCACCTCCATGCCTCCTTCAGCAGGATAGGAGAGTCATGGACCTAATGGACATGTTAATTCATCCTCCTCCCCTCCAGCTGTCATGGGGGCTGGAGCAGTGTATGACGCTCTCTGCATTAATTCTCACTCATATGCAAGGTCTCGGTGCATCTCCCTTCCTGGGACTGGCTCCATCTGCGGGGAGGGCTCTGGGGGTTCAGGAATAGGCAGAGTTTTCACTCCAGAGCTGTGTGTCCCTCAGCCAGTCCCCTACGCACACAGATCCTGATATAATTTCTGCCTCCCCACCACAGACGTCCTCTCTCCCACAACCCTCAGGAAAGTCACGGGGTGAGTTTAAACTCCAGTTGTGCCCTTTGTGAGAAATAGAGCCCCAGGCTTCAGTGCCCTCACCTCAGGCCTGATTTCACCCCCCAGCAGGACTCCCCGTCCCCAAACCTGCCCTGATCGCCCGGCTGGAAGCAGGGGAAGAGCTGTGGGTCCCAGATCTCCAAGCCTCCGAGGAAAGGAAGATCCCAAGAGGCTCCGGTGAGGCAGGTGAGGGGTCAGTGACACTGACACAAAAAGTATCCGACAAATGGAGGAAAAAGCTGAAATTCCCCCACATGTGGTGTGAATCCCCTGAGCTCTGACCTCCTCTCACCCAGGTCAGGCTGTGAGCAGCAGGGGCCAATCCTGGCTTCCTACCCCCCTGTTTACTGTCAGGAGTTTTCTCCTTGTCTTCACTTTATTGGGAGTGTTTCAGTGGGATGTAAAGGCAGAATCGAATATCTCAGTTTCCCCAACATTACCTCACAGACACTAACCTTCCCCCCTCACCCCCACTCTGGTCTAAAATTTGATTTGTCAATTTCACATGAGTTCATTTTTTTGATTGTATCACTTTGGTATATATGGTTGTTTCAATTTTCTTCCACAAATTGATCTGAGGAAGTGGGTCTGGCCCACGAAAGCTCATCACCTAATAAACCATCCTGTTAGTCTTTAAAGTGCTATATAGTTCTGTCTTTTGTTTCAGCTAGACCAGACTAACACAGCTACATCTCTATCACTTTTCCCCAACAGTGACTGTTGTGTTTCCCTCTTTGCTATTCCCCTTTCTGTCCTTTGTACCAACCCAGACAATGATGCCTTGCCTGGATTAATTCTTTCCCCCAGCAGGTGATGAGACCATGAGTGAGAATAAGGAGAATAATCCACAGCAGGATGGTGCTAAAAAACACAGGTCAGTGAGGAAGCTGGGAAACTGCACAAGGAAGAAAGTGGACCAATCAACTGAATGTAGTGGAGGAGGCAAGGATCCCAAAGAATCCACAACCCAGCAAGCAAATGCCAAGGAAAAGAAATCCTATAAATGCTTTGACTGTGGTAGTCTCTTCAGTTATCCCTCAGTCCTTAATAATCATAGGAGAATCCATACAGGGGAGAGACCTTTTAAATGCCTTGAGTGCGGGAAAAGCTTCAATCACAACTCAAATCTTATTACCCACCAGAAAGTGCACACAGGGGAGAGACCCTATAAATGTTTGGACTGTGGGATTAGCTTCAGTTACCGTTCAGTCTTTCTTAAGCACAGGAGAATCCATACAGGGGAGAGACCTTATAAATGCCTAGAGTGTGGGAAAAGTTACAGACGGAGTTCATATCTTTCTACACATCAGAGAGTGCACACAGGAGAGAGACCCTATAAATGCTTGGAGTGTGGGAAAACCTTCAGTGTGAGCACAAATCTTAATAGGCATCAGAGAGAGCACACGGGACAGAGACCGTATAAATGCCTTGACTGTGGGAAAAGCTTCAGTCGGAGCTCAAGTCTTAATAGACATCGGATATTGCACATGGAAGAGAGAGCCTAGAAATGCTGTGAGTGTGAGATGAAAGCTCATTACACCTCAAAGAATCTAGACACTAGAGAAATAAAAGTATCCATTTATGGATCTATAAATGCCTTGAGACTGGAACAAGTTCCATGCAATGATCAAATCTTGGTTCACAAGAGACAAGCCACAGACTGGAGAGAGCCCACAACTGCTTGGATTGTGGGAAAGGCTTCAGTAACTGCTGGAAGAGATACAGTCGGAGATCCCGATGGGTACGTCTACACTGCACACTTATTTCAGAATAAGCTATTCCAGAAGAAATACTCTGAAATAGCTTATTTCAAAATAGCACATCACACTACAGGGAAGCCTTGAAATTAGTCCAAGGCAGGCTCCCCTCGTGTGGGCTTGCTACCTCGATTTAGAGCCCCAGGAAGCATTAGAGAGTAATTAGTGTGAATGGCCCTTAGGAGGAGCTATTCTGAAATAGCAGTAGTATGGATGCTCCACTGCTTCTATTTCAAAATAGCTATTTCAGAAGAGGTGTTACTCCTCGGGGAATGAGGTGTACAGAAGTTGGAATAAGCCATCCGTTATTTTGGATCTGTTTTGAAGTAACAGAATTGCTGTGTAGTTTTTGGCTGGCTGGGGGCAAAGGGAGCCCAGTTGGTCTGTGGGCTAGCGGGCTCCCCCTCCCCTTTCTCCAAGATGGACTGTGCTGACTGCTCCTGGTTCCTGTAACAAGAAATCTGGGCTACGCTGTGTCCCTGTGAACCAATAAACTTCTGTTCTTCCTGCTGGCTGAGAATCACAAGTGACTGTGGATGTGGGTGCAGGGCCCGGTGACTTCCCTGCACTCCGTGATAGCTAGGGACACCCTCCCAGGGCCAGGGTGTGGGTGGGCAACTCATTCCCAGGGCCAGGCAGAACAGGGGAGCTGGGGAACACGCTCCTAGAGCCGGGTGGGGGTGGGGAGGGGACTGGGAAACACTCCAAGGACCTGGCTGGATGAGGAGCTAGGGAACCCACTCCAAAGGCCAGGTAGGGTGTGTGGCTGGGGAACCCACTCCCAGAGCCAGAGTGTGGGGGGGGTTGGGGGGGGAAGCACACTCCCGCAACACTCTCAGGGCCAGGGGGGTGGTGGAAATGCACTCTCAGGGCCGGGGTGGGAAGGGCAGCTCAGGAACATATTCCTTCCCAGGGCCAGGTGGGGGGCGGGCTGGAGAACATACACTCAGGGCTGGTGGGAGGGGAACCACTCCCAGGGCCAGGCTGGGGGGGGGGGAGGGACTGGAAACACACTCCCATGGTCAGGCTGTGGGGGAGGAGCCAGCAGGGGGCTACGGAACACACTCCCAGGACCAGGCAGGGGGTGGGGTTGGAGTACCCACTCCCAGGGCCAGGCCCCGGGGAGGGCGCGGGGGGGAGAGCTGGGAACATACGCTTAGGGCGAGGCTGAGAGGGGGGCACTGCTAGGGAAGAGACTTCCACAGCCAGGGGAGTTAGGAACACACTCAACACACTCCTAGGGCCAGGCAGGTGGTGTACTTAAAAGTCCTGCACGGGACCTTTTCAGGGGCAAAAGGCAAAACGCCACATTTATTGGTAATACCTATATTAATCAACGCTTATCTTATGCATATGATCAGGGCTCGACAATTAATTACAAGCCAGCACAGCATGGTCTGTGCATGCGCAGCGTGCAGAACTGCGTGCCTGGCGAGCGGGGCTCGCTGCCGCTTGGCGAGCCCTGCATATGGTAGATCACGTGCAAGCACGCTCCATCTTGTTGTTACCAATAGTTGCTCCCCCTAACTGCACTGGCCAGGTGAGTTAGGTGGGGGAGGGGTAGAGTCGGGCTTTTGCTGATCCGGATCGATGCTCCCATGTTGAGAAGACGAAACCCGGGGTCCCCCTACAAGATGCCTTAGATTTATAGTCTCTTCCCTCTCATGCAGAGCTGCACCAGTTAGTCATCACATGCATCATCTGTGAGCAGGGCTGGACTAAGGGGTGGGCGAGCCGGGCAGCTGCCCGGGGTGCCATCCGATGAGGGGCACCTGATGACAGCCGTAAGGTGCGCGCAGCGTCCCTTATAGCTGCTATCAGCCGCTGCCTGCCCAGCTCCCACAGCGCTGGCCCCCCAGCCCCGCGGCACCGGCCAGCAGCGCCCTTCCCCCCACGGCCAGGCACGGCCTGCCCCGGGTGGCCCCGGGCTGAGCTCCAGCGGCGGTGGCCGGGCCAAGCTGGGCAGCACACGCGCCGTGCACCCCGGGGGCGGGCCCCGGGCTGTGCGCTGGGCCGCACATGCGCTGTGCGCCCCAGGGGCGGGCCCGCACATGCGCCGTGCGCCCGGGGGTGGTGCTGCGCGCCCGCGCCCGGGGCGCCAAAATAGCTCAGGCCAGCCCTGTCTGTGAGAGCCATTTTCTGCATATGCAGTTAGACATCTGTGGCGCCGTCTTCTGGGGGGGTGTCTCAATGCTGCCACATTCACCTTCAAAGATGGGGCTTCCAAAAGCAGGCACTTGCTGCTGAGCCCCAAGGCGTCCATATGCCCAGTCTTCTTTCAATGAGCCCACTTCACAGGTCCCACTGTTCTTGGATCTGGCTTCCATCCCTGGAGGTGCTTGTTTTCCATGCCTTATCCATGTATATACACCTCATTCATTCAGCAAGCAAAAAGGGGGTACAAAGACATTCTCTTTACCTTACTTAGTTTTAGGAACTATTCAAGATACAAAGTTTCTATGTAAAAAGACATATATATATATATATAGGACTTATAAAAGGACTTGATACAAAATTAAAAATATCAATTAAAAATGATTAATGCAGGTGTGTGTGGCAGGGGGCCTAGGAACACACTCCAAGGGCCAGGCGAGGGACTGGGAACATACCCCCAGGGCCAGGTGGGGCTGGGGGGGAAGGGGAGCTGGGCTGGGGAACACATAACCAGGGCCAGGTGAGGAGTGGGGGCTGGGGAACACATGCTCAGGGCCAGGCTAGGTGGGCGGGGGAGCGGGGAGGGCTGGGAACATACTCCCAGGGCCAGGTTAGGGCAGGGGGCTGGGAAGACACTCCCAGGGCCAGACTGGGGATGTGTACGTGTGAGGAAGTGGGGAGTTTTGGGGGTTCAAAGGGGGGCTGCATACAGGGGGTGGCACTCAGTGCCCCAGGATGTTACTGGTTTAATGTGACAAGGGGAGAAAGAGTTTGTTATTGCAGGGAACAGTGGAGAACGGAAGCCCCAGCATCTGGTGCCCTGGTGTCCGGAAGACCCGCTCAGAGAACACAACTGGTTCTGGTCAGAGGACAGAGAGGAGAGCCCAGTGCCCTGCCCAGCTGGTTCCAGCTAGGAGGGAACACTGGATGGAGGAGCCAAGAGGTGGAGAAGAGAGGGGCCCAGGCGACCCGGTTACCTGGAGAGAAGACAATGGGTGCGGAGGGGCTGTTGCTGGGGATATTGGAAGCGCTGCTGGAAGACGGGGCTTCTGATCTGGAGCAGAGCAGGCAAAGCCCATCCGGCTGCAGGGGAAACTCAGATGTGAGGGACTGAGGGCCCAGGCCTACAGGCCTGAGAGATCCTTTGCTGCGTTCAAAACGGAAACCCTCCTGTTTGGAACCAGCTGATAGTTGCTCTGGTCTAGAGAACAGGGTGGCACTTTTCCCTCTGGGAGTGGAGGCCCGGGGGGCCGAGAGGGAGTGGATCCCCACAGGGGCTCACAGCGGCGGCGGAGGGGCAAACTCCCCCAGGTGAGAGTGGGCACCCCAAGAGAGGGTCGCCGCACTGGAGTGGACCCTCCAAGAAAGGGCTATCTCACTGCTGCTGGACTGGAGTGGGCTACCCAGGAAGGGGCTGCTGCAGCGGAGAGGGGGATCCTGCCCAGGGGCCGATGGGGCACGTGTGGGCACGACCTGTAAGTCATGACACACACGCGGGGTTCTTGCTGGGAGATACTGATCGTTTTCATTAGTCGAACACACAGGCTCATGACCAAGGGAAAAGGAGATTTTGGGGTAGGCAGCTCCAGCTCCCCCCCCACCCCAACCCCACCGCCGTTGGGCAGGGTAGAGGTTGGGTCAGCCCTGGCTTTCCCTCCCCCCCACAACTTGTACTTCAATTTGATCCCTCTGGTGCCTCCAGTCCTGCACTCACCAACATCTCTGATGCCGCCCCTCACCCCACACTGCCTATCCTGGCCCCCCACTTCCTTCTTCCATTCCTACGCCCCCATCCTTCCCTAACCCCTCCCCACCCTCACACTGCCCATCCCCCTGCCCTCATTCCTATATCCCTCTCATCCCACCTTACCAGACCACCCATCCCCACATACACTCTATCCCCCTTCCTCCCCCACGCACACCCTGCTCCCTCCCACAAATTCATCAAGCTGCGCGCCCCTCCCCCCCAGGGGCACCAGTGGGCAGGGCAGCACAGCCCTGGCCACCACAGCAGGAGCCACAGGCCCCCTCCCCTCCCCTCCCTCCACTACACACAGCCCAGCCCGCCCCCAGCCCAGCGTCTCCTCTCCAGCCTGTTGGGGCAGCTTTGCTCCCTGGTGAGTCCAGAGTGGCCACTCTGGAGATCTGGGGAAGTGGCCAGGGTGCAAGACCTGCCCAGCTCACGGTGGGCCTGGAAGAGCACATCTGAGCCCAGGCAGCACAGAGCCAAGCTGGTGGCAGGTGTGTGGGGCTGGGCAGGCTGGGAGCAGGGCCCAGAAGCAGGTGGACACTGCTCCAGAAGGCAACAGAGGTTCCAGCCAGTGCTCCCCACTGACATTTCGTGGAGTGTTCATGTGGTCAGGGGTCCTGTGGACGCAGAATGACAAGATGGTGTCACTTTGTCATCCTGCAGGAAAAGATTTTTTTTAGAGAGAAAGAGAGAGAAAAAAGGGCACTTCCGGGAAATCATAGAATCATAGAGCTGGAAAAGACCTCAGAAGGTCATAAAGTCCAGCCCCCTGCTCTAGGCAGGACCAATCCCAACTAAATCAACCCAGTCAGGGCTTTGTCAAGCCGAGACTTAAACACCTCTAGGGATGGAGATTCCACCACCTCCCTAGGTAACCCATTCCAGTGCTTCACCACTCTCCTAGTGAAATAGTTTTTCCTAATATCCAACCTGGACCTCTCCCACCACAACTTGAGACCATTGTTCCTTGTTCTGCTACTGAGAACAGCCTTTCTCTATCCTCTTTGGGACCTCCCTTCAGGAAGTTGAAGGCTGCTATCAAATCCCCCCTCACTCTTCTCTTCTGCAGGCTAAACAGACCCAACTCGCTCAGCCTCTCCTCATAGGTCATGTGCTCCAGCCCCCTAATCATTTTGGACCTCCGCTGGACCTTCTCCAGTGCGTCCACATCTTTTTTGTAGTGGGGGGCCCAGAACTGGACACAATACTCCAGATGTGGCCTCACCAGAGCTGAATAAAGGGGAATAATGACATCTCTGGATCTGCTGGCAATGCTCCTCTTAATGCAACCTAATATGCCATTAGCCTTCTTGGCTACAAGGGCACACTGTTGACTCATATCCAGCTTCTCATCCACTGTAACCCCCAGGTCCCTTTTTGATCATTTGTCTCATGATCATTTGTCTCATGAAGTCCTCAAGGAAATTCTGTGGCATGCTGTCAAAAAAAACTAATAGGAAAGTGAGTTACCCAACAGCCTTCAGGTGCATAATGTGAAACCCCACAGAATAACCCCCTGAAGATGGAAAACAAATGTATCCATTTGCTTCGGGACTAGATAAACCGACTGTGCACAGCCCCACATGAATTGGTTGGGTCATTTACAGAAGATTTATTATTCTCCTAAGGAAAAAAACAAAAAATGAACCAAAGCTAAAGTCTGCCCAACTACGAATATAAAACCCCAGAAGTCAATTTACAAAGGGTGTGTCTAGACTACTGGGTTTTTTTCAAAAAAACTATACCTGCGTCGACAGGTTTTGTCGACAGTGGTAAACCTCATTTTATGAGGAAGAACGCCTTTTTTTGAAAGTGCTCTTTCGAAAAAAGCGGCGAGGAGTCCTGTGGCACCTTATAGACTAACTGAAGTGTTGGAGCATAAGCTTTCGTGGGCAAAGACCCACTTTGTCAGATGCATGTAGTGGAAATTTCCAGAGGCAGGTATAAATATACAGGCCAGAATCAGTCTGGAGATGATGAGGTGGATCCAGTCAGGGAGGATGAGGCCCACTTCTAGTAGCTGATCTGGAGGTGTGCTGGGGTTAGAAGGCTGGGGGTGATGGGAGCCAGGGGAGGGCTCGGGGCAGGGAGGTCGGGCGCTGAGTGTGTAGGGTTTGCCAGGTGCCCGGCATTTTCTCCTCCTGGCCGGGGAAAAATTCAGAAAATACTGGACTTTTTAGGTGTCCGGTATTCTCTGAATTTTTTTTACCGGACAGGAGCCGAAAATACCGGACTGCCCGGGTGAATACCGGACACCTGGCAACCCTACTGTCCTGGTCTCCATGGCAGGGGCATCCCGCCCAGGAAGGGGGGGAGAACTACATGGAGGCAGAGGGAGTTTCTGGAGGAGTTTGTCTCTCCCGCGCACACAGGTGAGCTGGGCGGCTGGAAGCCCATTAGTTCAGCAGCCAGGGTTGCAGCAGGGTAAAGGGGCTGATGGGGATTTCTTCTCCTCTGCCTAGGATTGCCAGGTGTCCAGTTCTTGCCCGGATAGTCCGTTTTTTCTGGCCCCTATCCAGTAAAAAACCCCCAGAAAATACCGGATATGTAAAATTTCTGGTATTTTCTGTTTCTCTAGGATGGAAGGCGGGCAGGGACAATCTTCCCCTGCCACGTCTGGCATGGGTGGAGGGGGGAGCGAGGAGCAGGGGGATTCTTAAAGGTGCAGTGACTTTTATTTTTTTCCATGTTTGGGATTTTTGGTGAAAGCGTCTGGCAAGCCTACCTCTTCCTGGGGTTTGCTTAGACCAGGGGTTCTCAAACAGCACTGCACTGCGGCCCCCTTCTGTCATGAACAATCACTGCACAAGCCCAGGCAGGGGCCAAAACAGGAGCCCACCCAAGCCCCAGTGCTCTGGGTGTGAGGGCCAAAGCCCAAGGACTTCAGCTCCAGGCAGGCCCCAGGTAAGGGGGCTTGTAACTTGAGCCCTGCCATCAAAGGCCAAAATCATTGGGCTTCAGTTACAGCCCAAGGCAATGAAGCTTGGGCTTTGGCCCGGGGCCCCATCTGGTCTAGCACTAGCCCTGGTGGCCCCATAAAACCCAGCCCAGCCCATGCTGAGTTCATTGGCCCTTTGTATCTGGCATGGAGCCTGAGACCCAGAGCGGCCTGGGACTTTGTACAGGAACCAGAACCCAACCGGACCCAGGCATTTGTTTGACTGAACCCGAACTGAACAGAGCCCTCCCCCCACTCCCAAAAAAGATTTTGATTCCTTTCTTGCTGCTGCTTTCTGTGACTCTGGTTGGACCCAGGAACCAGGGCAGGCGCTGTCAGCCCCACACACTGAACAGCAGGAGTCGGAGCCCAAATCATGAGACTGTAAATCGCAGACCCTGGAGAGCACTAGGCAGGGGGCATGTGTGTGAGGGAGGGGGGGCAAATGAAGCGGTTTCTGAACTAGTCTTAGTCCATGTCACACTCCAGAGCCCCCAGGCTCTTTTCCTGCAGACAGACGCTCTAGCCTCCACCATACTGGGAAACCCTCAGTGATTCAGAACAACCACTGGGGGGTGGGGCGGGGGTTGCCAGGTGCCTGGCATTTTCGCCTCCTAATTCAGAGAATACCGGACATCTCAGGTGTCCGGTATTCTCTGAATTTTTTTTACCGGACAGGAGGCGAAAATACCAAACTGTCCGGGTGAATACCAGACACCTGGCAACCCTACAGGTGACCCTGTGCTACTCCAAGGACCCAGCCAGTTCTGGCCAGACCCCAGACAATGGGCTGCAGAGAGGAGACCCCAGCAAAGAGCCCAGCTGAGCCACTTGAGGAGAGAAGAGGCAGATAAGAGTGGGGCCCAGGGACCTTGTTACCTGCAGAGAAGACAATGGATTGAGGAGGGGCTGTTGCAGTGGGTTATAGCTCGCTCTGCTGCTGGCTGCTGGTTGAGGAACTGAGAAGGAAGCAGGCAGAACTCAGCTGGCTTCAGGGGAGACTTGCAAGTCTGGGGCTCAGGACCCAGAAATATTAATGAGAGATCCTGTGCTGCATTCAAAGCTCAATAAACACTCCAGTTTTCTGCTGGCTGGGAGTCGCTCTGGTCTAGAGAACAGGGCAGTTCTATTCCTTCAGGGAGTGGACCCCCCCAAAGGGGCTCACAGCGGAGGCAGGCAGCTGAAGGCCCTGAGTGAGATACGCCGTCCCAGAGGCAGAGAGCTGCCCCCCCCCCCAGGTAGGTAGTTGCCAGATGGTTTCAACAAAAATACTGGACACACTTGACATTACATCACAATCTACAATTACATCTGATTGAGAAAATACGGGACAGTTCTATTTATTCAATTATAGTTTCTCAATTTTTTTCCCGAACAGAAAGCTCAAATACTGGACTGTTCGATTAAAAACTGGACACCTGGCAACCCTACCCCCAGGTGACAGTGGGCCCCCAAAGAGGATGTGGGAGACAGGTCCAAAAGGGCTGAAGAGAGTGAGAAAGGCAGGAGTCAGGGCAGCAGAGGAGGGGGATGGGTGGGGAGCAGCAGGAAACAGGGGAGCATATGGGATGAGGGAAGGGTGGGAAGTAAAAGGGAGAGGTTTATAAGGTATTTAATAACTTGGGTGCCACAGTGGTGCTCATTTGAATGAGTGCACATGAACTCAGTACTGCTGTACAAGACAAAACTCACTCTGCTCATGGGTGGAAAAATTTGGAGGGTTAACTGTGATAAAAAAAATGTGTATGTTTACAGCTTTGTTATGTATGATTCTGCAGATTTCCAGAAAGCTACCATTCTCCTAAAACATTATAGCAGGTCACAAATTACCAGTGTTTACAGCAATATGGCAGGTAAGTTGTGTTTCTAAATGTGCTCTCTGCTGTTAAGAATTCATTCTGTCCAATCACACCTTCTTTTCTTTTTATTCACATCTCTGGTTTTACCGTTCCTGTCCTGAATTACTATGATCATACTTGCTTACATTCTTGAAGGTTGTTGCATTATTTATGTAATCCGTCTGCCAGATAGTGCTGGCAGCTGCCAGGAACAGGGTATATACTGAGGGGTTCCTTTTCATGCACATAGACTCAAGGACCCACCCCATTCTCTGCGAAATTCAGGATATGCCTAGACTGGTGGGTTTTTCCAGGATACACATACCTTCTTCTGTACGAAATAAGGGCTCCTCCCAAAGAGGAGGCTTTTCCCCCCATTTGGCCACTTCTACACTAGGCCAAATGGTCTAAGAGCTGCTTTCATCATGTCGGGGTCACCAGTGTCGTGCCTCGGTGTTCTGTACCTCAGTACCCTCAACTGTCAGTGTCAGCGTCATCTGGTCAGCATCGTCCTGGCGCGCTCCTGACAGGACCTCTACTTGTCGGTGATGATCAACTTTCGGCTGCATGCATAACAGTCGGTGCTGCCTTTATCTAGAGTGTTAGACCCTGTGCACTTGGGTCAACACAGGAGATCTCTGAGAGGCCCCGGAAACGACAGATGCAGGTAAGGTTTGAAATCAATCGAGCAGGTTTATTGTCAAATGCGAAGCTCTACCAGTTGGTAACAGAGATCAGTACAATGTTACACCACTGGGCACTATGGCCCACGTTGACAAGGTACCAACACTAGGCAGGCCTATTGCCGTATAGCAGATATTAACAGCAGTCAGTCAGAGTTAAGCTACTGTGCACTCTGTAAGTTTAGGCAATGACACCTGCCGTTCAGGCGCCTAGTGTGCCCCCCAAGGTGGGCCGGAGAGCACCCTTTGCGGTGTCCTTTTACAGACAGGTACAAACAACTTACATCACTTCTTTACGTACCAGGTTGCCACCCTCTGTTGCCTAGATACCACCCCTCACCTTATGCAAGGGAGGTCCTTCTATTTGTCATCCTGTCAGTTCCGACCTGGTCCTGAACCTAGGCTGGTATGTGCCTAACTCCTAGGGCAGTTGTCCCCAATCTTTTGGGGCTGCTGAGTGCCCGAGGGTGGGGCCGCTCACGAGCCAGGCACCCAGGGGCAGGGCCATGCACGCACCCGGGGGTGGGGCCACCCATACGCTGCGTGCCCGGGGACGGGGCCAGCCCCGATCACTCAGCGGGCGTACATAAATGGCCTGGCGGGCGCCATGGTGCCTGCAGGCACCGCGTTGGAAACCGCTGGGGAGTTCTTGTACCAGGACATTCCTTAAGATGTTCCGTTACTCCCTTTTGGCTTACAGTCTGTACTTGGTGTTTCCCTGTTTCCTTCCATGCTTCACCTTACCCAAGTACAGT
Organism: Pelochelys cantorii; assembly: GCA_032595735.1. NCBI lineage: Eukaryota > Metazoa > Chordata > Testudines > Trionychidae > Pelochelys > Pelochelys cantorii. The sequence goes on from CM064345.1 coordinate 15,801,291, forward strand.
TATCAGTAGGGCCTCTTTCTTGGCTCCTGTGTTCCTGAACTAAAGTCTTGTTTTCATGCTACAGGCCTCTATTTAGGCCTGCTGATTCCAGGTTACTGACCCTCAACTTACTACAACAGTCATGATAAGCTAGACTTAGCCTCACACACACTCAAGGGTGTCTGTGAGGCTACATATATACTGCATAGTTTCCCCGGGATAACTCTGCTTTCCTGGAAAAAAAAAAAAGCTGTATCCAGGGAACGTGTCTGCTCTTTTGGAAAAAGATGTGTGAGAACAGGGAAGAGGGAGTTCTTCCAAAAGAGAAAAAAGCACAGGTGCCCTGGTGGCCATCCCATCCATAATAATCACAGCTTCAATGCAAGATAAAGTCCATTCATCTTTTCTAGTATGCTTTGGCAGTGTGGACGCTCTCTTTGGGAAGAAGTTTTTTCAGATCTCTTCTGGAAAAGTTTCTTCTGATAGAAGTCTGCAATCTGGACATAGCCTCAGTGAAGGAGGTAGAGAAGTAACATGGCACTCATTTGGGAAAACACCACGGTTAAACTTCCAAGCTCAAGTGGATTGAGCAATGACCTTTGCCTCTCAGACTCATAAGTCCAGCAATGTAAGTGTCCCATTCACATGCCCAAGCATTTTCTGTCCCCCACTCACACTTGCTGCCCTTGGTCATGTTGGACCAGCGCTCTGAGGTGATTTTCAGACCTCGTCTCCCACCTATGAGTGGGCTGGGATAGGGGACATCTCAGCTACTCTGTCTGCCACTTGCCAATGCTCCTGCAAGCTGAATGCTGCCTGCTCCCACAGGCCCCTTGCCAGCCCTGTGGTCCTGCCAGCTGCTCAGCTGGCCACCAGCTGTTACTCCCACTGGCCAGCTGTGTGCTCCTGTCAGCCACCTTGCTGGCTACCTGCTGTAAGTGGGTTTGGAGATGGGCCAAAGCTGGTGAGGTAGCTCTGTGATTTCAGATTCTCAGTGATTTCAGCTCTTGAGCCACAGTGGAGGCGAGCAGAAAAATCAAGAAACCCCTTATGGAGTCTGATCTAGTTCTGTCCTTAGAACAGGAACGTATAGGGGAGAAACAGATTGAACTACTCTTACAGCTCATTCTTGGAAGACACGTAACCTGCTGCTTCAAGCTCCTTCCTCCCCCCACCATTCAGTCCAACTGAGTCTTGAAGGCAAAAGGCTCATACATCTCAGATTTTTTTTTTAACTTTCTTTGTGACCACACAACAGCCAAAGTAGTTACAGTAGGCAAAAATTCATTCTAACAATTGACCATCCATCATGCATATGGCACTGGCTGACATTGAATTACATAACCACACCCAGGATTTCGTTTCTATTCCAGCATGAGCTGTATTTACATTCATGATGTAAAACGCTAGTCAACTATCCGATAAGCAAATGCTTATCGGACAGTATGTTGACTAGTCAACAAGTCAATTACCCCCACCTCTTTGATGCCTCTATAAAATGGCACTGCCACTTTGAAACCCACAGGCTACATCTACACTGTGCCTATCTTGCAGAAGAGGAAATGCAAATGAAGCGCAAGAAGTTGCTAATGAGCACTTCATTTGCATATCTTCTTCTGCAAGATAGGCACAGTGTAGACCTAGCCCATGACAGCTTTTCAAAGGGGGCAGACATTGCACAGCTGATCCTCCATAAACTGTCTGGCTGCTGCCACTTTAAAATGCCACCTGTGCACCTTTCAAATGGGGCAGCTGTGGAGCCCGAGGTCAGCTGGGGATTTCCCAGCTGATCCCAGGCTCCTGGCTGCATTTCCCCAGAACCTGGTATCAGCTGGTGAGTCCCCAGCTGAGCCTGGCCTCCACAGTAGCTGCCCCTTTGAATCACCACCCGGATCTCTTGTGCATTTCAAAGCAGGCACCTACATGCAGCCTGGAGTCAGTGGCCCCAGGCTGTACAGATTTCCCACTGGCCCTTGTCTGCACAGATTTTCCTATTCCGCCTTTGAAATGTACAAGAGCCCATGTATATTTCAAAGGAGAGGCTGTTGTACATTTCAAAGGAGGAAGTGCACATCAATTAGTCAGTGGAAGTTCCATCAACTAGCTAATGGTTGTGTCAGGGTCTGGCTGTGTCTCAACTACACTTCTCTGTCGACAGAGAGATGTAGATTAAGCACATCAAAACTGCTAATGAAGCAAGGATTTAAATATCTTGTGCTTCATTAGTATAAACATAGCTGCCGCTTTTCAAAGCAGAGCTTTAAAAAAAAAAAAAAAAAAAAACCACCACCAAAAAAAACTATAGAAGTCTAGACACAGATCTTTCAAAAATACAACCCTTTTTTGAAAGATCCTGTAAACCTCATTTTATGAGGGATAAGGGATCTTTAAAAAAAAAAAAAAAAAAAAGGTTGTATTTTCTAAAGATCTACATCTAGACTGCTGTTTTTTTCAAAAAAACTCCTTTTCAAAAAAGTGGTGGCCATGTTTATGCTAATGAAGCACAGGATATTTAAATCCCCACTTCATTAGCAATTTCAACATGCCTAATCTACATCTCTCTGTCAACAGAGAGGCATAGTCTAGACACAGCCTCTTGCTCCTAGGCCCCAGACCCATATTCAGTCCACAATCTCCTGTCTAGGTACTGCAGCACAGGTTTTGCCTTCCCCTTTCTTTGGTAAAATGGCTGTCAGCTTGGGCTGGGTTACCAGTCCTCCCCAGTTACCTCCTGGCTTAGGGAGACCAAACATTCCCTGTTAGAGCTCCTCACTTTGCCCCTCCCTTGGCAAAAACTGCTGTTCTCTTTATCAGCATCAGCTCCAGCTCCCTCCCACACAGGGAAGGCTTTTAAAAAGGTCCTCTGGCTGCCTTAATCAGCTCACATGGCTCTTATTTGATTTACAGCCACCCTATCTCAGCTGCCCCTAATTAACTAGGGCAGTTGCTGCTTTTAAAGCTGCCTCCTCCCCCCCCCCCCCTTCAGAGAGAGATCAATAACCTGTCCTATCACACTGCATTTTAAGAGCCTTAATTTACAAATGAACAGTAGAATTCCTTGCAGGACTATACAACTGAGGCCATATCTGCTCTTCAGGCTTTTTGCACAAAACCCTTTTTTAAGAAGAGCTCTCCCTAAAAAATTCTTCCACAAGAGAGCATCCATACTGCACAAGCGCGTAGAAAAAGCAATCGGCTTTGTTCGAAAGATAGTGACCAGACTGAATGGATGCTGTCTTGAAAGGAAACTCTGATTGCTAGGCACAGAATGTCCACCAGGGCACCTGTGCTTTTTCCTCCTGCCTCTGTTCGCACAAAAAAACCCCTCTTCTCCGTTCCCACACACCTTTTTGCAAAAGAGATCATTGACAAAAAGGCATTCTTCATCGTAGAATGAGGAATTCCTACGCTGGGAACACCCTTCTGTTCTTTCACTTTTATTGTGCAAAAATGCACTTGAGGTGTGGACATAATGCCACTTTTGTCAGAAAAACAGCCGTTTCTCCAAGAAAACTGTACTTGAGACATACCCTAAGTGAGCATAACCAATGGGTTGCCAGGTGTCCAGTTTTGAACCGGACAGTCCAGTATTTGAGCTTTCTGTTCGGGAAACAAATTGAAAAAATATAAATGAGAAAATATAAATATCCAGTATTTTCTAAATAAGATGTAATGTAGATTGTGATGTAATGTCAAGTGTGTCTGGTATTTTTGTTGAAACCATCTGGCAACACTAATAACCATACACATGACTCATTTCCCCTTTCAGCTAGCTGCCTTGGAAGCAGTGGTTGTTTATATTTGTTTATTCAATCTAGCCATATTTCATAACTCATAAAGATTTACAAATTATGCACATCATCTGTTGTTTTCTTACATGTGTCTTGTGCTTGGCTTGTAATATCTGCAGTCTTGATTTAGACTTACATTTATTAGATTTATGCACTATACACCCTGTACCTTCAAAATATCCTTTCACTCTAATAAGGACTGATACTTACTGTGCACACTGAACTATTTCGTTATGTGGAAATTCCACAGGAAACACTTTTGAAGAAAAAATTGCAAATGTTTTGGCATATCTAAGTAATAATGTGTATCCTCAAAGAATTCATAAATCAGCCAGACAGACCCTGCGTCGCTTTGCTTCAAATTTTTCTTTGGAAGGTAAGAAATTATGTTATTACTGTGTTACTGTTGCAGATCGTCTTTAACCGTTCAGCCTGTTAATGCTACTGATGTCAGGACACTGGTGTTTTTTGGAATTCTAACCCTTATCTTTCACATGAATGAGATTCTAAAACAGCTCTATTTGATTCATACAAAAATTTGCCTTTGCTACCTTTGTAAATGGCGCAACAAACATACTTGATAGTGACAGACCTAAGGCTGTCAGTCAGGGTTTTAGGGTTACTGACAGGCCCAGTACTCCACTGGAGGTGACGAAGTATTTGTTGCATGCATATGTTCCAACTGTCTAAAGCGTTAACCTTGTGCTGTTTAGTCAATACGGCAGAAGTCCGTGAGGCCTCAGGAACCACTCATCAGGTAAGGATTAAATCACCTGGTTTATTGTCAAAGGACTTATATTAACAGTAAGGATGTTTAATATCCAGTAGTTGACTAAGTGAATAGTCGATGCATTTTGCCTTGGGTATTCAATTAGTCGATAGGGTGATTCCACCTTTGAAGTATAGCAATCGCTACAGCTTTGGCCACTACATTTCAAAGGTGGAAGTACTGCTTGGAGCCCAGGGTGAGCCGTGGGAGTTCGTAGCTGATCCAGGGCTCCTCATGGCACTGCTGCTTTGAAGTAACCCCTCCTCTTTCACCCCCTTCTTGCTGTCTCTTTCTGATAGAGCCAGCGAGTGAGGGGAGAGTGGGAGAAGCAACTATTCAACTAGTCCTTCACCTCTCTAATTTACAGTTGTTAATGGATAGATTACATGCTAAGCCACTTCACATTATGTAAGACTTGGCAATGAACATGTTAAAAACCAGCAAATAGCATCCCCTAAGGTTGGTCAGCACTGTCCCTTTGTGTTGCCCTTTTATAGACACTTACAACTTACATCACTTCTTACCTATCAGGTTGCCAATCTGTTACCTGCTTAGCACCACTTACCTTGCAGAAGAGGGTAGCTATTTAGTATTCTTCTAGCTGTCAAGTTTGATCTGGTCCTGAACATAGGTTGATATGCACATTAGTTTTTAGGTAGTGTGTTGGTACCAAGACATTTATTATTATAATGGTCTGCTACCTCCCTGTGGCTCACAGTCTATATGTGATCTCTATGTTCTTCTGGCCTTGACCTAAGTAACACAAGGATCCAATTATCAGCAGAGATTCTTTCTTGGCTGCTGTTACTGAGCCAAAGTATTGATCACTAGATTATAGGGCTGTTGCAGTTCTTATGTTAAGAACTTTATTCCGGCCTGCTGACTCCATGTTACTGACCTTCAACTTACTAGAACAGGATTCTAGCTTCTTTGGTCTTTCTGATGTGGAGAAGGAGGGAAGTGAAAAAAGGGCAAAAGAGTTAGAGTACAGGTGGAATGGCAGGGGGCCTACCGTGAACATAGCTGTGGGCCCATTGAAGGCAACAAAAGGGGTGGGGCGGTGTTTTGTGGTTGCTGTGGTAGCCTCCACTAGGAATGGTTGGGCAGGGTCCTAACAATTGATCTGAGACGGGAGCCACGGAAGCCTTAATTATCCTCTGTACTCTGTTTTCTTTGATTAACAGGGGGGAAATTGTTCCATTCCAGCAAAGGAAGAAAGGTTCCGGTTGTGCAAACCAGGGAAGAAGCTTTGAAAATCTTCCATATTTTCCATAACAGTCCATATGGTGCACATAAAGGAATAATTAAAACGAGAGATTCAATAACATCAAGATTCTATTGGCCAGGAATGACAAAGGACATTGCTGATTGGGTATGTTAGTTACTAAAACTGACCCTTGAGTAATGCTACTTACAATCTAGAGAAAAATGTTATACTTTTTGGCTACGTCTACACTGCAGGCTTTTTGCACAAGAACAGCTGTTCTTGCACAAAAACTTGCTGGGTATCTGCACTGCACACGTGTTCTTGTGCAAGTAAATTTACAGTACAGCGTCGGAAAACAGGGCTTCTTCCAGAAGAGTTATTCCTCTCCCCAAGAGAAATAAGCCCTCTTGCGCAAGAGCCCTTCCACAAGAAGGCAGTGTAGATAGGCAACATGAATTTCTTGTGCAAGAAACCCCTATGGCTAAAATGGCCATCAGAGCTTTCTTGTGCAAGAGAGCATCCACACTGCCATGGACGCTCTTGCGCAAAAGCGCATCTCTTACGCAAAAGCACATGGCAATGTGGATGTGCTCTTGTGGAAGACCTTTTGCACAAGAACTCTTGTGCAAAACAGTTCTTGCGCAAGAAGCCTGCAGTGTAGATGTAGCCTTCAAGTATAAAAGACATACAAAAATGATTTTGTTGTGCACATGTGAACTCTGCAGCCTGGCAACACTGTTATCATAATCAAAAGTTAATTTCAACATTTTTATTCCATCCTCACCAGGTTGCACGATGTCCAGATTGCCAGAAAACAGGAAAGGAATTGAATCTGGATACTGCCTTGCAAAGTATCAAGGTAAATTTTGGAATCCAAAATGTGATTATTCTTCTCGGAAATGTCATCCTTTTGTTTGTCACTTCAGTAGGAAGGTTGGCAGTGTTCTCATCATGTCGGTACAAGACAGTGAGATATCTTTTTTAGAGAGATGTAAAGTTAATAACTTATCCTTAGGCATTTCCCATTTTTCTGTGCAATGGGTCCTTGATTTTGAAAACAGTATACTTCTTGATGTGGCAAAAGATCTCAGGAATCTCCTCTATTGCTCTATGCGCAGGCATGGCATACTTACTCCACTGCACTCTTGTACCGCCTTTCATAGCCCATTCATGTATTTCTCTATTTCCTTCGCTTATTTCTATGGCTACATCTACACTGCAAGCTTCTTTTGGAAGAATCTTTTCCAGATGAGATCTTCCAGAAGAGCTTATTTAGAAAGAGACAAGGAGTCCTGCGGCACCTTATAGATTAACAGATATATTGGAGCATAAGCTTTCATGGGCAAAGACCCACTTCGTCAGATGCATGATAGATTTCCACTCCATACAGCTAAATGCAGTGCCTTGCATGGTGTCAAGTATCAGAGGAGTAGCGTGTTAGTCTGGATCTGATGAAGTGGGTCTTTGCTCACGAAAGCTTATGCTCCAATAAATCTGTTAGTCTATAAGGTGCCACAGGACTCCTTGTCGCTTTTGCAGATCCAGACTAACACGGCTACCCCTCTGATACTTTAGAAAGAGAGTGTTCATATGGCCAAAACATGACAAAAATGCAATGTGTTCTTTCGAAAAATGGTGGCCACACTAATTGGACACTATTTCTCATGGACACTAGGTCAGCTGTTGCTTCCTGCTGCTGTTGCCTAAGGCTATTGGAGACATGTGCTTAAAGGGACCTCCCTCAACAGCCATTTCTCTGCTTCTGCTTCATGCTTGCCTACCTTTCTGAGGGACAGCAAAGCTTTAGCAGTGCGTGCTCTTATGCCCTTCTTCAGGACACCACCACATACTCCTAGCCATGGAGCTGGAGCTGCCTTTGGGCACGCAAACGCCCCCACTGCCATGCTGAACCCTCTGCAGCTGTTTGTGCAGACTGTATTCATAGTCCTGAATGAGCTCGCATCCAAGCTCTTTATTGAGACCCTTCCCTTGGATGTGGGAGCAATTACCTTGTAACCGCACCTCGTGATAGAGAGAAGGTTTTGGAGACTCGAAACCATGTGCGACAGGCTGGTTATGGAGCAATGGGACCATGAACAGTGGGTTCCAAACTTCTGCCAGTGGAAGGCCACCTTCAGGGAGCTGTGTGCCAGGCTTGACCCTGGGTGTGTCTAGACTGGGGGGGGGGAGGGGTTTGAAAAAGTGGCCTTTTTTCGAAAAAAAAAAAAAAATGTACCTGTGTCTAGACTACCTCCGCGTTCTGTCGACAGTAAATCGACAGAATGCAGCGGTTTTGTCAACAGCGGTAAACCTTATTTTACGAGGAATAACGTCTTTTTTCAGAAGTGCCCTTTCAAACATGCAAACTGTGCTTTTTTGAAAGAGAGCGTCTAGACTCTCTTTCGAAAAAGCGGCTTGCTTTTTCGAAAGTACTGGTTGTAGTCTAGATGCTCTTTTTTGACAGAGGTTTTTTTTCGAAAGATACTTTTGAAAAAGCCTCTGTCGAAAAAGGTGTGCAATCTAGATGTAGCCCCTATGACGACAGGACACCCAGATAACACACACCATTCCCTGGAGAAACGGGTCGCCATTGCTGTCTGGAAGCTCGCCGCCCCAGACAGCTGTTGGTCTGTGGGCAACCAGTTCAGCTACGGAAAGCCCACCATCATGGAGGTAAGACACTCTTGGGCTGCAGTCCCTGTATGGTGCGGATTTTTTCAATTAATTCCTCTACTGTTTTTAGTAGCAGGGATTACATTCATATTGTGAAGCAGTAATGACCTTATGAACTTGCGTACTCTGCTTGAAGACTTATCCCTCATTTCTAGTATTTAATAACAGAAATGTTGTACGATTCTATAAATGGTCTGCTCACAAACAGGTTACAGGACTCTGGCAGATGGTGGGTATGGATTTAATAGGACCGTTACCAACAACAAAGGCTGGATACCAATACATAATGACAGTCATCGATTATCTTTCAAGATGTGTGGAACTCTTTCCACTCAGAAACAAATCAGCACACAAGGTGGCAAACATCATGTACAAACTGATACAGCGAGAAGGAGCCCCGCAGCGGATACTGACAGATCAAGGTTCTGAATTCAACAATAAGGTAATAACGTCATTCTTTGTAAGGTTTGTTTTACTATGTTTTCAGCCTGGTATCAGGTCACAAATAGGTGGCAGAATACATGGGATTCATGCCTTTAATATTATGTGTTGAAAGACACTTTTCTATGCCAGCTGTCTCAGAACAATCAGCATACCTAGTATGAAAAAATGTTGTTGTCCACCACATCAGGGAGGCCGTAACATTCTACTGGGTGTCATCATACCCTCCAAAAACCCAGCAATTGAATGTTTGACATGACAATATGAAAAGATGGGATATTGTTTTGGCAAATCAGACTTTAAGAATATTCCTTTGCCTATGTGCAAGTAGTGCTTTTAAGACCAGGGCCGGCCCGAGGCATTCTGCCAGCACAGGTGCGCGGTGCTGGCCCGGGGCGCACGGCGCATGCGCGGGCCCGCCCATGGGGAGCAGGCCCGCCCCCCCAGGGTGTGCAGGCCTGCCCCGGGGTGGACAGCGCATGCGCGGCCCATCTACGGCCGCTGCTGCGCGGCCCGGGGCCCACCCCCGGGGCGCAGGGTACATGGCGCATGCGCGGCCCGGCTACAGCTGCTGGCGCACAGCCCGGGGCCTGCCCCCGGGGCGCATGGCTCAAGCACGGCCCAATCTGGCCCGGCTGTTGCTGCTGGCGTGCATGCCAGGCCGTGCAGGGCCCCGTGGCCGTGGGCGAGGAGGGCGCTGCTGGCCGGCGCCGCGGGGATGGGGGTGGGCCGGCGCCATGGGAGCCGGGCACGCGGTGCCTGATGGCAGCTATAAGGGATGCTGCGCGCCCCTTACAGCTGCCATCAGGTGCCCCCCCCATCAGTTGGCGCCCCGGGCAGCTGCCCGGCTCGCCCACCCCTTAATCCGGCCCTGTTTAAGACACATGTAGTATGTGAGCTAATAGTGCAACTTCTTTTTATTTCAGCTCAACCTGTTTATCAGCAAAAAATGGGGAATAGAATGTTGTTTCAGCAGCCCGTATGTCCCTCAAACTAATGGCTTGTTGGAGAATGCTAATGGAACCATAAGAAGGTAAATAGAAGTATGAAGAATGACAGCAGTAAAGGCAAATTCAGTGCATCGTGAGAGAAAATGCAAATCGCTTGAAATTATTAGAAATTAATTTGTGAAACAAAGTTTCTGATTAGATGTAATGCATGCATTATTGATTGTCTATGATCAGTCTTGGTAAAGACTGTGTGTGTGTATGCTGATATTTTGCAAACTAATCCATCCTAATTTTTTACAGAGCAATAAGGAAGATGGTCAATGAGGAGCAGAATAACTGGGATGAGTTAACTGGTGACATTGGATTATCAATGCGGACTACAGTGCACTCATCCACAAAATTAACACCCTTTAGACTATTCAAAAACCGTGACCCTCGACTGCCACAAGAAGTCCCAGATAAATACACAGTAGGTGGATGCATATAGGTATCATACATATATGATATTTTGTGATTCTTCTATTTAGAAATGCTAGATCTTTCTCATTTCTTTACAAAGGAACCAAACATAGCTGACCTCAAGGAACAGCACTGCAAAGAATTCCTCAGAGAAGTGGATGCTGATATTGCATTTGCTCTCCATGACATCGAGAGAGCACGAGAAAAACAGCAAAAGCAGTACACCAAAAGAAAGACCTCTGAATACAGGGAAGCGAAATATAATGTGGGGATTATGTTCTGCTACTGAATGCGACAAGAAAAGGAGAACCTCTGAATAAAACTTATCAGGAGCCATACAAAATTAAGATTGTGGAGGGTAAGAGAGTAAAACTGGAAACTCTCTCAGACAAACTTTTAAGCCATATGTATAGCATCTCTCATCTGAAACCATTTAAAGAGCCACCTGCATCATTTTCTGCAAGTCTACCAGAGGAAACTATTGGCATTGAATCTGTTGTTGTTGTTGAATCTGAACCACACTTAGGAGACATTGGAAAATGCAAGGGCGAGGTACCTTTCAAGTCTGAGAAAACAGTGACAGCCAGAGAGGTCACAGCAATGGACCAACAGGAGGGTATAATACAAGACATTTCTAGAAGCAATACAAGTGAGGAGGAGGAGGAAAAGGAGGACGATACTGCTACCATGGCAGTTGGGGAAGAAAAAGACTTGATTCAGAAAGGTAACTTCTTTACACACTGTTCATAAGAAACATTTGTTAACTTAGTTCCATTTTTTAAGATGGTAAAACTTTTCATGAGAGAAGTTGCATTATTCATTGTAATGAAATAGAAGAGAAGGCTGCTGCAGCATCATGCATGTAATATATGTTCCCTTTTTTGGTTAGTTCGAATCTCAATGATCCCCAAACAACGAGACAGACTGGAGGCGAAAGTATCAAACATTAACTTATATGGCTCTTCATTTTGTTGCCTGAAACCAAGGAAATGGATGGCTGATGAGGTATATAGATATTCCAGTACACGTGTAGGCTAACTGTGGTGATACATGGAATGTTACTTAATTTTGTGTACTATTTCATCCTGCGATGTAGGTTAGCGATGCATATTTGGCCTGTGCAGTAAAGAAAGCAGCTGAAAAGGTAGGATACTTATTGTGATGTTACATAGAATCCTCTATTGTACAAGAATGTAAATAGTCACCAGAATACATGGATCCAGAGATTTACATTAATGGAGCCTGTAAATGTCAATGCAAACCTAGATTGTCAACAGATCCATGTGGGAACCATTGCCACACATGTACTGAAATGTGCTTAGTGGGGCATATTTGACATATATTCCCTAGTGTGTGGAGGCCACATTGTTTCTGCAGAACAGTTCAGAGGCAACCCTGAGTTCAACAGAGTGGATGCTCAGCTTAGTCAGTCTTGCACAATTAGGGAGAACATGAAGAGTCATGGAGAAGAAAGGCTGGATATCGGTCTTACTGACTGAAACTGTAAGGATTACCGATGTAAAGTATTGGCTTATTGACTAGTTGATGAGCCTCAAATTCTTATTGGTTCCTTGACTGCTCTGTAGGCCCCAGGGGTAGGACTGACAGCCAGTGGGCTCCGGCCTCACTTCCAAGGAGCCCCTTGCCATGCTGTGCTGCTGTCTCTGCATCTGGGCAGCAGCATGGGGTGCTAGGCAGCAACTGGTCAAAGGGGGAGCCAGTTTAAAAACCAGCTCCCCTCACTGACCGGGTGCCTGTTGCCCAGTGCCGTTTCCTCTGGCACACAGGCAGCAGCGCAGGGTGGCAGCTGTCCCTGTCCAGGAGGGGGGTTTGAGCTCCCAAACCCAGCGCCAGTCAGAACTGAGCCAGGCTGCCTGACTGCCCAGCTCCTAATATGCATAAAATGCATAGTGGTAGCAAGGGTAGGTTCCAGACACAGTGGAAGCTGGGACTGAGCCATGCTGCTGGCCAGTCAGGTATAAAATGTATCTGGCAAGGGCTGTGTGTGGTCTACAGCAATAACAAAAAAGTTTTTTGCTTCTGGGATAATTGGTGAGTCAAAGAAAGTTTTACATCAGTAGTAGTGATACCTTGTACATCTGTCTTTATCACCTGACTTATGTTCTTTAGGTACCATAAAACAGGACTATGTAGCACTTTAAAGACTAACAAGATGGTTTATTCGGTGATGAGCTTTCGTGGGCCAGACCCACTTCCTCAGATCAAATAGTGGAAGAAAATTGGCACAACCATATATACCAAAGGATACAATAAAAAAAATGAACACATATGAAAAGGACAAATCAAATTTCAGAACAGAAGGGGAATGAGGGGGGGAGGTAAATGTCTGTGAGCTAATGATATTAGAGGTGATAATTGGGGAAGCTATCTTTGTAATGGGTAAGATAATTAATGTCTTTGTTTAGACCGAGGCGTAAAGTGTCGAATTTAAGCATGAATGACAGTTCAGAGGATTCTCTTTCAAGTCTGGTGTTAAAAGGTCTTTGAAGCAGGATGCAAGTAATCAAGTCGTTGAGACAATGCCCTTTCTGGTTGAAATGGCAAGAAACTGTTTTTTCTTTGTGATCCTGTCTAATATCTGTTTAGTGGGCATTGATTCTTTGGCGAAGTGTCTGAGACGTTTGTCCAACGTACATAGCAGACGGACACTTTCAGCACATGATAGCATAAATTATATTTCTGGATGAGCAGGAATATGTGTTCTTGATCTTATAACTCAATTGGTTAGGTCCAATAATGGTATCAGCAGAGTGAATATGTAGACAAAGCTGGCAACGGGGTTTGTTGCAAGGGAAGGTTCCAGGGTTGGTATTAGTGTGGTATGTCCTGTGGTTGTTGGCAAGAATCATCTTGAGGTTAGGTGGTTGTCTATAGGAGACTATGGGTCTGTCTCCCAGAGCCTCTCGGAGTTTAGTATCCTGTTCCAGTATAGGTTGTAGTTTATTGATAATGTGTTGGACAGGTTTAAGTTGGGGGCTGTAGGTGATGACAAGTGGTGTTCTATTGTTGGTTTTCTTGGGTCTGTCTTGAAGTAGATGGTTTCTAGGTATTCGTCTGGCTCTTTCAGTTTGTTTTTTTTATTTCTCCAGGTGGGTAGTTGAGGTTTATAAATGCTTGGCAGAGATCCTGAAGTTTCTGGTCTCTGTCAGTGGGATTAGAGCAGATGCAGTTGTATCGAAGGGCTTGGCTATAGACAATGGATCGTATGGTGTGTTCTGGATGGATAGACAACCACCTAACCTCAAGATGATTCTTACCAACAACCACAGGACATACCGCACTAATACCAACCCGTCTGCTATGTACATTGGACAAACGTCTCAGACACTTCGCCAAAGAATCAATGCCCACAAAACAGATATTAGACAGAATCACAAAGAAAAAACAGTTTCTTGCCATTTCAACCAGAAAGGGCATTGTCTCAACGACTTGATTACCTGCATCCTGCTTCAAAGACCTTTTAACACCAGACTTGAAAGAGAATCCTCTGAACTGTCATTCATGCTTAAATTCGACACTTTACGCCTCGGTCTAAACAAAGACATTAATTATCTTACCCATTACAAAGATAGCTTCCCCAATTATCACCTCTAATATCATTAGCTCACAGACATTTACCTCCCCCCCTCATCCTCCTTCTGTTCTGAAATTTGATTTGTCCTTTTCATATGTGTTCATTTTTTTTATTGTATCCTTTGGTATATATGGTTGTGCCAATTTTCTTCCACTATTTGATCTGAGGAAGTGGGTCTGGCCCACGAAAGCTCATCACCTAATAAACCATCTTGTTAGTCTTTAAAGTGCTACATAGTCCTGTTTTTTATTTCAGCTACACCAGACTAACACGGCTGCATCTCTATCACTATTTTAGGTACCATAGTAAGTGATGCATTAATAACTTGGTTGACTGTCAACAGGCACACACGGTCTCAGCAGTAGTTTCCACTGCCATTCTCTCAGGCGAAGCAGCAGAAATGAGATTGGAAAAGGTAAATGCTATGAAATGTTCACACCCAACATGAGCTATCATCTCGTTCATTCATTTAGTTTCACATAGTGTGAAAGGAAACCTACAATACTAAATGCACTGTGGTATAAGAAGTATAAACCCTTTAATGAAACTAGAAATTACAGTATGATGTAGATTTTAGGATTTGCTGCACTGGAAACAGTTTATTCGTTTATATCGTAATAGTAATAGAGAGGTAGCCGTGTTAGTCTGATCTTGCTAAAACAAAAGGAAAAACTACGTAGCACTTCACAGACGAACAAGATGGTTTAATAGGTGATGAGCTTTCGTGGGCCAGACCCACTTCCTCAGGTTGATCTGAGGAAGTGGGTCTGGCCCATGAAAGCTCATCACCTATTAAACCATCTTGTTAGTCTTAAAGTGGTGCATAGCTTTTCCTTTCATTTATATCTGTTTGTTTCAATTCCACAGATTGAATTCCTGCAGTACGATATCTTATTGCTTCCTTATAATACAGCAGGCCATTGGATTATTATGGTAAGATGTTTTCTATTTCACCTTATGATCCAGGTCAATATATGGGGTATTACACATTACATTGGGAGCACAGCTGAAAAGCATGCAGTGATCCAATGTCTGGTACTTAGGATTTTCATACAGTTCTGTGCATGCAAAGGCAAGTGGACTTTTATAGCTACGTACTGATGTCCTCAGGAAGTGAGTTCTTTAAAACATACCACTGTGAAGACTATATACTACTGTTGTCACTGTGACTTAAAAAAATCTATGCTGTGGTGTTTGACAGAATTCACACAATGCTTAGGCCATGTGGATTAGCGAGATATGACAAAGGGTAATTGGAAGGCAATACTTTGAGCAATCATTAAGAAATTGTTTAAATCATGATATTACAAATGAGATTTATGCCCACAATTGCATTTATAGATAGCACTGATGAAAACAACTGCATTGTTAATAATTGATCCCTTGTGCAATGAGATGAAGCATGAAAGAACATGCCTGAGGAATTGGAGGTGAATGTTTTTCTGTATACTGATTCTGAAAGTGTTACTGTGAAACTGTTTTCAAGAAACTTATCAACACTTCTGCTACTTAATTCCTGATAGCTATTAAGCAAACTTAAAAAATCAAGTACTTAAACTGAACGTGCTTAGTAATGTCAATTGTGCAAAGATTTTTGATAGATTCTGGCTAATTACTCTTAGTATGTGGGTAAGACACAGTGGCATAAGAGGGAAAGGTGTTGGTTAGACAGGAAACAGCAGATAGGGTAATATATGGTGAACAGGTGAGACAATAATCTGAAAGCAAGTGTTTTTATAAGCAGTAAGTCATTGCAAGCCATGAAGACATAGACATGGACAGGATTTCTATGCAGGTACAGAAATAGGAAAAGACAAATTCAGAACCCATTTATACAGTCTGATACTGCACTGCATACACATTTCAGACTCTTCATGGAACGATTAACCAAAGAATCTGCATCTTGCTGGACAAGTAAAATCATGCAACATCGCAAACAAACTGATGGGCACAGCTGTGGGCCACTCATCTTACAGGTACTGAATCCCAAATTGTCATTATAATTTGTGAATTATGTGCCTGTCGAGGGGAAACCTATTGTGAGAGACCCCTCAAACGTCACCTCCCTTGCAGCCTACCTGTTGGGGTCTGAACACGTGTTTTCCCCCTCCCGAGGGGCGTAATAGAGCCCCACGGGCAAAATCCACACACAGTACCTTGTAGTAGGATTAATACGGTCTGGCGGCCAGAGTCCATTGCCCAGTCTCATCTTTCTAGGTATGACACAGCCCAGAGGCCAATCCATACATAGTCTTTATAGTAGGGTTAATATGGCCTAGCAGACTACTTTACAAGCCTGTAGGCAAATTTAACTCTGTCAAGCCAGCTACGGAGGGAGTAGAGGTACCTAGGCCTTCCAACTCCAGTGGGTTGCAGGCTAGAACTCTGTAGGCAGTGGCTGAGGCTACTGCCTCCCTCCCTCAGCAAGGAATCCTGCCACAACATGCTGAACGCTCCGAATAAACTCCCCATCCTGGGCTACTCCCTACTGTGGTCTGGTGGGCGTCTTCCCTGTTGTCTGCCAACGATGCAATGGCCCTGCAGGTAGAACCTCCAGGACTGGCTGCCATTGGAAGGTCAGGTCACTCTTTCCCTTCCGGGATATCCCAGCAGCTCCTTCCCCTTCAGTGGTCCACCTTAGAATCATAGAACCATAGAGCTGGAAGAGACCTTAGAAGGTCATCAGGTCCAGCCCCCTGCTCTAGGCAGGACCAATCCCAACTAAATCAACCCAGCCAGGGCTTTGTCAAGCTGAGACTTAAAAACCTCTCGGAATGGAGACTCCACTACTTCCCTAGGTAACCCATTCCAGTGCTTCACCACCCTCCTAGTGAAATAGTTTTTCCTAATATCCAACCTAGAACTCTCCCACCACAACTTGAGACCATTGTTCCTCGTTCTGCCATCCATCACTACTGAGAACAGCCTTTCTCTAGCCTCTTTGGAACCTCCCTTCAGGAAGTTGCAGGCTGCTATCAAATCCCCCCTCACTCTTCTCTTCTGCAGACTAAATAGGCACAAATCCATCAGCCTCTCCTCATAGGTCATATGCTCCAGCCCCCTAATCATTTTGGTCTCCCTCTGCTGGACCCTCTCCAATGCGTCCACATCCTTTTTGTAGTGGGGGGCCAAGAACTGGACACAGTACTCCAGATGTGGTCTCACCAAAGCTGAATAAAGGGGAATAATCACATCTCTGGATCTGCTGGCAATGCTCCTTTTAATGCAACCTATATGCCATTAGCCTTCTTGGGTACAAGGGCACACTGCTGACTCATATCCAGCTTCTCGTCCACTGTAATCCCCAGGTCCTTTTCTGCAGAACTACTACTTAGCCAGTTGGTCCCTAACCTGTAGCAATGCTTGGGATTCTTCCGTCCCAAGTGCAGGACTCTACACTTGTCCTTGTTGAACCTCATCAGATTTCTTGTGGCCCAATCCTCCAATTTGTCTAGGTCACTCTAGACCCTATCCCTGCCCTCTAGCATATCTACCTTTCCCCCTAGCTTAGTGTCATCTGCAGACTTTCTGAGGGTGCAATCCATCCCCTCATCCAAGTCATTAATAAAGATATGAACAAAACTGGTCCCAGAGCCTTGACAAAGCTGCCCCCAGGTCCTTTTATAGTCTGCTTCTATGGGGAGCATATGTAGCAGGGCTGTCAGGGAGAGGCTCTTTCAGTCAGCTCACTCCCTGCTCTTCCGTGTGGATTGATGTACCGCGTTACATTACCATTACGATGTATTTTCTAAACAGAAGTGTTGTTAGTTTGCAGAAGCATATTTGCAGCAGAAAGACATTGCCTCTGTAGAAACAACAGAGGAAACTGTTAATGCTTTTAGAAGAAAAATAGCAATTCTGCTAATGAAGATGTCAGGTACTGTCTTTGTCCCATATTTTATAGACTCATTTTAAATATTTACAGATAACAGGGACCATGGATTTATGTTATAAAGCAATCAGGATATGTCTGCACTAGATTTTTCTTTTCAGAGAAAACTATGCTCAGTGTGCTCTGCAATTTGCTTTGAGTTTTTGGATTCCCTTTTTGGAAGAGGATTTTCTAACATTTGGCCCCATTTATCCAGGCCCAAATAGGAGAAAAGCCTCCTCTTTTGGAGGAGCCCTTATTCCTCATAGATGGAGGTATGCAGGGCTCCCTAAAAGAGCATGTCTGCTCTTCCGCCAAAAAAAGAGAAAGAACAGACGCGTTCCCTGGTCACACCGGTGACCCCACAAGCTAGACGTACCCACAGTTATCTCAATATCCCAGAAATGGACTATCTCATAATTGCTTCCGTAACTGTGACTCTGTTTGAGTAATATTTCTAAGTTCCCTAAAAAGATGGATGGGCTACATAGTTGATACAAACAAAGCAGTGAAATGAAATTATATATTTCTTATATCTAGCAGCAAAACAGTAAGATCTTGAAAAGCATTGTGTAAAGGACACATTATATTTTAATAAGTGACTGAATGAAAGAAAAGAGTCCTGAAATCAAGTACCTTAATAAATTTAATAAAAAGCAATCAATAAATAAGGAATTTAATGTAGAATTTACATCATAAATACTACAATAACTTTTCCAGAAAACATGGAAGAATACTGCGTGTACTGCAACTCTATCAGTTGCAAGAAAACAAGTGGTAACGTCATAATGGTAAGAAACAGAGAATTTTATCAATCAATCAGACATCATACATTGCAGCAGATCAAAACACAGACTATGTTACCAAACAAACAAGCTGGCTAAAGACGACGACGCTTTCAATGGGATAGCAGTAAAATTTGTCATCGTTGCTCATACCCAAGTGTTATCCCAGGCGCAAATGTGAGAAGTTAGTGAGAAGTTGTGTTTCATTCATAATACTGAGTTTTCTTTTTCTCATTTTGTTCTGTTCAAAGATCCAGTGTGACTCCTGCAAAAGGTGGGCACATGAGCTCTGCATTCCAAGTACAAACAAGCCAGAAACAATCGCTCTGGAACAGGAAAAATTCCATTGCAGAAAGTGTACATATTACATCAGTAGAGCAAAAAAGTTTGCACAGTTCTCCACGTAAAGAGAGGTGCAACTGCTAGTTTACCTCAGGTTTGATTTAAGCACTGGTTTCCAATACTGTAACTCCAGTGGAGAGGAAAAGTTTGCACAGTTCTCCACATAAAGAGAGGTGCAATTGCGAGTTTACCTCAGATTAGCTTTATGCACTGGTTTACAGTAATATATTGTCAGTGGAGAGCAAGAGTTTTCGCAGTTCTCCATGTACAGAGAGGTGTAATTGCTAGTCTACCTCAGGTTTGATTTATGCACTGGTTTACAATGATAAAGATTTTCACGTGAGTAAATTACTTCTGTGTGACTGTGATTGCGTCCTAAATACAAAATATGAAATGGAGAAAACTATCAAAGTGAATTAGCAACCACTGGATCAGAGGATGCGAAATGCCCCTCTGGACCAGAGGAAGGGGTCCAGGCAGGAAAATGTGACGTGGTGAAACCTGTCCATCAGAATTTCTTGCCCCCATATCTTACCTAGTAACTAAAGCTGAAAGAAGGTAAATCTGACACACGGCTAAATCTGACGCGCATGTGTTTACAAAACTCCTACTGGTAGGAAATTGGGATTGAAGCAGTTTGCAATGCTACACCAGCAGCAGCTTCCTGGGGGCGGGGTCACCTTCTCCCCACTGGGGGGAGGGCTGGCTGGGGACAGGGCTCCCCTTTTCCCCACGCGGGGGGCTGCCTGAGGGTGGGGCCCAGGGGCTGCACAAAAACACAGAGTCAATGTAGCGACTGTGAGTCACTTCCTGCGGCCAGGCAGGCTCCACCCAACGCCCCCTGGATCCCAGAGCGTGGGTCCGTCTTGGGTCTCTCTTGCCCCATGCGTGTCCCCAGCTGCTGCTGCTGCTCCCCGCCTGTGGGCCACGCAGCTGCCAGGGTGATGCCTCCAGCTGTTCTGAGTATTTTTGGGGTCAAATTAACTGTCCCTGGGTGGAAGGAAAAACCCTCCAGTTCTCCCCCACAGGGCTCCTTGCTGCTGCTTTCCCATCCCGCCCCCTGCCCCTGCCCAGGGACAACTCTGCCTGAAGGGTTTGCTGCTACAGATGTTAAGATTGTTTGGCTAGGGGTGTAGTCAATACAGTTTGTATCAATGACAGTATTAGTTGATAAGGGGCTGCTCTGCAGAGCCACAGTGGAGGTAGCTCCTGAAGCCTGGACGGCTGCCCCTCTGCATTTTAAATGTGGTAATGCTCTTACCACTTTTAAAATGCAGAGCCACAGCAGTCCCGGGGTGGGGGGGCAACCTAGCTCCCTGCTGGGACCCCCGCAGACAGGGGCTCTTGATGGAGCAGTCTCCCCTATCTCCTCCCTGCTGCTTCAGAGAGAGGCAGTGGGGAGGGGGTTGTCAGGTGGCACCATGGAGGGGCTGAGGGGAACCGGTTCTCCCCAGAACCGCTCCTGTTTCCTCCCCTCTTGCTGCCGCTCATACAGAGGCAGCGAGGGGGAGAGCAAGTAGCTGAGTACTCCGCTCGACTATCCAATAAGCTCATGCTTATCAGGCAGTCGAGTAATCATCTTCTCACTTACCTCCCTATTTGGTAATCTCACTCTCCGGATTGTCTCCGTGGTGTGGTGAGTGGGCTTGCACGTTCCAACGACCCTGAGAGTGATGGCATAGGGAGTCTCATGCTCCCAGCAGGGTCACCCATGGCGGCAAGGTCAAGGGGGAGGGACCAGACAAAGAACAATCCTAAAAGTCCTGAATGGCAGAACAGGTGGAGGCTAGCAAGGGTCATGCTACAATGGCTGTGAAGGCGAAGGGAGGCTGCAGTGGACAGGAGACTCCCAATTGTTGTGCCATTGGATCCGGGCCTTCTGTCCGTCAGAGATTGTGTGGTGGCTGCCCTGCAACAGTCCCCCCCGCCCACATTAAAAGAAGTCATGCACAGGCATCTTCCTAAGTGCACTACTCTCCTAAGCCTAAACCCTATGGCCTCTGGTGACAGGAGCAGGACTGTGAAATCCGGAAGCTTTTAGTGATGGACCAGCGCATAGGCGGTGGAAGTGTGTATCGGTTGTTCCGTTTCGAGGACCGAGATGGTAGGATGGTCTGGAAGCTGCATCTGCGATTGAGCAGCCCTATTTAGGATCCTCTCTGCTCACCCCATCTGGGTTGGAGGGCTAGAAAAGGTGCCCTGAACACCAGCCCCTGCCCCTTCTGCGATAAGAGCTGTGGCTCCCGAATCAGGCTGGTCAGCCATCAACGGATCCACAAATAGGAGGGTGACAGGATAATGTCCTACTTGTTATCGGGTGGGTAATGGGAGCTGTTATCACATCTGTCTGTTCTGCCTTGTGTTCTCCTGCCACAATTGCTGCTTCTGCCTTTCCCATCCTACAGCCCCAGGGCAGTGAGCACCTCTTCCTTCTCCCCAGGTATACCAGGCTTGGATAGGGGGGTGAGGGGTTCATCTGTCACAGTTTTCCCACCTCTGCCTTTCTCCAGCCTTTGCTCTAGGGCTGGTAAATTCTGATGGATGGAGACATTCCCAACATAGTTTGCTACCTCTCCCCAGGGCCGGATTAAGACCTTTAGCGGCCCTAAGCACTGAAAAGATTATGGTGCCCCCCCATATGTAATTCAAAATAAAAACAATACTATACTGTAAAATCTCTTTTTTTTGTGCCCCTGCTTTGCTGGTGCCCTAAGCACGTGCTTAGTCTGCCTATTTGGTAATCCCGCCCTGCCTCTCCCCCTTTCCCATCTCCAAGTCCAGAGGTAGAAAGCTATGATGCATGTGGGAGTTGTAGCCTATACAGTATAGGACTAGCCCACTTGCTTGCCTAAATATCTTCTCTTATGGGGTCGAGGGTTTGTTGTACTATAATATGTGTATAGATTTGTATGAGAGTCATTTTGGCTCTAACACAGTGGTTCCCAACCTTTTTTATACCACAGACTGGCAAACTCATTCAAAAACTTACTCCCACTGGTATAGAAACATATGCATATTTATTATAATAATTTATTTATTTGCATATTCATTGCAGTAATTAATTTTAAGTGGTCGCGTGTCATTTTGCATTGCATCTGTGCACACACAGTAAGGCTATGTCTACACGGGTGGGTTCTTGTGCAAGAACGGCTGCTCTTGCACAAGAACCCGCATAGCATCTATACTGCCCGCCCGCTCTTGCACAAGAAGATTTACAGTACAGCGTTGGAAAACAGGGCTTCTTGCGCAAGAGCTACGCTCTTTTCTAACAAGTGTAAGCCCTCTTGCGCAAGAGGACAGTGAGGACGTGCAGCAGGGGTTTCTTGCACAAGAAAGCCCTCTGGCTAAAATGGCCCTCAGAGCTTTCTTGCGCAAGAGAGCGTCCACACTGCCATGGATGCTCTTGCGCAAAAGAACCCTTGCGCAAGATGTTTTTGCGCAAGAACCCACCCGTGTAGACATAGCCTAAGGGAACCGGGGGAAGATGGCAAAGAAGGGAAGGGAAAGGGAGGAAGGGGCAAGGAGCTCGAGCAAAAGAGGGGACCAAGCCAGGGAGAGGCTGGGCTGAAAGCGGCAGGTGTTGACTCCGGCTTGGAGGGCTGCTCCTACCGTGTCCCCTCACTACCAGTCACCTGGGTAGTGGTTGCCCCTGCCAGCCCCCAAAGCTCAGCATGGCCAGGCAGCGGCAGGTCCCCACGTGTGTGCGCTGGCTAGGCTGAGAGCAGCTGGAGGCCAGTGGGAGGCTCCTACAAGCAGAGAGGAGGAGGGTCCTGACCGGCAGCGCCAGCATGGGCAGGAGGAGAGCGGGCTCGGGGCGGGCCAGGGCTGGTTTCTCAGTCTCTCCTCCCGCATGAGAAGTGGGGTGGGAGACTGGCCTGGGGGTGCCCAGGAGCTTCTCCTCTTGCTGCAGCCGCCCTCCACACGGCACTGGCCCTGGCCACCGAAGCAGCCACCTTCCACGTGGCTCCACCAGCCAGGCCCTGTGGCAGCCGCCGGAACTGGAACCAGGGCCATGTTGGAACCTGCCCCTGGTTCCAGCTGCTGCACACCGGCTCAATCAGCAGCTGCACGGCCACACTGCCACACACCTTACTGGGGACGCCATGAAACCCATCACCAAGCCATGGCGGCATGGCCTGGCAGTGTGTCGGGGCCTGGCAGCCGGTGGTTCACAGACCAGTGCCGGTGATTGGGAACCACTGTTCTAGGAAAAGGGACCTACAGGCTGTATCCTGCACGGTAAGCCAAGGCAACAAATGTACACATGTGTGGGATCTTTTGCCTAGAGAGGCGGTGATGAGCTAAAGCCGTGGTTAAAATTAATTACCATGGTGAACATGCAAATAAACTAATTACCATGATGAATATGCAAATGTTTCTATACGAGTCCACCAAAAGTCTTTGAACGAGTTTGCCGGTGTGTGGTTTAAAAAAGGTTGGGCACCACTGAGCTAAAGCACAAGGTCCATATAGGCTGCAAAGTGATGCTGAGGAGTCCCAACAGCGTTTGTACGACACGAGAGTTCTTGTGGCATTCACAGAGGTGCTCACCACAGTTGTGTTGTGACTTTTAGCACAGCTAGATAAGGGAAGCTTTGGAGCAAGGAGGTATGGGGTGACCAAGTACAGACCCTCTTTTCACTAAGTAGGTGCACTGCAACTGGGAACGTGTAGACACCTGAAAAAAGTGGTTAGGACAGAAATAACAGAGTGAGAAGGAGCTAATGTCATTCAGGTGCGTGTGTCACACCAGTGCGTACAAACACACCAGTCTCTGGAAGAAGGGCATCCGATATTCCTGTGGTTGAGGGAACTACAGTGGGACACTGAAGGAGGGCACAGGTGTTCAAGCTCTGTAAGAGAGGAGCCCCACTGTGCCAAAGAGACTGATGTGTTGTTAGTTTATTAGTCTGTTATTACTTAGGCTACATCTACACTGGTGTGATCTTGTGCAAAAACTCTTTAGCGCAAGAGTTCTTGCGTTAAGGTAGTTGCGCAAGAGAGCATCTACACTGGCATGTGCTTTTGCACAAGAGCATCCTTGCCAATGTAGATGCTCTCTTGCACAAGAAAGCTCCAATGGCCATTTTAGCCATAGGCTGTGTCTAGACTGGCCAGTTTTTCCAGAAAATCAGCCGCTTTTCCGGAAAAACTTGCCAGCTGTCTACACTGGCCCCTTGAATTTCCGCAAGAACACTGACAATCTCATGTAAGATCATCAGTGTTCTTGCAGAAATACTATGCTGCTCCCATTCGGGCAAAAGCCCTCTTGCGCAAATGCTTTTGTGCAAGAGGGCCAGTGTAGACAACGTGGTATTGTTTTGCGCAAAAAAGCCCCGATGGCTAAAATGGTGATCGGGGCTTTCTTGCGCAAAAGCACGTCTAGATTGGCCAGGGACGCTTTTCCGCAAAAAGTGCTTTTGCAGAAAAGCGTCCGGGCCAATCTAGACGCTCTGTTCCGAAAATGCTTTTAACGGAAAACTTTTCCGTTAAAAGCATTTGCGGAAAATCATGCCAGTCTAGACATAGCCATAGGGTTTTCTTGTGCAAGAAATTCATGTTGCCTGTCTACACTGGCCTCTTGCGCAAGAACAGTTGCGCAAAAGGACTTATTCCTGAGCAGGAGCGTCAGAGTTCTGGTGCAAGAAGCCCTGATTTCATACATTAGAATGTCAGTTTACTTGCTCAAGAACATGCAGCCAGTGTAGACAGGCAGCCAGAGTGTATTAGTTATTGTTAGTTTGTTTCCTCTGAATTGTAAGTTTAAAACTCCATTAGCTTCTTCAGTTGTGTATAGCAGTGTGTCTCAACTATTTTTATAAAGTACTCTTTAAAAAAAATTATACGTACCCCCAGTACCTACAGTTTTCAGACACACACATTTTTTTTCTACCATTGCAGCACATTTGTTTAAACAACTTAATCATAGCCGGGCGGGCGATGACATTTTTGGGTGTAAAAAATATAAAAATAATAAAGCACTGTAAAACTTAAAACAAAAATTCAGTTTTCTCCAAATTTCAGTTGTGTTGACATACCCCCCAGACTTCTCTCGAGTAAGGGTGCTTGTACCACTGGTTGAGAAACACTGGTCTGTAGAACGTGATTGCCTTTGTAACTCTGATTGGTTTCCCATTGGATTGCTGTTTGATGGCTACTCCATCAATCTCAATAAGAGTCTTCAAGGCTACATTGGCCTGAAGTCATGTCTACACATCAGCTCAATGGAAAGTGCTGGCAGTTACAGTGCTGCTCAAAATCGCTGTGGCGTGTCCACACTGTCAGCCACCAGTGCAGTAATGTGACCACACTCACGGCCCTTGAAGCACCTTTTGGAGCAGTGCACTCTGGGCAGCTTTCCCACAGTGCACCTCTTCCTCTTCTGCCACACAGCTTTGTGGGGAGGCACTGTCCCAGTGCCTCCTGGTGCATTACCTCACATCCCAGCAACCCCTGGCCTTCCATCCACATTTGGCACTGTCTTTCAACGGCTTCTGTGCGGCAACTGGTCTGCAGGAATTGAGCCCTAGCTGCTGGTACATCTCACCAACACATTGTGCCTGGCAGTAAAGTTATTCCTGAGGCTGCAGAGTGACAATGAGGAGCCCCAGCAGCATTTGTACAACATGAGATTTCTTGTGGCGTTCACACGGGGGCTCACCCCAGTGGAATGTTACTTTTGGGCTCGGGAAACAAGCACTTAGTGGTGGGATCCCATCGTCTGGGAAAAGGAGCCATGGCTGCAGAACTTTCAGAGGAGGAAAGCCTCACGGGACTATGTGCTGTGCTCACCCCCACCTTGCAAGGCAAGGACACGGGCATGAAAGCTGCCGTACCAGTGGCAACACCCGTGACGAGCGCACTGTGGAAGCTGGCTGCTCCAGACAGCTTTCGCTCGCTTGCCAACCATTTTGGAGTGGGGAAAGCTAAGCCTTTGAATTGTGCTTATGGATGGGTGCAGGGCCATCAACTGGCACATCGTGCTCTGAAAGACAGTGACTCTAGGCAACGTGTGTGAAACCGTGGCTGGCTTTGCACGGATGGGCTTTCCAAAGTGCAGTGGGGAGATAGACGGCACGCAAGTTCCAATTCTGGCACCAGATGGTAGTAAGACGAAGGCCTAAAACAAAAGTCCATGTAGCACAGGTCTGGTTTGAGGCCTGAGGCCTAGCTGCCAATGGATAAAACATTGCTAACATAAAGCAAAGCTAAGCTGTGAGCAAGAGGCAGGCCCCTGCTCACAGAACTTAGCACGAATTTGGCTGAGAGTGCTCACTCCACTTCCTGCCCCTTCTCTACCGCCCCCCACCTCTTCCAGCCCAGTTCTGCCCCCTCACCCAAGCACGCTATGTCCCTCTCCTCCCCTGCGCCCATGGCAGCAGCTGGGGGACTCTGGGGGGATCGATGCCACGAATGGGGACGGCTGGGGGAGGTTGAGGGGAAGGGAGGAAACTGGCTGCTGGGGGGTGCTAGGATGAGTTCTTGAAAAGACAGAGTCAAGCACAGAGGCCCAGACATATGCTCCCAAATAGGTAACAGAGACCTTCTCACAGTAGGGCTACGTCTACACAGCAGGCTTCTTGTGCAAGAACTGTTTTGCACAAGAGTTCTTGTGCAAAAGGTCTTCCACAAGAGCGCGTCCACACTGCCATGTGCTTTTGGACAAGAGCATCCATGGCAGTGTGGACGCTCTCTTGAGCAAGAAAGCTCTGATGCCCATTTTAGCCATAAGGCTTTCTTGCACAAGAAATTCATGTTGCCTGTCTACACTGGCCTCTTGTGGAAGAGCTCTTGCACAACAGGGCTTATTCCTCCTGGGGAGAGGAATAACTCTTCCGGAAGAAGCCCTGTTTTCCGACGCTGTACTGTAAAGTTACTTGCGCAAGAGCGTGCGTGCAGTGTAGACACTCTGCAAGTTTTTGCGCAAGAACAGCCATTCTTGCGCAAAAAGCTTGCAGTGTAGACATAGCCTTAGCTGAATAATGCACTGAACTCATTGGCTGCACATGGGGAATGTGGTTCCCCAGAGAAGGAGCCAGGCCTGGCCAAAGGGTTTGCGAGGCTCAAGGCAGAATGCTGGGAGCAGGGCCCCAGGCACAACCGGTGGATGGTGATTACTCAGCAGCATGGGGCCTCCAGCTCCAGTGGCGTTTTCTTTGTCAGTGAGGTGGAGTTTGCAGGTGGAGCACACCTGGAGACTGGCAAGCGGGGGAAGTAGCCCTGAGAAAGGGAACTGCAGGGTGGGGGCTTGTTCTGCAGCTTTGCGAAGGGGGCAGCAGCATGGGAAGCTCCCCGCAGGTGGAAGGGCCAGATCAGAGCCCTAGGCAGGCTGTGCCACTTCCCAGCAGCTGGTAGGATTGAACTAATTCCCCCGGTTGGATGGGCGTGGGTCCTAGGGGCTGCTCTGCTCCCCCCAAGTGTCACTGGCAGCTGGTTGGGCCTGGCTAATGGCTTGTGTGTGCAGCCAGCGCTGGGTTGGGGAATTCACGTCAACATCCTGCAAAGTGCGAGGCCCAAGGCCGGCTCCCTGCCCTAAGGCTGGGCCTGGCGGAGCGCCTGGGGCAAGGCATAGGGTTGCCGGGTGTCCGGTTTTGAACAGGACAGTCCAGGATTCGAGCTTTCTGTTGGGGAAACAAATGGAGAAAACAGAAACAAGACAACAGAAATGTTCGAAATAGGCTGTAAGGTAACTTGCGATGTCATGGCAAGCGTGTCCGCTATTTGTGTTGAAACCCTCTGGCAGCCTTAGGCCAGGGGCTGCAGCCCGCGAGTGACTCCCCCCGACAGGAAGGCAGAGCGGAGGCTCAGGCGGGGGCCCGGCCGGGGCGCGCAGCATCGCGCGGCTCGCCCAGCGGCCACAGCGGGGGGCGCGGAGCCCGCAGGCGGGCCTGGAACGAGACAGCAGCGGGCGGGCGGGCGGACCCGGGCCAGGCGCGGCCCGCGCTAGGACCCAGCGGAGCCAGCCCCGCTCCCGCAGCCCGGCTGCAGGAAGTGAGTGAAACGCGGGCGCTGCAGGGACTCGGGCCGGGCGCCCCTCGCTGCCCCCGGGCCCCGCTGCGCTCCGAGCGGGGCAGGCTCCCAGCGCGGGGCCCTTCCCGCTGCGCCCCAGAGACGCCCCCCCAGCGGGGAGAAGGTGAGACCCGGCCCCAGGGAGCCCCCAGGCTGCTCCCCGCGGGGCTGCTGCCAGCGCCTGCCCGGGGCGGAGGGAAGCGGCTGCAGCCCCAGGACTTGCAGGGGGCGGGGCAGCCACGTGTGGGGAGACCGGAGGGGGCGGGACTGTGGGGGGGCCAGGGGGCAGGAAGTGGGGAGCGGGGCTGTGGGGAACACGCAGGGAGCGGGGCTGGGGGGGGGGGCAGAGCCGGGACCGGGGGACACTGAGTGGGAGGGATGAAGAGAAGCAAAGAGGCTGGGGGGGGGGGGAACATGGGTCAAGTGCAGTCTGGGGGGGGAGGGGGAGCCAAGGGGCAGGCGAGGGAGGTGGGGGAGAGACACTGGCCGCTCCCCCAGGCTGTGGGGTAAGAGAGGAGGGTGCTGCCGATGGTGGCCATTGGCAGGGGACTTCTGAGGGCTCTGAATTTACAAGGCAAAAATCCCCCCTCCGCACACACGCACCCAGCCACTCTCACACGTGCACCCTGTTCTGTGCTCACAATTCAGTCTGTGATTTACTTAACACAGACCCATGGATGTTCCGTGTCTGGGGCTGAGGAGGGTCCTGCCTTATTCTTGTGCGGGGGATTCTGCATCCAGCCAGGGCCATGGAGAGCAGCAGGGAAAGGGTTCAAGTGATGCTTAGTTTGAGGGGGCATTTTTCCCTGTGCAGGTTCAGTCAGCGCGGATTTACAGCTCAGGTTTGGTTCTGGTTCAAGTACAAAACCCCTGTGTAAACTGGGTCTCTAGCTCCACCTGGAGTTCAGCGAGTCAGTGAACTCAGCATGGGCCCGGCTGGCCAGGGGCTGCATAGGGCGGCTGGGTCATTGGCTGCTCCCAGCAGAGGGCTCTGGTCATTGCTAAGGCTGAGGGGACCAGTGTCAGTCTCTGTGCTCAGGGCACTGAAGCCCAAGAGCCAGCTGGGTGCCTGGGGCAGAGGCTGCTGCCTCCATTGTGGTCTGGGGGGCAAGGGCTGAGCAGCTGCTGCCCAGCTGGGTCTATGCTGAGAGAAACCATCACTAACTCTGTCCCCAGCTGGGGGAGGGAGGTGGCTTTCTGTTGTGTCTGGAGTCAGGATGCTAGGTCAGCCGCAGGCAGGTCCTGAGCCAGAGACTGCAGGTGATGAGGGCTAGAACTTGGGGAAAGTGCTGGGGCCAGACCCCATCTCTGCTCCCAGGAGCTGCTCCCTCCCCCATAGGCAGGCTCCCAATCCTGCTCACAATGGGGAGGAAATGCCTCCAGGACAGTAACCAGTTCATTCAGGCAGAAGCAGACAGGGGAGGCTGATGGGAGCAGCAGGAGCAATCAGTGGGGAGGGAGGTTCCCAGCTGGCTGTCCTCCCTGCAGCTCCATTCCCTGCAGTCCCCAGGGCAGAGTGTGGGCAGATTGAGGGTCCTGGGGAGAAGGGGAGGGGCAGGGAGAGGAAAAGCCAGTTTCTGCCTCTGCCTTGTCCCCTGGGGGGAATGTGCGGCCCTAGGAGCAAGGGTGGTCCAGCAAAGCGACTCCTTCAGTTGTGCTCCTTTCTGGCATTCGGCTCAGAGGCTCTGTTGCTGGGAGGGATTGATTGTCTTGTGTGTTTAGTCCCAATGCCAGAGGGCAGGTCTGTGATGTATAATGGTCCCTGAGGGTTTCCCAGCATGGGGGAGGCTAGAGTATCTGTCTGCAGGGAAAGAGCCTGTGGGGAATCCGGTATGACATGGACTACGGCTAAATCAGAAACTTCCCCAGTTGCCCTTCTCACCCTTTTTTTTCCAGATCACCAACGTGCAGACTGTTGTGTTCCAGATCAGCCCATCTCCCCAGGGGGCCGTTCAGGGAAATGGCAGTGCTGGAGCCAGCTCAGGTAGGGTTGTTTGGGGAGCTTCTGGGGAAGGCTGTGGGAGAGGCTGTAGCCCTTTTTATATGTAAAGTAAATTGTGTAACAGAGTGTTACATCACTGTGGGCTCTACACCATGGGAAACTACAGTTTCAAGCAGAGTGAAAGCTTTGTTACTTGCTTCAAATTTGAAGCATCTCAGAGTGGTAGCCGTGTTACTCTGTAACTTCAAAAAAAAAAAAAGAGTAGTTAGTCTCTAGGGTGCTACGGGACTACTCATTTTTTTTTAGAGTCTCTAGGAACACATAAAGAGCAAAGGTAGTGGCCACGCAGAGGTTCACCAGTGCAAGGGTTAGTCTGTTTTATGTTTCATTAAAGTCCTGATTATCCAAGCCTGTAAAAATTCCCTAGGCCCAGGTTACAAATGTAGTTGTACTCACATTCCTGACATTTGTGTCAGCAGCTGATGGGTCTCTCCTGGCTTGATCATCAGTGCTTCTCACTGGAGTCTCACAGAGGGAACCCAGTTCTCCCACACTGGGCACCCCCTTTTCATACCAAGTATCAGAGGGGTAGCCGTGTTAGTCTGGATCTGCAAAAGTGACGAGGAGTCCCGTGGCACCTTATAGACTAACAGATTTATTGGAGCATAAGCTTTCATGGGCAAAGACCCACTGATGAAGTGGGTCTTTGCCCACGAAAGCTTATGCTCCAATAAATCTGTTAGTCTATAAGGTGCCACAGGACTCCTCGCCCCTTTTCATACCTTAATTCTGTCTATACCTACATTCCACACTAGGGATGGGAGATCCCAGTTAATTAAATGGGAGTGGGAGAGGGGCTGAAGATCTCCCTGCCCATGGTACAGTGGGCCCTGCAAGGCTAGAGCAGCCCCCTGCCCGTGGCTGGTTAACCATAACCATCGCCCAGTAAGAGTATAATACTTATGGTTAATCATTCTCATCCCTACTCTGCATGTGTCCATAAAAATGTCCGTGACTTTTCTCTTACTGGATTGTGTCCCTCGAAATTTAAGGGACCCCAATTTTCTATGGGCTGAGTAAGTCCCCTTATTAGCATTGATATCATGATTAAGACTCCTGTCTGAAGCTTTGTTTACATGTGCAAGGTCAGAGCGGTCCTGCGAAGGGTGTCGCTAACCGTGCATTGGCACTTCAGAATGCTGAAACCTGCATCGCTCAGGTGTTTTTTCACACCCCCGAACAAGAAAGTTTCAGCTCTGTAAAAAGCCAGTGTAGACAAGGCCTGAGACATACCATAAAAGTGCCTCTTTTTATAACCTAATATTAACTTTCTGGATAATATTTTGCAATATTATTACTTTGTACTTCTTGTCCCATAATTTTAGGGCACTCGGTAATTTCCAGTCACTTATGTCATTATTTCTTGTCTTCAAGACCTAAAAATAACTGAGCTAGTCTTGAGGTCTTAACCTGGGGGTTCTTATGTTTCAGCTTTTGTTACTTACAACTAATGCATGTGTAGTATTTAGAGGAACTACTTTATACTTTTTTCATCCCACAAATTAACTCGTTTTACATACAGTGTATATACAGGTTGGACCTCCCTCGGCTGACACCCCTGGGACCTGGTCGGTCCCGGATGAGGAATTTTGCCAGACCAGGGTTGGTAATTTCTGGCCCCCCAGCCACCACCCCCTCCCCAGCCCTAGCCCGGCCTGCCTGCTGGGCAGCTGCTATGCACCTGAGCTCCCGACCCCACTGGGCAGCTGTGGGCCATGGCTCGGAGCCGCACCGGGCCTCTGCTGCTGTGGCTCCCAGCCTTGCTGTGCAGCGCAGCTACTGCATGCTCGGCAGCCCTGCTAGCAGTTCCCTGCTGCTGGCCCTCCACCAGGACTTCCTGGTCCTGCAACATCCATGGATTTTGCCAGACCAGAGACTCCTGGTATAGAGCATTTCAAGCTGTATATTATAACCATCACACATGATATAAACATCAGAAAATGAAAAATAACAAAAAATAATTGTCTAGAAGTGGCAGGTGCAACAATCACAGAACACTAGAACTGGAAGGGACCTTGAGAGGTCATCGAGTCCAGTCCCCTGCCCTCATGGCAGGACCCAGTACTGTCTAGATCATCCCTGACAGGTGTCTGTCTAACCTGCTCTTAAATATCTCCAGAGATGGAGATTCCACAACCTCCCTAGGCAACTTATTCCAGTGTTTAACCACTCAGACAGTTAGGAAGTTTTTCCTAATATCCAACCTAAACTTCCCTTGCTGCAGTATAAGCCCATTGCTTCTTGTTCTATCCTCAGAGGCCAAGGAGAACAATTTTTCTCCCTCCTTCTTGTGACACCCTTTTAGATACCTGAAAACTGCTATCATGTTCCCTCTCAATCTTCTCTTTTCCAAACTAAACAAGCCCAATTCTTTCAGTTTTCCTTTGTAGGTCATGTTCTTTAGACCTTTAATGATTCTTGTTGCTCTTCTCTAGACCTCCAATTTCTCCACATCTTTCTTGAAATGTGGTGTCCAGAACTGAACACAATACTCCAATTGAGGCCTAATCAGCACAGAGTAGAGCGGAAGAATGACTTCTCATGTCTTGCTCACAATACTCCTGTTAATGCATCCCAGAATCATGTTTGCTTTTTTTCCAACAGCATCACACTGTTGGCTCATATTTAGCTTGTGGTCCACTATGAACCCTAGATACCTTTCTGCATTACTCCTTCCTAGACAGTCACTTCCCATACTGTATGTGTGACATGGATTGTTCCTTCCTAAGTGGAGTACTTTTTATTTGTCCTTATTAAACTTCATCCTGTTTACCTCAGACCATTTCTCCAGTTTGTCCAGATAATTTTGAATTATGACCCTATCCTCCAGAGCAGTTGCAACCCCTCCCAGCTTGGTATCATCTGCAAACTTAATAAGTGTACTCTCTATTCCGATATCTAAATCGTTGAAGAAGATATCGAACAGAACTGGTTCCAAAAAGAAATACACAAGGATGAGCCAGGGATGGATTGTGTTAAATCTGCTGGGGTATGCTCAGGCTAGGGGCTGTTTTATGAACATTGGTGCAGGTGTATGAAGGGGGTGTGGTGAACATTCCCTAGTTTCTGAAACAGGAAACAGCTCCCTGGGTAGGGCTGGGCAAACAGACCAGAATGCAGGAGCCTGAACCCTCTCTCTCCCACCAGAGACTGGGCTGAGATACAGAGGGGAGGTGATGGGATTCCTGTCCCTGTTCCCTGCCCACAGCTCTGCTTCCCATATCAGCCTGTGACTGGTAGGTGGGTGAATGAGAAGACCCTGCCCTGCTCTGTCTGCTGGGAGGCACAAGGAGCTTTCCCCTTCCCTCTGTTCCCTGGAGCCCCCTGGCCACTCTGAGCAGGGTGGGGGGGCGGGGATTCTCTTTCTCTGGTCCTCCCAGAGCTGCCCTGTTTTTATGGTACTTCCCCCATGACTAGGGGGGCTATGGCTGGGATGGCAGGTGCTGAGTGGGGGGTCCCTGTTGTTGCAGATGTGGGTGACCTTCGAGGAGGTGGCTGTGTATTTCACCCAGGGGCAGGGGGCGATGCTGGACCCCGCTCAGAGAGCCCTCTACAGGGACGTCATGCAGGAGAACTACGAGACTGTGGCCTCGCTGGGTAAGGATTCCTGGGCCCTCAGCTAGCAAAGCCCTGGGGCCGGCATTTCTGTATTGGGTCAGGTTTTTCCCTGGTCACTGAGATAACAGGGGAGTGGGTTTCACAGCTCCAGTGTTTGAGCCGCTAACCTCCATACCTCCTTCAGCAGGCTAGGGGGTTATGAACATGATGGATGTGCTAATTCAACCCAGTCCCTCTAGCTGTTACTGGGGCAGGCGCAGCGTATGACCCTCTCTGCGTTAATTCTCACGCACACACACAAGAGCTCTGTGCACCTCCCTTCCTGGGACTAGCTCCATCTGTGGGGAGGGCTCAGGGCTCTTGAGGCTTAGACATAGGGAGGGGTTTAACCCCAGACCTGTGTGTGCCTCAACAAGACCCCCAGAGCCTACAGATCAGGGGTGGGCAAAAGGGCCCGGGAGCCTTGCAAAGTCTCCTCCCACCCTGCCAGGAGTGTGTGGCACTTCTAAGCACTATGTGCTCCTTGCAGGGCAAAGGAAACTTTGTGCCCTGCCCAGACCCTGATTGGCCTGGGGGCGGAAGGGGGAGCATGCAAAGTCTCCTCCCACCCCAGGGGCATGGGCACTCAGGGGGAACCTCAGTGGGGGGCAAAGATTTAACATGCTCCCACACCCCCAGACTAATCACGGTCTGTAGATGGGGAAGCAGGGAAGCATCCTGGTCCCGCCCCTTTCCAGTGCGGCCTGGGGCCACTTCAGACATTTCTGAAGTGGCTCCTAGCCCACCCCACTGTAGATCCTGGATGCGCCTACTGATCATGTGTCAGGTTTCCCTTCCCCAGACATCAGCCTCTCCCAAGGGGGCTCAGTGACCATGTTCTCATTTGTTCATATCTGAGGAAAATCAAGGGGTGAGTTTAAACTCCAGCTGTGCCTTTTGTGAGAAATAGAGCCCCAGGCCTTTGTGCCCTCACCTCAGGCCTGATTTCACCCCCAGGAGGACTCCCCATTCCCAAACCTGCCCTGATCGTCCGGCTGGAAGCAGGGGAAGAGCCGTGGGTCCCGGATCTCCAGGCCTCTGAGGAAAGGAAGATCCCAAGTGACTCCAGTGAGGCAGGTGAGGGGTCAGTGACACTGACACAGAAGGTATCCAGCAAACGGAGGAAAAAAGTTTAAAATCCTCCACATGTGGTGTGAGCCCTGAGCTCTGCCTCCTCTCACCCCGGAGAGACTGTGGGCAGCAGGTGCCATGTCATCATGGCAAGTATCACTTACGGCTTCTCACCCACCTTGTTTGCTGTCAGGATTTTTCTCCCCAACTTCACTTCCCGGGGAGTGTCTGGGTGGGATATGGAGACGGAATTCACTTTCTCAGTCTCCCAAGCAGTGACTATGTTGTGTTTTCCCTCTTTGCGATTCCCCTTTCGGTCCTTTGTACCAGTCCAGACAATGATTCCTGCCTGGATTCTCTCCCTCCTCCAGCAGGTCAGGACACCATGCATGAGAGCGAGGAGATTAATCTACAGAAGGGAGGTCCTGAGCAAGTGGAACTGCAGGGGGCTTGTTTGAGAAGAGCTGAATTGTTTTATCCCCATTGCTTGGAACAGGAAAAAACCTGGAGTGATGGGCATAGGTCACAGAGGAAGCTGGGAAACCGCACAAGGAAGAAAGTAGATGAATCAATTGAATGTAGTGGAGGAGGCAAGGATCCCAAAGAAACCTCAGCCCAGCAGGCAAATCATAATAAAAAGAAACCCTACAAATGCTTGGACTGTGGGAAGAGCTTCAGGTACCCCTCAGCCCTCATTAACCATGGGAGAATCCACACAGGAGACAAGCCATACAAATGCCTTGAGTGTGGGAAAAGCTACCGTCAGAGCTCCCATCTTATTACACATCAAACTGTGCACACAGGAGAGAAACCATATAAATGTTTGGACTGCGGGAAAAGCTTCACTCAGCGCTCAGCCCTTATTACCCATGAGAAAATCCACACAGGGGAGAGACCTTATAAATGCCTTGACTGTGGGAAAAGCTACCATCGGAGCTCACACCTTATTGCACATCAGAGAGTGCACACAGGAGTGAGACCCTATAAATGTTTGGACTGTGGGAAAAGTTTCACTCAGCGCTCAGCTCTTGTTACCCATGAGAAAATCCACACGGGGGAGAGACCTTATAAATGCCTTGACTGTGGGAAAAGCTACAATCGGAGCTCACACCTTATTGCACATCAGAGTGTGCACACAGGAGAGAGACCATATAAATGCTTAGACTGTGGAAAAAGCTTCAGTCAGCGTTCAGCCCTTATTACCCATAGGAGAATCCACACAGGGGAGAGACCCTACAAATGCCTTGAGTGTGGAAA
Source organism: Pelochelys cantorii (assembly GCA_032595735.1). NCBI lineage: Eukaryota > Metazoa > Chordata > Testudines > Trionychidae > Pelochelys > Pelochelys cantorii. Next base: position 15,837,089 of record CM064345.1, read on the forward strand.
AAGCTTCAGTGTGAGTTCACATCTTACTACGCACCGGAGAGTGCACACAGGAGAGAGACCATATAAATGTGTTGAGTGTGGGAAAATCTTTAGTCGAAGCTCACATCTTACTACACATCGGAGACAGCACACAGGGGAGAGACCCTACAAATGCTTGGACTGTGGGAAAAGCTTCAGTCAGCAGTCAGTCCTTATTAACCATGGGAGAATCCACACAGGAGAGAGACCCTATAAATGCCTGGATTGTGGAAAAAGCTTCAGTGTGAGCTCACAACTTATTACCCATCGGAGAGTGCACACAGGAGAGAGACCGTATAAATGCTTGGACTGTGGGAAAAGCTTCAATCATAGCTCACATCTTACTAAACACCGGAGAGTGCACACGGGAGAGAGACCATATAAATGCCTTCAGTGTGGGAAAAACTTCAGTCAAAGCTCAAGTCTTAATAAACATTGGAGACTGCACAAAGGAGAGAGAACCTAGAAATGTCTTGTGTGGGGGGAAAAACTTCAGTGATGGCTCAAACCACATAAATACCTGGATGATAGGAAAAACTTAAGTTCCAGCTCACATCTTCCTAAACATTGGACAGTATCTATAGATGCTTCGACAGTAGAAAAAGTTTCATTCAAAGATCAAAACTTGATTTGCATCAGGCAAACTACACAAAGTAGAGAGCCCGTAAATGCTTGAGTTGCGGGAAAAGCTTCAGTCACTGCAGGAAGAGATACAGTCTGAGCTCACACATGACTCCCAATCCAGTGATTCACACAAGAAAGAGCTTGAATGTGGGGGAATCTTCATTTGCTGCTCATGTGGCATCAAGCACCAGCAAATCCACACAGGGAAAAGCCTCTCACACGTCCTCAGCATGGAAAATGCTTCAGTTGGTGCTAACACCACATTTTCCATTGGAGACTGCTCCGTGCAGGAGAGTAAAGCTCTCGGTGCCCTGGCTAGGGCTGGCCTTAGCAAAAACTCAGTTTCCTAATTCCCACACACACTGGTAGCATTTGGCTTCCAGGTCTCCCGCTGTCTATGGCTGGAGCAGGATTCCAGCAGTAGGAGTTCCCAAACTGTGGGTCAGGCCCCAAAGTGATTCACCACGACTCCATTTTAATGGCATTCCAGGGCTGGTGTTAGACCTGCTGGAGCCCACAGCCAAAGGTGGCAGAGCTCAGGTTACAGGCCCCCTGCCTGGGGCTGAAGTCCTTGGGCTTTGGTCCCCAGACCTGTGGCAGTGGGTTCAAGTGGGCATCAGAAGGGGTTTGAAAACCCTTGGTCTAAGCAAACCCCTTGCAGAGGAGAAGGCCCCATCAGCCCCTCCCTCTCCTGCAGCCCTGGCTGCTGAACTGATGGGCTTCCAGCCCTCTCTTCATCTGCTGGAGGAGGGAAGAGACAAATTCCTCCAGAAACATCCCCTGTCTGGATGTAGTTCTCCCTTTGCTCTTCCCTTCCCAGGTGGGATGCCCCTGCCGTGGGACCAGGAGAGGGATCTTGGGCCAGGCCCCACATTCACTCTGGACACCTGAACCGATCCTCCATATTCCAGCTGCCCATGGGCTGGGATCTTCTTCCTCTCCCGCCCCCCTCCCCCCCTGTGCTAGTCCCTGCAGGCTGAGTGTCCCTGGGGCTGGCAGCTCCTCCATTCTCCAAATCCCTGAGCTGCCAGACTTGGGGGAGTGAGTGTGAGGGGCCCAGGAGGGGGATTGACTGGCTGGGTCTGGTGGATGCAGGAAGCAGGAGGTGCTGCTGCTGGAGAAATCAAGTGCTAATGGCCGTGGGATGAGGGAGGGAAGCGGGGGGAGAGAGGTGCTGCCTCTTATCGCTCACCTCCTCTGCCCCTCTGCATCCAGACAGCACATGCTGCTGGGCGTTATGTGGGAGGCCCAAAGGCCTTGGGTCCCATGTCTGCCCCTGCAGCATCAGCCTCCGGGGGCTGTGTATGGTGGGAAAAGCGGCTGAGATTAGCCAGCAAATCTCCTCTCACCCTCCCCCACTTTTCCTAGTCTAGACTGACCCCAACCATCTTATCTATGCTGCTCCATTCCCCCCCCCCCCCCCCACCACTAGCAGAGTGATTGTGAGAGTCCCTGAGTTCTCCTTTGGGGAGAAATTCTCTCGTTCCCACAGAGTCTCACGTGCTTCGGGTTATGCCACAAACATTTATTTGTTGTGCATTGACTCACTTAGAGACGGGAATTACATAGATTCTAAACATGCTGGAGCAGGCCTAGGAAAATGTGGGGTTTGGGGCCTGTGTGATTTGAGGGTGAGGGGTGAGTTGGAGGGATTCCCTCCTGCCCCTTCACTGTCACACTCCACCCCCACACAGCAGCCTCTGTCAGATCGTTGGACAGTTTATCCTTTCTCCCTTCTTCCCCTCCCTCCAACGCCTGGGTCTTGCCACAATGTTCCTTGCTCTCCATGCTTAGGAATCTCTCTGATCCTGATTCAAACTCCTGAGGGCTAGAAATAAATGTGTCCCAGAGCAGGAGAGGGAATTGAAATGAAGCCCAAACCTCTGAGTTTTCTGAGCCTAAATCTCTATTCCCATCTATTGATAAAGCGGCTTTAGAATTTTTTCCAGCCGAATCCAGACCATTTGTAACTTGGTAGATGTTACCTTTGGTTTGTTTTTATTTCTTTTTTGCAGTAGGACAATGGGGGTGGGTTGTTTGTTTTGTTTTTTGTATATGACCCAACCAGGTATTGAGGAGGTGCTGAGTACATCAGGTTTAGCTGGTTCAGAAGCAAATGGTCCATGAGTTTTCTTTCTTTTTGGAGTTATGATTCTGTGGGGTTTCACTATGAACCTGGAAGCGGTTTATAGCTCACCTTGTAGCTAGTGTTGCCTTTTCTTTCTGAAGAGTAAGAATCCTTTTTTAAATTTCATTTTAACTGTAATTGTGGATAATACCTTTTTCTGTGACCATCATCTGCTTCTCCGCTGCATGGCAGCTGCTCTTTCAACCTGGATGCAGAAAGTCTCATCCTCTCCTCACATTTCATCTAAATTACATTAATGTAGTGTGATATCAGGCTGTTAAGAAGGAGACCCTGTCCTAGTGGCACCGGCTATCACCATATGAAGAAATAGATCTTAAGATGGTTAAGAAAACTTGGTTGGTCAGCATGTTGTCTGGCAAGAAACTACTTATCAAAAATTGGGATTGTGAAATCCTCATTTCTTTATTGTTTTATCATTATGGTCACCACTTTCTCATTTTGTCTGTATGATCGCTGTTTGATTCTTTAATTGCTTGTCTTCAGTTTGATTAATTTTTTTTAGGTGTAAATCAATTAAGGTGGTGGGGTCTGATTGGCTAGATAATTCTATTACAGTATGTTAAGGTTTGTTAGTGAAATACTTGGTGAAGGTAGAGCTAAAGCAGGACTCCCGTTTCACTGTATAAACTGGGGCCCAAAAGGAAGTGCTTTGGGAACCCACTCCAGGACACAGCTCCAAGATCGGAGCTGCCAGACTTCAAGCCTGTGCCAATGACACTGTGCTGAAACTGGAGACCCCCAGAGGTACCTGATCCTGATGGACCAGCGAGACAAGTTCAGCTGTCTCATTGGGAGTGGTGAACACCCTGGCATGGGCGCTCTGCTTTGGGTGATTGTTAATAAATAGAAGGCAAGAAGGACATTGCCACAAAAGGTTTTTTGACTGGTAAAACACCCCACAGACTTGCAGAGCGTAAGCTTACGCCTGGGCCCTAGGAATGGGTAAGGGTGGGTGCCACTAAAGCAGTGTTTCTTAAACTTTTTAAGACCAAGGAACACCAAACAATATTTTTTTTTTTTTGTGAGGAACACCAAGGATTTTTGAGTGCAAAAAAAAAAAAAAAAGTCACCTGCCCCTTTAAGGGTGGCCATTTTGAACTCTGTTCTCCACGGCACACCAGTGTTCCTGGGAACACAGTTTAAGAAACACTGCACTAAAGTATGTGAGTGACACAGAATATTATGCAGGTAACATCTTTCTTTATCCCTTCATCATGAGATTTTTTTGTGTGTTTGCACAATGACAAATTATCAGTATCTCTCTGTACGAACACAGAAGGTGGGAGCTAGATTTGTGCACTGAGACTACGTGGGACATGGAGTTCCTGCCTGGTCCCTGCAGAGATGTCAGATGAGGGAGAGGATGGGGAATCAGAGCTGGGAAACCACAGCTTTCTCTTGAGAGCTGGACAGCTGGGGCTGAGAGCTGTGAACTTGCTACCCCAGAGCCAGAGAGAGACAGGAATTGCCCTGTGAGTGCTGGGGGAAGCCACCCCTGGAGTCTGAATGGCTACAAATGATGCTCTGAGAGGAATGCAGAAGGGAGGTGACAGCAGAGATGAGGGAAATGGAGGAAGTCAACAGCCCTGCCTTGAAACCAGTCTGACCCCATCATAGACGTGAGAGGGAGATGAAGAGCCTGACAGCCCAGCTGGCCACCCCTCCCCATCGATCCGTGTTCTCTCTGGAGGATGACAGAGACTGCCCCGTTCACCCCACCCTGTCCCCCTCTGGTCTCAGCTCCTTGGATTCCCTGCCCTCCGGGTTTGCTTTGTGCCTGGCCCCAGCATCTCCCATGGGCACTCTCCACTTCCCTACCAGTGGGTAAATGTTGCTCTGTGGCTGGTGCTTGGGGAATTTGGGTCCAGCCTTGGGCTGGGCTGGGGGTGGGGGGAAGTAGTCTGTGTTTGTGCTTTAGAACAATAAAGTAGAATTTAGTTTCTCACATTCCAAGTGTGGTTTGTTTTGCATGAAATACCTGGCAGATACAGAGTGGACGCTGCCAGGTCTGGGATGCAATCTCTTGTGTCTCAGTCATCTGCCTCTCAGCCCTCATCAAAAGCTTCATGCAGCTGTCCTGCCACCTTTCTCCTCGGATGATCTGGCAGAACAAATGTGGTATTTGGCTCCTGAAGATGGACATTCCCTCCCCTCTGTGCCATCCTTGGGGTGGTGGGGGGACCATTGCTGCACAAAGACAAGCTGTGTAGAGTCCCGGGTGGAATCTGCAGTCTAGTAAAAGACCCTTCTTGGCTTCCCTGCTCACCCGAAGCAGTGAAATGTCTCCCAGGGTGAACACAGCCTGTGGAAATGAGTGGCCATCACTAACACTTTGGCTTCTCTCCCCAGTTCTCTCCTGCCCAGAACGCAGTACGACCATGTATAAAAGATAATCCCTGCTCTCTGGCATGGTGCTGCACCAAGGGATTCTGCAGCAAGGGGTTCCCCTGACAGACTGCACAAAGGGGCACCCCGAAACCTGCCACCACAGCAAGTGTTTTCTCACCTTTTCCCCCGGCCAGCTGCATCTAGGGTTTCCCGTGGTACCCTGAGTGGCGAACTCACCATTGTGGGGTTCACGTATGTTCACACACTCAGGTACAGGCAGTACCAGGTGCATGGACAGTGCAAGTGCAGGCAGGACCTCCAAGGATCACAATGGGCATTTCCACTTCCCTCCCCGGGGGTGATCTTTTAGTCCTGGAAGAAAGTCCCCGCTCACAGTTCCTTGAACAGGCCAGGGAAAGATGTGAGCATCGTGCACCTCTCCAGAACAGCCTGTGTCAATGGCCATGAACCACCCATGGTGATCTCCAAGTGCTGGAGAAATACCCCTGGCTGTTAATGTTCTCAGAGGCTGGGTAGTCTGTGTAGTCAGGAGGATTTACTGCCGTGGTGTCCTCACAGGTCTGTGGCTCTGTTGATGATGGTAAACAGAAGGCTGCTTGCATGTGTGCTCAGTGATGTGGGCCCAATGACCACCGCGGGCCCCAAAGACCACACATCGGATGAGAATCGAAGGCGCCCGGCCAGGTTTATTGTTATGTAAAGTACAGTGATAGCTGTCAGTAGACTCTGTCGAACCACTACACACATGTACCTACAACAATGACCTCAGCTCAACCAGTGGGAAACCCCCACTACCCCCCGGCTAGACAAAAAGGCTACGTCTACATTGGCATGATTTTGTGCAAGAACTCTTTTGCGGAAGAGTTCTTGTGCAAAAACTCTTCCAGAAGAGAGCGTCTACACTGCCATGTGCCTTTGCGCAAGAGATGTGCTTTTGTGCAAGAGCATCCATAGACTCATAGACTCATAGACTTTAAGGTCAGAAGGGACCATTATGATCATCTAGTCTGACCCCCCGCACAATGCAGGCCGCATAATCTCACCCACCCACTCCTAGAATAATCCTCACCCCTATATCTCAGATATTGAAGCCCTCAAATAGTTTGAAGACCCCAAGATGCTGAGAATCCTCCAGCTGTGATCTGTACCCCATGCTACAGAGGAAGGCGAAAAACCTCCAGGGCCTCTGCCAATCTACCCTGGAGGAAAATTCCTTCCCGACCCCAAATATGGCGATCAGCTAAACCCTGAGCATGTGGGCAAGACTCCCCAGCCAGACACCCAGAAAGTTCTTTATAGTAACCCCTATCATCCCTCCATTGACCTATTTACCACTGATAATGACTAGTCAATTAGTTACCAAGACCATGTTATCTTGTCAAACCATCCCCTTCATAAACCCATCTAGTTTAATTTTGAAGCCAGGTAGATCTTTTGCCCCCACTACTTCCCTTGGAAGGCCATTCCAGAACCTCACTCCTCTAATGGTTAGAAACCTTCGTCTAATCTCAAGTCTAAACTTCCTACTAGCCAGCTTATATCCATTTGTTCTTGTGTCCACATTAGTATTAAACTTAAATAATTCCTCTCCCTCCCTAGTATTTATCCCTCTAATATATTTAAAGAGTGCAATCATATCCCCCCTCAGCCTTCTTTTGGTTAAGGTAAACAAGCCAAGCTCCCTGAGTCTCCTTTCATAAGACAGGTTCTCCATTCCTCGAATCATCCTAGTGGCCCTTCTTTGTACCTGTTCTAATTTGAATTCATCCTTCTTAAACATGGGAGACCAGAACTGCACACAGTATTCCAAATGAGGTCTCACCAATGCCTTGTATAATGGCACTAACACCTCCTTATCCCTACTGGAAATACCTCGCCTAATACATCCCAAGACCATATTAGCCTTTTTCACAGCCACGTCACAGTGGCGGCTCATAGTCATCCTATAATCAACCAGGACTCCGAGGTCCTTCTCCTCCTCCGTTACTTCCAACTGATGTGTCCCCAGCTCATAACTAAAATTCTTGTTATTAATGCCTAAATGCATAACCTTACACTTCTCACTGTTAAATTTCATCCTATTGCTATCACTCCAATTTACAAGGTCATCCAAATCTTTCTGTATGATATCCCGATCCTTTTCTGAATTAGCAATACCTCCCAACTTTGTGTCATCTGCAAATTTTATCAGGACACTTCCACTTTTGGTGCCAAGGTCAGCAATAAAAAGATTAAATAAAATTGGCCCCAAAACTGATCCCTGAGGAACTCCGCTAGTAACCTTCCTCCAACCTGACAGTTCCCCTTTCAATATGACCCGCTGTAGTCTCCCCTTTAACCAGTTGCTTATCCACCTCTCAACTTTCATATTAATCCCTATTTTTTCCAATTTAACCAATAATTCCCCATGTGGTACTGTATCAAATGCCTTACTAAAATCGAGGTAGATTAAATCCACTGCATTTCCTTTATCTAAAAAATCTGTTACTTTCTCAAAAAAAGAGATCAGATTGGTTTGGCACGATCTACCTTTTGTAAAACCATGTTGCAACTTATCCCAATTGCCATTAACCTCAATGTCTCTAACTACTTTCTCCTTCAAAATTTTTTCCAAGATCTTGCATGCTACAGATGTCAAACTAACAGGCCTATAGTTACCCGGGTCACTTTTTTTTCCTCTCTTAAAAATAGGAACTATATTAGCAATTCTCCAATCAAATGGTACAACCCCTAAGTTTAGAGATTTATTAAAAATTTTTGCTAATGGACCTGCAATTTCATGTGCCAGTTCCTTTAATATTCTTGGATGCAGATTATCTGGGCCCCCCGATTTACTCCCATTAAGCTGTACAAGTTTGGCTTTTACCTCAGATATGGTAATATCTACCTCTATATCCTTAGTCCCATTTGTTATATTACCATTATCCCTAAGCTCTTCACTAGCCTCATTAAAGACTGAAGCAAAGTATTTGTTTAGATATTGGGCCATTCCTAAATTATCCTTAACCTCCACTCCATCCTTAGTAATTAGCGGTCCTACTTCTTCTTTTTTTGTTTTTTTCCTATTTATATGGCTATAAAACCTTTTACTATTGGTTTTAATTCCCTTTGCAAGGTCCAACTCTACCTGCCTTTTAGCCTCTCTCACTTTGTCCCTACATGCTCTAACCTCAATAAGGTAACTTTCTTTACTTATCCCTCCCATCTTCCACTCCTTATATGCTTTCTGCTTTTTCTTAATCACCTTTCTAAGATGCCTGCTCATCCAGCTTGGTCTAACACACCTGCCTATAATTTTTTTCCCTTTTCTTGGGATACAGGCTTCTGACAGTTTCTGCAACTTTAACTTAAAATAATCCCAGGCCTCCTCCACCTCAAGATCCATAATTTCTTTAGACCAATCAACTTCCCTAACTAATTTCCTTAATTTATTAAAGTTAGCCCTTTTGAAATCAAAAACCCTAGTCTCAGATTTATTTTTGTTTATCCTTCCATTCAATTTGAACTGTATTAGCTCATGATCACTCGAGCCAAGATTATCCCCTACAACCATTTCATCTATGAGGTCCTCGCTACTCACCAAAACCAAATCTAAAATAGCATCCCCCCTTGTAGGTTCAGCAACTACTTGATGAAGGAATTCATCAGCTATCACATCTAGGAAAATCTGAGCCCTATTATTATTACTAGCACTTGTTCTCCAATCTATATCTGGAAAGTTGAAATCTCCCATGATTACGCAGTTTCCACGAGTATTTATTTCATTAAAAACATTAAAGAGGTCTCTATCCATATCCAAAGTGGATCCTGGTGGTCTATAACACACCCCAAGCACTATCCCAGGGGAGGATCTAATAGTTTTCTTCCCCAATGTGATTTTTGCCCAAACAGACTCTGTCTTCTCCATTCCATCACTTTTTATTTCTTTACAATCTACCTCATCTTTGATATACAATGCGACTCCACCACCTTTACCCTTATTTCTATCTTTCCTAAACAGCACATACCCTTCAATACCTGTACTCCAATCATGCCTAGTATTCCACCATGTTTCTGTTATTCCTATAATATCTGGTTTCACTTCCTGGACCATTAACTCTAGTTCCTCCATTTTGTTACCCAAGCTCCTCGCATTGGTGTACAAACATCTTAATTTTTGCTGTTTGGCCTCACTCACATTCTTTACCCAATTTGGCATGGACGTTGTACCTCCAATATGACCTGTTAGACTAGTATCCACCCTACCCTTCCTCATGTACATTCTCCTACCCCCAGCTATATCCTTTACTTCATTTGCCTCCCCCTCAGTGTTAAAATCTGGCGTAGAGATTACCTGAACATCTCCCAACCATCTCCCCCAAATTCCTAGTTTAAAGCTCTCTTTATCAGTTGAGCCAACCTCCATCCTAGAAGTCTATTTCCCTCCCTACTTAGATGAAGTCCATCCCGAGAGAACAGTCCTCTGTCCATAAATGCCTCCCAGTGGCCATACATCCCAAAGCCCTCCTTATAGCACCACTGCCTAAGCCAATTATTGATCATCATAATCCTGTCACATCTTAGTTGCCCTTCTCTAGGAACAGGCAGGATGCCACTAAAGATCACCTGAGCCTCAATTTCCTTGAGCATCCTCCCTAGCCTAACATAGTCGCCCTTAATTCGTTCCAGCGAAAATCTAGCCGTATCATTTGTTCCTACATGAAAGATGATCAACGGATTCCTTCCTGCTCCCTTAATAATACTCTTCAACCTCAGTTCCACATCCCGTATCTTAGCACCTGGCAAACAACACACCCTTCTATTCTCTGGATCAGCTCTGGTTACAGGCCTATCTATTCTTCTCAATAAGGAGTCCCCAATCACATAAACCTGCCTTTTCCTAGTGACAGTGTGATTGCCTGGTCTATCTCTAGCTTCCTCTAGCTGCAAGTCCTTGCCATTCCTGTCTTCCCTTGTAATCCTCTTTAACCCATCCTGTATCTTCCTAATACTCATTATTGGTGCTGTTTCCATTAACTCTTCCCCTTTATCTATAGGGCTAGCCACTCTTCTCTTCTTCCTTACCCTTCCATCTTCATTATCTGCCTGTTGTACCCCTCCTTCATTCTCCAACTCCACATACCTATTCTTAAGCTCTATTTTTCCTTCACTAACCCATCTTTTCCTCTGCCTGGTTCTCTTAGTCACATGCTTCCACTGTCCATTTTCTTCACCCAGCAGTCCCCCCTCTAAGGGGCTTGATCCTGCTTCTATCTGCATATCTAAACTTTCCCCTTTAGCCACGTCATGCCTTTGCTCCATCATCTGCTCAAACCCCCTTCTAAACTCAACCAAAGTTTCCACCTGCATCTCCAGTCCTCGGATCTTTTCCTCCATCAACTCTATCAGGCGGCACTTCATGCAAACAAAACTCCTTTCGGGTAACCCCTCCAGAATCATGTACATACCGCAGCTACCACATCCAATCATCCTCCTTGTGTTCTCTACTGCTTGGGTCATGGCACTACTGCCTCTGTTATATCTACTTTCTCTTCAAAATCCTATTAGTCCGGTGAACACAAAAACAAACCAAAACACCCCCTCCACAGCAAAAACAAACACCAAACAAATCCCAATATCCAAACTCCCCTTATTAACTCCCACTCAAACTCCCCTGTTTACAGCTCTGTTTGCTGGCTCCTGTGCCGCTGCAGCTGTCTGTGCCGCTGCCTGACTAGAAGGCTACCTTTATAGGACCCCTAATCAGTGAAGCCCCGCCCCCTAATCAGGGCTCAGCTTCTCTCCCAGCACACTACCCCTACAAGCCTCTACACATACAAACAATACAAATACAAACTTCTCCTCCAACAGAACTCCCACTCAAACTCCCCTGTTTACAGCTCTGTTTGCTGGCTCCTGTGCCGCTGCAGCATCCGTGCCAGTGTAGACGCATTCTTGCGCAAGAAAGCTCTAATGGCCATTTTAACCATAGGGATTTCTTGCGCAAGAAATTCATGTTGCCTGTCTACACTGGCCTCTTGCGCAAGAACAGTTGTGCAAGAGGGCTTATTCCTGAGTGGGAGCATCATTGTTCTTGCGCAAGAAACACTGATTCCATACATTAGGGCTGCGTCTAGACTGACATGATTTTGCGGAAATACTTTTAACGGAAAAAATTTTCCGTTAAAAGTATTTCTGCAAAAGAGCATCTAGATTGGCACAGATGCTTTTGTGCAAAAAGTGCTTTTGTGCAAAAGCATCCGTGGCCAGTATAGACGCGATTTTGCGCAAGAAAGCTCTGGTGGCCATTTTCGCCTTCGGGGCTTTCTTACACAAAAAATTCCTTCCCTGTCTACATAGGCCCTCTTGCGCAAGAACACTTGCGCAAGAGGGCTTTTTCCCGAGCGGGAGCGTCAGAGTTCTTGCGCAAGAACACTGACAATCTTACATTAGATCGTCAGTGTTCATGCACAAATTCAAGTGGCCAGTCTAGATGCAGCCTAGAACATCAGGGTTCTTGCGCAAGAACCTGCAGCCAGTGTAAACAGGCAGCAAGTTTTGGCACAAAAACGGCTGCTTTTGCGCAAGATCACACCAATGTAGACACAGCCAAACTGTCCCCCCAAGACACCACTTTATATACAGGTACAAACAAGTTACACAGGTTATCGCCCTCTGACACTTCCTAGACACCACCCATCGCCCTGTACCTCGGGAGCTGATTAGACCCTTTCCTGAACCTGGGTTGGTATCTGTGGGGAGTGAGTACCAAGGTCTTCTTTAATGCCCCGGTGGTACCCTGTGCTTTCCACTTATGACCAATACCAATGACTGTTCTACAGCTGGGCCTATTACCAACTGAGTGAGCACTCCCGGGGTCTGGAGCGTAGGAGGAACGGGGAGCAGAAACCCAGACACGCTCGCATGTCACAACATCATACAAGTGGCGATTGTTGGCAGGGTGGGTTCTAAACAGGGCAGGTGAGTGGAAGGGAGAGTGCCAGTCCCCTCTGCTCTGGTCACGGGCACACAGCCGTCTCCCCGGTTTGCGTGGGCTGGGGAAGGCCGCAGCCAGGTTTATACTGAGATGGAGCTGGCTTCTCCATAAGAACATAAGAATGGCCATACTGGGTCAGACCAAAGGTCCAACCAGCCCAGTACCCTGTCTGCCGACAGTGGCCAATGCCAGGTGTCCCAGAGGGAGTGAACTGAATGGGTACTGATCAAACGATCTCTCTCCTGCCATCCATCTCCACCCTCTGACAAACAGGCTAGGGACACCATTCCTTACCCATCCTGGCTAATAGCCATTAATGGACTTAACCTCCATGAATTTATCTAGTTCTCTTTTAAACCCTGTTATAGTCCTAGCCTTCACAACCTCCTCAGGCAAGGAGTTCCACAGGTTGACTATGCTCTGTGTGAAGAAGAACTTCCTTTTATTTGTTTTAAACCTGCTGCCCATTAGTTTCATTTGGTGGCCCATAGTTCTTTTATTATGGGAACACGTAAATAACTTGTCCTTATTCACTTTCTCCACACCACTCATGATTTTATACACCTCTGTCATATCCCCCCTTAGTGTCCTCTTTTCCAAGCTGAAAAGTCCTAGTCTCTTTAATCTCTTCTCATATGGGACTTGTTCCAAACCCCTAATCATTTTAGTTGTCCTTCTCTGAACCTTTTCTAATGCCAGTATATCTTTTTTGAGATGAGGAGACTACATCTGTATACACAGTATTCCAGATGTGGGTGTACCATGGATTTATATAAGGGCAATAAGATATTCTCTGTCTTATTCCTATCCCTTTTTAAATAATTCCTAACATCCTGTTTTCTTTTTTGACTGCCGCTGCACACTGCGTGGACATCTTCAGAGAATTATCCATGATGACTCCAAGATCGCTTTCCTGATTAGTTGTAGCTAAATTAGCCCCCATTATATTATATGTATAGTTGGGGTTATTCTTTCCAATGTGCATTACTTTACATTTATCCACATTAAATTTCATTGCCATTTTGTTGCCCAATCACTCAATTTTGTGAGATCTTTTTGAAGTTCTTCACAGTCTGCTTAGTCTTAACTACCTTGAGCAGTTTAGTATTGTCTGCAAACTCCCTGGGACTTGGTGCAGTGAGGCACGTCTGTGCTAACAGCTCACCTGAGGGATTCGTGCTGGGTGTCTGGAAATCTCAGACCCAGCTGGGCAGCTCCCGACTCAGAGCTGCCCTCCCTGCTGAACCCCAGAAAGAAGCTTTGAAGTCGTGTCTGCCACTCCCAGGGCCTATCAGTGTCTCTCATACCCACAGCTGCTTACCATGGAGAGTCTGCACCATAAGGCCCCAGCAGGAAAGGCCCAGGACCAAATGGCTGCCCAGCCTACCTAGGAGGGCATGGCTGGTAACACTCTAGAAGGCTGGAGGAAAATCATCTTCTTCATCAAGGAGTGTCCCTGTGGGCGCACCACTGTAGGTGTTTCATTTAGAACATTCTGGCCGTAGCAGTAGCACCCCTAAGAAAATCAGGCATAGTAATCGTCCCTTACCTGGATGATTGCCTGAGAGTAGCTCCAACGGAACAGCAGGCCAAACAGTCCACAGAGGCCACAATCGGACTTTTTATGGAGCTGGAGCTACACCTTGGGTGCGGGGACCTCTTTGGGGTTGGGTGTGTCTGGGGCGGGCAGGAGGGGCACCAAAGCGGGGTCAGGGTTAGCAGGAGGGACAGGAGGAGGGGCCATAGGCATCACTTGGAGAGGGGGCATGGGCATTGGGAAGGGAGGGAGTAGAGGCATGGCAGGGTGGGCAGACAGATGGGCAATGGCCATAGAAGTGGGGGCAGGAGGGTGGAAGGCAGGACCAGTGGCATCAGGTGAATGTTCCCCCATGTGGGACAGGATGTTGCACATAGTGTCACACCATGCCATCATGTTGGTCCAGGCACATTCCCACCATTCCAGGTCGATATTCAGCCTGTGCGACAGGGTCTCGTGGATGTTGCACAGGACGCTGATGTGTTGCCTCATGAGGTCCTCCGGCACCCTGGCTCGTCTGCGGGTCCCCCAGACTCTGGCAGGTGGCAACGGTGGTGGGGTCGCTGGGCCCTCCCTCCCGGCTGTGGACAACACACTAGAGGGAGAGGCCATCAGTCACCCCTGCACACACATTCCCTGAGGCCATGTCATCCTCTGTGAGTGGCGACTGCACCAATCCACGGCCCATAGGAGGGAGATGTCCCAGGTGCAAAGCCATGTGTGGCCTGCACAACACGCCCTGTGTCACAGGGGCCCTGATGTGGCCAGAGGACTGTGGTGCCCTCTTCCCGCCCTCCCCCCCCCATACACACATCACAGCCAAGCAGGCAAGAGAATTGTGCAGCCACAGTGGGATCCCCTTATGGGCAGCAGAGGAGCCGTGAGCAGCCTGGCCCACCCTGGGACTGCACACACAGCTGAGGCTTGCTGTGCTGTCTGTGGGAGCGGCTGCTGCCTCGCACATGCAGGCAGGCCCATGTGCTCTCTGTGTGTGTGTGTGTGTGTGTGTGTGGAGGGGGGCTTGTGCCTGCACCCTTGCAGCTAGCCTGCTTACAGCTGGGTGCACCCTCGTCTCCCCTGGGGGCAGAACGTGCGTGCCCACGCATGAGGCTGGCAGCAGGATCTTGGCCATGTTCAGGGGCTGCCTGCTGTGCCCACATACCGCACCCTCCCGCGGCACATGGTTGCACGTGCACAGACTGCAGCAGCATGTGCTGGCCAAGGCACCCAAGCTACAATGTGCCCCCCCACTCCCTGTGTGCCCGACTCCCCCGCCCTGTGTGTGTGAGAAAGCGAGACCACTCACCTGGAGATCGCTCTCAGGCCTCCTCGGAGGCCTGGGAGATCTCCTGGCTGGTGGGGACCAGCTCAAGGGACAGAGTGAGGGTCCCTGGATCCTGCTCCTCCTCCTCCTCTGGCTGGGGCTGGACTTGTCCCTCCAGCTCCTCCTCGGGGGTGACCTCCGGGCAGACAACCACTGGAGTTTCCAGCCCTTAGTCCACCATGATGGGTGGGGGGGAAAAGGTTTCCCCACCCCCCCAAGATGTGGTGGAGCTTGCTGTAATAAGGCCAGGTGTGGGGTCCTGCCCCTGAGCATGCACTGCACTCGGTGGCCCTCTCGTACCCCTGATGGAGCTCCTTCCCCTTTGCCCAGACTTGCCCCATGGTCCGGGCAGGGTGACCTCGCTCCGCCAGGGACGTGGCCATGTGAGAGAAGATCTCTGCATTGCGGCACTTGGCCCGGGGATGCTGCAGCGACTCCTCCACGCCCCACAACTCGAAGAGGGTCATGATTTCAGGGCCACTCCAGGTGGGGGCATGCCTTTTTGTCCCCCTGGGGGGGGCGGTCCTGGGACCCCTGGGGCTGCTCCCTGGAAAGGCCAGGGGGGGTCTCAGGTAGCTCGCTGGGATGCCATTTGTGGCAGAAGCAGAGCCACATGGTGAAGGCATCTGCTCCCTGCAAACTTCCTGCCACGAGGCTTGTCCAGGGTGCCTGCGGCTTTAAGGGGGGGCCAGCAGACAGGAACTATAGAGTTGTAATTAACTTGGCCCAAGTGGCCAAGAGGCCACCTGTTTTTTTTCCTGGAGGTCAATTCTTTTGCAAAAACCCCTGCTGAGCGTCCACACACATCTTTTTGCACGAGAGTTCTTGCACAAAACCCCTGTAGTGTAGACATAGCCACAGAGCCCCTGATGGGCTGCCTGGGCCTAGGCCATGAAGCAGGAAGTGGCTGAGGCTGCGGCTGGCCAGGGAGCTCCCTGACTCCTGTGACTGATGGCATGGAAGTAAAGGGCAAGGAGGTGAGAGATGAGGCCTCCTGTCTCCTCCCCCATCCTGAGGCAACAGGGCTTCATCCTCCCCTTTGAGCTTGTGCGGAGGCAGGAAGGAGCGATACAGGCCCAGATGATACTTTTGTGTTGGGGCTTGAGGCTTAAGCCCGAGCTGTCAGCCTCAGCTTGGTGGTGTGGACGCTCTGCTTGTTATTTCGAACTAACTCTCTAGTGGAGACACGTCCTTAGAGGCTTGTGCCTTGGCCTCCTCTGCCCTTGGCTGCCAGCTCTTCCGGCTGTCTCCTGTGTGCTGCTTGCCAAAGGAGGCCTAGAGGCAGGGGCTGTAGGGTTGCCAGGTGTCTGGTTTTGAACTGGACGGTCCAGTATTTGAGCTTTCTGTTCGGGAAACAAATTGGGAAAATAGAAATGAGACAGTAGAAATGTTTGGTATTTTCTAAATAAGATGTAATGTAGATTGTGATGTAATGTTGCTGCTGGTCTGGTTTAGCACCTAAACAATCCCTGAGAGCATCGGAACAGCTGCCCTGGCTCAGACCAATGGTCCATGCAGGCCAGTGTCCTGGCTTCTGACCGTAGCGAAGGCCGGGTGCCTCCGCGGGAATGCCCAGAACAGGGTAGTTGTCGAAGGATCCAACCTCTGGTGTCTGGTCCCAGCATCTGGCAGGCAGAGTGTTAGGGACCCTGCAGCACGGGGCTATGTCCTTGCCCCATTGGCTAAGAGCATTGATGGGCCCTTGCTCCAGGAACTTCTCTGATTCCTGTCTGGGCCAGTTACACTTTTGGATTCCAAATCACACCCTCCCCAGGCAGTGCGTTCCAGGGGCTGGCTGTGTGATGAGCAGCTTCCTTTGTCTGCTTCAGCCCTGCTGCCTCATTGCCCTGGGCTCTGTGTTAAGTGAGGGGGGAATTAAACTTCCCTGTTTGCTTTCTCCACACCAGGCATGAGTTTATAAAGGCCTTAAATTTGGATTATCAGCGGTTATTGCCCTGTGTCCTTTTCCCTGCCCCTGTACCTGCTTCCCTTCAAAAAATGCACCTTTCTCCTGGGGAAGAAACTGGAATTTGCTCAGCTTGGGTCACTCTGGGGCCCAGCTTTGCTTGTTTGCCTTCCTCCCAGAAACCCCTCCCTCTCCTGGGCTCAAGGAGCCATCCCTGGGACGCCCTGAGACAGGCACAGGACTCTGCCTCCCCTCAGCCAGCCGTACTCCACAGGCTTTCACAGAACAAAGGTGGGGGGGGGGGCCTCTGCTCAGCCTACTGAGTCCCACTGAGGACTTCTGCCCTGCCTCCCTCAGCTTGGCTTTTCGCCTCTGCCCCAGGCCTGCCTCACTTCTTCCTTGGGCCAGTCACACAAGGGAGGCAGCAAGAAGAGCCAGCTCCATCCACCAGCCTCTGAGGGAAGGGGAGGCCAAGACACAAGCCTCCAACCGGGGGCAACATTTAGGGAGAGCTGGGGGGCAGTAACTCCCCCTCCCAAGTTTGAACCCCTGGATTTCATGCTTAAGGTCTGCTTAAAGCCCATGCCCTGACTCCAGAGGCAATTCTCGAATGCAACAGTTCAGGCTGTTTGCAGCTTTGCCTTTGGGGCAGGGAGTGATCAAGAATAACAAATGGCTGGTCATTCAGGGGATTTAAGGATTGTTAGATCATCATGAAAACCTTGCCCTGTCCTCTGCTTAAAAGATAGGGAGGGAAAAAGTTGTGCCGCAGGGATCTGTATTTGAATCACTGCTGTTAAACTTCTCATAAATGTTCTTGAAAAGAGGGTAAACAATGACTAATCCAAAGCTGACAGCAAAGAGTTACAAAGGGATCTCACAAAACTGCCTGATTGGGCACCACAAAGGCAGATGGAATTCAGTGTCAATAAGTGCAAAGTGATGCACATGGGAAAATATAATTGTAACCAAAGGATGGGGTCTAAAATAGCTGTTTCCGCTCAAGAAAGAGATCTTGGAATCCTTGTGGATAGTTCCCTGGGACAGAGACTATGGGGGGGGGGGAGGGCCGGAGGGAGCAGAAGGAATTGGTCCCCTCTCCCTGCCATTTGGTGTTTGGCTTGTACTGAGCATGCTCAGTAACACTACTGAAGCTGCTGTCCTCAGTCTGCCTCCCAGGCTCTTGCTCGCCCCCATCATGACATGCACAGATTGCACCCCACACACACACCAAAATCTAAAATGGCACCCCTGCCTCCAACAGCTCACAGGCCTGACTCATCTCACTTCCCCAGGCTGGCACCAAGGGGCATTCTCAGCTGATGTCACCACCCTCTGTCACCTGGGAGTTGGGCTTATCCCAGGCACAGGCCAGGCAGCAGGAGCTGTGCTTACCTGGGCACCAAGGGGAGCTGCAGTAAGAGAAGATCCTGGCTACGTCTACACTGGCATGATTTCCCACAAGAACTCTTTTGTGGAAGAGTTCTTGTACAAAAACTCTTCCAGAAGAGAGCGTCTACACTGCCATGTGCCTTTGCACAAAAGATGTGCTTTTGCGCAAGAGCATCCATGCCAGTGTAGACACTCTCTTGCACAAGAAAGATCTGATGGCCATTTTAACCATAGAGCTTTCTTGCGCAAGAAATTCATGTTGCCTGTCTACACTGGCCTCTTGTTCAAGAACAGTTGCGCAAGAGGGCTTATTCCTGAGCGGGAGCATCATAGTTCTTGCACAAGAAGCACTGATTTCATACATTAGAACGTCAGTGTTCTTGCGCAAGAACTCGTGGTTGGTGTAGACAGGCAGCAAGTTTTGGCACAAAAGCAGCTGCTTTTGCGCAAGATCATGCCAATGTAGACACAGCCCCTGTGTTTCTACCTGGTTTTGAGTTAGGGACCTTTTGTGTATTAAGCAAACAAGATAACCACTACACCACAGAAACTTACTGCAATGCTGAAACTTGGATAAATATTCTGTTACTAACTTTTTTTCTAACAGTGCTCTGCAAGGGAGGGGAATGCACCTTTTCATGGACAATTGCTGTGAGCACCGATTCTGGCAATTAATCCCTATATTTAATATAAACAATTAGTAACACACCTACGAAGTGAAAACAAGTGTTCAAACAACAAGTCACAGCTGACTAGATCCACTTTCTGGGCAGCCTCAGTCAAAACAGCAGATGGAATGTTAGGAATCATTTAAAAAGACATTGAGAATAAGACAGCAAGTATCTTATGACATTTGTATAAAGCCATGGTACACCCATGTCTTGAACACTGCATGCAGATGTGGTCACCCCATCTCAAAAAAAGAGATCTTGGCACTGGAAACAGTTCAGCAAAGGGCAACAAATATGATCATTAGTTTGGAACCGCTGCCAGATGAGGAGAGATTGGGACTTTTCATCTTAGAAAAGTGGAGACTAAGTGGAGATTAGATAGAGGTCTATAAACCTTGGTTGTTGTGGAGAAAGTAAATAAGGAAAGGTATTTACTTGTTCCCATAATACAAGTACAATGGGACACCCAATGATATTAATAGGTAGCAGGTTTAAAACAAACAAAAGGAAGTATTTCTTCATACAATGCACAGTCAACCTGTGGAACTCCTTGCCAGAGGATGTTGCGAAGACCAGGACAATAAGGGCATGTCTACATTTGGAAACTATTTTGAAATTGCTTAAATTGACTTAATAACTCCTAATTTAACAAAATCAAAACAGCATGTCCTCACTGTGGGGAAACCTCAACATTAGTCTGAGGCAGACTCTGTTAATGTTCCTTCCTGGGGGCACAGAATTAACAGAGAAGCAAGACTGTGAGGCAGCCAAAATCCTTTCTTTACTATGGCAGTATCCTACCAGGAGGCATGAAACCATCTCTTGGTTTCTAAGCCAGAAATACCATCAGCTCCATGATTTCATTCCTGTGATGGCTTCTTAGTACAGCTCAGAAGTCCCACTGCAGAACTTTACTGAACAGATGCCAATCACATAGACAAAGCCCAGATTTGAACTAGGGACCTTTACAACTCCTAACTGAACTACTTCAGAAGCTACTCACTTGGCTCTGGGACTATCACTTCTCTCTGATGTTTGTTGTCTCAGCAGAGCACATAAGAGAGAAGCCATTGCAAGTGGCCCTGCAAGGCAAGATGAATTTTGCCTGCCCTATTTTGCTCCATTTCCTGCCTCCCTTCCTGGGCTGTCCCAGTCGCTGAAAGGGACTACAGCTGCTGATAACAGGGAAGAAGATGTGCGGAGGGTCCAGCTGCCTCTTTACTGCTTGGCTCCCAATCCCAGTGTGACATGCTGGCCTCCAAGCACTTGGAGAGGGGACGGAAGGAGGCAGGGCCCCCCTCATAGGAAAACTCTCCTTGCTTCCTCCTTGCAGCCTCAGAGCCAGAGGAGCATCTGTAGAAGTGGCTCAGGGCATGTCTATACTGCAGAGTTTTTCCAGAAAAACAATACTTACGTCTACACTGCTATTGTGTAAGAATGGAGGGGTTTTTCTGGCAGTGGGAAACCTCATTCTATGAGGAAGAAGCCTTTTTCCGAAATAGTTTTTTCAGAAAAAGGTGTGTGTGGACATGGAAGAGAGTGTTTTTTTGAAAGAAGAGTCCTCCAGGAAAAAGCCCAGGTGCCCTGGTGGCCACTCCGTCCACAGTAATCACAACTGAAATGCGAGATAGCGTCCAATCAATGTGGATGTTATCTTTCAAAAAAGCAGATCGCTTTTTTGTTGCACTTTTGCTGTGTAGACGCTCTCTTTCTAAAGAAGTTTGTCCAGAAGATCTCTTCTGAAAGAAACCGGCAGTCTAGACATAGCCTCAGACGGGAGAGCTTTAGACTGAAGAGCTAAAGGTTCCTGATCCAATCCCAGGCTTTGGCAAAAACATTTGTCCCTGAGGCTGAGCCTTTGTTTGGCCCCTCTGTGGAGAGCCCGGCTGTACTTCCTGGAAGGGCTTTGTCTGCCCTGTTGCCCCACCTAGGAGCCAGCCAGCCCTAACCCCCATCTTCCTTTGCCCTGCCTCAGCCAGGGGAGAGAAAAGATTCTCTTCCTGGAGCCAGAGTCTAACCAGCCAGCTAAGGATCACTAGCTGAGCACCTGCTGCAGTCCTCCACTCTGCCAGCTGAGTTATCAAAGGATCTCCAGGGTCTGCTGCTTTGTCCAGGTTGGCCTGTGCACAAGTGTCAGGGCAAGTGCAGGAACAGAATCCAGGAATCTCCTTCTGCACAGACTCACCTTCTTGTCTAAGGCCTGTGGGAACAGCTGGTTGCAGAAGGAAGGGACAGATGGTCAGTGCCCATCTGTCAATAGCTCCTTGGTCACCAGCTGTTGCCAACCAAGCCTGTTGGCAGCCTGAAGGCAGGCTGAGGATGCAGCAGCAGAGTGTTGTGTGTTGTGTCACACATGACATCACAATGCACTGATGCACACACAGGAGCACTCCTAAACACCCCCTCCTGGAGCAGCGAGGTGCAGCAGGCTGGGAGGGCAGCCTGGTGGGATGGAACAGGGTGCCAAGACTCTTCGGCTTCTGCTGGCCAAGTGTGGGGGGTTACCTCTGCTGCCACAGTGCTGGAGCATGAGTGAGGAGTGGAATGGGGGCAAGGCAGGACCTGCCATGCAGTGGGCCCCACGCCTAGGGCACTGGAGGGAGGTTGCCCCAGGCCCCTTGTCCCCATAAGGAAGCTCCTGGTCATCATCACACTCAGGGCCTTGGTGCTTTCTGTAAATTGCCAGATGAAAATAATTCACCCCTCACTCCTCTGGAGCCTCTGCTTCTCAAGGGCTGTCCATTCTCAGGCTCGGCTTTGTCTCCAGACAGACCCTGCTCTGTCCCAGCTGCCTCGCTCTGTCTGTCTGATGTCCTCCTGGGCCTTCTGGAGCAAATGCTGCCCTGCATGCTCAGCCTAACACCAATGTCAGTGTTTGGTGCTGAGGGGTCCAGACAACTCCCGTCTGGGGGGAGATGGCAATTCTGGGGGACCCTTCCCACAAGTGTTCAATCATGTCACAGCTGCTGTAGTGGAAGCCAAAATGTACTTGGAACTGACAGGGAACATCACCATTGCCATCCCAGAGGGGACTTAAAGCCACAATCCCTGGCTTAGGAGGCCAAGGCCTTACTAGGGCACACAGGGGCGGCCTGTGAGCCTAGGCAGACTAGGCAGTCACCCGATGATGATGTTATGGGGCGCCCGGGCACCCCGTGATTACGTCACAGCCATTGATGGCCGTGCAGGTGGGGGCGCCGATCGTGCCTTCCTCCTGGGGCGCCAGCTGCCACAGCCGGCCTCAGGCCGCTCCTGAGAGCACACAAGAGCCAGCCCAGACACAGAAATTCCCTCTTCCAAATGCACATTCTTCACCTTTTCGGTGCCATTCAAAAGTTGTGGGTTCACATTCCACCAGAGTCACTTTAGCCAATCACCAATGACCAGGGCAGCTTTTACAGAAGAGGCAACCCTTTGATTATGGCCACATGGGCTCAACATAAGGGAAGAAAGACAGAGCTGGCCACCAGGAGCTACAAGTCTCTGCACAACAGGGGGGTTTGCCAAGGCCCTTGGCCTGATGTTCAAACTCACCATCAGTCTGCAGTTTCACACCCTGACTGATCAGAATAAAGTGTCTCAAATGAGCTACAGACCCACAGCCCTGCCTAGGGATTGCTCACCCAGTAGTTTAGAAGCACTAGAGCATTAGAGAGACTCAGGGACTGCTCAGAGACAACCAATGACAAGAAGCAGAACAATTCCCCAAGCAGACGATTGGTTCTGGCTCATTTGGCTCAATTTAAAGAGAACAACAAAGTCCTGAGTCTCCTCCCTGTGACTGGCCCCTCAGTTCAGCCAATCAGCACTCTTGAGGGGCAGGCTGCTGTAGGTTCCACCCCCCCACACACAAACATGGCCCAGGGATGGTTCAGGTCACCGCTGGAGATCACTCTCAGAGTATCTGCTTGTCCCATCTCTTTGTGCAGCCCTCTTTCCTCTAGTGTGAAGCATAAAAAAGGGAAACCAAAGAGACAAATCCCAATGTCCCTAATGAGAATAAGGGACAAAGGTCTAGGTGGGAAAATAATACTCCCAATCTAATTTAGTGTTTCCCAGGCCTTGCATTTGGCCTGCCCCAGGTGGGTCAGTCTTTGTTGGCACCAAAGCTCTTGGAGGCTCCTACCTTCTCCCCAAGGACAACTGTTTTCTAGCTCAATTAGTCATGGGAAAGGAGAAAGCTCCTAAGAGGCTCCACCTCATGCTCACTTACATGCCCCTGAATTCTCTCTCTCTGGCCTCAAGGGCAGATTTCAAGAAGGAGACTCCCTGTGACAAAGCCACAGGGGCTCTGAGATTGCCCCTGCCCTGCCACCTGTTCCATC
This sequence comes from Pelochelys cantorii, assembly GCA_032595735.1. NCBI lineage: Eukaryota > Metazoa > Chordata > Testudines > Trionychidae > Pelochelys > Pelochelys cantorii. The sequence goes on from CM064345.1 coordinate 15,860,360, forward strand.
TGGCTGTTGTCATGGCTCTCTATGAGGTCACTGTCTCTCAACCTCCTTTAACCAATAAGCTGAGGCACTGCAAAAGGCTTTGTGATGTCACTGCTACACACACCCCTGCCCTGCAGGGCTAAGATCCTGCCCCTGGCAGCCCCTTTTGAATGGTTGTGCTGCTCCCAGGGGTGAAAATAGCACATTTCTTACAGATACTGTCATATTGGGCACCACTCCTTGGGCAGGAGAGAGGCTCAATGCAGGAGTTTGGGTGTGGAGGGGGATTGTGATAGGACAGTACCTGTAAGAAATTAAAGTGTGGAGTGGTGTGTGGGAGGCTCAGGGCAGAGGGTTGGGGAGCATGTGGGTGGGGGGCTCAGGGTAGGGGGTCAGGATGTGGGCGGGTACAGAAGTCAGGGCATGGGATTCGGGGGGGGGGTTGGCCCTGGGGTCGTATGTGTGTTGCGGGGTCAATGGGTCTAGAATCTGAGCCTCCTCTGCTCTGGGCTCCCTGAGGCCTTTAACAAAGAGGGGCTTTCTCTGCAGGGCACTGAAGAAAGAAACCTCTGAGCCAGTGACACGGACTGACCTGGGTGCAGGCAAATGAGAGGGTTAACAAAGCTAAATATAAATAGATCTATCTAGCAATGACAGCCAACCACAGAGAGAGGGACTTTTGCCAAGGAAGCAGTAACTCTGAAGAGCAGCCAGTGGCTAATCTAATAAACACTGGTAGCCACAGTGACTAAGGAAGATACACAAACATCTCAAGGAGAGCAGATAGGAGCCTACTTTATCTACAGATTGACCAAAGCCTAGGCTTGAACCAGGAACCTTTAGAGCATCAGTCCCATCATCTCCCAACTGAGCTACTTCAGCTGCAACAAAGAGTTTTTCTTGCCCTGTAATTCTCTGCCTGAGAATGTTGGCAGCTGTTCCACAAAAAGGATGTTGCCATGCACTGCCTAGGAAGGCAAGACTAGTGTTTCCTGTCAGTCACAGTTTGGCTTACTTCCTCCCCCCCATTCCTGCCTTAGCTCATGGGCTGACTTAGTGGCTGAAGTGGATGGAGGCCCAGCATCATTGGGAGGAAGCTGGACAGCAAGACTCCCGGTGGCAAGAGTCCTGCTGCTACTTGCTTCCCTGCCATCCCAGCCCCTTGGTGCCCCTCACTCCCCATCTGCAGCCCCCTACTACATGTCTGGGCACCTCTCAGGTCAATGGAGCCCCAACTCCTGTTGTGCAGCCCTGCCAGCTTGGCCCTGTGGTGCCCCTCACTCCCAGGTTGCAGCACCTGCTCCCTGTCTGTGTATCTCCCAGCCCCACAGTGCCCCTCACTCCCAACACAGAGCCCAGGTTCTCTCTAACTGTGTGGCAGCCCAGCCCCACAGCTGCTCAATGAGCCCCACCCAGCCAAGGACTCTGGACTCTGAGCTGCCTGGCTGGAGGAGGGACACTTCTCCCTCAGCTACAACAGCAGCAAAACTCTCCCAGACAGCTGGACTCTCTTGCCAGCTGGGGCTCACTGCCCATTCCCTTCCCTCCACCCACAGGGCAGCAGAGCTAGCCAGCCTGCAGGAAACAGCCTCACAAGTGGCTCTTTCAGAAAGGAGCTTTGGGTGGGTGCAGGGAGGTTGTGGCCTCTGGAACAAGGTGGGTGCTTCAGGAAAGCTAGTCACATGTGGGGGAATTAGCTCAAGTGGTAGAGTGCTTGTTTAGCATATAAGAAGCAGGGGGATTGATGCCACATTCTCTTGTAATTGGGGAGGCCCTGTTTTTCTTTTCACAGGCAGAACCAGCCAGGGGGCTAAGGGCCTCCAGTTGCCCCTCCCTCTTCCTACTTACTCTGCCCAAAAGCCAGCCCTGGGCCCCAGCCCTCCTGTGCCTGGCAGTGGGCAGGAGCACTGGAGACAGGTTGCCAGAGGATGGGAGAGGAGACAGGAGGCCTCATCTCTCACATACTTTCCCTTTACTTTCATGCCGGTAATCACAGATGACGGGGAGCTCCCTGGCCGGCCTCAGCCTCAGCCACTTCCTGCTTCATGGCCTGGGCCCAGGCAGCCCCTCGGGGGTCTCTGTGTGGCCCCCAGACCTTTTGTTTGCTGTTGCCCACCCACAGAGTGGCCAGCTTCCACAATACTTACAGGCCCCACAGGTGGGTGCTGGTTTGATACTTAACCCCACGGCTCAGCAACGAGCCCCCCCAAACTCTCCCTGTGCTCTGGGAGCCAGGTTTGCTGTTTGAATTCTGTGTAGCAATTGTCAGGCCTGGTCACTGGGATAATTTACCAATTTCCCTGGCCCTGGAGCACTCCTGCACTCACAGCTGTGATGGCCAAGTGGTTAAGAGAGTGGCTTTGAAAATTCAATATGGGATCCCTGTGCAGGTTCAAATCCTGCTCATGAGGAGGCCTGTGTTTTCCCCTCCCCCCCCACGCTATGGCAACACAGCTACATAACCCCTGAGACACTCTCCACCCACCCCCCCATCTCTGTAAATCCCCTTCCGCTCCTTTCAGAGAGATGCCTGGGATGGTGCCTCATGCTGGGTTGTTCAGGTCTCAGACAAACTCTCAGCTTCCGCAGCCCCTACCGCTCAGCCAGCACCCCATGGCTCAGCCCTAGCCCTGGGGCTGTTCCATTTCAGAGCGTGACAGAAGCTGAGCAAGAGGCCGTTCATGCACAGGTGGAGAGGAGCCAGCAGCAGGCAAGGACAATCTGGGGGGAAGAACCAGAGAGGACCAAGGGGCAGGCAGGGAAGTTTTGAAGGGCAATGGGAGGGAGGGAACACAAGATGGGTGGGGCCTCAGGGTAGGCAGCAGTAAGAGCCACAGTGAGGGCAGGGCCTCAGGGGAAGAACATTCCTGGAGGCAGTGAGGCATGTTGAGACAATAGCGGCCAGAGGAGAGAACTGAGCAGCCTTTCCTCACAGCTCTATTCACACGCAGGGCGGCTCTGAGTGATCTGAGCCAGGGATTGTCCAAGGAGCCTCCTGGTGATATTCCAATGTCCCTGCAGCCCAGAGATTCCCTACATGAAATTTTAGCAATAACCGTTGTTTTTCTAATCCGCTGTGAACTTTTTAGCAGCTGGAATTTCTGGAATCTTCTTCGTGACAGGAGTTAGGGTTTTGTCTCCAAGGAAATGTAAGAGTCTTCGGAGCAAAAAGACTGGATTCAGGGATAGCCACCTCCTACATGGGCGCCCTAACCACCAGTCAACTGTGGGACTTTCCCTCTCTGTCCTCACCAAATGACTCTTAGGATTTATACACAGTAGAACTATTTCACTAGCACAGACTAAGGAATGCACATCAGATCAGCTGATAGCTGTGAGGCTCAGGTACTCTCCTGAGGGGTGGCAGATCTCTGTTCTAAACCCTTAGCTTCATTAAAGAAGAGGAAGGGCAGACACAAAATGGTCTCCCACATCCTGGGTGTGTATCCTGATGACTGGCCAAAAGGTTATAAAGAGTCCCATGCTGCAGAGTTCGGCAGCCTCTGAGAACATCTACTGGACTGGGCCCTGTTGTCAGAGGATCATTTCACTTCCCCAATTTATGAGTTGGAAGAATTATACACCTATTTCTATAAAAGAGGCAGGGCTTACAACATCCAACCCTTGATCTCTGGCTTCAGAGGTGGGTATCTTATCCACTGCAGTAGCCCCTGAACATCCCAGGCCCCCTTTTGTTCCAAGGGTACCATCTCCATTCCTCAGGAATGTGGGTGGGCTGTCCTGGGAGGATGGGACTTGAACCCTTGACGGCAAGTGTCTTATCACTGGAGGAGCCCCCCAACATCCCTACATTCTGGGGCTCCCCTTATCCCTCCTTTGTCCCAAGGGTGCCAGCTCTGTTTCTCGGGAGCCTGGGTTAGCTGTCCTCAGAGCGGGTGGACCTCTGGTGGAAGGCGGGATAAGGGATGTCCTGAAGTTAAGGAGGTGAGGTGGGTTCTGGCTTGGCCTATGGGATAGGGCATTCACCTGGGGAGAGCAGGGGAGGGTGGGATTTGATCCCACCCCCCTTGGGAGGGGACAGGCTACCCCACATGGTTCCCCATGTAATGTGGAGATTTAGAGATCCAATTCTAAGGCACCTGTCCCTCCTCATTCATTTAATAAGGGACATTGTCACATTATTCAGTCTTTATTGATCCACTGCCATTTTCCTGATATTCTACAAACAAAAACATGGGGCATGTCAGTGTCACAAAACCACTATCAGAGGGGAATGAGAAGTCACGGCAGACAAGAAAACAGTGGGCTTAGGTGTGTAACATCAAATGTAAATAAAGCAACCAAACACAAAACATTCAGATTTCCCAACAACTTATACTCAAGTCCTATCATAATGTGGGAATCTTATCTCAGCCTCTCGCTCTGCATGGCTCTGTTCTCAGAAGAACATTTCATCTCCAGTTTTAATAATGCTGCATGTCCTCACTACACAGCCAAAGTAGGTGTGCTGGACTCTGAGATGTCAAAAGAAGGAAGAATTCTCTTGGCCCATCCCTAGCCAGCACACTTCTGCTGTGTGTGTCCTCAGTGGATGTGCTTACATCTCAGGAGGGATAAGCAGTGCTAGAAGGCTTTCCAGCACACGTTCCATTTCTGTAGAATCTCTGATGTTTATTAAGAGCTATGCTCTGACTGAACATTTCCGCAGTTTAGCGCATTGAAAGGGTTCTTTCCTGTGTGGATTCTCTAGTGGACTACAAGGACTGACCTCCAACAGAGGCCTTTCCTGTCCTTGGAAAATCATAGAGTCTCTCTCATCTTTGGGTTCTCTAATGTGACAGAATGTGTGACCGCCAACTAATTTTTTTGTTTTGCTTGCACTGCATCTGTCACATTTCTCTCCTGACAGATGTTGAATGAGGTGTCAGCTCCAACTGAACTTAAGCCCGCCATCAGTGCAGTTACAAGGGTTCTGTCTTGTGTAAACTGTCTGATGTATAACAGAATGTGAGTGTTCACTGAAGCTTTTCTCACAGAGCAGCTATGCACAGTGTTCCATACAATCTTTCCCACACATGTGCAGAATGAATTTGTTATGGGCACCAAGAGGGAGGGAATGTATGACACATGATCTCCATATTGGTGCACAGAACAAAAATCATGTGGTAGGGGTGGGGCTCAGAGGTTTGGATTGTGGGAAGGGAGCTCAGGGGTGGCAAAGAGTTGGATAGCAGGGCTCTAGTTGGGAGTGTGGGCCCTCAGGTGGCCAAGCAAAAAGGGTTTCAGGTGCAGGCCACTCAAAGACTGACGCAGGGAGAGAAGATTCCCACCAGCTCTCTCTCCCTCAGCTCAGGTGCTGCTGTGAATAGGGGGGAAAGGAATCTTTCCCTGCCATAGCAGCTTTGGGGTTGGGGCCACAGGACAGCTGACTGTCCCCCAGCCATGGCAAGTCTTGAGCCAGCATTGAAATAGTGTGTAGAGGCATCTCCCCCGACCATAGCCCTAAGCTCCTGTATGGCATTTAATTGGCTGCTGCATGGCCACATGACCACACAACTTAAAGGGAACTTAGGTCATAGGGTTTCTCCCCACATTGATTCTTTGATGTTCAATTAGGGTTTTGTCCTGACTTAAGGTTTGCCCATTGTCAGAAGAGTTGAAGAGGCTCTCATCTGTGTGGATTCTCTGATGTTTAATCAGGTGTGCGTTCTGACTGAAGCTTTTGCCACAGTGAGAGCAGATGTAGGGTTTCTCTCCTGTGTGAGTTCTCTGATGACTAATAAGATGTGAACGCTGATTGAAGCTTTTCCCACAGTAAGAGCAGTCAAAGGGTTTCTCCCCTGTGTGGATTCTCTGATGTTTAATTAGGTTTGCACGCTGACAGAAGCTTTTCCCACACACAGAGCAGATGTAGGGCTTCTCTCCTGTGTGGGTTCTCTGATGATTAATAAGACTTGAGCGCCCACTGAAGCTTTTCCCACAGTCAGAGCAGTAAAAGGGTTTCTCCCCTGTGTGGGTTCTCTGATGTATAACTAGGTGTGCATTCATAGAGAAGCTTTTCCCACAATCAGAACAGTGAAAGGGTTTCTCTCCTGTGTGGGTTCTCTGATGTATAACCAAGTATCCATTCCCACTGAAGCTTTTCCCACAGTGAGAGCAGTTGAAAGGTTTCTCTCTTGTGTGGATTCTCCCATGTCTAATAAAGTCTGTCCTCTGACTGAAGCTTCTCCCACAGTCAGAACAATTAAAGGGTTTCTCCCCTGTGTGAATTCTCCTATGTGTAACCAGGTTTGAGCGACGAGAGAAGCTTTTCCCACAGTCAGAGCAGTTAAACGGCTTCTCTCCTGTGTGGATTCTCCTATGTCTAACAAAGTCTGTCCTCTGACTGAAGTTCTTCCCACAGTCAGAGCAGTTAAAGGGTTTCTCTCCTGTGTGGATTCTCTTATGTGTAACCAGGTTTGAGTGATGACAGAAACTTTTCCCACAGTCAGAGCAGTTAAACGGCTTCTCTCCTGTGTGGATTCTCTGGTGTAAATTAAAGGCCTGTCTCCGTTGGAAGATTTTCCCACAGTCACTGCAAGTGTAGGGTGTCTCTTGATGGGGGATTTTCTGTTGAACAGTTTTTGTGTTTCTTTTCACTCCCCTGCTTCTGTGACTGGATTTATTTTGTTCCTCCACTGGACAGTTTCCCTGCTGCCTTTCTGGGCTACACTGATGCTCACAGGTCTTGCCCTGCTCAGGTCCCTGGGAAACTTGCCCTTCAGATTTTTCCAGTAACATCCCATGTGGAGCCACTTGCTCCGGCCCTTCCTGCTGAAGACTCTCCTCATTGTTCTCACTCAGTGTCCCATCACCTGCTGGGGCAGAGAGAAAATCCAGATAGGAGTCATTCTCTCTGCTGAGCTAAAAGGAAAACTCTGAAAGGGGAACAGAAAAGGGGGAACACATCCAAATAATGGCTGAAAAGGTTGAATAATCATGAGCTGAGTTCATCCTCTTTCCTCACAACCCTTCCCAAGGCGACATAATCCAGCCTCCCCCCGACCACCTTCTGACTGGTGTTGAAGAGTCAGACTTGATGAAACTGCACAAGTGACACTTGCTGTGAGGACACAGAAATTAGTTTCTGAGTCAGGTTAGCTGATTGCTCATCTGTGTGGGTGTCACTGATGAACCCCTCTTCCTCACAGGCCTGGAGATTTGGGATCCACAACTCCTCCCCTCACTCCACTCATGAGATCACATGAGCTTTGAAGACTAGAAATCCTGCTCAGGGGAGCAATTAACCAAGTGCTGATCTTGTTCATTAAGGTCTGTGCCATTACTGCTTCCAGAGCCAGGATCTGAATTGCCCACCCAGAGAGGATCCTTCCCCACCTTGCACAGACTGGGATCTGGCTGGTAGAAGATCCCAGGACACACTCACCTGCAGTAAAGGTGCATCCTCCCTGCATCAGGAATGGCCCAGGTGATTTACCAGGGGAGCCGAACACTCTGCTGCACTCTCTAGGGTACAACTCAGTCTCCTTCATGGCCCTTTCCATCTCCCCATCTCAGGGCCAGACAGGAATACACAGCTCAGAAGGGGAGCTCTAGTGAGGGCTGGCAGGTCTGACAGTGAGGCCTACAGGCAGGGCTCAGACTGCAGCAGCCACATGGCAGTTCACTAGAACTTGGAGAGAAAAGACCCAGCAGAGCTCTAGCTCCCCAAGGGTTCTGTCCACAAAACTCCTGGCTGGGGGGCTCGGCTTGCCCCGCTCTTTGGCTCAGATGCTCTACTTCAGTGTTTCTTAAACTTTTTAAGACCGAGGAACACCAAACAATAATTTTTTTTTTAATGAGGAACACCAAGGATTTTTTGTTGTGGACTGTCATTGCTCATTAAAAGTGCTGTCATATGGGTGGAAATCGGGTAAATATTGATTTTTATTAATATCAGCAGAACTGACTTAAATTGGGCCTGCGTGTTCTGTAGTCTTACCTTAAACTTTGTATTCATGCCTGTCAGTGTGAAAGAATCTATTTGCATATATTTGCATGTATATGCAACCACACTTAAGTTGCGGCCCTCGGCATGTGCTGAGAGTATCATTGTGGCCCTTGGAGCTTTCAAAGTTGAGTAGCCCTGAGCTAAGTGAATCCTTGGTGGCTGTTTCAGACTCTGCCTACATTCCAGACTCCTGACCCCAACTGCCTGTTCCTTGGTGGGTCCTGCCAGTTGCCCACAATAACTGCTGCTCCTGTGGCTGGCCCTGGTGGTGTTTGGCAGTGTTGCTTCTTCAGGGTGTGTGGTCAATACTGCACCTGAGCACCCTGTCTGCTGCCTTGGTTCTACTCTGCCAGCAGCAGCAGCCGCTTTGTGTGGTTTCCCAACCCTCCTCTTGTGGCCAGCCTGGCCTCCCATTTGTTCCCCCTCCCCTCCGCCCCTGCTCAGCTGAACAGAATCTGCCATTCACGTTTTCCCATCTTGTGGCCGCATTCCTGACATCTTCAGCCAGACCCCTGCTTGGACCGACATTTAGTGCTGGGAAGAGCCCTCTGTGATGTTATTAGATTAAAATATGACCATGTAGGTCATTGTGCTACCACAGTTACACAACTGCAACAAACCTTGTGCAAAGTGTATCACACGCGATGTCAGTGGGAATGTTTTGATGTGGTGACTGTGATCATCCCTGTCTGTACATGGACATCATTTTTGTACTTCACGTTATGAATACGGACCATGCACCTGAATTTCAAATATGGCTGCTGCTATGGAAACACCCATGAGGTAATTTCCATCCAGTCCAGCCAGCACACTGCGAATGGAGCACACAGAGTGATGGTCCAACAACAAAACCCACAGCCCATGGAAATCTCATCCCACCAAACGGACTTTCCTATGGACTTTCAACCAGACAGTGGGCAATGCCATGGCTAATTAGAGCAGGCAAGGGCATGTGACCAGCTCATGTGACACTAAACTGCATCTCGCCCCTGCGCTTTTCAGCTCACATTGCTGGAGGCTTTGCTTGGAACAATGAGCTCCCTGTAAGCTGTGCGCCCTGTAAGCTGTGCAGACGTGCGGCTGCACAGGAGAGATTCACACCCCACCCAGCAGATCAGCACTGTGTGCACAGCTGGCAGCAGGTGCCCCTCCCCCACCTTGAACTATCTTGCCGCTGCACCTAGGAGGGACCCTCCTGCTAGCTGGGGGGGGGGGCAATGCTGATGTTAGGGTGTCCCCCTGCACCTGTACCCCAACTCCGCAGAGCAGGGCAGAGGGGACACAGCCTGGCTCCAGAGACCACTGAGCTGCTGCAGCCTGAATGGTGACGGGTTGCCTCTCTTACAGAGGCAGTGCTCTGCGTGTGCAATGTCCCCAGCAGCCACTTCAAACGGCCTATCACACACATGCGCACACACACAGTGTGAGACACACAAAAACACATACCCTGTGTCATACACACACTCTCCCTCTTCCCCCACTCTTGTGCCACATCTGCACAGGGATCAGGGACAGGGCAGGACAGCTTGCCATGCCTTAAAGAGACAGCGCATGGGGTTTCCCAGAAACTGGCCCCACAGGAGCCATCACACACACAGACTCTGCCCCCTTCCCTCTCACACACACAACTGATCTGCGTCACCAACAAACACACCCATGATGCCACACATATATAACACTGTTTCTGTGTCGCACACACACTGTCTCTGTCACACACGCAGTCATGACTTTTTAAAAATAGGTATTAAACCTAGGGTGTTTTGTTTCTATTGGTGGTGCACAGGAGCATGTGTCAGTGCCCACAACAACACGTATCCTACACATGGGTGGAAAAAATGAAGGGAACCCTGCCATCCACATGCCAGAGAGCTATAAAAGGCAAGTGGAACGACGCCATTTGGCCTCTTCCCTGCTTTGATCACCATCCGTATTTGATTGCTTTCCCCAATTGTAACTCCCACCTCTTTCTCGTCTCTTCCATATAAACCGTGAAAGAATTGGTAACTGTGTGATTCTGGGGTTAAAATCTGAGTTATTTATTGGCCTGGGTGTGTGGCTGGTCCTTTGGCATCAGGAGAATCCTTTGATTAATGAAACTTGTTTTAAAACACTGCTCCTCATTAAGTCGAGCGTCTGGGCATTGAAACAAGGCCTGGAATATTAAGGAGGCTGCATTACTGACTTGTGGTTAGCCAGTGTGGTAAGACAGAAGAGTATATTTGTTGCTGGCAGGATGCATCTTATGGGAGAACAACCACCAGTTTTGTGGTATGTCTGCCCTATTTCTCAGCAATCTGTCCTGAGCTTGGTATTCCCAGATGTGACCCACTGAGGCACAGTGATACTTCTGCGAGCTGAGCAGCTCAAGCCGGCTTGCTGGCATTGTAAGAATACCCTGTAGGAGGATGTTGGCTTTGTGAAGTCCTTCTGGGCGGTGGGCTGGGCTGGCCATGGTAGAGGCACATCTTCCCTCGACTTAGACATGGGGAGAAGCAGAGAAGGCATGTGCCACACAGTACTGCACCTACCCAGGGGACCAGGGGCAGCAATAGGGCCCTGCAGTTGCTCCTGCCCAGCACTCCTGCCCCCTAACCAGTGGGCCAGGCTGCCTGCTGCCCTGCCCTGCCTGAGGAAGCTAGGCCAGTTTTTAAGCCCAGCAGCAACAGTAGCTGAGTGCACGTGGCCATGGCCTGGCTGCCTCGTCGCCTAATCAAGTCATGGGGGTTGAAAGATACGTGGCTCCCGAGCCTGTACATCTCTGTCTCCACAGCGAGTGCTGGGAGAAATGGGAAGCACTTGGGGTCCTGGACAAACCCTGAGCCCATGTTGCTTTTGTCAAGTGATGGATGGAACCACCTGAGGGGATGCGTTGTGGCTCCTGCTTCTTGTGAGCTTTGGAGAAGAGGAAGAGAAAAGTCACCTGTCTCCTAGCAGAGGACAGCGCCGCTCTTATGGCCCTAGAGCAGACGAGATAAAGGGCGAGATTTTTCTATAGCAGCCTTTTCTCTCCACATTGACCAATCTCTGAGCGGCCCTAATGGACAGCATGGGTGCCCAAGACCAGCTAGAGCTTCCTCCCACTCTGACCAAGCTCTCAGAAGGGCTCTGTGTGATGCCCACGAACCAATCTGCAGGCACCAACGGCTGATCCTGCAGCTCTACCTCATGTTCTGGGATGTCCTGGCCCTGGGCCTTGCCATGAGCTGGGCACAGCCCCTGGGCAGCGTGTGACTCCTCCTCTCACAGAGGTGGGCTGTGCACACCCTGCTGCTGGAGAAGCAGGACCTCCATGCCCTGAGGAATTGATGCTCAGTGTCACTACTCAGCATGGACTCTATGGGTGCAGCAAGTCAGAGCGCTGTGAAGCACCAGTGTAAACGCTCGCCCGGTGCCGTGAGCTGCTCCCCTCCTGGAGGTGGTTTGTCTAGAGCGCTGGGAGAGCTCACTGCGCCACTGATGAGGAATAAATGGGCAGTGGCAGAATGGAGAGGGGCAAGTAGAGGAATCCTCCGGGGCCACTTCCATAGTCTTGTGGTCTTACACCTGCCTCCACTGCCTGCCAGTTTTCTGATACCATCAGCAGCTTGTTGTGCTCCCTCTGAGGTGTTTCCTCTGAAATCTCAGAGCTGCAGAGATCTCCTTAGCTCCTGAAAGCCGGTCTCTGCAACCAGATCTGCCCCATGACCCAAGGGTGGAGACCTCCTGCCTGAACTCCTCTTGCACAACCCCCATCTTGTGGCCCACGGGGTGAAGGTTCCTTGGTTGCCACAGAGGCTGGTCTTGGCTGGTGTCACCAAAGTCAATGACCTTCTGGAGGATGGTTGGCAGCACTGGGTGGACCCCACTATGCTTACCCAGTACATAGCACTGCTGACCCGACATGTCCTCCATGGTGTGCTCCAGGAGGTAAAGGCTGCCTTGCCCCTGCCACTGTGGCTCTTCTCAGGTCAGGTGTTCCCCACCTGCCCACATCACCCGGCTCGCTGGCGCCTGATGTCAGGCCCCTGCACATCAGCTCCAACCCATCGCTCTGAACCTCCCATTTCAGCTGACTCATATTGAGAATCTCCATCCCATCCCCAGAGAAGCCCTGCACACACACATTGCCCTTAGTCATCCCCTTGGACTCGTGTCCTGCCCAGACACACACTGACTGGACGTGCAGCCTCCTCTTCAGGATGAGGCACTCTGAGGGGCCAGCCTGTGTTCTGCCTTCATCCCACAGCCCAGCAGGAATTAGAGTTGGCTGGGCTCTGCCATGGAGCACAGGCACGTTGCTGACTCCGTTTTCAGTCTTCCCTGGCGCTTGTTTGTTCTGGGGGAGGGGGAAACCCAGAGCCCAGGCCTGTCTGTACCTGGAGTGTGCCAGGGTTACAGCCCCTCTTGTGTCTCTTCCCGAGCCCCTTGCTGAGACTCTTGCTGCACTTTTGCCTTCACATTTGAATTGACTCTGTGCCCACAGATGGCCCCACAAGTCTTCAGGCCTCCTCGTCAGCCTCCTTCTCACTCTGGTAAAGGCAGCCACATGTCACTGCAGGACAAGGGTGTGCAGAGGATGTGTTCTGTGACTTGCGTCAGTACAATTGCATCTTGAGACCCATGTTACCCCAAACCATCCCGTTCAGTGTCTAGTCACCAATACTCAGTCCTGACAAAGCAACACTGGGTAATCGAAAACAACCTGAAGGGGTGGGGGGTGGGAAATAACTGTCCACAGGCTGCATGAGGCAGTGTGGAAATCACTGGACACAGGGGGCATGAATGTCTGGAGGGGTAAAGCAAAATGCCCAAGAAGCAATGTTTAGCCCGGTGTGTATTTTCAGTTCATGCTTTTCCAGGATGACAAGTAAAAACCCTCCGGTAAAATCACAACAAGAAGGGGAAGGGAGGCCTTTGGTATAACAGTATTGACCAATGGCTGGGAACCAGAACAGGCCGGGCCTTGGCAGAATGGTAGCACACTAGGCCCCAGCTAACCACGTAAGCACATTCCAGATGGGGAAAGAGGATAGAAAACACACCAATCTCTGCAGTAACTGCAAACACACACTACTAAGAGATGGCAGAGGAACACACTGACCCTTGTGCAAACCAGGGGAGATGAGGGTATAATAGATATGGATATTTTTTTCAAATGAGCAGGTACAAAGATAAGGGGGTAACAACACAATAAACCTGGCTGAGCGCCTTAGCCCCCAAATGGAGCCTCGGTTTTTCTTTGGCAACGACCCTGAGCTGTTCTGTATGGGCAAGCCGGATGCTCTAGCTCTGGAAAGAGCCGCCCTGAGTAGCTGTAATGACTCTCTGTGGCACTAGCAGCAATTCACACGGCACTGCAGCCGCTATGGGAAGCAAAAATTATCAGTCACAGTAGTATCTGGGATCTCCGATATCAATCAGGATGCCACTGTGCTATAGGGGTGCTTATATGGAGCTGAGCATCTCCTATTTAATGTATTTATCCTTCCCCAGCCCTGTGAAACAGGGACATACTATAATAGCTATTGCAGAGACAGGGGACTGGACACAGACAGTCTAAGAGATATTACCAATATCACAGCAGAGCAGGAAATTGAATGCAAGTCTCCTGATTTTGAAGCCAGACATTCACATAGGAAGAAAAAGCCCCTACCCAAATATATTTCACTCTAAAAAGACAAGACAGCTGACGTGATTATCTCCATTGCATACAGAGGCAAGTGAGCCCCAGAGAGAATAAAGCTGGACTTTTCAAAGGGAACCCGGCCCCTGTGCCTGCAAAGCACGTTTATCTACTACAGAGCTCCCCACCACCACCACCACAGAGCGTTCACAGAGAGTGAACTGCCTCATCCATCCTCCCTCAGCCCCAGCACCCAGCCCCACTCATGGGCAGGAACCAGCATGTCACAGAGAACAGCCACAGGCAGGCAAGGACTCCAGGAACTGCACCCTCCTTCCAAGGGGCTCGGCCCAGTGGCATAATGAGGACCCTGAAGGCACTAACAGCAGCTGCACTCAGACCCAGAACTCTGGTACCTGCTGTTCCTGTCTGGACCCTTCCACTGACACCTCCGGCCAAGGTACAACATGGGCAAGATAGTGGGGAAGCACACTGAGACCTTGGCTGTAGGAAGAGCTGCACCATTATGTCATGTCTCTGAACCTGCTTCCCCTGGGAGGGGGCGTGGAGGGGACAGTCTCTCACATGGGAGCCAGGATTATTGGGACTGATACTCCTGACATTGGCATACAGGGGGCAAGGAGGGATTCTGAACCAAACCCAATCCAGCTGCTATAGAGCCCACCTAGCCTCTGATACCCGAAGGGACAGGAATCCTTACCCAGCCAGCTCACAGCCTCATAATTCTCCTGCATCACATCCCAATAGAGAGCTCTCTGGCCCAGATCCAGCAGAGCCCATTCCTCCTCAGAGAAATACACAGCCACCTCCTCGAAGGTCACCGGCCCCGCCACAGCCATTTCCTTTCCCTGGCTCTGCAGGCCATGGGCTGCGCTGGAGTAAGACACAGGTGTTCTGCAGCCTGTCAGGGGGAGAAGGGCAATTGGAGACATTTCAGAAGGGGCTTTAATCCTTTCCACACACCCATTCTCCCCAGACTCAGTCCCTAGTGACACAAATGCTAGACTCTGGCATTTGGGGCAAATGCTTGAGTCTAGATATTCCATAAACAGCACACACCAGTTAGATCCCAAATCCATATTTATTTCTCTGAATACCTGGCTTGAGTTATAACATTACTGCACCTGCAACAATGGGATTCAGTCCGGTGTATCCAGTGTTTCTGATGAACAAGACATTTATTCACCTGGATGTAGGTGTCTAAATTTAGGCTCCCGTCTTTAAAGCCCCCTAGTCTTCATGATTTTATTTGTAGCACAGACCTAGGCCCTCTCATCAGGACTAATCTGACATAGACTTTATAACTCCTAAAATTCATGGATTCATGGGATCGGAAGATATCCTTAGTCATGCAGTCTGATCCCCTCTGTGTCATAAGGCATTACACTTAGCCAAGAGCATGTTTTCTAGAGAGTCACCCAGCATTGATTTGAAGACATCAAGAGATGGAGATTCCATCACTTCCTTTGGCCATCTGTTTCAGTGGCTAATCCTCTTCCCTATGGAACATTTGTGCCTCCTTTCTAGCCTGAAATTGTCTGGCTTCACTTTTCTGGTTCTTACTGAGCTGTACCCACTAGACTGAAGAGCCCTTGGGGATCCCGCAATTTCTCTCCATGAGCAGACTGATACAGTGGAAGCCAGTCAGCTCTCAGCCTATTTATTGGTTTAAACCAACCCCACATTGAAACTGAACTGACAGAGCAGTGAAATAGCCAAGATTGAAGGTGCTTTACATTGTGTGCTTTAACTTCACACCTTTAGCATCACACCCCATAGACAACCCCTTAATGCAGACAGGGAGCTGCAGGCATTCACATGCAAATACCTGTCACTGCAAAGTGTCAGGGGGATATGGAGGAGCAGGGGGCTACGGGGCATGAAGGGGCAGAGCAGGGAAAGGGCAGCAAGAGGGGGAGGATGCAAAGGGCCAATGGGGGGCAACAGAGGGAACAAGTCACTGGCTGTTACTTGGCACCTGCTCACACTGACCAGCCATTGCTGCAGACAGCACGGTCAGTGCCAGATGGGAACAGGATGGCGGGGGGGGGCTACTGGCTGATGCTGACACGCAGCCACTGAGGGACCAGCTGGGAGAGCAGCCACTGGACACTCCACTCAGCAGGAGCCGCCAGCGCTGATGGAGACAGAAAACACGGGAGAATTTGCCAGTTTTTAAGAACAAGGCAGGATCCTGCAGCAGGGCTTAAATCCAGCCCTGTCCCTTCCACCCGAGGCACTGCTCGCCCTGACTAAGGTGCTGGGCCAGCTGCGCCATCTCCCCGCCCAGGCGGCCGGTTTGGCCCCTGCACAGACTTTGCCCCCCTGCGATTTCATGCATCAATTTTCCGCCCCACGCGCCAGAGCCTGGGGGGGGGGCATGCACAGACCCCCCCGCGAGATGCCCGGTCTGCGAACCCCCCCATCAGCCCCGGTGTGCAGGGGATGCTCCGGCCCCGCCCCCAGCAGCTGCTGCCCTGCCCGGCCCTTTGCCCGGGGCGCACCCCGCACCTGCAGCCTGTAGCGTTGGTCCCTGGTCCGGGGAGCCCAACCCCGCTGGGCTGGGGCGTGGCCAGGTAGCTCCCGGTCTGAGCTACGCCCTGGCGCTGGCCCACGACCGGAGTCACCGACCCGCTGCGCATGCGCGGTTTGACCCCTCCCCGCCATTCCGCCTCGCCCCGGCCGGGTTTTCAGTGTGTCTCCCTCCCCCCTCCCTCGCTCATTACTTCCTGCCCCTCCTCAGGTCCCACCCACTAGGACGAGCCCACCGCCGCGTCTGACTCTGCGCGTGGGCAGAGGGAGGTAGCGGCTTCCCCCCCCCCCCGCACGCGGTCACTGCGCTAGCGCTGCGCGCCCCGAGTCAAAAATTCTGAGGGAGCCGTTGTGCCGTTACTCGCCGCGTTGCTGCTTCCGCTTCCGGTCAGCGCTGGGGTTGGGGAGGAATCGGAGGAGCCGAGGTGAGACGGGGAAGCGCCTGGGGGGTGGGGGCTGGTGGAGTTTGGATGGGGGCGGGGCGATAAGGGGCTGTGGGGACTTTTGTGTGTGTGTGGGGGGGGGCGGCGTTGGGGTTGATAAATCAATGGGGGGGGGAGGTTTTGCCCTGGGACCCAAATCACTGGCTGCGTGTGGGGGGTGGGGGCGGCTCCTTGTCACACGTGTGTGTGTGTGTGTGTGTGTGTGTGTGTGTGTGAGAGAGAGATTACGTGACACCGTCCCCAGCCTGGTGATGCGGCTGGCCGGGCCGGCGGGGGGGGGGGGGAGGGCGATGATGTTTGCTGTGAGGGGGCCGGCTCCCGAAGTTTTTGCCGAAGCTGCGATGTTCTTTTCATTTGATCAGACCATGCACCTGCCTAACTGCACATCCAGGCGAGCCGGGGCTACACTCGCACCCTGGGCCTGAGGTTCCCTGCCCCTGGCTAAGGGCTTCCCCAAACATCCAGGTTCACTCTTCCGGAGCTCAGGGCTGATAACAGATTTTGTGGTACATTCGGCTCTGGGGTTTGGTAAAAACCAAGGGGTTCGGTGAGCTGTAGGTGGCCACTGGGGAGCAGGCTGGTGTGGGGTTTGCCAGGCTGGGCTGGGGGTGTGTGGGGGTGGGGTCTAGGCAGGATGGTAGGGTGCAGGAGCAGGCTTGGGGTGGTGGTGGCGATTCAAGGTTTGGTTGGGACATAGGGTACAGGAGCAGGGTGAAGGTGGGCAGTCTGGGCAGGAAGTGGAGTTCAAGAGTGGGCTGCGGGTGGAGGTGCAGGGTCTGGGAGGGTGTGGGTCTGCAAGGTCCGGGCAGGATGGGACAGGAGACCGATTACCTGGGACACCTCCCAGAGATGTGCAGATGGATATGTATTACTAGGGATATAAACACCGGATAAAATGGAAGCATGTGACTGTTAAAAATCCTACCAGGTTGTGCAGCTTTATACTGCAGAGCCTGCAGCACGTCTGGCTGCCCTGGAGCAGGGTCGGGAGCTGCAAGCCAGTGTACACTGGGAGCGCTCTCTAAGTACGCACCAACTCCTGACGGTGGGGTCTGCTCCTGATGCTGGGTGACTGCGGGCTCTGCAGTACGAGCTTTATACAACAGAGTACGCAGCACAGGATCCAGCCCATAAAGCTCAGGGTCCCCTGCCTCCTGCAGCAGGACCAGACATGCTGGTGCTCCAGCCACAAGGGGTAGAGGCGGCAACAAGCCTCAGAGCCCCTCCCTAGGGCTGGAGCACCCAGGCCAAGTTGCCCTGTTGCAAAGGGGCGGGAGGGAGTCCAAAGCATCCCAGCCTGTGGGCCGTAGGTTCTCCATCCCTGCCTTAGAGAGACCTCGTAATTCAATTAGACAGCTTTAGTATTTTGGATACGGTAGAGGATTTTTTCCTGGAATTAGCCTGATAATTAGTGATTTGGGTGTGGATAGGCAAGGGGTCATTACTATCTGGAGCAGGGATTTACCATCACACTACCCTACTTTCTGTGTCCCAGAGTTCAGTGCAGTTCTTGCATTGGACTTTGTGTTCTTCATTCTGTATATGAATGGAATGATGCACATGAGGCTCTGGGAGCTTTCGGGTGGGGGGAGGGGCGCGTTAGGTGTGTCTTCCCCCTTGTCTGATGATTGGCTTTGATTCAAGCAGACACTGGGAGGCAGGACAGCGGGAAGGTTTTTCATTAGCATGCATGGCTGGATATTATGCCCTCAAGAAGGCAGTGCTATAACAATAAAAAATAAAAGCTAGCAAGCGCTATAAGAGAATCGCAGAAAAAATTGCTAAAATCTGTAAGTACAATTTACTTACGTGTTTCTGAGCATTAGCTATTAAAACAAAAACAAATAGTACATGACATGCATTGCACAGAGTGATAAAAGTAATAGAAATAACATTTGCAAAGGAGCAAAGCTTAGCTACAATTCAAATGGGGTACGGTGATGGGAGTATAATTCAGTGATTCACGAACAGCAGATAAGACAAATCTGAATGTTATGAGACTTCATGTTCTCTCTTTAGCCCCCTTTTTTCCATTTTTAACCCCCTGTAAAATGAAGTCAGCAGAAACTTATCCATAGCAGGGCAAAGGGCAGTGGCTTCAGCAGAGCTACTGAGCATGCTCAGTTTATCTGTTTTGGGTTTTTTTTTTGTAAATTAAAACAAAATCAGGTTTAAACAAATTTAAAAAGCCCCTCTGCCACAGCCACGCTTTGGTGCCTCATTCCCACTAGGGTGACTGTTTTTACCCGTTCTGCTTTGCCTGTGCTTGGGACTTTGCCCTCTGTTTTGCTCCAGCAGCGGAGTTTACCTGCTGCTGCTTCTCCCCCCCCCCCAGCAGCCTTAAGGAGCGAAATCTGAGACCAGTGGCTCGTGTCACTACAGCCCTGTATGTGCGGGGCAGTGGCGGGAGAGAGGGCTGTTCAGGGGTCAAATGGGGCAGAGGGATGGAAGTGACAGGGCAGGGGGAGGAGCCACCTGCAGTGTTTGCAAAACCAGCCAGTGGGGCAGGTGTGGAGTGTTTCCCATTTCCAGGGCATCTCAGGGCCTCTTTCCAGGGCTGTGATCTGAATGGCACAATGTCCCCCAGGTACTGGCTTCCCTGGTACATAAGGTGGATTCGCCTGCTAAAGGGGCTGAATGCAGGGAAATGTTTTAGATAACAGCCCCTTCCACACACGGCCATAGCCAGACCTGGTTTTAGGATCTAAAGAATCCTTGATCCGCTCCTGTGTCTGCGTAAAGCTGTCTGGCTCATGCTATAAAGCAGAGGTGGGGAACCTCAGGCCTGGGGGCTGGAGGTGGCCCCAGCTTGCCTGGATCCAGCCCCCGAAGCTCAGGGACCCTTCCCCTCAGCATTGGGGAGCCTACACTTGCTTTCTAGCCCCCTGCCACTCCCTGTGGGGCTGGAACACACAAAATCTACCAGGTTGGGCGCCCCTAAGCTCTGGTGTGTGAGGGGAATATGGGGAGTGTCTGCTTTTTAGTGAGGGGCCACATCAGTGGGGGGTTATTTGTTCATTTGTTTCTCACATGTGTGCAGCCCCTGACTGATTTTTCTGTGGGTCATTGGCCCCCAACCCAAAAAAAGGTTCCCCACTCCTAAGTTTGTTTATCGAAGGAAATTGATGCATGAAATCGCAGGGGAAGCAAACTCTATGCAGGGGCCAAACTGACTGTATGGGTGGGCAGATCACACAACTGGCTGCAGGGCCAAGACAGGGGCCACAGGGCAAAATTGGGACAGTGGAGTTAAGAACAGAATCTGGGCACTTCCAAAAAAGTACCCCAGTGGGGGCAGCATTTGCAGTGTTTGTAAAAATATGGAGCAGGGGAGGGAGAGGGTTTTTTCCTCACTGCCAGGATGGGGGGTGGCAGCGCCCACTTGCCAGGGCTGTGTGGGTGGCCAGTGCCTGGAGAGGGTGCCTTTTCCCTACCTGAGAGGCAGGACTCTGCAACAGGGGGTGAGATTCAGTGGCTGGGGGCTGCTTGTGCTAGCTGCTGTTTTGCCACCTGCCCAGCACCCTAGTGAGGATGAGCAGACGCCCCAGATTAAAGGGACAGGGCTGGATTTAAGCCCTGCTGCAGGGTCTTCACTCTTTCTGAAAAATGGGCAAATTCTCCTGTGTTTTCTCTCTCCCTCCTCATCAGTGCTGGCGGGTCCTGCTGTTGCCAGATGGCTACTCACCAGCTGCCCACCCATCAACAGGGAGTAGGGGGTCCAGTGGCTGCTCCCCCAGTTGATCCATCAGCGCAGCCTGTGCTTCATGTCTATGTCAGCCAGCAGGAGGGCCCCTCCACATCCCGTTTCCGTCATGCGCTGACTGCACTGTCAGCTGCAATGGCTGGTCAGCGTGACCAGGAACCAGACGGCAGCTGCCCACCCATTGGTCCTTTCCATTCTCCCCCTCTTGCTGCCTTCTCTCTGCTTGGCCCCTTCATGCCTCGTAGCCCCCCTGTTTCTTCATCCCCCTCCCCCCCGGTGGAGTGTGGCCCTGCCCATATATTACCTCAGGGAGATGTGATTCCAGGTACCAGGAGAGGGGAGTGTGTCCTGCCTCCTTGCCAGACTGGGCTCAGAGGAGAGCTCCAGGGTCAGGTCTATCAGACACCTCAATCGTGTGAGAGAGGTGTAGGTAGAGGGTGTCCCTCACTCCCTTTTGAACCCTAAAGCCTTAAAGATAAGAAGGCTCCAGCTAAACAGTAATTATGTTTAACAGGGATTTGCTGTTAATTTGAATCTGTGTACTGCTCAGTTCTGATTGATTTCCGTTGAGCTCTCTTGAATATGAACAGTTTTACCAGGTGTCCAGTATTCAACAAAGGGAAATATGGTCACTGTAGCCCTAGTGCTTTTTCACATCACTTGCCACTTGGGTAGGTTTTGCTTCCTGAATATTTACAACAGGTCAGATGATGAAATGTCAGACCACTGAGATACTGTTGAAAATAATTTTGTACTTGAAAACTTATTACAAAATACATATTTCTATAAGTAATTCCCCATCCTACAAACACTGAAGTACACACTTAAATTTTCTATTACTTTTTTATTGCATATATAAATATTTGGATTTATACTCTATACTTGTACTTCAAAGCACATATTTCAGTTTCATAGTTTTTCTGTGTGCTACATCTATTGTAATAATACATTCCAATGGTGCTCTTCACTCTCACAGTCCTACTGTTCTGTGTTGCCAAATTCCAGGGTTTTTAAAATAAAAATTTTTTTTTGCAAGGGTCCAGGGTACGGTGCTGACCACACCAGAGGTATCTCCCCCCTGTATCTCTGCAGGGGAACAGCTAATGCATGTTCACCTATGTTTGTAAAACACACATTAGCTTAGCAGTGGCCTAGGTCACGGTGCTTCCCCGGTTCCCCTTGGCTGCAAACAGCTAACCGCAGCCAATGGGAGCTGCGAGCCTCCATGGCTTTGGAGCCGGTAAGTAAACAAACTGGAGTGGCCCATTAGCAGGTTTCTCAGAGTGAGTCCCTGAACCACTTTGAGAATCACTGGTATATGGGGTATAATGCTAAAGGTGTGAAGTTAAAGCACACAACGTAAAGCACCTTCAATCTTGGCTATTTCACTGCTCTGTCAGTTCAGTTTCAATATGGGGTTGGTTTAATTTAAAACAATAAATAGGCTGAGAGCTGACTGGCTTCCACTGTATCAATCTGTTCATGGAGAGAAACTGCTGGATCCCCAAGGGCTCTTGAGTCTAATGATTCAGCGAGAACCAATAACTGAAAGCTGAAGCCAGACAATTTCAGGTTCGAAAGGAGGCACAAAAGTTTGATGGGGAAGAGGATTAGCCACTGAAACAAATGGCTAGAGGAGATGGTGGATTCTCCATCTCTTGCTGTCTTCAAATCAACACTGGACGACGACTTTAGAAAACATGCTTTGGGGAAACAGAGCTTTGTGCCTGGGTAGCTGGGTTAAGTGTAATGGCTTGTGCCACAGAGGAGGTCAGACTGCATGGCTAAGGATATCTTCTGATCCCATGAATCCATGAATTTTAGGATCTCAACCTGTAAACACTCAGTGCACATGTTTAAAAATAAGCATCTGAATAGTCTTATTAACTTCACTTAATTTCTACTGGGGAGAGGATTTATAATGAGCCTGTCAGACGAAAGAACCAAGCTCTGTGCTGGCAATAAATGGATGAAGATAAGCGGTTTTAAATACAGCAGCCTAAATTTAAACAACTACATCACAGACATGTGAATATGCAGCTTGTTTATAAGAAACGCTGGATACACCAAACTGAATCCCATTGTTGCAGGCACAGTAAAGTTATAACTCAAGCCAGGTATTGAGAGAAATGAATGTGGTTTTGGGATCTAACTTGTATGCTCTGTTTATGGAATATCTAGACTCAAACATTTGCCCCAAATGTCCAGTACTAGTATGTGTGTCACCAGGGATAGAGTCTGAGGAGAATGGGGGTATGGAAAGGATTAAAGCCCCTTCTGAAATGTCTCCAATTGCCCTTCTCCCCCTGACAGGCTACAGAACAGCTGTATCTGTCTCCAACTCAGCCCATGGCCTGCAAAGCCAGGGAAAAGAAATGGCTGTGGTGGAGCCAGTGACCTTCGAGGAGGTGGCTGTGTATTTCTCTGAGGAGGAATGGGCTCTGCTGGACCCGGGTCAGAGAGCCCTCTATTGGGATGTGATACAGGAGAATTATGAGGCTGTGAGCTGGCTGGGTAAGGATTCCTCTCCCCTCCGGTATCAGAAGCTGGGTGGGCTCTGGAGCAGCTGGGTTAGGTTTGGTTCAGGCCCCTCAATGTTCTCTCCCTCCCTCCCCCCATATCAGGAGTATGAGCCCCAATGATCCTGGCTCCTGTGTGAGAGACTGTCCCCTCCATGGTCCCTCCCAGGGGAAGCAGGTTCAGGATCATAACAATGGTACTGCTCTTCCCGCAGCCAAGGAAGTTCTCAATGTGCTTTCCCTCCATCTTGCACATTTTCTGTCTTGGCGGAGGTGTCAGTGGAAGGGCCCAGGCAAGAACGGCAGGTTCCAGGCTTGTGGGTGCTTGGTCCAGCTGCTGTTAGTGCCCACAGGTTACTCCCTGGCAGGGTCTGAAGCAGCCAGCCAGGGACTCACCTAGCTGATCTGACAACTTCCTCCTCCTATATCTGGTTGAAGTAGAGCATCCAGGCCAAAGAGCAGAGCAGGGTGAGCCGAGCCCCC
This sequence comes from Pelochelys cantorii, assembly GCA_032595735.1. Taxonomy (NCBI): domain Eukaryota; kingdom Metazoa; phylum Chordata; order Testudines; family Trionychidae; genus Pelochelys; species Pelochelys cantorii. Next base: position 15,883,593 of record CM064345.1, read on the forward strand.
AGACAGGAGTTTTGTGGACAGAGCCCTTGGGGAGCTAGAGCTCAGCTGGGTCCTTTCTCTCCAAGTCCTAGTGACCTGCCATGTGGCAGCTGCAGTCTGAGCCCTGCCTGGGGGCCTCGGTGTCAGACCTGCCAGCCCTCACTGGAGCTCCCCTTTTGAGCAGTGTGTTCCAGTCCTGCCCTGGGATGGGAGGGATGGAACGGGCCATGAAGGAGACTTAGTTATACCGTACACAGTGCAGCAGAGTGCTCAGCTCCCCTGGGGAATCAGCTGGGCCATTCCTCAGGTGGGGGGGGATGCACCTTTAGTGCAGGTGAGTGTGTCCTGTTGGAAGAAGGAGCACAGGAAACTCGAGAGGATGGAGTAAGCGGGACCACTTTATCACTCGCGCATGTTTATCTCAGACCCCCAACACAATGTTCTGAGTGGCAATGATTTGGCAGCAGTTACACTCCTTTATCCATTTTAGTGTGTAAATTTACATAACTATCACTACTTTCCATAAACCCTTATTTAGTAAGCCCACTGCTCAGTGAGGAGGGAGAAACAATAACAGGAAACTTGGAAATGGCAGAGGTACTTAATGACTTCTTTCTTTCGGTCTTCACCAAGGAATGTCTAACATAGTGAATGTTAGAGAGAAAGGGATAGGTTTAGAAGATAAAATAAAAAAAGAAAAAGTTAAAAATCACTTAGAAAAGTTAGATGTCTGCAAGTCACCAGTGCCTGATTAAATGCATCCTAGACTACTCAAGGAGCCGATAGAGGAGGTATCTGAGCCTTTAGCTATCATCTTTGAAAAATCATGGAAGACGAGAGATTCCGGAAGACTGGAAAAGGGCAAATATAGTGCCCATCTAAAAAAAGGGAAATAAGAACAACCAGGAAACTACAAGTCACTCAGTTTAATATCTGTGCCAGGAAAGATAATGGAGCAAGTAATTAAGGAATTCACCTGCGAACACTTGAAAGATAAGGTGATAGGTAACAGCCAACATGGATTTGTAAAGAACAAATCGTGAAACTAATCTGCTAGCTTTCTTTGATAGGGATAAGGAGTCTTGTGGTTAAGGTGGAAGTGGCAGGCGGGGGATGGGGGGAGGCTTCATGCGCTCCCTAAGCCCTGATTGTCCTGGAGGCGGAAGGGGGAGCGTGCGAAGTCTCCTCCCACTGCTGGGGCATGGGCTGGGGGGAGGGGGGCAAAGACTTCATGCGCTCCCCCACCACCAGACCAGTTATGGTCTATGTGTGGGGAAGCAGGGAAGTATCCTGGCCCCGCCCCTTCTAGAGTGGCCCCTGGTTTTAAAAAAAAAAAAAATTATTGCCCACCCCTGGTCTAGGATGAATTATCCCACTGTTTAGTCATTAAATTAATTAGGTGATGTACTTCAGTTTTCTTCTTATACTGCAGACCAGGTGTATTTCCAACTACTATTCCAGCATGCTTAACGGCTCTTCCTTTTCCAAAAGATAATCATACACATTCTTACAGGGTTACTTATGAACCTTAAATTTATCCCAGGATTAAACAGTAAGGGTGTGTCTACGCTAGCCCCCTAGTTCAAACTAGGGAGGCTAATGTAGGCATTCGAAGTTGCAAATCAAGCCCGGGATTTAAATATCCCGCGCTTCATTTGCATCTTCCCGACCGGTCGCCATTTTTGAAATTTACAAGTCCAGACTAACTGCCCTCGTCTACACACGGCAGGGACCCGGTAGTTCGAAATAAAGCCCTAGTTCGAACTACCTGTTATTCCTCCTGGAATGAGGTTTAACAGGTAATTCGAACTAGGACTTTATTTCAAACTACCGGGTCCCTGCCGCGTGTAGACGCGGGCAGTTAGTCTGGACTTGTAAATTTCAAAAAATGGTGACCAGCCGGGAAGATGCAAATCAAGCGCGGGATATTTAAATCCCGGGCTTGATTTGCAATTTCAAATGCCTACATTAGCCTCCCTAATTCGAACTACGGGGCTAGTGTAGACATACCCTAACATTACCATAAAGTGTCTTACAAGTGAGTTTTTACCATGCCTTTTATTAGACAATTTATCTTTGAGGCTAGATTGGTTTGACATGATTTGTTCTTTATAAATCCATGCTGGCTGTTACCTATCATCTTCTTATCTTCCAGGTGTTTGCAGATGAATTCCTTGATTACTTGCTCCATTATCTTTCCTGGCACAGAAGTTAAACTGACTGGCCTGTAGTTTCCTGGGTGGTTATTTCTTCCCTTTTTCTAGATGGGCGCTATATTTGCCCTTTTCCAGTATTCTGGAATCTCTCCATGATTTTTCAAAGATGATAGTTAAAGGCTCAGATACCTCTTCTATCAGCTCCTTGAGTATTCTGGGATGCATTTAATCAGATGCTGATGGCTTGCAGAAATATAACTTTTCTAAGTTATTTTTAACTTCCTTTTTTAATTTTATCTTCTAAACCTACCCCATTCCCAATAGCATTCACTATGTTAGGCATTCCTTCATCATCAGACTTCTTGGTGAAGACCAAAACAAAAAAGTCATTAAGCACCTCTGCCATTTCCAAGTTTCTGGTTACCGTTTCTCCCTCCTCACTGAGCAATGGGCCTATCCTGTCCTTGGTCTTCCTCTTGCTTCTAATATATTTATAGAAAGTCTTCTTGTTACCCTTTTTGTCTAACTAGTGTAAGCTCGTTTTGTACCTTTGCCTTTCTAATCTTGCCCCTGCATACCAGTATTGTTTGCTTATATTCATCCTTTGTACTTTATCCTAGTTTTCACTTTTTACATTACTCCTTTTTGATTTTTAGATCATGCAAGATCTCTTGGTTAAGCCAAGGCGTTTTTTTTTGCCACACTTTCTATTTTTTCGTACGCAGCGGATTATCTTGCTTTTGGGCCCTTAATGTCCCTTTGAAAAACTGCCAGCTTTCTTCAGTTGTTTTCCCCCTTAGTCTTGCTTCCCATGGGACCCTTACTTACCAGCTTTTAGCTTCCAAAATCTGTCTTCCTGAAATCCATTATCTCTCTTTTGCTGTTCTCCCTTTTACCATTCCTTAGAATCATGAACTCTGTGATTTCATGATCACTTTCACTAAAGCTGCTTTCTACTTTCAAATTCTCTACCAGTTTCTTCCTATTTGTTAAAATCAAATCTAAAACAGCTTCCCCCCAGTAACTTTTTCAACCCTCTGAAATAAACAGTTGTCTTCAATGCAGTCCAAGAACTTATTGGATAGTCTGTGCCCTGCTATTTTAGTTTCCCAACATATGTCTGGATAGTTGAAGTCCCCCATCATCACCAAATCCTGTGCTTTGGATGATTTTGTTAGTTGTTTAAAATGTCTCATCCACCTCTTCCACCTGTGTAGGTGGTCTGTAGTAGACTCCTAGCATGACATCACCCTTGTTTTTTATCCCTTTTAACCTAACCCAGAAACTCTCAACACATCCGTCTCCTACGTGCATCTACGCCTCAGTCCAAATGTATACATTTTTAATATATAAGGCAGCACCTCTTCCCTTTTTCCCCCGCCTATCCTTCCTGAGTGTGACGGACCGGGACCGAGTCTGGGCACCACTGAAGGTGTCCACTCAGTGCAAATTACTCAAAATCAGGGCTCCTCACAGCCCCTGACTGGAGGCCTTTCCCAAATAGGCCACAAATCAGTCACACCGAGCACTTCAGCTGCCAATCCAGCCAGCAGGAAGCCTCATGAGTAAAACCCCTGTGATACCCTAGCTCTCCCTGTGCCACAGTCAGCCCTGGGCCTACACACAGATGCGGGGTTATAGAACCCAATCTCACCTATCCTGAACGGGTTCTCCCGATCCCAAAAGACCAGCCACAGTTCCCAATCAATTTACACTTTGGATCTTACCCACAAGATCACGCTGGGTCAATCCTTTAGAATAAAAAATCTAAAGGTTTATTAATAAAAGAAAGAAAAGATGTAGAGTAAGTTTGTTAAAGAAAATACATGACATAGACCAATCACCAAGTTCTTGATGCAGGCTCTCAGCAGAGATGTTACAGACTTCTAGCTTAAAAGGCTCTGGTGTACGTCCTATGTCAGGATGGGTGACAATCCTTCCTGGCTTGCTGTCCCTCGCAAGGCTGCATCTGGGATCAGTGGCAGAATTGAAGATAAGATGGAGTTTGCTTCATGGCACTTTATATCCATCCCTGGTACCTTCCAAGCTGGAGCAGGTCACATGGCCAAGTGACCCATCCCTGTGTCCTATGTCAGCGGCCATTAGATACTGACTTGTTTATAGGTTCCAGACACATTCCTCAGGTGTGTTTTGGGCACCTTGAGAGCCATTGTCCCTGGAACTGTGCTAATTAGCATAGTCATTCACTGGACATTCCTGGCCTATTGCTCTGTCTCAGACAGAGAACCTTTCAGCATAAGCACAGAGTACATATTTATAATTCCCCATACAGATATCACACAAATACATGAATAGCATACATAGAATCAGTAGAACATAAGCTTTCATTTGACACCCACATGGCCCCCTTTGTATAGATTTTTGGGCAAACACCCCATTGGAGGCGCAGCAGTGATCTGGCTGCTCCCCTTAAAATCCAATAATGTGACAGTAAGCTGTACCCTTCCATACCAATATTCCAATCGTGTGTATTATTCCATCAAGTCTCTGATACCAACGATGTCATAGTTGTATTTATTTATTAGCACTTCCAGTTCTTCCTGCTTATTACCCATACTTCTTGCATTTGTATATAGGCATCTAAGATACTGATTTGATCTTGCCTCCTAATTCTGCTTTGTCCCTCCTTTTTCTCTGCTATAATAGCCTATACTCCCTCCCATTTCTGACCCAACACCCAGGTCTCCATGTTCTTCACTTACCTGTGTGCTTTGGTCACCTGCCCCTGTTGATCCTAGTTTAAAGCCCTCCTCACTAGGTTAGACAGTCTGCATTCAAATACAGTCTTTCCCTTCCTCAAAAGGTGAACCCCATCCCTGTTTAGCAGTCCTTCTTGAAATAGCATCCTGTGGTTAAGGAAGCCAAAGCCCTCCCCGCAACACCATCTTCGCAGCCAGGCATTCGCCTCCAGGATGCACCTGTCTCTGCCTGGGCCCCTACCTTTGACAGGAAGGACTGAAGAGAACACTACCTGCACTCCAGACTCCTTCACCCGTACTCCCAGAGCCCTGTAGTCACTCTTGATCCGCTCAATATCACACCTTGCAGTATCATTAGTGCCTATGTGGATATGTAGCATGGGGTAGTAGTCAGAGGGCCAGATAATCCTCTACAATGCCTCCGTAACATAACTTCTTCCCTTATCAACTGATTGTGTAGTCCAGGGCTATTCAACACCCTGGTGTAGTTGATAAAAATTGTATTGACTACATGATTAAATACCCACTTCTTAACATCCTGAGAACAGACTTGTTAGCACAGGAACCAAGAGCAGTTAGTACACTCCATCATGAGGAGAAGGGGGCCCAGAGCCAAAGGCCCCACTTCCCCCACTCCCCATCTCTGCCCCATAGCCAGCAAGACTCACTTCCTCTCTCCTCAGCTCATCCCTGGCTACAGCCAGCCCATCTCAAGTCTTTGTCCTGCTTCTAGGGCAGAAAGTGTCACCTGGTCACACTCCCCTCCCAGACTCAAATTACCATGAGCCTGGGCCATCGTGGACGCACTGGACTAGGCATTCTCCCACAGTGAGGCACCCCCATGTTCTCATCTCCATCTAGATAGTGGTCAGTGCCCAGGGAAACTGAGGCACACACACAGGGTTACTGTAAATTAGTGTATATGACCCGCGGGTTATACATGTTTTTACAACCCCACCCCCCACATGGTATACATGTCCACGGAGTATACAAGTTTATTTTTACTCACAAGCAGCTCCCCTGCCCAGAGGAGGGTGGGTTGTGCCTGGCTGTGGCTGTGCAGGGCCTGGGCTCCCCTCCTGCAGGCCAGCCAGTTTGCCTGCGCTGCGCTCTGTGCTCCTCCGCCCGGAGGAGGGTGGGTTGTCCCTGGCTGCGGCTGCACGGGGCCTGGGCGTGAGTGCGGTGATGAATGCAGGACCCGCAGGCTATACACATCCACGGGTAATCTAAGCGTTTTCTTCCACAAAAAAGAAAAATCGCGGGTTATACATGGGTGTGTGTTATACACAGGTGCAGTTTATATTCGCTAAACTACGGTACTACAGGGTGTAGAAATCACATGTAACATAACAGAGTGAATACAATTCTGACTTTGTCACACCCCCACCCCATTCTGACCCAGAAGTTTGCTGCTGCTCAAGTTGTCTGAGTTACCATAGTCCCATATTGGATCAGATTGAACTCAGGGAATGTTCCTTGTGACACATACGCTGCCCAGATTCTGTGTGCCTTCACCTTGCCTGATTTCACCCCTGTGCAGGAGTCTCCATTCCAAAACCTGACCTGATCACCTGGCTAGAACGAGGGGAAGAGCCGTGGGTCCCAGATCTCCAGGCTGCCAAAGAAATAGAGATCCTGAGAGGCACCTGCACAGGTGAGGAGTCAGGGAAACTGACACAGAAACCTTCTGTTGAGTGCAGGAAAAATCTGGGACAACCAAAAATGAGCAGTGAGTGAGAGCCCTCACTTCCACCCCATGTCTCCCAGGTAGGAATGCAGGTACTATCCTGGCAAATACCTGTCACAACTCCCCAGCCATCCTGTCATCTGTCAAGAGTTTCCTCCCTACATTTCCTTCCCTGGGAATGTTTGAATGGGATGTGGAGACAGAATTCAATGTCTCAGTCTCCTGAACTATTGTTGTGTTGTGCTTTCTGTCTTTGCCATTATCCTGTCAGTCCCTTCTCCTCAGCACAGACAGTAACTACAGCCTGAATTGTCTCTCTCCCCCAGCAGGTGATAGAACCGCGGGAGAGAATAATAAGAAGAATCAACAGCAGGAAGCTCCTGGACCAGTAGAATCTCAGGGAACATTTGTGGAAGGAGCTGAAGGGGATTTTTCCCAGTGTGTGGAACAGGGGGAAGCCTGGGAAAATCGACACAGGGCAGAGAGGCAGCTGGAGAACAATCCAAGCAGGAAAGCGGAGGAATCTATTGAATGTGGGGGAGGATCCAAGGAAACTCCAGCCCAGCAGTCAAATCACAATCAAAAGAAACCTTGTGAATGCTCAGACACTGGGAACAAATTCAGTGAGAAGTCAGGCCTTATTCTGCCCCAGAGAGGACACACAGGAGAGAGACTCTGCAAGTGCCTTGACTGTGGAAAATGTTTGATTGAACTATCATCCTGTATTGAACATGAGATTATCCACATGGGAGGAAAATCCCATACATGCTTTGAGTGTGGGAAAAGCTTCACTTTGAGATCACACCTTAGTATACATCAGCAAACCCACACAGGTGAGAGGCCATATAGGTGTTTGGAATGTGGGAGAAACTTCATTAAGAGGTCACACCTCAGTGTACATCAGAGAATTCACACAGGAGAGAAACCGTATAAATGCCATGAGTGTGGGAAAGGATTCACTGACCGATCAACCCTCACTAAACATGTGAGAACCCACACGGGAGAGAGACCATATAAGTGCCATGAGTGTGGGAAAAGCTTCAGTCAGAGTTCAAACCTTACTCTTCATCAGAGAGTACATACAGGAGAGAGACCATATAAATGTCACGAATGTGGGAAAGATTTCACTGAGCGCTCTGCTCTTATTGTCCATGAGCGAATCCACACGGGAGAGAGACCATTTAAATGCCACAAATGTGGGAAAGATTTCACTGAGCAATCAGCCCTTACTGTACATGAGAGAATCCACACAGGCGAGAGACCATATAAATGCCATGTGTGTGGGAAAGGATTCACTGAGCGATCAGCCCTTGTTGTCCATGAGAGAATCCACACGGGAGAGAGACCATATAAATGCCATGAATGTGGGAAAGGATTCACAACACGATCAGCCCTTACTGTCCATGAGAGAAGCCACACGGGAGAGAGACCATACAAATGCCTTGCGTGTGCAAAAGGTTTCACTATGCGATCAGCCCTCATTAGACATGAAAGAACCCACACCGGAGAGAGACCATATCAGTGCTTTGACTGTGGGAAAAGCTTCAGTCAGACTTCATATCTTATTAGCCATCAGAGAGTGCATACAGGAGAGAGACCATATAAATGCCGTGAGTGTGGGAAAGGTTTCACTCGTCAATCAGCCCTTACTGTCCATGAGAGAACCCACACTGGAGAGAGACCGTATAAATGTACTGAATGTGGGAAAGGTTTCACTGAGCAATCAGCCCTTACTGTCCATGAGAGAACCCACACAGGGGAGAGACCATATAAATGCGTTGACTGTGGGAAAAGCTTCCGGCACACCTCACACCTTAGTAGGCATCAGAGAATCCACACAGCTCCTGAATCAGCACATCCCCCAGCGAAGACACTGCAGATTTCATTAGCTGGCATGTAAAACACTTCTGTTAGAGCCTGGGCAGCTGAGACTGCTCCACATATGAGGGAAATTCTCCAAGTTTCCACACAGATGAGTGGCACTTGGCTCCCAGGGATTCAGCTGTCCAGTGCTGGAGTGAGGAGACAGCAGCACCCAACAATCAACTGGTCAGTGACCCACTGGCTCTGCCTGGTCTGAGCAAACACCAAGCAGGGGACCCAATCACCCCTTGTGCCAGCTGCAGCCCTGATGGGCCACGGTGGAGAAGGAAGGGACACAAACTCCTCCAGATGCTCCCCGAGCCTGCCTCAAGTTCTCCCTCTCCCTTCCTGACCCAGCTGGGATCCTCCTACCATGGACGTTATGAGAAGAACACTTGGGCAAGGCCCCACTTTCTCTCTGAACACCCATTTCCCATCCTCATCTTACACCTCTCTCCCCCCCCCCCCCCTTGTCTGGGCTCCCCCACTGCCCTAGAGCTGTTCCCTGGAAGGGGCATGTGCAGAAAGGCTGCTAAATCCTCCTCTTCCCCAAATCCCAGAGGAGGCACTGGGATTCTGCCCCCCCCCTTAAGCAGAGTGATTGCTCGTCTCCTAGTGTCCTGTAAGGGCAGATTGGCTCATTCCTAGACACTCTCATATGACCCTAGCCTATGCTGAAATGCATTTAGTTTTTGTCTTTTTCCTGCCTGATGGGCTAGAACTCACTCGATCGGGGTCGGCAAGCTTTCCAAAGGTCCCATCCTGTTTCACAGCCCTGGTTCCATCTCTGGGTAGAGTTGCTGCTGGACTTTTCTGGGCAACTCTAGCTCATTTGTTCATGGGAACTTGAGGGGGTGTGTGTTTTTTTTTTTTTTTTTTTTTTTTTTTTTAAAGTATGACATAGAACTTTTGTAACTAATACAGTCAAGTAATGAGAAATAAAGCAGGTTTAGCCACTTCAGAAGAAAATGGGTACATTGTATTTATTTCCTTGATTCTGAGACTTAAAAGATTCCTTGATGTTTCACTCTATGGATATGAAAGTGATTAACAGCCCACCCTGTATCATGGGTTTTCTTTCCCTGTGAAGGCTGTTGGGTCGCACATTTTGATATCCGGTTAGTTAGATGTGCAGATGTCACAACTCAAATGATCATTTGCCAAAATTTTAATTGTATTTTCACCACGTTCTAGTCTTTGCCACAAGCTCTTTGTGTGGTTTGAGCAATGACAATGGTCAGTATCTCTGAGTGGGGTGAGCAGGGGAAATTATGGGGCAGGGGAGCTGCCTTGACACTGTGCACCATCACCACCACCCTGTAGGGATTGCTCTGGCTGTAGTTTTCTAATCTCCTAACCCAAGCCCTGCAGGCCGTATACCGCTGAGCTGGGCCAGCTGCAGCCTTGCCAAAGGGCTATTATCTCAGTGCAGACACACCCACAGAGTTTCCTTTTGTGTTGGCCCCTCAGGGGTTCTCTCCACTTTTCAGCCACCCATGTGTGAATGCTGCTCTCTGGCAGGTGCCAGGCTGAGCGGGGTGGGGACAGGAGTCTGTCTTTGTTCCTCCTTTGCAAATAAAGCAGTTTTTTAGTTTCTCCCACTTGTGGGTGGTGTTTGTTTTTAATTAACTGGCTCCCACCACCACATGGCTTCTGCTGGGGATCCCCAGCTGAGAGCCCTTTTCCTGGAGGCCGGGGCTTGGGCTGTTCCACACAGGAAACCCCCTCCAAGGGGGAGCAGGGGTGGTTCTGTGGTGTCCCTTAGAACATTCAGCCCACTCATCTGCTTGCCTAGAGAGCAGCCTCCTGGGACTCATTTCCCCTTCCTCCCTTGGGTGGGGACACGGCTCTGAATTAGGGTCTCCCGTCTCTCAGGGGAGCTCTGACCAGTGAGCTTGGCAGAAATCTCTCCCAGAGACTTGCAGGCTGGACAGATGTTTGTCATGAAGCATTTTGTAAATGTTGATTGATTTAAACGATTTCCTCTAGTGGTAGGTTTCAGTTAAATTTTTTCTCTATTCAGATGTTTGCAGTTGTAAGGAATTAGTGGGGGTTGGAGGGTGTCCGACAAGGGGGAGTAATGAATAATGATTTACTGGCAGTGATAACTGTCACTCACAAAGCTTTACAGACATAGATGGATGTAACTATGAAAAGCAAAGGGGCCCAGGGCTGTGCTGGGCTCCACTTCCCACAGCCCATTGGCCAGGAACAGGGAACCACAGCCACTGGGAGCTGAAGGGGCGGTGCCTGCGGAGGGACAACACCAGCATAAGGCCTGGTGGCTGCACTCTCATTGCCCTGATGGGCGGCATGCGCCACAGGCTCCTCACCACTGTTCTCGGGGAACTTTTATGCCCTTGGGTTCTGCTTGGAGAAGGAGGCACCAGTCATGCAACAGACGCCCAGTGTGAGGAGCAGCCCTCCAGCTCCCCTCCCCCATCTTGCCATGGGGGGCGGAATCCAGGCAGTGAGGGGTGGGGTGATTTTCCCCAGCTGGATGCATTTCTTGTTCTTCTGCACAGCCCATCCCAAGGAACTGCCAATGGGCATTCACATTACACCCTTTTTTAATCGATGAAAATAGAAACCAGACACACACTGGGTTTTGAACTGGTTTCAGCTGAGGGACAGGTTTGCATGCATTGGCACAGGAAAGCATTAAGCGTTCATAGTCATTTAAAGAATTCCCCAAACAACATAAATCCAGAATGAGATGGAACTGGAGAAGCAAATTAAAGGAAGTTTTCAAGGGGACACTTAGGCTATGTCTACACAGCTTCCCTCTTCCACAGAGGCCTATGCAAATGAAGCAAGTATTAGCATATTGCCATACTTCATTTGCATAATTAATGAGCAGCCATTTTTGTGCAAAAAACCCACCTTGCACAAGAGCCATTCTTCCTCATTTTTTCAGGAAGAACGGCTCTTGCACGAGAGGGAGTTTTGCACAAAAAGGAGCTGTGTAGACAGCTCCTTTTTGTGCAAAAGCCTCTTGCACAAAAAGTCCCCGAATTATGCAAATGAAGTGTGGCAATATGCTAATCTGTGCTTCATTTGCATAGGCTTTTGCGCAAAAGGGATGCAGTGTAGATGTAGCCTTAGACTAGAGAGATACCTGACTCTGGAATTGTCTTTCATCCAGCCATTAGGTCACAGGCATCTTCCTGCTGAGAATGGTGCAGTGGCGTTAACAAAATTCCCATCATTTTGCAGTGACAAAGTGTTAAAAGTACAGGCCCTGACCTCACTTTGCTTAGCAAGGAGTTTCTTTAATGTCACTAGAGACAATTACACAGACACAGGAGTCCAAATATGGTAGACTGAAGTGTAGTTCACAAGTCTATATAAAGTACTTTTTCATTTCTTCTTCCAAAAGTGATGTCTTTTGATATTTTAGCCGAAGAGTTAGTAACAGAATGTTTGCCCAGGTGTGTGTACAGGAGAGTAAACTGTTAGGAGTGTTTCTGTAGTGTAGTGGTTATCACATTTGCCTAATGCACAAACGGTCAGTTCAGAAACACAGGGTTTTCTCTTACTGCGGCTCCCCTCAATGCCCGGGTAAGTGCAGCTCCTGCTGCCCGGTCTGCGCCTGGGATAAGCTCAATTCCCATGTGACAGAGGGTGGTGACATCACCTGAGAATGTACCTTGGTGTCAGCCTGGGAAAGGGAGACAAGTCACCTGTGGGAGACTTGTGCTTGGCTTCCCCTGCCCTCAGAGCACCTCAGTGTGACTAAGTGGGGGGCCAGAGCCCTCCCCTTTGTTCTGCCAAAGCCTGTGGGGTGCATCTGACTGCAGGGAGGCAGAATCTGTGCCTCTATCAGGGCGTCCCAGAGATGGCCACTTGCAGCCCAGGAGAGGGAGGGATTTCTGCATGGAAGGAAAACAAGGAAATTGGTGTCTGAGTGGGCATAAGGTGGCTCCATTTTGGTCACACTGAGGGGATGACTGTGGTGGGCTTGAGGGGTTCCCTGGCAGCTGGCTGGCTCCTCTTTCCTCTCTTGCTTTTTCTCAGCAGGGGGATGAGAAAGCAGCTCTCTGTGACGGGATCCCTGGGGTGCAGCTTGGGACAGCTCTGCCCCCTCGAACCTCTCCAGCCTGTGCTGTTCCTCCCAGCGCCCTCAAGTGCCCACAAGCCACCCCTCCCGGGGCTTCTGTCTCTCAAACCACATGCAGGTGGAGCCCCCCACACCAGCTAAACTGTATGAACCGTCCCAGAGCCACTTGTGAGTCACAGAGAGGCACCAACCAGCTAGCTCCCAGCACAGTCCCTCAGCAATAGGCCCTCTCATTGATTAATTGGTTCACCACTTCGTCAATGGACAGTGGGGACAGACCAGCTTCTGCAAACCTGAGCAGGCCCCTCCCCAGACTCTTCAGGCAAACTCACTGGGAAAGATAAACTGTTCAACAAGTGCACTGGCTTGAAAAGATGGATTGTCAGGAGTATTATGAGATAGGTAAAGAGAGGAGTTACCAGAAGAAAATAGCAGAGAAGTAGCAGTCTAAAACCCAGGGCTGCAGACGTGCTATTAAAAAAGCCACCTCAAGCACAGCTCCACATTTGGGAGAGAGAAACTGCCCCACACACTGGCCTGGCCCCCCCTTCTCTCTGGCAAGGCTCCACTGGGAGAAACCAGGGCTCCTGCCTGACCAGCCACTCCTTCCCAGAGCCCAGCTGGGGCCAGACTAATGGTCAGAAGAACCAAGAGGAGGTTTCCAGGCTGAAGACAGCGGGGCCCACAGGCACAGACAAAACAAAACCATTACAACGGGATTCAAACCTACACATTTCTGATCTAAAGTCAGCCACCATCTCCTTGAGGCCACGCAGTCTAGGTTAGGAGGGTCCTCCAAGCACATCTTTCAGCCAGGCAGCCCATGTGCTTCTTAGCCCCTCAGTACTGGGGCAGAGACTCTCTGGGCTCAAGAAGCAGAGTCCCCAGTGAGGTGTGAGGCTCAGTCCTAGGGAGCCAGCGGCAGACCTAGAGAAGTGTGGCAGGGGCTGAAGCAGGCGGAGACGGGCTCAGCAGCCAGGCCAGCTATGCAGGGCAGGAGTGGTTTATTGGCACCAAGGTTTAGCAGGGAGGATGAGGAGGATCCTGCTGATGGGCAGTGGCTGTGGAGAAACCTGCTGTGTGTCTGGTTTCCATTTCCATCAGTTCAACAAGGGTGTGATCTGAATGCCCATTGGCAGGCCCTTGGTCTCCATGGGCTGGGCTGTGCAGAAGAACAAGAACCACATCCAGCGGGAGGGAGGAAGGGCCTAGTTTGGATTGCATTTCGTGGAGCAGTTGCCCTGATATGGGACTCAAAAATTCACTGGAGGTGAGCCAGAGTCTGTTACAAACACATAAGAGACACCTTTATCACACTGCCTGGTGCACATTCCTACCTTTCTCTGTGCACACAACCTACATTGGGGCTCTAATTAATGGCAACCTGCCTTTCACACAGATCGTTGATCCTTGTGACTTTCAGGTACATTCATCTGGCAGCTGTTTCAACATAATGAGCTTCTATTTCATGATCAGCACAAGAGTCTCTGTGAGTTACCAGCAGTAGGGCTGTAAGTGTCTGCATCTAACTAACTGCACTGTTAGGCCACATCTTCACTCCGGGGAAGATCATTGCTGCCACCCTGATCAATCTTCCAGAGTTTAATTTAGTGAGTCTAGCTAAGACTCACTAAATCGAACCCAGAGGGCACCCCCACCAGTGTGCAGTTCTCGTGCTCTTTGCTACCATCGTACTCCTGGGCTTTGTCTACACTGGCGGCTTCTTGCGCAAGAACATCTTGCGCAAGTGTTCTTGTGCAAGAAGTCTTGCACAAGAAAACATCCACACTGCCATGTGCAAGCTGTGCTTTTGCGCAAGAGCACCCATGGCAGTGTGGATGCTCTCTTGCGCAAGAAAGCTCCGATGGCCATTTTCGCCACAGGGCTTTCTTGCGCAAGAAATCCCTGCCAAGCATCCACACTGCCCTCTTGCACAAGAGGGCTTACACCTGTTAAAAAAGAGTGTAACTCTTGCTCAAGGAGCCCTCTCTTACCACGCCCTGCTGTAAATTTACTTGCGCAAGAGCAGGTGGGCAGTGTGGACGCTCTGCAGATTCTTGCGCAAGAACGGCTGTACTTGCGCAAGAAGCCGTGAGTGTAGACATAGCCCTGCTGTGGGGACACAGCCATGCTCAACTGCAGGTAAAGCCAACTCCAACTACGTACTGAGGGATGGTAGGAAGAGTAGACACATTGGCCAGGCACCACTGGGTGCTGCATCCCTCATCTCCCCCGTACCTGGCAGGTACCAGCTTAGCCATAGGGCCACTCTCTGGGACTTTTCTCCCAGCTGCTCCATGTGTTGCCTTTGCCCATCACAAGGGAGGGGAGAGGAGAGTAACTCTCCATTTCTGCAGGAGGCACAGAGGTTGCACTTCTCAGACTCTATGGCGGCTGACATCCCCAGGGAATCACAAGGGCACGTATCACTGGCTCTCCTGTCCCAGCAATTGCAGTCAGAGCCCCTGCCTTGCCAGTGCCTCTTCACCAGCTTTAGGCTTGTGGTTTCCTTCTTTCCAACACACCTCTCCAATCAGCCTTTTTCTGACCAGCAATTTCATGGGTCGCCAGGGGAGGTCTCTTCTGTGTCCCAGAAGGGGATAGGAAAATGTAAGCAAAGGTTGCAACAAGGCACCACTGGGAATTGAACCCAGGATCTCCTGTTTACTAGGCAGGTGCTTTAGCCAGCTAACCTAGGGTGCCCTCCTTGCAGGTAGCTCTAAAACTGTTCTACTTCATGGTTCCAGACAACATCTTTGAATTCCACCATGCAGCCATTTCCCATTTCTCTCCAGCCTTCCAGGGTGGTGTCTGGCTCCCTGGGCACAGAAAGCTACAGCTCAGTGGGCAGAGTCTCTAACATGCACATCTCCCCCAGTTGCTGGGACTGTAGAGTTGGCCTTTAGGTTTGGCAGGGTTGGGGGGAGGGAGAAGTGCAGCAAACATTGATCATTTGGATTATAAACCCCTTGGTTTGGGTTGGAGTCCCCAAGAGAGAATCAAGGACAGGAGGCAGCTAAAGCCAAGAGCCCTGTTCTACTGTGTCAGCCTCCTGCCAGGAGGTATGAAACCCCTCTCAGGGTATGTCTAGATTGAACTCTAAGATCAAAATAAGATACACAATTTGCACAGCACAAATTGCATATTTTATTTCGAAATGGGCTATTTCTACACGGCGTCTACACAACGACATAATAGGTGTCTACATGGTGCCAAATTTCAAAATAAAGCACTATTTCAAGACATCCCTTATTCCTCATAGTATGCCAGAATGCCTTGCAATCTAGATGCACCCTCAGTTCCTACCCCGTGAGGGCCTCTTGATGCAGCTTCTGAACTCCCACTGCAGGTGCTGACTGACTCGAGACAGAGAGATGCCAAACAGAGCTCTCTGGGGCCTGCAGGCACCATGTTCTCAGGGACTCTGCGCACAGACAGGGCCCTGCTAGAGGAAAAAGCCTTTGGGAAAGACCTTTCTACCACCAGCTGGGGGGTATAGAGCTTAGCACTCTACATTGTAGCTGCAATTACAGCTCCTTCTCCGCAGACTTCGTTTGTTCATCCATATGACGTGTCAAAAGAAGCAGCCAGTCTCCTTTGCAAACATGTGCATGGCCAGGCCCAGGCAGCTTCTCTGCTTCCTCCAGACATTGACCAGAGTGTGGGAGGAGTAGCCACATTCAGCCCAACACCTCCTGGTGCTGCATCACTCACCTCCACTGGGCCTAGCAGGTGCCTTGGCCAAGAGCAAACAATGGGGAACCTCAAACCCCTGCAGCCTGAGCCACATAGACAGCACCCACAAGTTGTGGCTGAAACACAGGCCTCACTGTGAGCAAGATTTGAATCTGTGCAGGGAAACCCTATTGGATTTCCAGTCCAATGCCTTAAACACTCTGGCTACATCTATACTTCAGGCTTCTTGCACAAGAACTGTTTTGCGCAAGAGTTCTTGTGCAAAGGTCTTGAGCAAGAGTGCATCCACACTGCCATGTGCTTTTGTGCAAGAGATGTGCTTTTGCGCAAGAGCATCCATGGCAGTGTGGACGCTTTCTTGCGCAAGAAAGCTCTGATGGCCATTTTAGCCATAGGGATTTCCTGTGCAAGAATCCCCTGTTGCCCGTCCACACTGCCTTGCGCAAGAGGGCTTATTCCTTGTGCGGAGAGGAATAACTCTTGCGCAAGAAGCCCTGTTTTCTGACGCTTTACTGTAAATTTACTTGCACAAGAACATGAGTGCAGTGTAGACGCTCTGCAAGTTTTTGCGCAAGAACAGCTGGAGCGTCCACACCTCAAATGCACTTTTGCACAAGTAAATCAACAGTAAAATGGCAGAACAGAGGGCTTTTGGTGGTGTAGGTAAACCTCCTTCTACGAGGCATAACTCCTTTTTGCGCTACAACTGTTCCGCAAAAAGGCAAGTATGGACGCTCTGCAGGGGTGTCTTGCACAAATAGAGCCTATCCAAAAAAGCATGGGTGGATTGAGGAGTGGATGTGCTTTTGCGCAAGAAATTTTTGCGCAAGAACTCTTCCACAAAAGACTTCTTGCGCAAAAACCCTACGGTGTAGATGTAGCCTCAGCCATCACAGATGATAGCCTGGTACCTTACCTGCCCCAAGGCCTGAGGAAGGGAGACACAAGGCCCAGTTTTGGGGTCTGCACCTCACTCTTGACCTGCTCGCCTTGCCATAAGGCCAGACCTGCAACCAGGGGGAGGGAAAAGAATCTCTCCTTCAAGTCGGAGTTGAACGAGCTACCTAAGGATCACTTCCAGAGCCCCTGCTAGGGTACATCTACACTGCACGCTTATTTCAAAATAAATTATTCCAGAAGAAATACTTCAAAATAGCTTATTTTGAAATAGCACGTCTACTACACTGCAGGGAAGCTTCAAAATTAGTCCGAGGCAGGCTCCCCTAGGCTATGTCTTCGCTGCGAGTTCTTCCAGCAGAAAATATGCTAATGAGGGACTCATTAGTATAAGTCAATCTCATTAGTGTAGTTTCTGTTGTTTCTTTTTGCGCAGGGGGTTTTTGCGCAAAAAGAAGCGGTACGGACGGGGTTTTTTTGTACAAAACCCCCGTTTTGCTCAAGATCCTTACGCCTCTCTGTTTCAGAATAGGCATTATTCCTCGTCGAATGAGGTTTACAGATTTCAGAATAACCTGTCTGTTATGTCAAAATTATTTCAAAATAACAGAATGGCCGTGTAGATGCTCATGTTGTTATCTCGAAATAACGTGCAGTGTAGATGCACCCCTACAGTCCTCCACTCTGCCAGCTGAGCTATCAAAGAGCATCTGGGGGATGTGACTTTGTCCAGGTTGGCCCATCCATGTCAGGGCAAGTGCCCCCCTGCAGGGGATGGCCTCGCAGGGGAGGGGCAGAAGAATCCAGCAGCACAGGAGCTATCACAGGTGCTTCACACGCAGAAGGACCCCTGATGGAAACCAGGCAGAAACGCCAGGTCTCGCTCTTTGCAAAGCCCCATTCTGCCCTGGCAGGTGCTGCTCCTTCTACCACTGGCCTGTGCCTGGCATTTCCTCCCCTGCTGACATGACAGAAAGCCCCTTGGCGCGAGCCTGGGCAAGCTAGCGGAGTCAGGCCTGTCATCTCTTAGAGTAAGTGGGAAAAAGGGCCTCCGCGGGCCAGATCCGGCTAGCCAAGCAGGTTGATCCGGTCCATGGAGGCTCTGCAACTGCCCCATCCCAAGGCCAATCAGCGCCTGGGGGCGGGGGCAAGTTCATGAAGCTTCCTCCGCCCTGCCCACACCGTGCAAGGAGTGCACGGCGCTTAGAAGCACCACACACTCCTGGCAGGGCAGGAGGAGACTTTGTGCGCTCCCCCCGCCCCCAAGACCTGAGTGGCCTGGGGGCAGGAGAGTGCACACACAGCGCTTCTAAGCACTGCACACTCCTTGCGGGACAGGGGCAGGGTGGAAGGAGACTTTGCACGCTTCCCCCTCCCCACCCCCAGGCCAATCAGGGCTTGGGGGCAGGGAGAAGCACACAAAGTCTCCTCCTGCCCAGCAAGGGGCTCAGCAGGGTTTCCCTCCGCAGGCTCAGATCCTGCTCACAGTGAGGCCTGTGTTTTGACCACATCTCTAACCAACCCCTGAGATGCTCTCCGCACACTCCCCATCCCCATAAATCCCCTTCTGCTCCTTTCAGAGAGACGCCTGGGGTGGTGCCTCACGCTGGGTCCCTGAGGTCTCCGGTAAATTCTCTGCTCCTGCAGCTCCTGCCACTTGCCCAGTGCCCCATGGCTCAGCCCTATCCCTGGGGGCTGCTCTACTCTAGAGTGTGACAGGAGCAGTGTGGGCCAGAGAGGCTGTCCCCATAGAGGGCATTTGGGTGGATACGGTGGGCAGCAAGAACTCAGGCCCTCAGGTCAGTGCATTGGGGGCAATAGGAGATCCCAGCCATAAGCATGTTCTCATGCCACCAGGGAAAGCAGCTGAGCAGGCTGGGCCCAGGGCACAAGTCCCTTTCAGCCCCCAGCTTAAGGAAGAAGAGGAAAGAGGTGGCCAGAGGCTCCTCCCAGCAGGCTGGGCCCTGCACAGGATCTGTGCAGGGACGGCTTTAACAAGCACAGGGCCCGATTCTGGGGGCGGGGCCCCGCATGCACCGCATGCCCGGGAGCGGGGCCCCCTTAGGCGCGGGGCCCCATTCCGGGGAATTGGCCCAAGCGGCCTAAAGCCGGCCCTGGATCTGTGCATGCTGGAGCCTCTTCCTACCAGATCTCTGGCCTGCTTTCTGCAAAGCCCGTAGCCTTGTTCTTGTTTCCACCTCCCTGTATTTAGCCACTTCCTAAGTTAGGGATGTAATAGTGTAGTCGCTTAACCGATTAGCAAAAGCTTATAGGTTAATGCTATAGACTACACACATTTCTCCCCCCCCCATCTCTTGCCAGTACATTTTTTAGCAGGCTAAGCTGGCCAGCAAACTAGCTCAGTCCTGGCTTGCTCTGTGTCCTTGAACTACACCCACTGTGGCTCTGCATTTAAAGCATATTAGGAGCTAGGCAGGGAGGCAGCCTGGCTCAGTTCCGGCTCTGAGAGCTCAGCCCCCTCTTCCCTAGACAAAGGCTGCCCAGGGACTATAGAATAGTTGACTAACTGATAAGGATTCATGAGGTTAATCAACTATTCAATTAACCCATATTTAACATTCCTACTCCTAACTGTCAAGTAGCCAGCACAGGCCTTGTACCCATGACCTTGGCATTATTAGCACCACACTCTAATACACTGAGTCTTAACTTTTTTACACCAGAAACCGGCAGACCCAGTCACAAGCTTTTAGTGGACCAGCAACATTTTATGCAAATATTTGCATATTCATTATGCAGTTAATAAATATTCAAACATGTAAATAATCCTACCTCAACACGCTGCAAAATCCTACCTCAACGCCTCATCGTGGTACAGCAGTGATCCTGGCCGTCTGACAGCTATAGTAGCAGGGCGTATGCCCTGATAGGTCTAACCATGCTACAAAGGTGTCGGACTATCCAATCCAGGGAGGGGATTGCTCTCTCAGTTTTTCCCTATCCTTAGAGGTTGGAGGCTAGCTAAGTTTGAGGAGGTACGTACGCCTGCCCACCTAGCCAGTGGGATGGCTTGAAGTCAATGGCTAAAACAACACGAGTAAATGGGTTTTAGTCCCCTGAGTGTCATCGAACCATTCTACAGTGGCAGAATGGAAATTGAGCGACGAGAGGCTGACAAAAATGTCAGGTGCTAGGTCAATGGGCAGGCCACACAGCACAGCTCACGGACAATAGGTGGACTGCAATTATTGCTGAGTGGTACCTGCGAGAACAGAAAAGACCACCCAGTCGGCCTCCAAGAAGAGGGGAAGATGACATTGTTAAACGTTTTGGACGAACGTGGAAAAGAAAGGCAAGAGTGCGAGAAGGATGGTGGACATGTTGTGACTGGCGCAATCTTAACGATAGCTGAAGACCGATCAATCCAGGTGATCCAGGTGCAAATAAAACATTACCAGTCTGCCAAAAGTTTGTGAATGGTTTTGCCAGTCCACAGGATAAAAAGCCCCATCCCCCAGGAACCCCAGTGCCAGACCTGAACCCTAGAACCCCCCACCCCTCCAGGGCCAGCCACTGACCCCGGAGTCCCCTGCACCCAACCCTCCGTGCCAGCCTCCTGCCCTCTGAGTTCCCCAGTGCCAGCTCCCCATCCCAAATGCCTCACTGCCAGGCTCCTGCCCCAAATACCTCAGTGCCAGCCTCTTAGAGTCCCCTACCACCAGACCCCCCAGTGCCAGCCTCCAGTCTCCATTAGCCCCATCCCCACTGCCCCCCAGTGCCAGCCCTGCCCCCATAGCCCCCTCACTACTAGCCCCACCCTCAGAGCCCCCCACAGCCATCCCCACCCTGTCATCTAGCACTGTGCTGCTGCTCGCGTCACAGTGACACTGGGGGCTGAGGCTGGGGTACACCACACAGCGCCTCCCCTCTGGCCGCAGATGTTGGAAGAGGTGTGTCCTGCCCTGCCTCTCAGCCAACCAGCACCAGGCAGGGGTGGGGGTCTTCTCCCCATCATGGAAGAGCACTTTCCTGTGCGGTAGGGTGCCGGGCTTTCCATGCCCTTCCCACCATGCAGCTAACCACTCTTCTACAGCTGGGAGCCCGCAGGAGGACTTCAGAACCTTGCCTCTATTGGCACTGGTTACAAAAAACTTCCCCCAGAATCATAATACACAGGTTCTGGGGAATCGCTGCCATTATCAAGTGCTTTTTGATCCCTAACTATCAGGGGTAAACACTTGAAATCACCCCCAGGAGAACCCCAAAAGAGCTTGAAAAACAAGTTGCAGTCTCTGGTAGTTGACCCCTCAGTCAGAGGCATGCAGATACACACAGACAGACCTCCTAGGACACAAGAATCAAATCAACACCTTAAAAAATTGATTTTTATTACAAAACAAAAGATAAACTTGAGAAAGCATACTTGGTTGCTAGATGTTACAGAGCAATTAAGGAAAACAAATTAAAACAGAGAAAAGTCTCTGGGCACAATGCAAGGTAGTAAATGGGGAGGGGAGGCATAGAATCGCACAGAGCAGTTCAAACCAAACCACAAAATAAAGAAAAACTACCCTGAACGCAAGTGGATTCACTTTTCCTTACTTCCAATTTTCTCTTTGTTCAGTCCACTCCCATGCCCTGAATTGCTTGGAGACATGGTAGTCCTGCCTGGGTTTAAATCATTCTGTGTCTCCCAACTCCTGGTTTATCTCTCCCACCCAAAGAAAGCAGGCAGGAAACCTATATCCAATTCAAGTTTCAACCCTCTATCTCAACTAATTCTCCCAGCCCCCTGGACATCACCTTTGCTAGTTACCTCAGTTAACCCCTTAGTCAACCGGTGCTGGTCAGCACTCCTGCAGTCCATTACAGGAGCTGAGGCATGAGGCAGTGTGCCTTAGCCCCATCGCTACCCGGCAGCCAACAGCTCCCAGCCTGGTGCCCATCTATGGGCCAGCTGTTGGGAACCACTGCGCTAACCAGCTGAGCTATCCTGCCCCCTGCTGTCAGTCTCATAAGTGGCCCTTTCAGAAAGTGTCTTGGGCAACTGAAGGGACTTTGTGGCCTCTGGAATAAGGTGGGTGGGTCAGGAGCCTTACTTAGGTATGGGGGAATTAGCTCAAGTGGTAGAGTGTGTGTTTAATACGTGAGAAGTATTAGGATTGATGCCCACACTTTCCAGTAATGGGCATGTACTAATCTTAGCTTTTGAACACTCAACCAGCTTCCTCCCTCCCTTTCTCCTATACCCTCTCTCCTGGCTGGACACCCTCCCCCTTGGCTTGGCCAGACACCTACCCCTACACTACTGCTGCACCCTAACTCCTGGCCAAACAATGTTGCAAACAATCCCTCAGCAGTGAGAGTGGAAAGTTCCAGGTGACCAGAAGGTGTTGGGAGTCCCATGGGCAAGTCACCCCTCCAGGCAGGATTTCCCTTCTTCCCACCAGAAGCCATTCTCTAGACCAGGGATTGGCAACCTTTCAGAAGTGGTATGACAAGATTTAACTTATTCACTTCTATTTACGGATCTAAGTGCTGGGGGAATGAGGGGGCAGGGGCAGGGGCAGGGGCTGGGGCAGGCTGGGGACAGTGACCATATTTTCTGAACCAGCCGCAGCTAGAGAGGATGGTTTCATTTAAATTATTAAACAGATTAAGTGTTTTAACTTTCTCATGTTAGTTTATCAAACTTCATTTTAAATGCATTAAAATATTAATTTATATCCAACACAAAAGTTTTCAATGTTTTATTTATGGCAGGGGTGGGGAACCATTTTAGGGTGGGGGACCAGTGACGCACAGAAAAATCAGTTGAGGACCACACAAGTGGGAAGCAAAAAAACTCTTCCAAAACCCCCAATCCTTACTGATGTGGCCCCAAACTGAGAAACCTCCCTCCTCTGGTGCTTCAGCCTCATGGGGTGAGGGGAAGGAATAGGGAGGACTGAGGTTCAGGGTTTTCCATAAGCCAGATTTACTTTTCTGGGGTTCTGGAGTTGGGGGATTTTATGGACCCTCTTAGGCTCTGGGGTAGGGACAAAAATGAGGGGTTCAGTGTGCAAGATAGGGCTGCCAGTGAGTGGGACAGGGATGGGGTGCAGGATCTGGGAGGGAGGTGGGGTGCAGAGGGGGGAAGTTGTGAGGTCTGGGTGAGACATAGGGTAAGAAGCAGGCTGGGAGTAGGATGTCTGGCCAGGTGGAGGGAGCAGGAGCAAGGAGGGTGCAGTGGGTGGCCAGAAAGGAGGGTGCAGGAGCAGGATGGGGGTAGGGTGTCTGTCCAAGAGAGAAACTGTATGACCAGGAGGGAGGGTGCAGGAGCAAGGGAGGGAGATGTCAGAGGAAGATGGGGATGAAGGATCTTGGTGGAGGAAGGGGAATGAATGAGGGGGATTGGAGTGTGTGGGCCTGAGCATGAGGTGAGATGCTTACCTGGCTTAATTCCCCCTTGCAGCCATGCAGTCCTGGGATAGCCCCAGAGGCCGGAGGTGATGCTGCTGCAGCCATGCAGTCCCGGGCCAGCCCCTGAGGAGCCATTACCACGACGATGGAGTCCCAGGCAGACCCCAGAGGCTGGAGGCGCAGTTGGGGAGCCTCAGCTTCAGTGCTGCCTCCTTCCACCTGCTGCTGGGGAAGGGGAAGGGCTCTGGGGAAGGGGGAGGGAGGTGGGGCGGGGCTGAGGGGAAGGGTTCTGGGGAAGGGGAGGGAGGTGGGGTGGGGCTGAGCTCCTGCCACACGTGCCAATGAAAATCAGCTTGCGTGCCACTTATGGCATGTGTGCTGTAGGTTGCCAACCCCTGACCTAGGCTCCAGAAGGGAGGGTCACAGGAAAGTCCCTGGAGTGTCAATTGGTGTCTCTCA
Source organism: Pelochelys cantorii (assembly GCA_032595735.1). NCBI lineage: Eukaryota > Metazoa > Chordata > Testudines > Trionychidae > Pelochelys > Pelochelys cantorii. The sequence goes on from CM064345.1 coordinate 15,907,473, forward strand.
TGGCCCATTGGGAGTGACGTGTTCCTTCATGAGCCATTTCACTGGAAGGATCCCATGATGCCGTGCGGGTGACCCAGAACGTGGCGGCTTCGCCGACAGCAGAGGGTTTCCGTACAAGGAGGCCTGTCCCGCATGTCGAGCCTTCTGAAGTCTAACTTAGGCAGGGCTGAATGCGCTTTCTCGGGTGCCACAATAGCCTGTGCTAATGTGTGAGTGTGCTGGGCTACTAGACTGCCGTGCCTCTGTCTAAGCCGCTTCCCAGAGAGGGGATCCTCCGAGGCCAGAAGGAGCGGGCAGGAAATGGGGAGCAGAGAAAGCAAATGAAGCTGCTGGGGAGGGCTGGTGCCCTTGGGGAGCGTTGTCCTGCTGCTCCTTCCCCTGCGAGGTGTGTGGGGCAGTGTGGGATGGGGGAGGGGCTGGCTCTGTGTGTTGGGCAGCTGGTGTCCAGGGAAGCCCCAGCCTCACCTGGCCCAAGCCCACTCTTAAGCCTCACCCGTAGACTGAGGTGGTGACTCTTGAGCCTCCATCTGTGGCTTGGGCTGGAGAGCTTGCCCCCCGCAGGGTGCCTTGGGGTAGCCACTGCATCAGCAGCAATTTAGGCTCTCGGGGCTACGTCTACACTGCAGGCTTTTTGTGCAAGAAGCTTTTTGAGGAAGAGATCTTCCACAAAAACGTATCGCGCAAAAGCACGTCCACACTACAAAAGCTCATTGCAAAAGCAATGTGCTTTTTTTTGCACAAGAGAGTGTCGACACTGCATGGACGCTCTTGTGCAAGAAAGCTCTGATTGCCATTAACAGAATGGCGATCAGAGCACCTGTGCTTTTTCTGATAGGCTCTTTTTGCACAAGAAACCCCTGTTGAGCGTCCACACACACCTTTTTGCACAAGAACTCTTGCGCAAAAGAGAGTTATTCCTCATAGAAGGAGGTATACCTACACTGCAAAAAGCCCTCTGTTCTGCCATTCTACTGTAAATTTTCTTGCGCAAAAACGCACTTGAGTTGTGGACATTCCGTGGGTTTTTGCGCAAAAACCCTGTAGTGTAGACGTAGCCCAGGTCACCCCAGTGGGGACAATGGAGGCAAGAGAAGAGTTTTCCCTGCTATTGGGGAAAGCAGGCCAGGCCAAGGCCCTTTCAAGCACTGGGTGAAGGAGGGAACTGAGAAAGAGAAGGAAAGGTGGTGGCCAAAGCCTCCTCCTCGCAGGCTGGCCCCACACAGGCTCTGTGTATGCTGGAGCCTCCTGCTAACAGCTGTCTGGCTTGCTTTGGGCCCAGCCCTCAGGCTTTTGCTTGTTTTCACCTCTCTGTCCATAGCAGGCAGCTAAAAGCACACAGGCCACCATCCCAACTGTTGAGTGGCCAACAAGGGGCTTGAACCTATGATCTTAGCACTATTATCACTACACTCTAGCCCAGTGAGCCCCAAACTTTTTTACACCACATACTACCAAACCTACTCACAAACTTTTGGCAGACTGGCAATATTTTATTTGCATATTCATTAAGCAAATAATGAATGTTCAAATATGCAAATAAAATGTCACCCACCTGCCAAAAAATTGTGAATGGGTTTTTTGGTCTGCAGTATAAAAAGCCCTGGCCCCCAAGTACCCCAGTGCCAGCCCTAATCCCTAGACGCCCCACCCCTCCACTACCCTCTAATGCAGGGCTGGGCAAAATATGGCCCAGGGGCCGGATCCAGACTGCAAAGCCACCAGATCCAGCCTGCGGACCACCCTGCCAGGACCCTCAGGCATGCAGCTGACGTGGGTTTAAAGCACAGTCTGGTGGCTCTTTGCTCTGGAGGGAGGGGGACTCAAGTTCCCCCACTCCACCCACCAAGATAGCAGCCTGGCAGCCAACACCAGTTGCCCCAGGGATGGAGCTGGCACCCGCATTAGGAAGGCAGAATAAGGGATCCACTGAAAGTAGGAAACTAGATTCTTGAGTGGGATAGGGCATTGGCCTGCAAAGCATAGGGTGATGGGTTCAAGTCCCACCCATCCTGGAAATGATCAGACAGCAAACACAGAATAAGGAACTCCCCCCCCCCCCCCCCCCCCCCCCCCCGGGAAAGGAGGAAGGTGGGGTGGGTTCTTGAGTCAACTAGGAGGGAGGGGGAGGCTTCATGTGATCTTTCTACCCCCAGCCCAGACCTCAGCTCCTAGTGGCCACAAAGAACCAATCAATAGGAGCTACAAGATTGGAATGGGGGCAACAGAAGCAACTTTCCCCCCTGGGGAGCTGACAGTCAGGTGGAAGGAACAGTCTGCAGCTCTAAGTGATCCAAGGCTGCAGCAGGCAGGGAGCCCAGCTTGCCTTGGGGGTGCTGCAGGGCTGCTGGCTTAGGGTAAGCACCTTGGAGCTAGAGCCTTTGTCTGGTGCCCCTCCCACAACCCAACTCCTTCCCAGACCCTGTACCACCTCTTCCCCAGGCCAGAAGCTTCTCCTTCACCCCAAACTCCATCTCAGATATCTGATGGTCCCGTGTGCCCTTCTGTACCCAGTCTCCATCCTAGGCTCCACAGAAAAGTGCAGCCCTTGACCACTTTCCAAAATCTTGGAGTGCCTCCCCCCCCTCAAAAAAATTATTGCCCACCCCTGCTCTAGCACCAGCACCAGCCATTGATCCCAGACTCTCCTGCACCCAATCCCTTTAAATCTTAAAATGACTACAAACCTTTAATGCTTTCCAGAGCCAATGCACATAAACCAGGCAAACCTGTCCCTCAGCCGGAAACAGTTCAAACCCCTTTGTGTCTGGTTTCTGCTTCCTTCAATTCAACAAGGGAATGATCTGAATGCACATTGGCAGGTTCTTGGTCTCCATGGGCTGGGGTGTGCAAAAGAACAAGAACCACATCCAGCTGGGAAGGAACGGCCTAGTTTGTGTTGCATTGCAGCCGAGTTGCCCTAATATGGAACTCACAAATCAACTGGAGGTGGGTAGAAGCCTGTTACAGACACACAATAGACACTTTTATCAGACTGCCTGGTGCACATTCCTACCTTTCTCTGTGCACACACCATACATCAGGGCACTAATTAATGGCCACCTGCCATTAACACAGATCATTGATCCTTGTGACTTTCAGATGCATTCATACGGCAGCTGTTTAAACGTAATGGGATTCTATTTCATGATCAGCACAAGAGTCTCTGGGACTTACCAACAGTAGGGCTGTTAGTGTCTGCATCTAACTAACTGCACTGTTAGGCCACGTATTCAATCCGGGGAAGATCGCTGCTGTGATCAATCTTCCAGAGTTTAATGTAGTGAGTCTAGCTAAGACTCATTAAATCAAACCCAGAAGGCACCCCCACTGGTGTGCAGGACTTCTGCTCTTTGCTACCGTCGAACTCCCACTGTGGGGACACCGCCAAGCTCAACTGAAAGTAAATCCTCACTCCAGCTACGTACTGGGGAATGGTGGGAAGAGTAGACACACGGCCAGACACCAATGGGTGCTGCATCCCTCACCTCCCCCGTGCCCGGCAGGTGCCTTGGCCGGCTTAGCCATGGGGCCGCTCTCTGGGACTTTTCTCCCAGCTGTTCCACATGTTGCCATTGTCTGTCACAAGGGAGGGGAGAGGAGAGTAACTCTCCATTTCTGCAGAAGCTGCAGAGGCTGCACTCTCAGGCTGTCTGGGCACTGACACCCCCAGGGTATGTCTACACATCAAAATTATTTCAGGATACCAGAAATAGCTCCCTTGCATCTTCACAAGCCACCCGTTATTTTGAAATGTTTTTCAAAATAATGGGCGTGCTATTTTGGCAGCCTGATAACCCTCATTCCACGAGGGTTAAGGGATGTCTCGAAATAGCCTATTTTGAAATAAACTCGAAATAAGTACACAATTTGCATATCTTATTTCGAGTTTAGAGTGGAGTGTAGACATAGCCCCAGGGAATCACAAGGGCATGCGGCACTGGCTGTCCTGTCCCAGCAATTGCAGTCAGAGCAGCTGCCTTGCCAGTGCCAGTCACAGCAGCCTCTTCACCCACTCCAGGCTTGTGGTTTTCTTCTTTCCAACACTCCTCTCCAATCAGCCTTTTCCTGAACAAGCAGTTCCATGGATGGCCAAGGGATGTGTTTTCTGCTTCCCAGAAGAACATAGGAAAATGTGAGCACAGGCCTGCAGCTAGGCACTACTGAGAATTGAACCCAGGGTCTCCTGTTTACTACACAGGCGCTTTAGCCAACTATGGTACCTGCCTCAAAAAGCCTGTAAAATTGTTCTATTTTATGGTCCAGACAACACCTTCAAAATTCTAAAGTGCAGCCATTCTGCAACACCCTCCAGCCTTCCAGTGTCTGACTTCCTGGGCACAGAAAGCTACAGCTCAGTGGATAGAGGATCCAACATGCAGATTTACCACCATTCACTGTGATTGTATAGTGGCTACTGCTCTGCATGTCTAACATGCACCTTTCCCTCCAGCCTCTGTGACATTTAATGAATCTTTAGACCACACTTGCCTTCCAGACCTGAGATAGAGCCCAGGAGACCTGATAGGGTCTCTCTGGCTACATCTACACTGCAGCAGTATTATAGCTATCACACATCTTAAGAGCTAGGCGGTTATTTTGAAATACAATGGGCTCACTATTCCGACATCCCTGTAAACCTCATTCCATGAAGAGTAAGGGATGTTTCAGAATAATGGGTTATTTCAAAATTACAAAATACACTATTTAGAAATTGACTCAAAATAAGCTACACAATGTGCATAGCTCAAATTGTGGAGCTTATTTTGAGCTATGGGTGCAGTGTAGACACACCCTCTCTCTCACCACAGTTAGTAACAAAGTGGCTACGTCTAGACTGGCAAGTTTTTCTGCAGCTGCTTTTGCGGAAAAGCTTGCCAGCTGTCTACACTGGCCGCTTGAATTTGCGCAAGAACACTGACGATCTAATGTATGATCGTCAATGTTCTTGCGCAAATACAATGACTCTCCCATTCGGGAAAAAGCCCTCTTGCGCAAATGCTTTTGCGCAAGAGGGCCAGTGTAGACAACTGAGAACCGTTTTGCGCAAAAAAGCCCCGATGGCGAAAATGGCGATCAGGGCTTTCTTGTGCAAAACCGTGTCTAGATTGGCACGGATGCTTTTCCGCAAAAAGTGCTTTTGTGCAAAAGCGTCCGTGTCAATCTAGATGCTCTTTTCCGCAAATGCTTTTAACGGAAAAACTTTTCCATTAAAAGCATTTGCAGAAAATCATGCCAGTCTAGACATAGCCAGTGAGAATATAATTTTAAGACTCATCAGTGTCCCTTAAGTGACTTGCCACAAGATGTCAGAATATGTTAGTGTTAGAGCTGAGTCGGTCTAATATTTATTTAATTTTCTTTATTTTATATAGGAATTAGATACAGTGCTCCTGTCAGCTAACTGCTAAGTTGTTTGTCAAAAAAGTAGAGTTTTCCAATGCCTTAGTAGCCCCTGCATAGAGATGATGCATGTGGGGGGAGGGCGGATGGGACTGGTTGCCCCCCCCCCCACGCATTTGGTGCTTGGCTTGTACCGAGCATGCTCAGTAACGCTGCTGAAGCCTCTGAGTCTGTTCCCCTCATACTCTCACTCTCTTCCCCCTCCCATCATGACTTGCACAGGTCGCCCCACTACCAAAATCTGGTATGGCACCCCTCAGCTTGGGCTTTGGCCTGGGGCCCCAGGAGGTCTAACACCAGCCCTGGTGACCCCATTAAAATGGGGTTACTACTCACTTTGTGTCCCAAACAAGACTATGAGACTTAGACCAGACAAAGCCAGAATTTCCCTGATCATCTCTAGGTCAGCTACCACTGGAATCTTGCCCAGCCATGGGCAGTAGGAGACCTGGGAGCCACATGCCACCAGTGTGGGGGGGAATGAGGAAATGGAGCTTTGCTAAGGCCAGTCCCAGCCAGGGCACTGAGAGCTTTACTCCCCTGTGTGGAGCAGTCTCTGATGGCTAGTGTGGTGTTAGCACCGACTGAAGCATTTTCCATGCTGAGGGCATGTGAAAGGCTCTTCCCCATGTGGATTTGCTGGCAACTGACGCCACACGAGCAGCAAATGAAGATCCCCCACGTTCAAGCTTTTTCTTGTCTGAGGTGTTGGATGGGGAATCACAGGGATCTCTGACTGTGTCTCTTTCTGCAGTTATTGAAACCTTTCCCACAGTCCAAGCAGTTCTGGGCTCTCTCCAGTGGTTTGTCTGATGTGAACCAAGATTTGATCTTTACATGAAGTTTTTTCCACTGTCCAGGCATTTATAGATCTGTCCCATGTGGACTTTCAGATGTTTAGGAAGGTAGAGCTAGAATTAAAGCTTTCCCCGTCATACAGGGATTTATGTGGTTTCTCATCCATTAGGGTCCTCTAATGTGTAATGGGTTTTGATCCATCACTGAACCTTTTCCCACACCCAAGGCTTTTCTAAGCTCTCTCCTGTGTGTAGTCTCCGATGTCTATTAAGACTTGAGCTACGATTGAAGCTTTTCCCACAATCAAGGCATGCATATGGTCTCTCTCCTGTGTGCACTCTCTGATGCGCAATAAGATTTCCTCTCACATTGAAGCTTTTCCCACAATCCAAGCATTTATAGGGTCTTTCTCCACTGTGTAGTCTCTGATGTATAATCAGATGGGAACTCATACTGAAGCTTTTCCCACAGTCCAAGCATGAATAGGGTCTCTCCCCTGTGTGTACTCTGTGGTGTGCAGTAAGACTTGAACTCTGTATGTAGCTTTTCCCACATTCACGGCATTTATAAGGTCTCTCTCCCGTGTGAATTCTCCTGTGCTTAATAAGGTATGAGTGGTAACTGAAGCTGTTCCCACAATCCAAGCACTTATAAGGTTTCTTTTCATTGAGATTTGCCTGCTCCACTGTGGTTTCTTTGAGATCCTTGCCACCTCCACTACAGCCAATTGATTCATCCACTTTCTTCCTTGTGCGGCCTCTCAGTTTCCACCCTGACCTGTGCCCATCATGCCAGACTTTGCTCTGTTCCAAGGAATGGGGAATACACTGTTCAGCTCTTCTCAAAAAGGTCCTCTGCAGTGTTTTAAGACCTTCCTGCTGAGATTTATTCTCCTCGTTCTCACTCATGGTCTCAGCACCTGCTGGAGAAAGAATAAATCCAGGCAGAAGTCAGTGCCTGGGCTGCACATAGGACAGGAAAGGAAAAATCAAAGACAGAAAACACAATAGTCACTCTGGGGAGACTGAGGAATTGGATGCTGCCTCCACATCCTGTCCAAACACTCCCAGGACAGTAAAAACTATGGGTATGTCTACACTGCAAGCTTCTTTTGAAATAAGCTTTTCTGGAAGAGATCTTCTGGAAAAGCTTATTTCGAAATAGCGCATCTACACACAAAAAGCACAACGAAATAGCAATTTGCTATTTTGAAAGATAGCGTCCACATTCAGTGGACGCTATCTCACATTTAAGGCTGCCCGGAGCCACTTCAGGCAGGGTATTAGGTTAGCAGTTGCTTCCGGGAGCTGATGCCTGAAGCTATCTGATATGCGTACTTAAAGAAACCCCCTCCCCGCCCCAGACAACTATATCTCTGGTTCTTCTGCTTGCTTGCCTTCCTCTCTGCGGGACAGCAAAGCATTTCCACTGCGTGATTTGGTTGCCCTGCTTCAGGACACCCTGCTATGGAGCCAGAGCTGCCTCTGGGCATGTGACGGCTCCAGACCGCTGTGCTGCAGTTTTTGCAGCAGTGTCTGCAGGCTGCTCTTCTGGCCCTGCAAGACCATGACCCCAATCTGAGTGAGGAGAATCTCTGCGTGTGTGTGGGAGCGCTGGGCTTGGAGCCGCACCCCACTGTGGAGCAACGCTTCTGGTGGCTGGATACCAGTTCTGACTAGTGGGACTGGCTTGTCCTGGAGCAATGGGACGACCAGCAGTGGCTCCAGAACTTCTGTATGAGGAAGGAGACATTCCTCGAGCTGTGTGCCTGGCTTGCTCCTGCCCTCAGACAACAGGACACCCTGATGTGACCCACCACCCCCTGGAGAAGTGGGTCACCATCGCCGTCTTGAAAAGCTCCACACCAGACAGTTACCAATCCATGAGCAACCAGTTCAGCATGGGGAAGTCGACTGTCGGGGCCCTCGTCATGCAAGTATGATGCTCTCGGGCTGCAGTCCCTGGAGCGGGGAGGGAGTACTGGAAAGAGGGACCCTAAGGAAAGGAGTGTTTGGGGGTGTGGGTGGCAGGGGGAAGCCCCGTCCCCAGGGGGTTCTGCAGTTCCACCCTCAGACAGCTCTACAGGGGGAGCAGGCTTCATAGAGGTGGCTCCTGGGGTGTTTGGGAGGGGAAAGGGGTGGAGGGCTTGGACCTCCCAAGGGCTCTGGTACCCCTTTGATTCTCTGTTTTGTTTGTCTCTTTCTGCAGGTGGTGAGGGCCATCAACACCATCCTGCTGCGCAGGGTCATCTGCCGGAGTGACATGTACCCCCATCATCACCAGCTTTGCTGCCCTGGGCTTCCCCAACTGCGGGAGTGCTATTGATGGAACACACACCTTGTCCGGGCCCCCGACCACTGGGCAGCGCAGTACAGCAACTGCAAGGGATACTTTTAGATGGTCCTGCAGGCCGTGGTCGACCACTGCGGCCAGTTTACAGACATCTTCATTGGCTGGTCGGGGAAGGCGCATGATGTCCACATCTTCCGCAACTCAAGCCTGTACCACAAGCTGGAGGCCGGCACTTTCTTCCCTGAGTGCAGCATCAGGGCCAGGAACACGGACATGCGACTGTGCATTGTGGGGGATGTGGCCTACTCCCTCACGCCATGGCTAATGAAGCAATATACTGGACACCTTGACCCTAGCAAGGACCACTTCAATGGTCACCTGGGCAGGGCCCGCATGCAGGCGGAATGTGCCTTCAGGCGTCTGAAGGCAAGAGGCAGATGCCTCCTCACCCACCCAGATGTGGGGGAGCTGAACATCCTCCAGGTGGTGTCAGCATGTTATGTGCTCCACAACATCGTGGAGAGGAAGGGGGAGGCCTTCCTTCCATGGGGGGGGGGGGGAGGGCAGAGGCCGGCTGGCAGGGAAGGGCCTTTGAGTAGCCACGCACAGCTGCCACCTGGCACGCCCATCAGGCCAGGGTGCACATCCATGAGGCCCTGAAGGACAGTTTCTCTCAAGAACCCCAGTACCACCCTCCCCAGGGCCTCCCCACTAGGGGCCCCTTCCGCCTTTCCCACAACAACCCCTCCCTTCCCCCCTCCACTCCTCTTCCATGAAGACATAATAAAAACTGTTTCATTGATAAAAACAGAACTGTGTGGTGATTTATTTGGGGTAGAAGTAACTGGAGAGGAGGAGAGGGTGGAGAACCTGGAAATGGGGAGAACTTTGGAGGGGGAGGAGCATGTGGCTTGGGTGCTTCCTCCGCCTCGTGTGCTGAGACCTCAGCAACTTCGGGGGTTGGGGGTCCAGGGAGGATAAGAGGATAGGCAGGAGGCGTGGCTGGAGCAGGGTCAGGTGGGAAGGGAAGCAGAGTCAGGGACCGGGGCAAGAGCAGGAGCTGGCTCTGGGTGGGTCAGGAGATCCTGGACAGCTGCACACATGTTGCGTCCCTGCTGCAGCAGCTCAGTCCACATCTGCCTCTGCACATCATCCCAGACCTTCTGGGCCAGTGTCTGTTGCATGTCCTGGAGGACGGAGACGCACTTCCTCATGAGGTCCTGGCGCCTGCGGCTCCCCCAGGGTCAGGCAGCTGGCTCGGGTGATGTAGATCACCCTACAGTCATGGCTGGTCCAGCTGGGGACAATCAAGAGAGGTGGTCAGTCATCCCTGGACACATCTGTGAGCTGAGAACAACAGTTCGTGGGTCAAAGAAAGGTGATGTTCTGGGAGCAAAGCCACGTGTCGCCTGGACAGCGGGTCCTGTGTTACAGGGGCCCATGCTTCTCAGCTACCCCCATGGACAAGCAGGCAAGGGAAATTGCCAGGCACACTGGGATCCAATGGGTGGGTGGGAGGGAGGGAGGCCTCGAACTGGCTGTTTCCATGGGTGCCACATACATGCCAACTCTGGCAGTGCTGGCATCCCAAAGACAGACATCTTATATCCCTGGCCACTGCGGGAGAGGGGGTGAGCAGCACACACACCTGAGCCTTGCAGCGCTGTCCCAGGGAGCGGGTTCTGCCTCGAGCATGCAGGCATGCCCATGTGCACTCCACACTCCAGAGTCTGAGTATGTGCATCCTTGTCCCCAGCCTCCTGCTCGTGGTGGGAAGTTCCCCCCACTCAGGGGTCAGAAGAGTGGCCAGCTTCCCCAGAGCCTGTGAGCAGGAGCCCAGAGGTGCTCCAGTGCTGCCTGCAGGGGTTGTGTGGCACAGACTGGTGCTGCACGTGCACGGACTGCAGTGTGATGGCCAGGCCGAGCGACGATCGCAACACAGCCCCTCAAGTGCCTGCCACCGCCACCCACCCTGTGTGTGTGAGAAAAGTAAGACCACCCACCTGATGATCCCTCCCCGACCTCAGAGGATGCCTGGGACACATCCAGGCCATGGGGTACCAGTTCCAACGTGAACGTGGTTACGGTGCTGGCTACGTCGTCCTCCTCCTCGTCGGCTGGGACCCCTGGGCGGGTGATGATGGGTGCTTCCAGCCCCATGTCCACCACCACGGGTGGGGAAAGGGCTGCACCACCCCCCCAGGATGCGGTGCAGGTCCTCAAAATAGGGGCAAGAGTGGGGTTCTGTCCCGGAGCGTGAGCTGCGCTCTCTTGCCCTGGCTTAGTCCTGGTGGAGCACCTTGATCTTGCTCCAGACCTGCTCCTGGTTCCTGATGTGGCCCTTTGTGGCTAGGCTATTGGCCATCCGGCTGTCGATGTCTGTGTTCCTGTGTCTGGAGCATAGATCCTGGAGGTTCTCATCCCATCAAAGAGGGTCAGGAGCTTTGCCCTGACCAGGATGGCGCATGCCTCTTGCGGCCCCTGGGAGTGCTCCCTGGGACAGGTAGTGGGCTCTTGGGGGGCTTGTGGCTCGGACACAGTGGCCATGTCAGGCACTGAGAGCTGCGCTGTGGCTGGAGGCTGTGAGGGCTGGCTTCCTGCCACAAGCCTTTTCCCCTGTGTCTGCAGCTTTAAGAGCTGCAGGGGAACAGGAATTATAGAGCCCTGATGAGTCTGGATAGAGTGGCCAGCAGGGCACCTGTGGTATTTCCTGGAGGACTCTTTTTAAAAAAAACCCTCCCTATTCCACGTCCACACACGCTCTCTTCCTTATTCCTCATGGAATGAGGTTTACGAGCATCAGAAAAAGCCGTCCGTTATTTCAATTTTCTTTCGAAATAACGCAACTGCTGTGTAGACGCTAGTATTGTTTTTCGAGGAATAACAGTGCAATGTAGACACACCCAAGGAGAAAACTCCTGACAGCGAACAGGAGGAGCGGGAAGCTACGAGCAGTATCAGCTGGGATGACATGGCACATGCTGACCACAGCCTGACCTCGGTGAGATGAGGCAGAGCTGAGGGGGCTCACACCACACGTTGGGGATTTAAAACTTTATTCTCCATTTCTCGGACACTTTCTGTGTCACTGACCCCTCACCTGTGCCGGAGCCTATTGGGATCTTCCTTTCCTCGGAGGCCTGGAGATCTGGGACCCACGGCTCTTCCCCTGCTTCCAGCCAGGCAATCAGGGCAGGTTTGGGAACGGGGAGTCCTGTTCAGGGGGTGAAATCAGGCCTGAGTCCAGGGCACTGAGGACTGGGGCTGCATTTCTCACAAAGGGCACGGCTTGAGCTTAAACTCACCCCACGACTTTCCTGGGGTTCATGGGAGAGGTGGATGTCTGTGCGGGGAGGGGGGAGCTTCCAGGATCCGCGGGCTCTGGGGAACTTGCTGAGGCACACACAGCTCTGGTGTTAAACCCCTGCCTATATCTGAACCCCCAAAGCCCTCCCCATAGAAGGAGCCAGTCCCGGGGAAGGGAGACGTGCAGAGACCCTGGGTGTGAGTAAGAATTGATGCACAGAGAGTAACACGCTACTCCTGCCCCCATGACAGCTGGAGGGATGGGGGTGAATTAGCATGTTCATTAGGTTCATGGCTCCCCCACCCTGCTATGAAGGCACAGAGGTGAATAGCTCTCTGAGACCGGCCCCTGAAAGCTGGGGAGATGGGGATGAATTAGCATGTCCCTTAGGTGTCTGACTCTCCCGTTCCCCAGAAGAGAGTATGGTGATGAAAGTGTCTCTTACACGGGGCCTGTAGGCCCCACTCCCCTATAATGTAACTGATCCGATGCAGAAATGCCGGCCCCAGGGCTTTGCTAGATGAGGGCCCAGGAATCCTTACCCAGCGAGGCCACAGTCTCGTAGTTCTCCTGCATGACGTCCCTGTAGAGGGCTCTCTGAGTGGGGCCCAGCAGAGCCCCCTGCCCCGCAGTGAAATACACAGCCACCTCCTCGAAGGTCACCCGCATCTGAAACAACAGGGGCCCCCCCACTCAGCACCTGCCGCCCCAGCCACAATCCCACTTGTCAGGAGGGAAGAAGCACAACAATAGGGCAGCTCTGGGTGGGCCAGAGGAGCAGAATTCCCATCCCCGCCACCCTCCTCAGAGCGGCCAGGAGGCTCCAGGGAACAGAGGGAAGGGGAGAGCTCCTTGTGCCTCCCAGCAGACAGAGCAGGGCAGGGTCTTCTCAGTCACCCACCTGCCAGCCACAGGTTGACATGGGGAGCAGAGCTCTGGGCAGGGGACAGAGACAGGAATCCCAGCACCTCCCCTTTGTATCTCAGCCCAGCCTCTGGTGGTAGGTTCAGGCTCCAGCCTCGTCTCTTTTCCCAGCCCTTCCCAGGGGCTTGATTGTGGTTTCAGATATAGGGGGTGTTCACCTGCCATTGTCCCCATGGGCCTATTCATAGATCAAGCCCTAGGACTGAGAATGTCCCAGAAGGTTTATCCCACCTTCCCCACCATGTGCATTTCCTCCCCAGACACCCATACCGGAGCTGGCTCCAGCACAGCTATTGCCCTGCCCTGTCCCCTAGGATGGGGCAATGTGGTCCTTATGTCCCATTGGTTTATCACACCCAGTCCCCTCCCTGGCTCACCCGGTATATAACCTGCCATGCCCCCTCTACAACAGCCCTCCCCAGCAGCTCCCGCCCAAAACTCCCTACCTGAGCTGGCTCCAGCACAGGCATGTCCCTGCCTGGCCCCTGGGGAGATGGGACAAGCTGGAGCAAAACGGGGCTGTTACTCTGCAGCCTGGCAGGGTGAGAAGGGCAATTGGGGAGGTTTGTGAATTAGCTTTAGTCCATGGTATCTAAAAGGGTGTCATAAGGAGGAGGGAGAAAACTTGTTCTTCCTGGCCTCTGAGGATAGGACGAGAAGCAATGGGCTTAAACTGCAGCAAGGGAGGTTTAGGTTGGACATTAGGAAGAAAGTTCCTAACTGTCAGGGTGGTTAAACACTGGAATAAATTACCTAGGAAGTTTGTGGAATCTCCATCGCTGGAGATATTTAAGAGCAGGTTAGATAAATGTCTATCAGGGATGGTCTAGACAGTACTGGGTCCTGCCATGAGGGCAGGGGACTGGACTCGATGACCTCTCGAGGTCCCTTCCAGTCCTAGTATTCTATGTCACACCCGTTTCCCCACAGGCAGAGGCTCTGGACTCGGCCGTGCTGGGACATCCCTCAGCGAAGTTATTACAGCGCAGACCTGCCCCCTCCCTGGGACCTAAACCATGGAACACTTTTACACCCACCTAGTGACAAAACCTCTGAGCCAAACATGAAAAAGGGGCAGAATCAAAGGTGCTGCTTTGGGGCGGGGGGGGGGTGGGTAGGAGGAGAGGGGGGCTCTGCATCCTCCCTCCCCACCAATTGCTCCTGCTGCTCCAGTCAGTCTCTCCTGCCTCCTTTCTGCAGGGAAGAGCTGGTTACTGCCCTACCATTCCTGGAGCGTTTCCCCTCCATTAGCTAGGGTTGCCAGATAGTTTCAACAAAAATACCAGACATACTTGATATTACATCACAATCTACATTACATCTTATTTAGAAAATACCAGACATTTATATTTTCTCAATTTGTTTCCCAAACAGAAAGCTCAAAGACTGGACTGTCCAGTTCAAAACCGGACACCTGGCAACCCTACCACTAGCTTCTATTGCTGTTCACAGGGTGCTGGGCCCGGGGGTGCCAGAGGCAGCAGCTCTGGGAGTCACAGAAACCCATGAGCAGAGATGGGGTGAGCAGAAGCCATCTCTGCAGTCACTTTTTGCCTGCCCCTAGCCTTTCCGCCCAGGTCTCTCTTGATCCCCTGCAGTTTCTGGCTCAGGAGCTAATGCTGGCAGGGCCCAGGGTTGCTCCAGGGGCTGGCTTTGGGCACAGGAAAAAGTCCCCCCTCAGCTTGGCACAGAAGGATGTCAGTGATCGTCTGTCCCAGCACAGACCCTGCTGGGCAGCAGCTACTCAGCCCGGGCCCCCAGCTCCCAATGGAGGCAGCAGCCTCTGCCCCAGGTGCCCAGCTGGCTCTTGGGCTCCAGTACCCTGAGCACAGAGATTGACACCGGCCCCCTCGGTCTTAGCAGCGAGCAGAGCCTTCTGCTGGGGGCAGCCAGTGACCCAGCCCCCGTGTTGCCCCTGCAGCCCCCAGGCCAACCCGACTCATACTGAACTGATTGGCCCTCTGCAGTTGGTGTGAAACCAGAGACCCAGTGTGCAGCCTGGGATTTCATGCAGGAACCAGAGCCAGGCATTTGTTTTACTGAATGAACCTCCATGGAGCTGAATCCAAAAGTCGGGGGAGAGGAGGAGGCCACCAGTTAAAATAAAGATTGTCCAATTTTAATCTAATTATTGAAAAACAAACCCCAGAGACCTGGTTTTCACGGTAAGAGCAGACACCAAACTAACCAAAGGCTGGGCATGGCCCCAGAGCAGCCTGCCCAGGGTAGAGAGATGGGAATGAGAACCAAAGGGGCCAGCCTACAAGCTCAGGGTGGGAGGGGGGAGCTTGGGAGCTGCCACAGACTTTGGGAGGCAGCCCGGGCCCAGAGGTAGAGGAGCCACCTCTGAGACGCCCCCTTGGGAAGAGGAGATCTGGGACGCTCCCTGGGCCCTGAAGTCCATAATAAATCTGCAAATTTAAGGGCAAAGGTAACAGCCCCCCATCCCCCCCCCATCTTCACCCTTTAGACAAGCCTCTGCCTGGGCAGCTCCTCCCTCCAATTACACCCCCTTGAGACAGGGCTCATGCTCCAAGCTCCCTTCCCCACTGAAAGGCCCCCCAGCCGCCTCCCAGCACGGCCTGATACCCACATTCACCCCCACCCTGCCCAGACACACGCCCCTCTCACAGGGAAATCTGGGTGCCAGGCAGCAACAGGGCGCTGTGTGGGGGATGGGCCAGAGACATTTGCCTTGTAAATTCTGAGCCCCCTAAGTCACCTGCCCCCCTCCCTCCCCCCGCTTGTGTCACCAGCTCTGGGGGGGGGGAAGATGCCAACACTCCCCCCCCCCCCCGCTGCTGGGCCCCCTTCCCTACCCCACAGCCTGGGGGAGCTGCCAGTGCCCGCCCCAGCCAGGCTGCAGATTTCCCACGTTCCCCCTCCAGCCACTTTGCTTCCCTTCACCCCCCCACTCAGAGTGTCCCCCTATCCCAGAATTCTCCCCCCGCCCCCCTCAACCCTATGGCCCCTCCCTGTAGCTCCCATAGCCCCGCCCCCTTCAGCTTCCCCCCCCCCCCCATGGCTCACCACGTGGCTGCCCCGCCTCTGCAAGCGCTGGGGGCGGGGCTGGGTCTCTGCGCGGGGAGAGTGTCCGGGGCGCAGCGGGAAGGAGCCTGGTTTGCGCAGCGCACGCTGGGCTAAGCCCTGGAGCTGGGCCGAGAGCGGAGTCACTGACCCGCTGCGCACGCGCGGTCTCACCCTCCCCGCCATTCCGGGTCGCCCCGGCCGGGTTTTCCTCGTCACTCCCTGTCCCTGCTCAGGCCCCGCCCACCCGGCTGCGATTGGCCCCTGGACAGAGCGCCGCAGATAGAGGGAGGTGGCAACCCCCCCCCCCACCCCGCTGCCGCGCGCCCTGAAACGCGAATTCTGAGGGAGCAGTTGGTGCCGTTACTCACCACGCTGCTATTTCCGGTTCCGGGAAGGTAGGGAGCTGTGTGTGTGTGTGTGCCCCCCTATGTAGCCACAGACTCTGCCCCTAGGGAGCCTCCTGATGGGGGCGGGGGACACGCTCCGGCGAAGGGGCCCATGGGGCGGCTCCGAGCCCCCTGTGCCTGCCCCAGGCGGTGAAGGCGGCGTTGCTGCAAGGGGCTCTCGGTTTCCTGCAGCGGCCCCTGCGAGAGGGTCCGCCCGCCCGTCCCTCCCTGCAAAGCCTCCCTCCCTCCATTTTTCTTGGGCCCATCTTCCACAGGTTCCTCCCCCGGCTTCCCCATCCCTGGACCCTCCCCCCCCCCCCCCCCCCAAAGCTGGCTGCCAGATTTGCAGCCAGTCTGTTTTCGAACCGCGCCAAGAGAACAACGATACGTTTCCTTCCCCCTTGTGTCCCGCCCTGGCACCAAGTGGTGGGACTACCGAAGATCTGTACAGGGTGGGCAACCCCGATGGGCCGGCATGTATTCCACCCTGGTCCCGTGGCCCATCGGGGACATCGGTTGGCGGCTCCTTCACGGAGCCATGGGCACGGGCATGCACTTGGCATGGTTCACCCCCCCCCCCCCATCTCAGACACCTGCCCCTTCTGCAGCATGAGGGACAACCTGGAGCACACCTATCTAGAATGCGCCAGGTTGCAGCCCTTATTCTAGCTCCTCCAGAACCTGTTATTGAGGTTCTGGCTGCACTTTTTGCCCCACTTAATTTTTGTGCACCCCATCCGTGGCC